>CM060916.1:977774117-978974117 GCA_030737875.1 Allium sativum
CTGATGGAAATCAAGAGAGCTATACGGGTGATGCACTGTTTGTAATGCTCTTAATCTTATGTGTGTATATATATATATATAGGGAGGAGCTATTCATACACAAAATCATATAAGTAATATGTTGATATGCTTTTTGGTCGAAATTGTCACACGTCGACAACCTCGTCAGCAAACACAAAGCGGTTTAGTCAAAGTCACATCACGAACATAAAAGTGGCCCAAAACCC
Organism: Allium sativum; assembly: GCA_030737875.1. NCBI lineage: Eukaryota > Viridiplantae > Streptophyta > Magnoliopsida > Asparagales > Amaryllidaceae > Allium > Allium sativum. The sequence continues at coordinate 977,774,345 of CM060916.1, forward strand.
CTCTAAATGACCTCTTTTGGGCCTGAAAGCGTCAATTACGGTGTTTTGCACTATAACTCTTATAGATTTTTGAATTACTTCAACTACAACTTTCATTTGGCCCAAATAGACTTACGATTTGAATGTTACGCCCGTTTTTGTGAACGCACAATGGACAATCAAAACCATCAGGTCAACTCAGCATGGCGAGCCCAAGATTCGGCGTACATCTGCTGCTTCCTCCCTCCTTTTTTTGTATCCCTTAGAGCGATACGAAAATTCATATCCCTCAGGGAATACGAAAAATTGTATTCCATAGAGGGGTGCGAAATTTTGTATCCCTCAAGGGATACTTGAAGTCGTGTCCCTCGACAAAGGGATACGAATTTCCGGTTTCTGGCTCTTTTGGGGACCGAATTTATGTTGCATAGACCCCACTTCCTACCTACTCCACTACCAAATCTCACATATAAATACCCCCAAGCTTGGCCTTCATTTGGATACTTTTTGTCTTGGATTTTTGGACTTCAAGAGCTCTAAAAGCATCATTAATGGCTTCCATCATCTTCTCCATGACCATTAGAAGAAGCATAGACCATTAAAACGTTGCACAAACGTTTTCCATCAACTTTTGGACATTTACAAAGATAATTACACCGCCTTTAGACTATTTTGGATATTTCTTGGATTTCTTGAACATTGAAGCTACTTTCGAACATTGTTGACCAAGTGAACTCACTTTCTACTCAACGAAGAAGATGAAGGGCATTTCAGTCAAAGTATAGGACTAACGTATATTTTGTTGTCCTATTATAACAATTTGTACCCGAATATTGTCTAAACTTGTACAACTTTGTAATCAACAAATATATGATGAATGATTACTATGAAGTGGACATAGGCGTTAGTGTCAAGCCACTATAAAAGGCTATGTCTTCCTCGCATTACTTCATTTTACATTTGGATTATTATGTTGCTAATACACACACTAGGGTATTGGCGTGCGCTGAGTCTGCGACGATTTCCCATGTCAACATTTTGGCGTGCCAAGAAGGGGGCGCACATCTTCAACTTCTTTCTTCGGCTTAATTCTCGACGTTAGATCTCGACTTCGAATTTTGGAATTCAACCTCAACTTTCTTTCGGAAATGAACTTCACTTTCTTTTCACCACGGGTAAAAGGAAACAAATCATTTGCTTGGAAGGAGCAGGTGTAGAGGAGAAGCAAGAACTCTCCTCGACCAGATAGCTATCTAACTTCATCACCCAAGACGACATCGACGAAGTCGTCAAGGAATTAACCAAAGATCTTATTGCTCGCTTGAAACAGCAAGAAGAACACTTCCGTCGCCAAGAGGCCTCATAGCCACTGTTCTCGCCCAACTCGAAGGATTTATAAGGCAGTCGGGCCAAGGAAATGTTGTCGGAACGAGTGCAAGTTCGATTAAATCGGGACTTGGGGGTAGTTCCCAAAGAACAACCTCACGTTGACGCCAATCCATATACAACCATCGGATCGGCTAGGCTCAGGGGCAACACCCCTAATCCCATTCAAGGCTCATCTCAGATTGTTACCAATCAAGCTTTAGGATCACGCGTTGAAAATGCCGCTCAAGCGTCGGTGCATGAAGTTTTGTACACAGGAACCCCCGTGGCTCCTAATCTCGGATTCGTTCCCGCCGAGGCATCTCAAATCAGGATCGAGCTGAATATTTTGCATGGCGCTTGACCATTTTCTCACATTGGACCTAACGCGGGGGCACCAGTGTTAATTTGCCGAATCTGAATCCATTTCTTGGTATGGGCATTGAAAGTCATTTTTTCGACGTCATTCGACGCTACCCCGCAACGGGGCACCCACGCCAGTTTGGACTACATTACTCGCAGCCCCTTTACTTTATACACTAAGAACTCCCAGAACCCACCGGACTTTAAGCTGCCAGTGTTAGAACCTCTCAGCAGTAGGAAAGATCCTACTATTCATCTCATGCGCCAAATGGAAGTACATTCGGTCTCCGATGGAGTCATGGCCAAGTGCTTCCCTCTCTACCTCACCGACATCACTGCTTAGTGGTTCAGACAGTTGGAACCAGAATCTATCAACAGCTGCAATGTCTTAGTTGAGAGATTCAGCGAGCAATTTAGAGTTCATATCGCTCAACCAATAAACGTCATGACTTTGATGTCCGTTAAGTAGAGAACTGGTGAGACTGTTCGGAAATTCCTCAAGCGATTCAATGCAGCGGTGGCCTCTATTGACAGACCGGATCCATCCATGGTCTTAATGGCGGCCATCTCCAACATTCTTGACAATGCAGACTTCAGGACTTCTTTACGATGTGACCCACTGAGGGATATCGCCGAATTCTACTTTGAAGCTGAAAAATTCCCGAGGGAGGAAGACTCCTAGAACGAAAAGCCTATGCATCGAACAAACTCTACAGATGGCACAGGTCCATCTACTGTCAAGGGAAAATCTCGAGACAACTAGAAATCACAGCCTTGTTCCGAGTCGAGGTACCCAACCTAATTCGAGCTCAACCAAATCCCGGAAAGGATTTACCTCGACAAGCAAGAAACTGCGCCTTTCCAGAAGCCTACCAGGAGACACCCGACTCCGCAGCAAGCAGCTTCCTATATATATTGCCTCGTCCATGAATTGTTGGGACATGACAGTGACCACTGCGGGGTGTTCCACGATCACGTTGAAACATGCATCAGGCGTAGCGAGCTACAACAGTATGTCTTGAATCCAACTGTGACGACAGCTGCACCACCAGCTCTGCCCCCTACAACATCTCAGGATAGAGGTAGAACTAGTTGTTAGGGCATTGTGATCAGCTGATCCTGCTCAATGGATCTTCCTGGTTCCCGGGCTTCGGTACGTTGCTTATGTGGTTTTTGTTGTTGGCGGATTCTCGCGTTTCTTTTGCTTTTTCCTTTTCCATGTAATCAAAGCGGCAACGTCGGCCCACATGCGTGGAACTGGCTTGTGGTTTCCAGTCGTGTTTTGGATTGGACTAATGGCCATTGTACTAATGAGAAATTAATAAAATATTACTTTCGAGCTCTGGCTCACACTGGATCTGTCCAGTATAAATAAAGTCCACACTGGGACGGTCTAGTATAAATATAGTTCGAGCACCATTTCCATGTTGGATCTATCCAATATAAACCTACGACCCCGATCTCCTCCTCCCTGATTAGTCGGGCATGAACTTCAAACTCTGTTTCTTGGATTTGGACTCGGATCCATGACTTCCCCCAAAGGCTGGGCCCATCAGGCGTTAAGATTCCCTGAATAAGTTTGCCAAACATAAGAACTACTTGACTTGGTCCGCTAAGCACAGAAGTTACCTATCGCAACCCTCTTATCACAAGAACATTAACGACCTGACCCTCCATACACATAACATTACATCACTTGGTCCGCCAAGTTCGAAACCCTCTCTTGCAGGCACATACTTGCTCTGGCAAGGCTCAAACAAGCCTATATCTTCTTATTTTCTGGATCTCAAGCATTCCCGTCAAGATAGTCCATTCTAAATACGATCTCGATGATCATCTGCTTCCTATCCCAAATAAGCGTCTACGACTGTCGAACTTCTATTATTACAATCTCAGCGATCGTCAGTTTTCTATTCTATTACGATCGCCAGCTTCCACTGGGGTTAATACTCTCAAGTTTCCAAGTCCGTATACAATACGGTCTGGCGTGATCATGGATCTTCGGCATTTTGGTTGCAGAAGTTCACTTCGGACTTCTTCCAGCTTTTGTTTTCTAGATTTCTGGTCTTCTCGCAAAACACATCTTCCTCCTATCAAACAGGACATGTTTTCGGAGGAAAATGTTGATAAGATTTTTGGTCGAATCTATCACACGTCGTTAGCAAACACAAAGCGGTTTGGTCGAAATCACGTCACGAACATAAAAATGTCCCAAAACCTGTATAGATGGCCTCTTTTAGTTCTGAAAACGTCAAGTATGGCGCTTTGCACCATTTCTCTTTGTAGATCTATGAATTAGCTTCAGGTACAACTTTTGTTTGACCCAAATGGACTTATGGTTTGAAAGTTGCACCCCTTTTCATGAACACATGTGGGATACTCAAAATCATCGGGTCAACTCAGCACGGAGATTCAGCATACACTTGCCTCTTTCCCCTCCTTTTTTGTATCCCTTAGAGGGATACAAAAATTAGTATCCCTCAGGGGAAACAAATTTTTGTATCCTCCAGGGAGTACGAAATTCCATATCCCTCAGGGGATATGAAATTTCATATCCCCTGGAGGGTTACGAAATTCGTATCCCTCAGGGGATATGAATTTGTATCCCCTGGAGGAGTACGAAATTTCGTATTCCTAAAAGGGATACGAAATTATGCAAAATTACGTATCCATTGGAGGGATACGAAATTCGTATCCCTTGGGTGATACGAATTTGAAGGGATACAAAATTTCGTAACCCTCGCCAAAGGGATACAAATTTCCGGTTTCTGGCTCTTCTAAGGTCCGAATTTCTACTGCATAGGCCACACATATTACCTTCTCCACTGCCAACTCTCACCTATAAGTATCACTAAGCTTAGCCTTCAATTGGATCCTTTTTGGCTTGGATTTTTGGACTTCTAGAGCTCCAAAAGCATCACTAATGGATTCCATCTTCTTCCCTATGACCATTGGAAGAAGCATAGACCATTAAAACAGACTTGGAGTTGGCCTACGCAAGTCGATAGCTGGAGCCGCATGAGAAGAATTGCCCGACTCATGATGTAACAACCCGGAAATCTGGGCCAGTTTAAAATTTTTATTTTGGCAATTTTAGCGAATTTTGATTATTTAAAATAGATTATTTTAAATAAAATCAACGAGAAATTTATTTTGAATAGAATTCGATCGTATATATTATATACGTCGTCGTTAGAATATAAATAATTATATATAATTATAAAAAGGAATTGAAAATGGCGCGGTAGTTCGATAATTCGATTTCAAACTTCAATTGAATGTACCGGGTGCAAAACAATCCGGATTTTAGTGAAACAAAAAACATTAGGATCTAATTGATAATATCTTTCCAACGAATCCGAAAAATCGAAATTTCATAGCGGGAATCAAAAGATATGTCCAGTTGAAAATTCTGAATAGTCGCTATGGAATTCAGGCCCTTGAAAAGGGGAATTTTGCAAATGACCTCGGATTTCGACGAAACCACTTTTGTTGGATCCGTGATGTCAAATTATTGCTAGATTCCAAATTTCATAATTTTTCGAATCAATATGTGAGCGTGGCGAAGGAAAACGCGTTTGACCAGTTTCAGTTGATTTTAATCGACTGGAAAATGGTCATTTTTCCAACGGTCTCAGAATTCGACGAAACTAGTTTTGTTAGGACCGTATCATCAATACAAAGCCAGAAAATATTTTTCTGGGATTTATAGAGTTAGTATGTGACCCCAGTAAATTGAAATGCGCATTTAAATTCAATATATATGTTGATTTTAACGGAAACTGATCGAAACGATCGAATCAGCCTACGATACATATCCCATTGTGTTCGGAATGGGGGTAATACGCTATGGACGACAGGCGGTGGGCCTCGTTTAGAGGTCGTATGTAAAAGTCAACTTTTTGAATTAAATTAAAAAAAATATATATAATAAACCCCCCTTTCCCTCTCTATATTCTTTCTGCCCCCCCTCTCGTTTTCATTTCGAACAGGAAAAAAAAGAAGAAAAAGGAGAGGGAGGCGACGGAAGCGGAGAGGAGCCGCCGCCCTCCCCAATGACCACCGCGCCACCTCCAAACCGCCCCCCCTCCTCGATCGATGCGTCGCAGCCTCCCCCCCACCCAGCTGTCGCTCGAATCCAAACCCCCCCTTCCTCCTACCGCCGACCACCGCGAAGCCCCCCCCCCCGAACTCGAACCGCCCCCCTCCTCCATCCCCTGACCGACGCGAGGAAGCCCCCTTCTCCAATTTTCGTCTGTTAGTTTTTTTATTATTTTTATTTTATTTGTTTTTCAATTTTCAGTTATCGTTCTATTTGATTTTAAAACTGATTTTTATTTGATTTGAAAACTGAAATCTATTTGATTTTTAAATTAAAAAAGAGGAGGTTTTTAATTAGCTAAAGATACGATTTTTAATTGTTTAAAAATATAATATTTATCGTATGTGAAGATAGAAAATATAATTTTCATATTAAATAGATAATAAAAATATAATCTTTCATATTGTAGAAGGATAAAAATATGATTTTTACATAATGGGAACTATAAAAATATAATCTTTATATGATAGAGAATATAAAAATATCATCTTTGTATATGTAGCGAAATAAAAATCTGATTTTTATTATATATATACGTTGAAATAAAGAGGTGATTTTTATAGTGATGAAATCTTTATATTCGAAAAGGCGAGAACGATGAAGATTTCTCTAAATGAAGAATCGTGGTATTGGATAGCTATTGGTGAGAATTTCTCACTCTTCAATTTTCTTTTCTAGTTATATATATATACTAGGATGCAGACGGTGTTTAGTAGCACCCGACACCCGTCATCCACAGACCATGGATGGCTTGTTTGTTTAATTGTTTGGTTGTGTAGTTGGTTAGATGATTTGATTTGAATTTGGTTGTTTGGTGAATTTGATTGATGTGTGAATGGCGTGGGCCTTCACTAGACCGGGGATAAGGCTAGGCCTCGTCCCGTTTCTAGTATAGTGCCGTTATACCGCCGAAATTTTCTAAAATATGTTAGTAAAATAAAAATATCATTTTTATTGTGTAAATGAACTGAATAGAAATTCATGTGTTGAAATAAAATATTTTATCATCAAAAATATAATTTTTAACGTGGAAGTGAATAAAATAAAATATTCATTTACAAACCGGACGGTTTGTTTATGTACACCTATTTGAAGGACATTGATTGGGTCGATAAATTTTACACATCGCCCAACTGCACAAATAAAAATCTGTGTTTGTTGATTTGAAACCCCATACGGGTGTTGGGATGAAATTTGAAGTTCACTCATCCTGATTGATTAAATATGTCGATCGATTGATTGACAGGCTGTTATAAGCGTTAGATATCTATATTTGATGCTTATGCAGTGTAGTGCACTTTGGTTGATGGTTGATTATTTATCGTTGCTACTATATACATGTGTTGTATGGAATCCATATAATTAACTTTGTATGGTAATTGATTGGGCCTCATTCCAATTTAGAAGATTAAGAATATTATAAAATAAAGGTTCATGTGTTGACTGTACTCATCTGTTGAGATTAGTCATGTGTTGAACGAAATATTTTAATAATAAAATTTACATCTTTATCAATATAAAATAAAGGTTCATGTGTTGACTGTACTCATCCGTTGAGATTAGTCATGTGTTGAACGAAATATTTTAATAATAAAATTTACATCTTTATCAATATAAAATAAAGGTTCATGTGTTGACTGTACTCATCCGTTGAGATTAGTCATGTGTTGAACGAAATATTTTAATAATAAAATTTACATCTTTATCAATATAAAATAAAGGTTCATGTGTTGACTGTACTCATCCGTTGAGATTAGTCATGTGGTGAACGAAATATTTTAATAATAAAATTTACATCTTTATCAATATAAAATAAAGGTTCACGTGTTGACAGTACTCATCCGTTGAGATTAGTCATGTGTTGAACGAAACATTTTGATAATAGAAATATTTGAAATAGAAATATTTGAAATAGAAATATTTGAAATAGAAATATTTTGAAATAGAAATATTTGAAATAGAATATTTGGAAATAGAAATATATGAAGCCGTGTTGATTAGATTGACGCCATTTTGACGTGAACGATATTTATATCGATTTTATTCATTTTAAAATGAATATTGAAAAGTGATTTCGAAATCGAATAGAAAACCAATTTGAATGGAATCGAATAGAAAACCAATTTGAATGGAATCGAATAGAAAACCAATTTGAATTGAATCGAATAGAAAACCAATTTGAATCGAATCGAATAGAAAACCAATTTGAATTGAAACGAATAGAAAACCAATTTGAATGGAATCGAATAGAAAACCAATTTGAATTGAAACGAATAGAAAACCAATTTGAATTGAATCGAATAGAAAACCAATTTGAATTGAATCGAATAGAAAACCAATTTGAATTGAATCGAATAGAAAACCAATTTGAATTGAATCGAATAGAAAACCAATTTGAATTGAATCGAATAGAAAACCAATTTGAATGGAATCGAATAGAAAACCAATTTGAATTGAATCGAATAGAAAACCAATTTGAATTGAATCGAATACAAAACCAATTTGAATTGAATCGAATAGAAAACCAATTTGAATTGAATCGAATAGAAAACCAATTTGAATTGAATCGAATAGAAAACCAATTTGAATTGAATCGAATAGAAAACCAATTTGAATTGAATCGAATAAAAAACCAATTTGAAATGGAAGTTTTAATGTTTTTGAAACAAATTTGAAACTATTTATAAAATTCGTTTTAAATAGAAATCGACGAAATATATATTATATATATAATATAATGGCCTGAATAGAACGCGTCGCGCCGCGGCAGTTCGTGAATTTCGACCATTTATTTCAAACGGATATTGCGGGAGATCCAACCGTCGGATTCTCCTAAAACCAGAACCGTTGGGTTCGTATCGAAAAGAGCTTTCTAAAGAATATTAGAAATTTGAAATCTAACGGTTGGATTTGGAGATACATCCAAATCAAATTTGAAAAAGGTCGCTGTAAGTGCAGTTCGATGGCCGTTGATGGAAATCGACTGTACGGGCCTTGATAAAATTATTAAAAATAGTAATAATTTGTGTAAAATCATAAGGAATGATTTGGGAAAAATTGGGTTGAAAAACTCCATATTTGAAAAGATAAAAATAGATTTTTATCGAAATGAACTAGTTTTGAACTGAAATTAAAACCCAATTATTTTTAAATAAATAAATTGAATTTGAAATGGGTTGTAAATAGAATTGATTTGTGGGTTTATCATGAACAGTGTATTAAACAACACTTGTTCTTTAACCCGATAATAAATAGAATGTGATTTGGGTTTATCGTGAACTGTGTTTTAAATGACACTAGTTCTTTAACCCAGTAAAAAGAGTTTTAATGAATCTGCAATTAGATTGAAATGTGAATTGATAATTCAAATTATCAAATGTAGAAAATGAGCGAGAATGGAGTATCACCAGTTTTGCTCCAAAGCGATAGTTAAATCTTTAATTAGATTTGAACGTAAAATGGTAATTAATTTTACCGATAACACCGTGGTGGTAGATATGGAGTATGACCAGTTTTGCTTCATGGGATGAATAGGTTGGGATTGGGAAATAAAATAAATAATTACTTCGGCGTGGTTCGCTAATCTCGACTAGTTCAGAAAACCATAATTTGGTTTGAAACGACATCCATAGGAAGATTAAAGGACAAATTTTAAAGAATTTATCTTGGATAAAATTAATGGGAACCTTTCCCTAAGAATGTGGAATTTAGAAACTAGCTGTAGGTTAGCTAAGAAGAATGGTTTCCTGGGTATTGATCTGATGTTGGTTTCGACCTTCGGGGTTAATGTTTGGGAAATTGTTCTCTTGTTGATTTACGGTTAGTGACTAATGAATTGGAATGAGGCGTATGTTGTGTTTGTGTAACATTTGTTTTAATATACGCGGGTTGTTCGGAAAGGCCGGGTTTACACCCATTCTGAATAACCGATTCGACGATAAGTCGAAGATGAAGACGGTGGTTGAAGACCGGAAGTCTTCACATCATTTGGGTGATTACTGATGATCTTGATTGGGCTGTACACCCAAGATGACGGAATCAGTTAGTGATCGTCCAGACGTACTTGGAGATCGATGGATATGCGAGGAAAGTGCCTCCGGTTTCGTTCAGACCCAGAACGAACTTGTAAATGGATTGTGTGTCTGACATTGGATTTTATTCTATGTTGATTGATTTCTGTTAAATATATATCTGTTTGGCGGCGGAGAATTTATTCTCTTGCTTAACGCCCTTCTCTGAGACGTACGAGCTTAGAGGTTATATATCGATAGATATCAATCACATGGCATGAATTGCCTGTGTGGCACGCTGAGTTGCGTGGATCAAGGCTTCTGTTGAAAAGCAAAGTCTTGTGGTTGATGATCAAAGCACGGCCTTTGTGGCGTAGCTTTGTGTATAACGTGAATTCGCGAGCCTCACACCTCGGTATGAGTTAAAAACGGGATACGGACTGCAGGGAGAGCACAACGTTTCTTTCTAGCTTTGGTGGTGTCAGTGACTTACCAGCCCTGACATTTATATACTTTTCACCTATGTGGTTGTTGGATGAGGCGCCTCGATTTTAGGTCTGTAATGACCGGGAAACGTGTGTTCAGGCATAATTAATCCTCTAACGTAAGTGAGGACCGGCCCTGAAGCATCTAGGGATTACCCAGAGTGTGTAGTCCTGAGACATTTGCTAGAGTGTCTCGAAAGCGGAGAGGAGCTTGCCCCTTGCCACGACTCATGACGGAAATCCAATTTCCAATACGTGTATTTCGGTTTTATTTGTAGAGCCTAGTATGGCGACATGATATATGGTACCCATGCCGTCTATGATTGATATTTATGATTGAAATTGTTTTGACACTATACACTTATAATAGTATCAAATGATTTGTTTTAAACGTACCAAGCATGTTTGGCTATTATAAGGGAAAACCCTATCCTCCAGCTTGCGTTGCATTGTGTGATGGGACCTGGGTCTTATAATAGCTTCATTTTTCGAAAAAGCATTGCGTTGTTTATTCTATGCACTGGTATTCTTGGGAGGAAACCCGTTCCGTGTTATACGGCGTGGTCCATTGAATTACTCTCTTTTAAAGTAAAGTTTTAAATAACTGTTTTAGTTCTCACACCAGTCACATGACTGACCTGGAGTTTATTGTTTTAACCTAAACTCTGGGTGCCGTTATTTTGACACGGGCAGCTAGTAGTTTTGGTTTTGCAGATTTATATTCACAGGATCCTGGTTTACAGCTGGAATGATATCCGGAAAGCTCTGTATCCGTATATCACCTTCAGTTGTGCTTTGTATTATTTTCCGTTGCTATGTAATTTATTGTAATCTCTGATATTTATCGAATGTAATTTATTCATTTATACTCTGTATATTCTTGTATCTGATGCATTGTTGTAATAGCAATGAAATGTTCTCCCGTCTGCGTTCATTTGTGTGTTGTTCTCAAAGTATCCGCTCTTTCCTTCACGGGGAAGTTACGGGTCCTTACAGTGGTATCAGAGCTTTGGTTTACAGAGCTCGAGAACAAGACACATTAGAACCATACGAAAGAATTCATCAGATATTGGATTAGTAATATCCAATTAGAATGACTCGTTAGAGATAGGATCAGTAGTATCCTAGAACGAGTGTGAAGAGTATATTTTTCAAATGAAAAGAATTTTGTTTCGAAAATTAAATCCAATTATACGTATTTGAATATTTATTTATTTTGAATTTGGACAATCGAGTATATAAAGATTTCACGTATACGCGTCATGAACGTATATTCGAAGTTTTAATATACTGGATAGATATAGAATCACACTCTAGTCGCCCGGAGATAATTCTTGTAATTCGGCCGCATTATCAATATTTATGTTCGTGTTTCGAAGGTGTGATATCTATATATTTCCATTAGACTGGTGTGAGAACCAAAACTTATATAGCTAGAATACATCGTTGTGAATTGGCATCAAAACATGATTTTTTGTATATATATCAAAATTATGAGTTTGAAACTCTAATTCACTAATTGATTGATGTTTGTATTGTTTGTCTATTTGTTTGACAATTTTGAACCAGTTAGCCTAATTGAACCAAATATTGAATTGTATTAAAAATTAGTTGCATTTGCTTGCATATACATGTACTTACATTGAACAGGTCATAGCAAGGAGGCTAGAGCCGAAGAATAAAATTCGTTTGCCCGACAAATAGGTACATGTTTACTACATATTTTACTGTTTTGTTTGGGTGATGATGATTTTATAAGCCTATTGGCTAGCCGCTTGGCTTTTTCTTTTTCTTTTTGAGATCAGAAGGCCTATATGGCAATTTCGGGATTTTCCCGTGGCTCCCGGTGCAGGGGAGGTTATGGTGAAATTTTTCGAAAATTTAGGGTGTTAGCCAAATTTTTGAAAATTCGAAAATTCTCAGAAACTGAAAAGTTGGAGAATGGAAGCCAGATCGAACGTAGAGTTGATTAATCAAACCACTCTCGACTTTGTTCCTTTTCGGGGACGAAAAGTTTTAAGTGGGGGAGATTGTAACAACCCGGAAATCTGGGCCAGTTTAAAATTTTTATTTTGGCAATTTTAGCGAATTTTGATTATTTAAAATAGATTATTTTAAATAAAATCAACGAGAAATTTATTTTGAATAGAATTCGATCGTATATATTATATACGTCGTCGTTAGAATATAAATAATTATATATAATTATAAAAAGGAATTGAAAATGGGGCGGTAGTTAGATAATTCGATTTCAAACTTCAATTGAATGTACCGGGTGCAAAACAATCCGGATTTTAGTGAAACCAAAAACATTAGGATCTAATTGATAATATCTTTCCAACGAATCCGAAAAATCGAAATTTCATAGCGGGAATCAAAAGATATGTCCAGTTGAAAATTCTGAATAGTCGCTATGGAATTCAGGCCCTTGAAAAGGGGAATTTTGCAAACGACCTCGGATTTCGACGAAACCACTTTTGTTGGATCTGTGATGTCAAATTATTGCTAGATTCCAAATTTCATAATTTTTCGAATCAATATGTGAGCGTGGCGAAGGAAAACGCGTTTGACCAGTTTCAGTTGATTTTAATCGACTGGAAAATGGTCATTTTTCCAACGGTCTCAGAATTCGCGAAACTAGTTTTGTTAGGACCGTATCATCAATACGAAGCCAGAAAATATTTTTCTGGGATTTATAGAGTTAGTATGTGACCCCAGTAAATTGAAATGCGCATTTAAATTCAATATATAGAGTTATATGTTGATTTTAACGGAAACTGATCGAAACGATCGAATCAGCCTACGATACATATCCCATTGTGTTCGGAATGGGGGTAATACGCTATGGACGACAGGCGGTGGGTCTCGTTTAGAGGTCGTATGTAAAAGTCAACTTTTTGAATTAAATTAAAAAAAATAATATAAAATAAACCCCCCCTTTCCCTCTCTATATTCTTTCTGCCCCCCCCTCTCATTTTCATTTCGAACACGAAAAAAGAAAAGAAAAAGGAGAGGGAGACGACGGAAGCGGAGAGGAGCCGCCGCCCTCCCCAATGACCACCGCGCCACCTCCAAACCGCCCCCCCTCCTCGATCGATGCGTTGCAGCCTCCCCCCTACCCAGCTGTCGCTCGAATCCAAACCCCCCTTCCTCCTACCGCCGACCACCGCGAAGCCCCCCCACCCCGAACTCGAACCGCCCCCCTCCTCCATCCCCTGACCGACGCGAGGAAGCCCCCCTCTCCAATTTTCGTCTGTTAGTTTTTTTATTTTTTTATTTTTTTTATTTTATTTGTTTTTCAATTTTCAGTTATCGTTCTATTTGATTTTAAAACTGATTTTTATTTGATTTGAAAACTGAAATCTATTTGATTTTTAATTTTGATTTTTAAATTAAAAAAGAGGAGGTTTTTAATTAGCTAAAGATACGATTTTTAATTGTTTAAAAATATAATATTTATCGTATGTGAAGATAGAAAATATAATTTTCATATTAAATAGATAATAAAAATATAATCTTTCATATTGTAGAAGGATAAAAATATGATTTTTACATAATGAGAACTATAAAAATATAATCTTTATATGATAGAGAATATAAAAATATCATCTTTGTATATGTAGTGAAATAAAAATCTGATTTTTATTATATATACGTTGAAATAAAGAGGTGATTTTTATAGTGATGAAATCTTTATATTCGAAAAGGCGAGAACGATGAAGATTTCTCTAAATGAAGAATCGTGGTATTGGATAGCTATTGGTGAGAATTTCTCACTCTTCAATTTTCTTTTCTGGTTATATATATATATACTAGGATGCAGACGGTGTTTAGTAGCACCCGACACTCGTCATCCACAGACCATGGATGGCTTGTTTGTTTAATTGTTTGGTTGTGTAGTTGGTTAGATGATTTGATTTGAATTTGGTTGTTTGGTGAATTTGATTGATGTGTGAATGGCGTGGGCCTTCACTAGACCGGGGATAAGGCTAGGCCTCGTCCCGTTTCTAGTATAGTGCCGTTATGCCGCCGAAATTTTCTAAAATATGTTAGTAAAATAAAAATATCATTTTTATTGTGTAAATGAACTGAATAGAAATTCATGTGTTGAAATAAAATATTTTATCATTAAAAATATAATTTTTAACGTGGAAGTGAATAAAATAAAATATTCATTTACAAACCGGACGGTTTGTTTATGTACACCTATTTGAAGGACATTGATTGGGTCGATAAATTTTACACATCGCCCAACTGCACAAATAAAAATCTGTGTTTGTTGATTTGAAACCCCACACGGGTGTTGGGATGAAATTTGAAGTTCACTCATCCTGATTGATTAAATATGTCGATCGATTGATTGACAGGCTGTTATAAGCGTTAGATATCTATATTTGATGCTTATGCAGTGTAGTGCACTTTGGTTGATGGTTGATTATTTATCGTTGCTACTATATACATGTGTTGTATGGAATCCATATAATTAACTTTGTATGGTAATTGATTGGGCCTCATTCCAATTTAGAAGATTAAGAATATTATAAAATAAAGGTTCATGTGTTGACTGTACTCATCCGTTGAGATTAGTCATGTGTTGAACGAAATATTTTAATAATAAAATTTACATCTTTATCAATATAAAATAAAGGTTCATGTGTTGACTGTACTCATCCGTTGAGATTAGTCATGTGTTGAACGAAATATTTTAATAATAAAATTTACATCTTTATCAATATAAAATAAAGGTTCATGTGTTGACTGTACTCATCCGTTGAGATTAGTCATGTGTTGAACGAAATATTTTAATAATAAAATTTACATCTTTATCAATATAAAATAAAGGTTCATGTGTTGACTGTATTCATCCGTTGAGATTAGTCATGTGTTGAACGAAATATTTTAATAATAAAATTTACATCTTTATCAATATAAAATAAAGGTTCACGTGTTGACAGTACTCATCCGTTGAGATTAGTCATGTGTTGAACGAAACATTTTGATAATAGAAATATTTGAAATAGAAATATTTGAAATAGAAATATTTGAAATAGAAATATTTTGAAATAGAAATATTTGAAATAGAATATTTGGAAATAGAAATATATGAAGCCGTGTTGATTAGATTGACGCCATTTTGACGTGAACGATATTTATATCGATTTTATTCATTTTAAAATGAATATTGAAAAGTGATTTCGAAATCGAATAGAAAACCAATTTGAATGGAATCGAATAGAAAACCAATTTGAATGGAATCGAATAGAAAACCAATTTGAATTGAATCGAATAGAAAACCAATTTGAATCGAATCGAATAGAAAACCAATTTGAATTGAAACGAATAGAAAACCAATTTGAATGGAATCGAATAGAAAACCAATTTGAATTGAATCGAATAGAAAACCAATTTGAATTGAATCGAATAGAAAACCAATTTGAATTGAATCGAATAGAAAACCAATTTGAATTGAATCGAATAGAAAACCAATTTGAATGGAATCGAATAGAAAACCAATTTGAATTGAATCGAATAGAAAACCAATTTGAATTGAATCGAATACAAAACCAATTTGAATTGAATCGAATAGAAAACCAATTTGAATTGAATCGAATAGAAAACCAATTTGAATTGAATCGAATAGAAAACCAATTTGAATTGAATCGAATAGAAAACCAATTTGAATTGAATCGAATAAAAAACCAATTTGAAATGGAAGTTTTAATGTTTTTGAAACAAATTTGAAACTATTTATAAAATTCGTTTTAAATAGAAATCGACGAAATATATATTATATATATAATATAATGGCCTGAATAGAACGCGTCGCGCCGCGGCAGTTCGTGAATTTCGACCATTTATTTCAAACGGATATTGCGGGAGATCCAACCGTCGGATTCTCCTAAAACCAGAACCGTTGGGTTCGTATCGAAAAGAGCTTTCTAAAGAATATTAGAAATTTGAAATCTAACGGTTGGATTTGGAGATACATCCAAATCAAATTTGAAAAAGGTCGCTGTAAGTGCAGTTCGATGGCCGTTGATGGAAATCGACTGTACGGGCCTTGATAAAATTATTAAAAATAGTAATAATTTGTGTAAAATCATAAGGAATGATTTGGGAAAAATTGGGTTGAAAAACTCCATATTTGAAAAGATAAAAATAGATTTTTATCGAAATGAACTAGTTTTGAACTGAAATTAAAACCCAATTATTTTTAAATAAATAAATTGAATTTGAAATGGGTTGTAAATAGAATTGATTTGTGGGTTTATCGTGAACAGTGTATTAAACAACACTTGTTCTTTAACCCGATAATAAATAGAATGTGATTTGGGTTTATCGTGAACTGTGTTTTAAATGACACTAGTTCTTTAACCCAGTAAAAGGAGTTTTAATGAATCTGCAATTAGATTGAAATGTGAATTGATAATTCAAATTATCAAATGTAGAAAATGAGCGAGAATGGAGTATCACCAGTTTTGCTCCAAAGCGATAGTTAAATCTTTAATTAGATTTGAACGTAAAATGGTAATTAATTTTACCGATAACACCGTGGTGGTAGATATGGAGTATGACCAGTTTTGCTTCATGGGATGAATAGGTTGGGATTGGGAAATAAAATAAATAATTACTTCGGTGTGGTTCGCTAATCTCGACTAGTTCAGAAAACCATAATTTGGTTTGAAACGACATCCATAGGAAGATTAAAGGACAAATTTTAAAGAATTTATCTTGGATAAAATTAATGGGAACCTTTCCCTAAGAATGTGGAATTTAGAAACTAGCTGTAGGTTAGCTAAGAAGAATGGTTTCCTGGGTATTGATCTGATGTTGGTTTCGGCCTTCGGGGTTAATGTTTGGGAAATTGTTCTCTTGTTGATTTACGGTTAGTGACTAATGAATTGGAATGAGGCGTATGTTGTGTTTGTGTAACATTTGTTTTAATATACGCGGGTTGTTCGGAAAGGCCGGTTTACACCCATTCTGAATAACCGATTCGACGATAAGTCGAAGATGAAGACGGTGGTTGAAGACCGGAAGTCTTCACATCGTTTGGGTGATTACTGATGATCTTGATTGGGCTGTACACCCAAGATGAGGGAATCAGTTAGTGATCGTCCAGACGTACTTGGAGATCGATGGATATGCGAGGAAAGTGCCTCCGGTTTCGTTCAGACCCAGAACGAACTTGTAAATGGATTGTGTGTCTGACATTGGATTTTATTCTATGTTGATTGATTTCTGTTAAATATATATCTGTTTGGCGGCGGAGAATTTATTCTCTTGCTTAACGCCCTTCTCTGAGACGTACAAGCTTAGAGGTTATATATCGATAGATATCAATCGCATGGCATGAATTGCCTGTGTGGCACGCTGAGTTGCATGGATCAAGGCTTCTGTTGAAAAGCAAAGTCTTGTGGTTGATGATCAAAGCACGACCTTTGTGGCGTAGCTTTGTGTATACCGTGAATTCGCGAGCCTCACACCTCGGTATGAGTTAAAAACGGGATACAGACTGTAGGGAGAGCACGACGTTTCTTTCTAGCTTTGGTGGTGTCAATGACTTACCAGCCCTGACATTTATATACTTTTCACCTATGTGGTTGTTGGATGAGGTGCCTCGATTTTAGGTCTGTAAGGACCGGGAAACGTGTGTTCAGGCATAATTAATCCTCTAACGTAAGTGAGGACCGGCCCTGAAGCATACAGGGGTTACCCAGAGTGTGTAGTCCTGAGACATTTGCTAGAGTGTCTCGAAAGCGGAGAGGAGCTTGCCCCTTGCCTCGACTCATGACGGAAATCCAATTTCCAATACGTGTATTTCGGTTTTATTTGTAGAGCCTAGTATGGCGACATGATATATGGTACCCATGCCGTCTATGATTGATATTTATGATTGAAATTGTTTTGACACTATACACTTATAATAGTATCAAATGATTTGTTTTAAACGTACCTAGCATGTTTGGCTATTATAAGGGAAAACCCTATCCTCCAGCTTGCGTTGCATTGTGTGATGGGACCTGAGTCTTATAATAGCTTCATTTTTCGAAAAAGCATTGCACTGTTTATTCTATGCACTGGTATTCTTGGGAGGAAACCCGTTCCGTGTTATACGGCGTGGTCCCTTGAATTACTCTCTTTTAAAGTAAAGTTTTAAATAACTGTTTTAGTTCTCACAACAGTCACATGACTGACCTGGAGTTTATTGTTTTAACCGAAACTCTGGGTGCCCTTATTTTGACACGGGCAGCTAGTAGTTTTTGTTTTGCAGATTTATATTCACAGGATCCTGGTTTACAGCTGGAATGATATCCGGAAAGCTCTGTGTCCGTATATCACCTTCAGTTGTGCTTTGTATTATTTTCCGCTGCTATGTAATTTATTGTAATCTCTGATATTTATCGAATGTAATTTATTCATTTATACTCTGTATATTCTTGTATCTGATGCATTGTTGTAATAGCAATGAAATGTTCTCCCATCTGCATTCATTTGTGTGTTGTTCTCAAAGTATCCGCTCTTTCCTTCACGGGGAAGTTACGGGTCCTTACACATGATTTGGAATTGGCAGCGATTGTGTTTGCTCTGAAGATATAGAAGACACGCAAGTTTGGGAGCAATGTTTTCAGAATGGAAGAGCCTCGAGTATTTGGCAAGGTTTGATTTCAGGCCAAGGTGTGAATTGGAACCTGAAATGTTGGCAAGCTTATCGATAAGATCACAGTTATCGAAAGAGTTGGCGAAAGCCAAAAGCAAGATGCTAAGCTTGTTGAGTTTGTCCAGAATCAGGAACCAGAGGATAAAGAGTTCGAATTCAATCAAGAAGGTTGGCTTCGATAGCAATGGCGACTAGTTGTTCCTGATATCGACGAACTGAGAGATGAGGTTCTGAGAGAATGTCATCACTCAAAGTTGACTATTCATCCCAGTGGAAATAAGATGTATTAGGACATGAAGCAAGTCTACTACTGGGAAGGGATGAAGCGAGATATTGGAAAGTTTATTTCCAAGTGCAAGAAATGTCAGTTGGTGAAAGCTGAACAGAAAAAGCCAAGTGGTTTGCTTAAGTCATTGGAAGTTCCTACATGGAAGTGGGAGCAGATATCGATGGACTTTATCGATGGACTACCTAGACCTAGGGCAGGAAACAAAAGGATTTGGATCATCGTGGATCGCTTGACCAAAAGTGCAAGGTTCATTCCTGTCAAGTCAACTAGGATGACATCGAAATTGGCTGAACTTTATGTGAAATGGATAGTTCGATTCCATAGTATCTCGAAGAGCATAGTGAGTGATCGAGATCCATTATTCACAAGTGGATTTTGGAAGAGCTTGCAGGAAGCTTTAGGAACCAAGTTATGTTTAAGTACGACATATCATCCCTAAACTGATGGTCAAACCGTGAGAGTCATCGAGTTTTGGAAGATCTCGTGAGGGCCTGTTTTAGACTTCAGTGGATTAGGGGAGGACCATCTACGTCTAGTTGAGTTTGCATATAATAATAGCTACCAATCGAGTATTGGGATGGCACCATACAAGGCGTTGTATGGGAGGCCGTGTAATTCTCCAGAATGTTGGTTAGAAACTGGAGACAAGATGATACTTGGGCCTGAGATGATTAGAGAGACCTCGGATTGTATTGAGATCATTTAGCAACAAATGAAGGCAGCCTAAGATCATCAGAAAAATTATGCCAATAAATGTCACAAGGATTTGGAATTCGACATTGGCAATATGGTTTTTGTGAAGGTTTTGCTATTAAAGTACGTGGTTCGATTCAGAAGTAAAGGAAAGTTAGCTCTTAAGTTTTTGGACTGTTTCCGATAGATGAGCAAATCGAAAAGCTCTCGCGTATGGATTAATTTTACGCAAGAGATGTAGAATGTGCACAATATTTTTTTATGAGTCGTTTTTATGAAAATATTTGCATGGTCAGAATGTGGTAGTACTTCTGGAGTAGAACGTCGACTCTATAGATGAGCTCGTAGTTATGAAAACTCGTAAGTTGCTTCGTGTTATGGCGAATGACACGAAACAACTTAGGGAAAAGACGTTTAATTTAGCTAAGGTACAATGGAGTGGGGAGGGCGACGATGTTATGTGGGAGAGGGGGGAGAGTATAAAGACGACCCATCCAAAACTCTTCATCTGTATGACCCATTGATGTCGCGCCATCATTGTTAGTTGTTTATTTTGTTGTTATCTTTGTTATTGTTATGGTTAGGATTCTGCATGCTAGATAAGGTTACGGATGCATGGTTTGATGGTTGCTAGTATGGGTGACAGAATTGGATTCTCATGGATGATAGGCATGTGGAATTGTTGTGATTGCTTGTGTTCGCTTGTAATTTTAGGGGTGAAAGTCTAAAGAGGGAGGGAGGAAATGTAATAGCCCGCATTTTACATATTGGAAGATCATAAAATATTTTTATTTTATTCCCTGCGGGTTGGATCATTCTTATCATTTGATATGTTGCTTATAGGGATGTGATACATGTCCATAATTTTTATCGATTTTGTCTATGACCATTTTGCCCAGGGCATAACTTTTGATTCAGGTCGAATCAGAGGGTGAGACCTGTGCCATTGGAAAGGAATTGATGATTGCCTTTCCGTAGAGCGGTTACATAAAGGATCTGGCTCAGTGGTTTGGGAGGAATCGCTGTTTTAAGGTTTTTCAGTTGATTGTTTAGGTTTTGGGAGCATAATGGGCTGATTTGGGGAGGCCCATTAGTGGCTTGGTGGAAACTATAAATAGGGGGTGAGGGGTATGGAGAAGAGGTTGCTTCTCTCATTCTCTCATTTGGTGGCCTTGAGCTCCTTCTTCCTCTAACACCTTTCCACCATTAAAAATCCAAATCTAAGGAGGGAAATCATAAATCTACACCATTGGAGGCTAGATCTACATCGTTTGAAGCAAGGAATCATCGAATCAAGGAGATTGGTGCAAGGTGCTTGCTATCCGGATTCTTATTTCATCAATTTTAGCTTGTTTTGGAGAATCGGTGAGTGATTTGCATCTCTCACATGGATTCAATGAAGTATATGAATGCTTGGTCATGTTTTTAATCAAATTCAAGTTGTTTCTTTAGATCTACGTCATGGTAAGTCCTATTTCATATGAATCACCTTAGGATCTGATTTAGTAAGTTAAAAACGGAAATTCTTATACCATTTCATGCGTTTATGTAAGTTAGATCTATCATTTTTGTTCATATGTTCATTTATCATGATTTTGGTGAAATTTGCACAATTTTGGTAGTAATCGTCATATTCATGTTGTTAGTGATTTCATAACATGCTTATGGTTGTGTTGAGTGAATTAGACGATTACATTTCGTCGATTGTATCAAGTGGCGAAGTTTTGGTCGAAAATGGACTTATATTGGGGTTGTTCAGGCCAGGAGTCGCACCAGAGATATGATAGCAATTGTGAAATGATGTGGTCGGTCACACATATGACCGCTTTTGAGAAATGCTGTGGTCGGTCACGCATATGACATCATTTGAGAAATGCTATGGTCGATCTACGACAACATTTGTGAAATGCTGTGGTCGATCGCATATGAGTTTTGGGTCGCATCTACGATAGCATTTTTGAAATGCTATGGTCGGTCTCGCTTGAGTTTTGTGTCGCACCTATGACAACATTTGTGAAATGCTATGGTCAGTCGCATAAGAGTTTTGGGTCGCACCTACGACAGCATTTGTGAAATGTTGTGGTCGGTCGTGCATGAGTTTTGAGTCGCGCCTACGACAACATTTGTGAAATGTTGTGGTCGGTCGCACCTATGACAACATTTTTGAAATGTTGTGGTCGGTCGCACCTACGACACCATTTATGAAATGTTGTGGTCGGTCGCACCTACGACACCATTTATGAAATGTTGTGGTCGGTCGCACCTACGACACCATTTATGAAATGTTGTGGTCGGTCGCACATGGGTTTCGGTCGCGCATGGATGTAGAATTGAACCAGGAGATATAACAGCATTTCAGAAATGCTATAAAAGGTTGTTTCGACATTTTGGCCAGTTTTTCACAGCAAAAAGGTTGGAGATGCTATAAAATGCAGTATCGACCAAACGAAGCTTGTTTTTGAGTCGATAATGGTTCTAACTTCGACACTAGTTCAAGTAGAAAGGTTCGAAGTGTTGAATTGTTCATTGATTGGTGTAGAACAACGAATAGTATGGCAATTCAAAGGTATCCTGAGTGGGGTGATAATGTTATTGACTATATTGAACCTTATATTGAAGTGTTTTGGTTTGATGGTGATGGTGGCTTCGACGAGAGTCCAGATGAGGATGCTCGAAGTGATGTGATTTGTTCGTTATTTGTTGAATGCAACGAATGTGGGAATGACTCAAGGATGTATTGAGTTCATTTGAAAGAACGACTCAAGGATGTATTGAGCTCGTGTGAAGTAATGGTGCTATAAAGTGTTCTGAGCTTATAGATAGTCACAAGTGAAGATGGCTAGGGGTACTGAAGGCCAAGCAATTATCATAGTTGTAGGTTCTAGTGGGCTCAAAGCAGGGGTACAATAGGGGCGTACCTAAATGACCAGATGTAGGTCGAGTACCCTGGGTATCGTTGAAAGGCCTAGGTACGTATCGTTGAAAGGCGTATGGGGTTTTTCCTAGAACCAGGGTTGCCATTAGCCCTTGGTGGATGGCAGTATGGGACAGTCACACGATTACGATGGTTTCAAAGCAGGATTGGCAGTGATAGCCAGAGTCTGTCATGGATGATTGAATGTCTGGATGTTTTGTTATACCATCTCACGTTGATTATCCAACATCGAGGGAGATGTTTCTTGAGTTCTTGACTGATATTGGTTTAGGCCTCTGGAGAGAGTACTTGAGGGATGTTAAACTCGACTAGAATTGTCTACGTGAGACCTAAGTAATCTGGATGCTATGAATGTTATGAATGGTTGTTCAGATTACCATGAATGAATCGTTGCTCCTTTAGTTGTATGGATTTTAAAGGCTATCACTGTCCGATGCAGGGAAGGTATAGTTGAGTTCTTCTCTAGTGTTGGGTAGTGGTTGATAAATCTATCCATTCTCATATACTTTATTGATGAAGTTTTTTAGTTGTTTTATCACTCACTAAGACTTTTGTCTGACTCAAGGTTTTATGTTTCCCTCTTATTACCTTGGGCTGTTCATCCATTTTGGATGGGCAGACTAGGTGGCAGGTGACAGGTGGTACCTTAGTGAAGACGATGTAGCAGTTTGGAGGAGAGCAGGAGGCTAGCATACTATCTCTCTTACTATATAATATTTGGGTTTCCGCTATTGGTTACTCTACTCTGAGTGCTGTAGTGAGGCAAATTTGTACAGACATTTGTTGCAATCTTGGTGTATGGATATACTTCCTAGCTGTTTTGGATATTTGAGATTTCTGCTCAAATATGCTTCACTAATCTTACCTGTTGTATATGTTCTATTATATTTTATCCTTGCGCTGTGAGATATACGACAGGTTCCGCTTATGTATCATACCCTAATGATCGTCCATAGCTACCTGGCACACCTTTTAGCACAGTATTCCCTTTGTTTAGTGCAGGCGCTGTGGGCGGTCGTCACATTTGGTATCAGAGCCCTGGTTAATGATTTTAGCCAAAGTTCAAAGACGTAATTACATATGAGAGGCGTATTTGTAGATTTCAGTTGGATACTTACTATATATATTATCATATATAGTTGTAGCATTAGTACTTCTTTAGTAGTTTATCTTGTAAGTGGACTAATCATTTTATTTTTGATTTAGAATGAGTCGTCAAATCTCTAGGAGTGAGTTTGGAACTGGAGGAGTAGGAGATGGAAGCCAATTGGGAGCTTTAGCAGTTGCACCAGAATACCTGGTTATGTTTGGGGCGGCCATGATGGCAGCAGCTATGTTAAGGATACCCATTCCAGAAGCGGCAGTGGAGCGTGGTGTTCCTGTGCAAGTACCCAGAAGGGATTCTGCTAAGCGATAGAGAGACTATTCTCCTATGGATGAAGAAACCTTTATTGGCTCAAGTAATTCAAAGAAGAAAAATAAGAAGAAGAAAATTAAGAAGAATGATATATGCTTCAACTATTAGTTAAAGGGCCATTATGCTAAGGATTGTGAGAAACCAAGAGCCGAAATGAATTGCATTAAACGCGGCAAGCCTGGACATAAGAAGAAAGACTGTCCGAATTTTCTAAAGAATAAGCAGTCGGAGGAAGCATGTGTTGTGGAAGTTACTCCGATCTCTTATTACATTCCTAATGAGCATTAGAAGAAGATGTTGCCAATTTAGATGTGCTTTCTGCTAGTGGAGTTGTTAAGTTCTATTCGGTACTAGGGAATCGTCTTCTTTTACCTATAATAAGATTTTATGCCGAATAAGTTTGAACTTGAAGTTGTTGTTGACCTTTGGTTGTAATTAATATATTATGGGTTCATATGCTCTTTGCAAACTTTGTGGATCTAGTATTGTTTGATCATGGATGCTCATTTATGAGTGTTTGCTTAGTTGTAACTTTCGATGGGTTTGAAATCATCTTGGGTATGAATTGGCCCAAGAGATGTGCGGCAAAAGTGAGTTGCCAAAAGCTAGAGATGACAGTCAGGGATGTGGAAGAGCGAAAGGTGTTGGTTCGGGGTAAACCCGAGGATGGTGTCTTTGTGAGTTGTTATATCGTTTGTGATTCCACTAGTAGACTTGTCATTTTTCCTAATCGCAAATGAGTAAAAGGATGTCTTTGACAAAGTCAACAGGTTGCTGCCACATCGTAAGATCGAGCTTAGGATCGATTTGGTCGAGGGTGCTAGACTAATTATTATGCCTCTTAGGCAGATGGTGCCTAAGGAACAGCGAGAGTTGGAGGTGCAAGTTAGAGAACTTTTGGGAAAAGATTCATTCGGAGGAGCGTATCCGAATGGGGTGCTCCAGTCGTGTTTACAACCAAGGCAGATGGCTCGTTAAGATTGTGTGTGGACTATCGTGAGCTGAACAAGGTGACTAAGAAGAACAAGTATCCGTTGCCAATGATTGATGACTTGTTCGATCAGCCTCACAAAGCCAAAGTGTTTACTCAGATAGATTTGGCAACAGGATTCCACTAGTTTGGAGTGGTAAAGGATAAAGTTGTGGCCTATGCAAGTCGATAGCTGGACCCAGATGAGAAGAATTGCCCAACTCATGATTTGGAGTTGGCAGCGATTGTGTTTGCTCCGAAGATGTAGAAAACACACAAGTCTGGGAGGGATGTTTTCAAAATGGAAGAGTCTCGAGTATCTGGCAAGGTTTGATTTCAGGCCAATGTGTGAATTGGAACATGAAATGTTGGCAAGCTTATCGATAAGACCGACACTTATCGAAAGAGTTGGCAAAAGCCAAAAGCGAGATGCTAAGCTTGTTGAGTTTGTCTAGAATCTGGAACCAGAAGATAAGTGTTCGAAGTCGATCAAGAAGGTTGGCTTCGAAAGCAAGGGCGACTAGTTGTTCCTGATATCGACGAATTGAGAGATGAGCTTCTGGGAGAATGTCATCACTCAAAGTTGACAATTCATCCCAGTGGTAATAAGATGTATCAGGACATAAAGCAAGTCTACTACTGGGAAGGGATGAAGTGAACTGTCAGTTGGTGAAAGCTGAACAGAAAAAGTCGAGTGGTTTGCTTCAGCCATTGGAAGTTCCTACATGGAAGTGGGAGCAGGTATCGATGGACTACCTAGAACTAGGGCAAGAAACTAAGGGATTTGGGTCATTCGTGGATTGCTTGACCAAAAGTGCAAGGTTCATTCCTGTCAAGTCGACTAGGAAGACATCGAAATTGGCCGAACTTTATGTGAAATGGATAGTTCGATTCCACGCTATCCTGAAGAGCGCAGTGAGTGACCGAGATCCATTATTCACAAGTGGATTTTGGAAGAGCTTGGAGGAAGCTTTGGGAACCAAGTTATGTTTAAGTACAGCATATCATCCCCAAACTGATGGTCAAACCGAGAGAGTCAATCGAGTTTTGGAAGATCTCGTGAGGGCTTGTGTGTTAGACTTCAGTGGATCAGGGGAAGACCATCTACGTCTAGTTGAGTTCGCATATAATAATAGCTACCAGTCGAGTATTGGGATGGCACCATACGAGGCGTTGTATGGGAGGCCGTGCGATTCTCCAGCTTGTTGGTTAGAAACTGGGATAAGATGATAATTGGGCCTGAGATGATTAGAGAGACATCGGATTGTATTGAGATCATTCAGCAACAAATGAAGGCAGCCCAAGATCGTCAGAAAAGTTAGGCCAATAAACATCGCAAGGATTTGGAATTTGACATTGGCAATATGGTTTTTGTGAAGATTTTGCCATTAAAGTATGTGGTTCGATTCGGAAGTAAAGGAAGGTTAGCTCCTAAGTTGTTGGACTGTTTCCGATAGATGAGTAGATCGAAAAGCTCGCGTATAGATTGATTTTACACAAGAGATATAGAATGTGCACAATATTTTTTTTATGAGTCGTTTTTGTGAAAATATTTGCATGGTCCGGTTGTGGCAGTACTTCCGGAGTAGTACGTCGACTCTATAGATGAGCTCGTTGTTATGAAATCTCATAAGCCGCTTCGTGTTATGGCGAATGACACGAAACAACTTAAGGAAAAGACATTTAATTTAGCTAAGGTACAATGGAGTGGGGAGGGCGAGGATGTTATGTGGGATACGGGGGAGAGTATAAAGACGACCGATCCAAAACTCGTCATCCGTATGACCCATTTATATCGCGCCATCATTATTACTTGTTGATTTTGTTGTTATCTTTGTTATTGTTATGGTTAGGATTATGCATGCTAGGATAAGGCTATGGATGCATGGTTTGATGGTTGCTAGTTTGGGTGATAGAGTTAGTTTCTCATGGATGATAGGCATGTGGAATTGTTATGATTGCTTATGTTCGCTTGGAATTTCGGTGGAGAAATATTAAAGGGGGAGAATGTAACAACCCACATTTTACGTATCGGAAGATCGCAAAATATTTTTATTTTATTCCCTGAGGGTTGGATCATTCTCATCTTTTGATATGTTGCTTATGGGGATGTGAGACATGTCCATAATTTTTACTGATTTTGTTTGTGACCATTTTGCCCCTGTCAGTCTTGTACAGCGCATAACTTTTGACTCAGGTCGAATCAGAGGGTGAGACATGTGTCATTGAAAGTAATTGATGATTGCCTTTCCGTAGAGTGGTTACATTAAGGATTTGGCTCAGTTGTTTGAGGGGAATCACTGTTTTAATATTTTTCAGTTGGTTGTTCAGGTTTTGGGAGCCTAATGGGCTGAATTGGGGAGGCCCACTAGTGGGTTGGTGGAAACTATAAATAGGGGGTGAGGGATATGGAGAAGAGGTCACTTCTCTCATTCTCTCATTTGGTGGCCTTAAGCTCCTTTTTCCTCTAACACCTTTCCACCATTAAAAATCTGAATCTAAGGAGGGAAATCATATATCTACCCCATTGGAGGCTAGATCTACAACGTTTGAAGAAAAAATTCATTGGATCAAGGAGATTGGTGCGAGGTGCTTGCTGTCTGGATTCTTATTTCATCAATTTTAACTTATTTTGAAGAATCGATGAGTGGTTTGCATCTCTCACATGGATTCAATGTAGTATATGAATGTTTGGTCATGTTCCTCATCAAATTCAAGTTGTTTCTTTATATCTACATCATGGTAAGTCCTATTTCATATGAATCACCTTTGTATCTGGTTTTGTAAGTTAAAACCGAAAATTCTTATGCCATTTCTTGTGTTTATGTATGTTAGATCTATCATTTTTTTTCATATGTTCATTTACCATGATTTTGGTGAAATTTGCACAATTTTGGTAATATAACATGATTTCATAACATGCTTAAGGTTTTGTTGAGTGAATTAGACGAGTATATTTCTTCAATTGTAACGATTGGAAAATTTTTGGTCGAAATTGGACTTAGATTGGGGATGTTCAGACCAGGGGTCGCACCAGAGAAACGACAGCATTTGTGAAATGCTGTGGTCGGTCGCGCATATGACAAAATGTTATGGTTGGTCGCGCATATGACAGCATTTGAGAAATGCTGTGGTCGGTCGCGTATGAGTTTTGGGTCGCACCTACGACAACATTTGTGAAATGCTGTAGTCGGTCGCGTACGTGTTTTGGGTCGCACCTACGACAGCATTTGTGAAATACTGTGGTCGATCGCGTATGAGTTTTGGGTCGCACCTACGATAGCATTTGTGAAATGTTGTAGTCGGTCGCGTATGAGTTTTGGGTCACACCTACGACAACATTTGTGTAATGCCATAGTCGGTCGCGCATGAGTTTTGTGTCGCACCTACGGCAACATTTGTGAAATGCTGTGGTAGGCCGCACCAATGACAGCGTTTGTTAAATGTTGTGGTCGGTCGCACCTACGACAACATTTATGAAATGCTGTGTTCTGTCGCGCATGGGTTTCGGTCGTGCATGGATGCAAAATTGAACCATGGGATATAACAACATTTCAGAAACTCTGTAAAAGGTTGTTTCGACATTTTGGCCAGTTTTTCATAGCATAAAGGCTGGTGGTGCTATAAAATGCAATATCGACTAGACGAAGCTTGTTATTCAGTCGATAATGGTTCTAGCTTCGACACGAGTTCAAGTAGGAAGGTTCGAAGTGCTGAACGTGTTTGTTGATTGGTGTAGAACAACGAATCGTATGACAACTCAAAGGCGTCCTAAGTGGAGTGATAATGCTATAGACTATATTGAACCATATATTGAAGTTGTTTGATTCGATGGTGATGGTGGCTTCGACGAGAGTCCAGATGAGGATGTTCGAAGTGATGTGATTTGTTCGTTTTTTGTGGAATATAACGAATGTGGGAATGACTCAAGGATGTATTGAGTTCATGTGAAAGAACGACTCAAGGATGTATTGAGCTTGTGTGAAGTAATGGTTGCTATAAAGTGTTCTGAGCTTATAGATAGTCGCAAGTGATGATGACTAGGGGTACTGAAGGCCAAGGAATTATCGTTATTATAGATTCTAGTGGGCTCAAAGCAGCGGTACAATAAGGGTGTACCTAAAAGACCAGATGTAGGTCGAGTACGTTGGGTATCGTTGAAAGGCATAGGTACGTAACGTTGAAAGGCGTATGGGTTTTTTGCTACAACCGGGGTTGCCATTAGCCCTTGACGGATGGCAGTATGGGCCAGTCACACGATTACGATGGTTTCAAAGCAGGATTGGCAATGATAGCCAGATTCTGTCATGGATGATTGAATGTCTGGATGTTTTGTTATACCATCTCACGTTGATTATCCAACATCGAGGGAGATGTTTCTTGAGTTCTTGACTGATATTGGTTTAGGCCTCTGGAGAGAGTACTTGAGGGATGTTAAACTCGACTAGAATTGTCTACGTGAGACCTAAGTAATATGGATGCTATGAATGTTATGAATGGTTGTTCAGATTACCATGAATGAATCGTTGCTCCTTTAGTTGTATGGATTTTAAAGGCTATCACTGTCCGATGCAGGGAAGGTATAGTTGAGTTCTTCTCTGGTGTTGGGTAGTGGTTGATAAATCTATCCATTCTCATATACTTTATTGATGAAGTTTGTTAGTTGTTTTATCGCTCACTAAGACTATTGTCTGACTCAAGGTTTTATGTTTCCCTCTTATTACCTTGGGTTGTTCATCCATTTTGGATGGGCAGACTAGGTGGCAGGTGACAGGTGGTACCTTAGTGAAGACGATGTAGCAGTTTGGAGGCGAGCAGGAGGCTAGCATACTATCTCTCTTACTATATAATATTTGGGTTTCCGCTATTGGTTATTCTACTCTAAGTGCTGTAGTGAGGCAAATTTGTACAGACATTTGTTGCAATCTTGGTGTATGGATATACTTACTAGTTGTTTTGGATATTTGAGATTTCTGCTCAAATATGCTTCACTAATCTTACCGGTTGTATATGTTCTATTATATTTTATCCTTGCGCTTTGAGATT
The DNA here is from genome assembly GCA_030737875.1 of Allium sativum. NCBI lineage: Eukaryota > Viridiplantae > Streptophyta > Magnoliopsida > Asparagales > Amaryllidaceae > Allium > Allium sativum. The sequence goes on from CM060916.1 coordinate 977,804,661, forward strand.
TACGACAGGTTCCGCTTATGTATTATACCTTGATGATCGTCCATAGCTTCCTGGCACACCTTTCAGCGTAGTATTCCCCTTGTTTAGTGCAGGGGTTATGGGCGGTCATCACAGTGGCCAACAAAGCACGTACATCCTTTGCTTTGACATCGAAAGCACAAGAAGAGGATCGAGAAGCACGTACACCTCTGCTTCACCAACTGAATCCCAAAGGGTATACCGAAATAACAAATACCGATGGGGATTCCAGTCTTCTATGATAATACCCGAATCTAGATCGATTCAGTGCTTCACTAAAGGCAGAAGGGGTTCCGGTCGTCTGCATATTGATACCCAAATTTAGGTCCATTCAGGTCTTCACAAAAACCGAAAGGGGTTCCGGTCATCTACATATTAATACCCAAATCTGGGTCCATTCAGCGCTTCAAAAAATACCAAAAGAAGCCCCGGTTATTATATATATTAATGCCTGAATCTGGGTTGAATCTATTTCTCAACGAAGTCCCAAAGAAAACCGGCGGTCTTACATACCAGAACCTGGAACAATACTGAAGAAAATCACCGTTGTTTGTGGAATCACTAAGGTAACACCAAACCTTAGAAGGACCAATTCCTGACCCAAACAAAAAGGAATCACTTGCCCCTTTCGGAAATCCAAGTAGGGGCTCAAGGTTTGCCACCAAAGGTTGGCTCATAAACCTCTCAGGAATCGTCTTTAACTTGTACGTCTATTAGTTGTTTTCCTTTTCAACATATCAGTCTCCTACGCAATTCTAAACAACATCATATCATAATGCCGGAAGAAGATTACAAACGTTTCTAATAGTGCCTTATGACTGACTATCCCTTTATTTGTTCTAAGCGATTTTTCATTAGGAATATTTTAAGGGTAATTTTTTCATGAAGAAATTTCTTTATCAACACCTAGCACCAGTAGATTTCCATTCATTACAGCCCCCTTGGGACACAATAATATTGTTTCTAACAAAAGTGATACAAAAAAATCATGTGGCATACTGATAGTACCACCAAAGATTGTGATGTAAACCGTTACACAGACACAATCATTGTTCTAAGAAATAAAGTCTCCACTCCCCAAATATGCAGTAAAAATCTCTCATTTCGAATCGGGGTTTAGCAAAGAAAATTCCAAACAAGAGCGGTCCTCTTTAGCTTTCTTCAACTCGCCTTCTAACTTATCGATTTGTTGGTATAATCTACCAACCACTGCATCCAAGCTCTCGGAGGATCTTGTTGCTAACTTATGTTGTAAATTGCAAATAGTTTCATCTTTTTCTTTCAATTGCTTCTCCATATAGGACACTTGTTCCTTGAAGTTTGTGCCACCTTTTGGAGGTAATACATCTTTTTGTATCCTGACAGGGGAGCACCGCCAAAAATATCTCTATAACCAACGGCGTTCGGACTTTCCTTCCTAAATTGCGAAGAGGGGGTCTGGAACGAATCCTCCTAGCCACAGACAAGATGAAACATTGTAACATGAAAATTGCGAACATCAAGTGTATGTTAACTACATCATACATCCCAAAGGAAACACAATCACGTAACATCTATCAGTTCATACACATTATAGATACCACATTCACACTAGCACATTATCACGTCACCAAACACTATCGAGAACCACAAAATCAACACAATTCATGAACATACCACAAGAGAATATATGCTTAATACAATAACGTTCAAAATCCTTTGTTAAAATCGTTTGCGCTGAACCAAGCTCCTTGAGTTTTTCCCCTTAACTTTCTAAAACGCAGAATTTAAAACATAATTGCAACTCAAGTCTTTAGAGAAACAGAGGATTGTTGTAGTATGGGAAACCTAATCATTAATGAAACTCAAGGGAAAGGAAGACACCTTGAGAGCGAAAGCCATACCTGTGCGACATCAACATCGGAACGACTGGGAGTCCTCTTTTCCCCAGAATCTAAAGAACCTTCGTCCTCGGGGGAAGCTCCTATGATGCAAGAGTAGATTCTCCAACGCCTTTTCTGAACCCATCTGATTGATCCAAATAACCTTCTACCTCTCCGCTCGCTGTGTCGACCTCCTTCCCTTCTTCCTCATAATCTTCAGCAAATTCATCAATGAACAACAGTGACGCGGGGTCTATCTTTTTCGTCGAGGGAACCTTACGCTCCCTTCTCACATGCTCGATCTTCTCTAAGACTCTATCTCGAATACGGGGGTCAATTGAAGTAAAGTTATATTCCGAAAGCCTTTCATAATTATATGAAAAAGCAAGAATGAGGGCATCGTTGTAATACTCCGTGGCAATATTGTTGAGATGGACATTCAAGAATTTTGAAATTCTATCGTTGTCCTCGTAAATAATTCTCTTCGCACCGGAAAGATGAGTATTCATCTTATCCATTGCGGCAACATAATCAATCTCCAGTTCCACTTTCTGTGCCTTAAGGTCCTCGGCCTACTCCATCAACTCCTCATTAGCCTTCCTCATCTCCTCCAATGAGGCCACCAACTCCTCGCGTTTGTTATCCCTCTCCGTATTCTCCCACTGCAAAGCATTCACTTTATCCGACATTATCTTATTCTCTTCCCTTAAAGTACTAACCTCAGTCGCTGAAGTGGAAACTAGTCCTTGGGAAACATACTAAGTTTTCATCATCTAAAGAAGAGGGATAGGTTAAAGATCAATTATAAAAAGAAGGAAAAGAGAGGGAGAGAGGGGTGTATGTGCATATAACACTAAGAGGAAATCCCTGATTTTTGTCTTTAGAAATCTACCGAGTTCAGGGTGGAGGAAGTTGAGGCAATATCCACTACTTCAGGGGGAAAAAGAGCTAGTTCCACGAGCTCATCAAAGCCCAAGGCCGGCGAAGGAGGTACAGAACGAAAAACATGCTGAGAGGAAGATGGTGTCAAAAAATCAAGCCTTCCCTCATCTTCATTAGCAGCATCTAAGGGGGTAGGGTCATTTGTAGATTTACCTTTTGGGGAAACGTCCAGGGAAGCATCAATATCCACTACCTGATCGACAACTGTGGCAAAAGGATCAAAGGTCCGCTTTGTCCTTGGAATAGAGACAATATCTTTTGAAGAGCTAGCCAACTAGTCGCACATGGGCTTCTTCAATGGGGGATCAACAACAGGTTAAGCAAGCCTCTTCATGTCTTGGACATTGGCCTGGCTATAAGCAATAACGACAGTTGTATCCTAAGAAGCTGAAGGTCCTAAAAAAAAGAAAAAGATGAATTAGAAAATGCAACAACCAGAAAAAAAAGAAAAAAAATGACAAATATCGCCGAAACAAATGAATGAATGAATCTAAAACACCTGGATAGATAGGGGAGCTTGCGCTAAACAAGTCAGAACCTGGAAACAACCCCTTAGGGCCAGAAAGTTGGATAGGAGGTTATCCCAATATCTTATATCCAGGAGGAAGCAAACCACACTTGTAACGACCCGGAATTTTGCGGCCAATTTAAAAATTTTATTTTAGAAATTTTAAGGGAATTTTAATATTTAAAATAATTTACTTTACATAATAACGACTAAAAATTTATTTTAAAACGAATAAATTTAATTTAATTATAAAAGGAGTTTAAAACAGCGCTGCAGTTTGAAAATTTGAATTTGAACTTTGACTGACTGTACAGGATTCAAAATAAGTCAGAATTGAACGAAACAAGAAATATTTAAATCTGTTTAACAATATCTTTCTAACGAATTTGAAAAACTGAAATTTCACTTTAAAATTTGAAAGTTATGTCCAGTTTAAAATTTAGAAAAGTCACTGTAGAATTTATATATATTTTAATATAATATATTGGCCTTAAAAATAGCCATTTTGCAAACGACCTCGGTTTTCGATGAAACCACTTTTGTTGGAACCGGAATGTCAAATTATTGCTAAGTTTCAATTTTCATAATTTTTCGAATTAATACGTGAGCGTGGTGAAAGAAAATGTGTTTTGACTGTTTTAGTCAAATTTAATCGACTAGAAAAAGGCCATTTTTCAAACAGTCTCAGAATTCGACGAAATTAGTCTCGTTAGAACCGTATCGTCAAAGCATAACTAGAAATAATTTTTCTGTAACTTTTCGATTCAGTATGTGGCCCCGGTAATTTAAAATGTACGTTTGAATTTAATAATTAAATGATTTATAATTTAATTTAAAGAAAAATATATCGTAACAGCCGAATTGGGTTACGAGGCATATTCCATTGCGTCCGGAAGGGGGGTATTTTCCTGGGGACGACACTCATTGGGTTCGATTTGGTGTTCGTATTGATGAACATGAATTTTTGAATCAATTAAACAAATAAAATAGGAAAATACGCCTAGAAATACTGTATAAATACAGTACAATACCAAACCCTAATTAGAACTATTCCAACCGCCGTATGCTTTAAATCAATGGACGAAATTGTCAACCCTTCATCCCTTAATTTCTTTTAATCTACTCAGAATTAATACACAATTATATAATCGAAGAGCAAAGCTCGAGCTTCAGATGGGTACGGGTATGATCGGAAACAGTGGGGTATAATGGGCGGAATTGGAGCTGGAAGTCGTGATGTTTGGCGTGGATTTCGGGGTGGATTGGACCATCGAGCTCGGCGGGTTTTAGGTCGTGGGGGCGGCGTCTGGAAGGCTTCGACGTGGCGAGGTCCGATCGGGGTCTCGGCGTTGGATGGTGAAGCGGCGGACGGGTTTCCAGTTCGAAGATTGGTTTGAGCATTACAGGCAAATACGAAGGGAGAAGACAAAGAGGAATCGGCAGCGCTTATCTTAAGTGTAATTAAAGGTTAATTGTGATTGTTATTAAATTAATTATATATTTAAAATTAAATATTTAAATGATCATAACTTATTCAGATTAAATCAGAATTACGCGAAACGAAGTGCGTTGGGATCGTCTTTCTGAACTCTACAGCATAGAACTGACTAGAGTTGAAACCGAGCATGCTGAAAATTCAGGAAATTTCAGTTCCGAGTTAAAAGCAATGTGAGAATCTCAGATTTTTAAAATTTAATTAATTTAATTAATTGTTCTGTCGTTGTTAAATAATTATATGTATGATATTTATTCAGACTGTGCTGCGATGAATTTTGCTTGTGTTCTGATGAATTGTATTGCATTGTAATGTTTAGATCTGTTATCATACGATTTAGATCTATATGAATCCGATAAAAAACATTGTGTTCCGTAAATTAGGTTAAATTAAAATATTATATAGAGTGTGTTTATTTACGGATATTAAAATTGTTTATTATATTTATATCTACATTTCCATGTGTAGATAAAAAGGCAAAATTGTTTTTAGGTACTCTGATTTACACTCCATATATAAATTAAAGAAACAAGTTGGAAACACATTTTTATTAACATTTTATTTGTTAATAAAAAGGTCAAGAATACAAACACATTTTTATTGACATCTTATTTGTAAATAAAAAGGTCAAAATTAAAAATACACTTCTATTAACATTTTATTCGTTAATAAAAAGGATAAGATTTAAAATACATTTTTATCAGTATCATATTTGCAAATAAAAAGGACAAGTTAGAAATCATATTTTATTTTGCATTGTATTTGCAAATTAAAAAGTCAGAATTAGAAAACTTATTGTATCATCATTTTATATGCAAATAAAAAGGCAGAATTAAAAATCAAATTTTTATCTTCATATTTGGTTATTGAATTTGTTGGGAAAATTTTGATATCGTTTAGTTCATATTTAAAAGATCACCTTTTTTTTTTAATATCGTTTAGTTCATATTAAAAAGATCACCTTTTTAATGTCATCTTGCTTCAAAATAAAAAGAGTAAATTCGTAGCGTCATTTTATTTCAAATAAAAGAATATATTTTTAATGTGAATTTGTTTACATTAAAAGAATTTGATTAGTGAAGAATAACATTTTTAAATAGGAATTTGTTATGCAAATAAAAACAACCTTTTTATTTAAGATATGTTTTGCAAATAAAAATTCACATTTTTGTTGCATTAAAAGTTTATAATAAAAATTTACATTTTTGTTTGCATTAAAAGTTTATAATAAAAATTCACATTTTTTGTTTGCATTGAAAGTTTATAAACAAAATTCACATTTTTGTTTGCATTAAAAGTTTACACACAAAATTAACAAAATGATTAATTAGATTATAAAGGACAAAATGTACATCTTTGTTATGAAATGTTACACTAGACATAAAATAACATTTTTATTTTAAAATGTTTACTGGATTAAAATTTGTTACTTTTGTGTTAAATTAGGAATGCATATTTTATGCATTAAAAAGTTATGAAACGAATATGTATATTGTTATACATTAAAAGGTTATGAACTTAAAATGTATATTTTTATACATTAAAAAGAGAATGAGTTAGAAATGAGCATTAAAAGAATTTAACAAAATAATCATATTTTGTACATTAAAGAAGAGTTAGACAAAATAATCATATTTTGTACATTAAAGAAGAATTTAACAAAATAATCATATTTTGTGCATTAAAGAAAAGTTAGACAAAGCTATCATATTTTGTACTTTTAAGAAAGGTCAAACAAAACCCTCATTTTGTTTACATTGAAAAGTTAATAAACAAAATCCTCATTTTGTCTGCATTAGAAGTAAATAAACAAAATCATCATTTTGTTTGCTTTAAAAGCTAATAAACAAATCATCATTTTGCAAATTAAAGAAGGTATGAAATGAAAATGTATATTAATATACATTAAAGAAGAATGAATTGAAAATGTATATTTTTATACATTAAGAAGAATGAATTTGAAAATGAATATTAGAATAAAAGTACATTTCTTCTAGAAAATGTAAATTAAAATAAAAAGGGACATTCTTGTCATTTAAAGAGAATGAAACAAAAACATTCATTTTTGTCATTTAAAAATGAATGAAGCCAAAATCTACATTTTTGGCTATTTAAAGGTATTACATCAAAAATCTACATTTTTAGTTATTTAAAGGGATTACAAAAAAAAGATATGAAAGTTAATATTTTTATTGTCAATTAGATACAATGAAAGATTAGAAATAAAAGGTTAGATTTTTATTATAATTTGTCCACATAAAAAAAGGATTGAAATATATGTCTGTGATGTTGAAAAGTTTGATGTGTTAAATATATTAATGATATTCAAACTGAATATTACATTTCCATTTACAAGTCATCCGACTTGTTTATGTGATTGGGACGATAATTTTTACACATCGCCGAAGTGCACAAATAATTTATTATTTGATTGTTGGATGAAACCCTACACGGGTGTTGGGATAATATCTGATCTTCACTAGTCCCAATATTTAGTGTAGAATCCACTTTGGTTGATTTATTAGATGCTTGATAATTATTCATTATACTTGTTGATTTCATGCAATATATGGTTGTTGATTGACTCACATCCCAATAAAGAATATTCTAGAAAAAAAATATTTTAGAAAATATCTTAGAAAAAGGAACATCTTAGAAAAAAATATATTTTAGAAAAACATATTCATTGATATGAACTAGTTATTAACTAGAATAAATCATTAAATTTAGATTTAATAAAGTTTTCCAATATGTTAATATTTAATTGAAGTTAAATTGAATAAATTGGATTTTGGGTTTATCGTGAATAATGTCTTAAATAACACTGTTCTTAAACCCCGTGTGAAAAGAACAATCTTTTATTTAGATTATTAAAGTTTTCAATTATATTTAGTAATTGGAATAAGATGAAATGTGAGTTGGGTTTATTGTGAACTGTGTTTTTAAGTGACATATGTTCTTTAACCCAACTGACAGTGAAAATATGATTTGGAATTTATAATTTTTTTATCAAGATTTAAATGGGAATTTTCCAAAAGTAAAGTTTCCCAATTTAATACATTAAACTGGAATTGAATAAAATTCGAATTAATTATAACCGGGATAAGCTTCTGTAAAGGAAGACCGATACTACATATGGAATTTAAAAGGCTTTGCCGTTATTCCATTTATATTATTGGCCGGATACAGAAATTTATAACGATTATATATTGATTTGATTTCTGTGAAGATTCCATATTTAATGGAAGTCGATTTTGGGTTTATCGTGAACGGTGTTTTAAAATGACATTAGTTCTTTAACCCACTTAAAGATAAGATTAATTTCTTAAATTTAATTAATCATTGAATAATGATTTGTGATATTTAAAACCAAATTGGTTTCTTAATAAATCTTTAAAGGTAAGATTTAAGAATAATTTAAAGAGTTTATCTTTGATAAAATAAGGCAAATATTTTATTAGAAGAATATTATGAATTGGAATGAGGCGTTGGATGTGTTTTATAGTACATGATTTTTAATTATAAAAAAAATACGTGAGTTATTCGGGAAGACCGGGTTTAACCCATTCCGAATAATTACTACGACGATGAAGAGTCGAAGATGAAAACGGTGGTTGAAGACCGATGATCTTCACATCGAATGGATGTGTTGCTACAGAGACCCTTGATGAGAGTAGCTACCTTGAAGGGGCTTCAGTGGTGGCCGTCCAGACTATGGTTGATTGTTCGGATTTGGTTTTCGCTCAGACCCAGAGCATAAGCTAGTAAATGGATGCGTTTCTGACATTGGATTTCGTTCCATGTGAATTAAATCGATTTCTGTTAATGTATGTCTGTTTGGTGGTGGAGGATTTATTCTCTACTTAACACCCTGGTATATATTAATAGTGATTGATCGCATGGCGTGAATTGTCAATGTGGCACGCCAAGATGCAGTTGATCAAGGCTTTTGTTGAAAAGCAGGGCCTTGTGGGATGATCAAAGTATTACCTATTACGGCATATCTTTGTGTATATCGTGACTTCGCGAGCCTTACACCCCGGTATGAGTCTAAAACGGGAGAAGGGAATGCAGGGAGTGCACCCGTTTCTTTCTAGCTAGTAGTAGTGTCAGTGCTTAAATTGGCTGGCATTTTACTTATGTGGATGTTGGATTTTGAGGCGTCTCGGATTTATAGGCCGTTAGTGGTCATATTATAGGTCCAAAGGGACCGGGAAACGTGTGTTCAGGCATAACTAATCCACTACCCCTAGGTAGGGACCGACCCTGCAGCTATCCAAGGGTTGCCCATATGTGTGATCTTGAGGCATTTGCTAGAGTGTCTCGAATCGGTAAGGAGCTCCTCCCTAGCCCTGACTCGTGATGGAAACCAAATCTCCAATACGACACCATGTGGTTTTGATTGTAGAACTAGTAAGGCGACATAGTAGGATGGGGTACTATGCCGTCTATGATTGATACATTATGATTGAAATGTTTTTATTAAAAACATATACACACAAATATTAAACCCTTTCTATCGTATCAAGCATCTTTTGACCATTATAAGGTAAAACCCTATCCTCCGGTTTGCGTTGCATTGTGTGATGGGACTTGGGTCTTATAATGGTTTCATTTTTCTAAAAAGCATTGCGTTGTTTAACGTCTTACTTTATATTATGCACTGGCAATCCAATGGAGTAAACCCGTTCCGCGTTAGCGGCGTGGTCCTGTGATTAGCCATATTATTAGATAGTTAAGTTAAGATTTCTCATACCAGTCTCATGATTGGCCTGTAGTTTGTTTCACTGGCAAACTCGGGTGCCCATATTTTCCACATGGGCAGTCGAGTAGCTTTTGCAGATATATTTACAGGATCTTGGTTTACAGCTGAAGCGGTACTCGGAAAGCTCTGTATCTGTGGTTCCTCTCAGTTGTATATTTGTATTATTTTTCCGCTGCTATTTAGTGGTATTTTAAATCTCTGATATTATTGTATTTCTATTGTGTAATAAATACTCATACTCCGTCACATTCTTGTACTCTGATGTAATTGTTGAAAATCAGCAATAAAATGTTCTTCAGTTTGTGTTCTAATGTGTGTTGTTCTCAAAGCCATCTAGACTTTCCTTTACTGGGAAGTTTGGGTCGTTTCAACACACGCGAAGGTTATCGATGGTTAAGAGAAATAACCTACACATATGCTCCACTGGTGCATTGAAAACAACGTCAACCACTAAAACCTCTTTTGGAGTAAAGATCACATCTTTTTAGGGGGTTCTAAAAAAAGAAAAAGAAATGTCATTACAGCTAGAAGACAGTTACTTTTTGAAAGCAAGAGACCTACCGTCATCATTGAATTGTCCTGATATATCGGGTGGACATTGAATAAGAAAGTGTTGGACCTCCCACGACCTAGTTTTACTAATGCCGCCAGTAATCAACCTCTTTACAGGGTTAGCCCTACAGATCAGCGATTTGGAAGTCATGGAGAATCGAATCATGTGACGGATAAGCTGGGGCTTAAGGAACCGTGACCCGAAGCAAGCGCCAAAGCCTCTAAGCACAAAAGGATCGTGTATGTGTTAGGCGAGAGATGAATAGGAGCAACTTTCAGGTCAACCAAAAGTTTGTGTAGAAAGGGCGGGAAAGGTAGGAATCCTCCATGCCAGATGTGGATAGCCGAGTACGCAAAGAACCCTTCTGGAGGGTTTTTGAGAAAATTTGGAGTAGCAGCTATCATGGCGTCCGTACCCATTATGCCAAAGTTCTCTAAAATGGCATCCATAGATTGTTGAGATACAATTAGGGATAGCTTAGGAGTGAAGGCCCTCTTGGGACGGCAACCCTTGGAATCTTTGACTTTCTCCTTAGCAAGGCTCTTGTGAGACATGATTCTACCAGGTAACATCGTTCCATAACAATGCGACTAGTATGCATATTTCTTTCACAAATGCACATATCACTAGCATTATCAAACATTATTGAAAAACATTATTTAGTACCATTATGCCTCGATTAACAAAGGTCAGATAGGCAAAAACCTAAATCAGACTCAAGTAGGGGATATAAGGAAAATCATGTCTTTTATACCATAGCAAACGTACGACTAGGACTAACATAAATGTCCTAGGGACCTAAGCAAAACCGACACAATTAACAAAGGAGACAGTCCTAATGACATTAGAATCCTCTCAGGAATGGCCGTAAGATTGGCACCTGAACATATATTTATAAACAAGCATAACCTTAGCTAACCTTCGTGTCGATTTTGACGCATAATTAGGATTGCAATTTGTATGAAAAGTGGAAATACTCACCAGTAATCAAGCATGGGTCTTCAAGAAAGAGGAGGATTCGAGCATTTTTTTAGGAGAACAGTAACCTTGCCCAAGGATTTGATTTGCAGATGAAAGATAGGAACGATGAGGAAGAAAGATTTATGTTCAAATTCCAAAATCAATCTGGGCCGCACAAATAAAAACCAATCAACGCTTCTGATTGAGGAAGACCAAAAACTCTGACATGACACTTCGAAATAAGCCGGGAGTTTGACTTGAAAAGTCGAAAATACTCCTTCACTAGAGGAGGGGGGCAAATGTTACTACCGAAATTAACATCGAAGCAAGCTGGCAGTGAAAAGGTATCGGATAACCCGAAAAACTACATCAACCAAAACCCTCATAAGGGCAAAGATCGCGAAAGCTACAGGATATAACTGGCGGGATTCATCTTGCCAGGGTCGATCCGGTAGGATCTCTTCGACAATACCAATCTGGCAGAAGATCCGGTAATAAAGAGTTATCCTAGTCCGAAACTACATAAGCCGAAAACAATAAACCAAATGGACGAAGCCTAAAGGAATCTTCAATAATGACCTGCCTAAATGTCTATACCCCTGAAGACAAAAGCATCGAAGGCACCAAACCAAAGGAATGCAAGGGCCATCCAGAACCAACCTTCGGAGCATCTACTGCACGAGTACCGAAAGGCCAAACTCACAAATAACATAAAGGACATCAAAGGCTACCCTTCGAAAATCCAAGCTACGAAAAAAGCCCCCACTGAACGGCTAACCGAGACCCAATCAGAGATATAGGCTACACGTACTAGGCTACCTAGCATCAAAACCCGCAACAGTTTCAAATCGGCAGTTTTCAACATACACCATGAGGTCAAGCCCCACTAAGTATTCACGATAAAGCTGAAAACCTACATCCGAAAGCTTACGCCCAAAAGTTTACATTCAGGAGCTATCACCAAAGACTCAAATATCATCCTAAGACCATAACTGATACTCCAAGGACGGTTGAAAGGCAAGCGCCCGAAACCTGGGAAAAAGCGGTCAACAAAGATCTCCACAGGCCCAATATCCCATCAGCGGAAGGAGCCCTGAATAACTATAAATATAACCCCAGGGGATATGCCAATTGGGGGACTTTTTCCATTTTTACATTGTAAACTCTTAAAAATAAGCTGAGAGATAAGACTAATGGTTGAATTCTCTTTGTTATATCCATATACTGCCGATGAAAGTTCAATAAAAAGGGGACCTTCTTTTACAAATACTACTCTATGAGTGTATATTATTACTTCTCTAATCATATTTGTTGCAGTTTAATATTCATTCTCTGGGTAAGCATGGGTTTTCACCCCTAAATATCCTCGAGTAATGGAACGTACGTCACTCATTGAGTTCAGATCCAACCTGATAGTCCTCAGCGGTCCCGCACCTCTGAGCATCGGTATTTAAAGTAGACACCCGAATCGATTAGAAAAGCAAGCCCACTCACCTGATTCCCCAATAGATCCATCCCTGTTGACCCATCTCCGGTGTTAACGAAAAATATCATTAACAGATAACAAAAGGCTATGTAGTCCAGTTGGTAAGAGCATGTGACTTCCAAGAGAGTGGTGCAAGTTCGATTCCCGCGGGCGCCATATTTTTATTTTAGAGGAATGACTAAAATAATACATGTTCTAAGAGAAAATTTGGTATAAATGCACATATAAGGAAAATTATACATATAAGGAAGTACAAAATATATGTATGCATGCATATGTAATTAAATGCATTTGTATGTGCAAATATATATACACACAAAAGAGAAATTCAAAATAAACCTGCAATCAATGAAAATAGGTAAGAACAAAACGACGGCATAACGCCGTTTGAATTTTTAAAACGAAATAAAAGTTGCATGTATATATATGTACATGTAAGATGGGCATTAGAAGTTTTGTATACATATAAGGAGATTATATGTAAATATAATATCTGAATAAATCAAAAAAAGAATAATGGGCACACTAATCAAACGTTTGAAGCAAAAACATTAAAAATAGCACATGGACCCATAAGGGTCGACCCATACTATGCCTGAGTTGAGCTATGGGTCGACCCAAGGGGGAAGGGTCGACCCATCCCTGATCTGGGCGGGTTCATTCGACGAATCTGGACTGTTTGTTGAAACCACATTCATTGCTGACTCAGCGCTGCGTGTACAAGATCATATCCACTTTCTTGAACACCTATAAATAGGCTAGTAGAGCCTAGCATAAATCTCATATTTTATGAGAGACTGTTTAGACTCTGCCATTCTTCTTCCTCCTCATATCTCTTTAGAAGAGAATAATTAGTCTTAGGAAATTTTTATTCGAGATCTGGAGGAAAAAAACGTATATTTACAAATGGGTGTTTAGAATTCTGATTGTTTTTTGAAACCACATTCGTTGCTGACTCAGCGCTGCGTGTACAAGATCATATCCAATTTCTTGAACACCTATAAATAGGCTAGTAGAGCCTAGCATAAATCTCATATTTTCTGAGAGACTGTCTAGACTCTGCCATTCTTCATCCTCCTCATATCTCTTTAGAAGAGAGAATAATTAGTCTTAGGAAATTCTTATTCAAGATCTCGAGGAAAAAATGTATATTTACAAATGGGTGTTCAGAATTCTGATTGTAGTAAGGTAAATTCTTGGGTCTGGTTAATTTTGATTTCTCTTCCTTTTCCCCATTTCTTTTAGTTTGAGAATTGTGAATTCATGGTTATCTAGATCCTAGATTTAGTTAGGGGAGACATGGAATGCCAGGTCTAGACCAGATTCATGAATCAGAAAGCTATTAGGTGAGTGGATTTAAGCTATACCTTTCGATAATGGTATGTTTATAGTTTGGCATTCCCCATTAATATGTGTAATAAATCTACTGAAATGATTAATTTGCTAAAATGTTTAACCACCTAAAATCTGTTGAAATTAGTACTGTTGTAATTAAAACTAAATTGTATCCTTCGAACAAATGACGAAACTTCTGCAGTATTGTAATCCTGAAACCTAAACTGAGAACATTTCTGCTATATAAAGCCTATTTCCATTAGTCACCTGTTTGAATTGGGAATTTCTGTGAATGTTGTAATTATGAAATTTACAATAAACATGAGTATTTTCTTAATAGAATTAGTATGCCAAAAAGGTTGTAAATAGAATTACAGTAATTAAGAAAATGTAAATAACCGCACAGAGACACGAGGTTAAGTTCAACTTGTGGTAGAAGCCTGCCCGGAACCACCCGGCAAATCCAGCGTCCACAAGTGGTCAACTTAATGTGAGGGGTCTGGTGCATTAACATACATGAATACATGTATATAACTGAAATAAATAAATGACATTAATTGTAATTAATGGAAATGAATGAATCCTACAACAATAAAAGAACTAGAATGAACAGGGAATGCCAATAACCTATTATGAATAAACCTAAATGGGAAAAGGAAAGATAGTAGGTAGGTTTGTCCTAGGGATAAGTGGGATTTATAACTTAGGTTATAATAAACGGTGGAGAATATGAGATAACTTATGGAATTAGAAAAGTTGTACTTAATTATAAATTTACTAATCTATAAACCCGAGAATCTGAATCCTGCTGATAAGAAGAACATGTTATCTTAAAACCTGGGAATCTGAAATCTGCTGATAAGAATAGCACGTTAAAGGCTTATTAATGAACTTAAATGGAGTAAGTTATATAACTGAAATTAATAAGCAAGAAGAATTTGGTAACATGAATAAGAAGTTAATATGATTTGAAATAACCAATTTCACTGGAAATCTAATAAGGTATAGCAAGCGCATAATTAAACGTTTGGACACAGGGCCTAATAACACGTTAGCCTAAGGCGTTTGGACCAGTCCGTACGTCTGAAAGTGAAGAACCCAACGGAGTAGATCATCATGGTGTCATGAGATACGAAGGGAGCGCACGTCTATCTGATTATTCTGCCTTCTGCCTATTGTTATGGTAATATTCTGTTAACTCCGAAGGACTGAAAGGGGAAGCATGCTACTTCCTAGGACGTGGAGGGTACTCTTGGTAATCCTATATGTAGTGGCAGCATTTAGGCTATGTTCGCAGAGGTTGGGTCTGCGCGTTACTACCCGGTGAGTATACCTTGATTGCCACGATAGTGGGCAGTCAGAAGGCTGTAGGGTGGCATATGTGATTCGACGAATCTGGTGCCTTGTGACTGGGCAGGTTACGACCATCTCATCTGTTTGCCTTTGGTAGGTCTAACCATCTGATTGATAGTAGTCGTCGAGTACCGGTCATCGACAGTCAGCGTGATGTGAAAAGGTGGAGAGCTAAACCAAAAGATAGTAGATTGTTTGTTAGGGGCACGTCAGTAGCTTTCATATATGTTTGCCTTCCACTAGTTGAGGGAGGGTCGGGTGGGACCATTGCCATCACGAAAATGTAGACCATAGCATTTATGTATATAGATATCTGAAAAGGCTTCCGATCGAGTTCCGTGTATCTGATATAGCTCTACTATAGAACTCGGTGCACAATAGATACTATGTGCGTACATGCATACCATTTTTGGATGGTATATCATCGAGGTTGAGGCATCAAGTACGATTGACAATGCGTACGTGAGAAAGTCTAGACACATGACTGTCTACTCCGGTTAGTGTATCGTAACCTACAAGGAATTACTTTGTGATGAAATCTGATTCAATCAAATGATTAGAAGGTGGTGATCTGTACGCTTACATAGCTTGGCGATGGAAGGTCTATGCGAAATGTAGCGTTGTTATATTAGGATACAAAGGTCACTCCAACATAGGATAAGGAACTACGTATATTTATGTGGCGTTACGACAGAGACCACGTGAGTGGGGTACCATGGGGTGTACCGTAATATTGGTGGTAGCTACATATATATATACACTGTATTAGGTTAATCTATTGGGGAATAGAAGGGCATGATGTGTGTGTAAGCCTTGAGTGCTATTAACACAAGTAACCTAATAAATAAGAAAATGTAACTGAACGGTATATGTAGGTTTATCCAGAATGTGTAGTTTAAATCCAGTCACCAAAACTTCTGTTCTGACCCCCTCCTCATAACATACTCACTAGTAAGATTTGTGGTAGAGATATGATAGCTTTGGATATTGGTTAGGCAGTATTATTATCCGGTTAAGGCTATATTTGTTTATATTATACTTTATTCCATTACGCTGTGAGATTTTTTATGAGCTCTGATATGTTTATTATCTCTGCCTTTTCTGCAGCATACCAGACAAACCAATTTGGGTTTCGACAGATTGGAATTTTTGAAAAAATCAGTCTATTGGAATTCGAGTTGTTACATTTGGTATCAGAGCATAGGTTTAGGATTCCTGTTTGGATAGTGAGTGAACGTATTTGTATTCTTTTTAAATATAAACATATTATGTATATATATATATCTACGTCCATAGAGGAACCCACTATATATAAAAAGCATAATATGGTAAAAGTTGGGATATCTGTTTTATACACTAAAGGAATGAACATGGGAATCTGAGACCCTTAGGTAATTTGGGTGGGGAGTGTACAATATACTTTGTATGGAAGAAAGGTGAATCCCATATGTTAGTATTTCAAGTTAGTGGGTTTGGTAGTAAAACCTTATAAGTTGGAAAAGGTTAAAAGGAGAAAAATGGATTAGGAATATATATAGTTTAGAGAATTGGCTTTGTGGAAGTGTCTTGGAAAGCCTACGTAAGTTGGAAACCCATTTTGAGTCTAACCCCATTGTTGGCTTTTAAGAACTTGAAATTGTAAAAGCTTTTGGAAGATGGTTTATGGTGTTTTCAAGTTTTGATCTTAAAAGTTACAGTTTTAAAATATGTAAAGAACATATTTGAAAAAGTACATATTGAGTTTTGAAGTAAAATGGGGCATATTCTGGAAATAGTGATTTCTTGTGAAAGTTTTTTCTAAAATGAAATTCTCTCAGTAAAAGGTGCACATTGTAGAGCATGTACAGCTCGATAGTTTTTATGTAATATTGAATGAAAGGATTAAAAAGCAAAGCATAGAAAATGCTGCATTTTGTTGGAATTTGAAATTTTCAGTAAAGGAAATTTTGAAATCTCTATTCTTTTGATAATCATTTTTTAAAATTGTTTTAACATAAAATTTTGTTGGGCAGACAAAATAAGTTGTAGAAATTAAGAATAAAGTAGATGTTTGCTCCTAGTTGTAAGTAAATGAACTGACATTGTAATTAAGAATAGTTGTAAACCTGATTGAGTAATAGGTGTCCTTGTCTACTCCAATTTTTGCGATTTAAAAAAAAATGATTTGTATTCTTTACAACATGTATTTATGGTTTGGAAAAAATAAGTTTTCTTAAGAAAATGAAGTTTTTACACTTTTTACTTTTGGAAGGAAAATAAAATGAGGAAGCCAAACCACGTTTTTAAAAATCATTGAGTAGGTAAAGATTAGTGCCTAGGGAGGACGGGAAAGTTTTTGAGGCTATGGAGTAGATAGCGAGAATTGTCTTGGAATAATGGTAAGCTCTCGTTGAATGTGTAAGCATTGAAAAGCCTAGGGTGTTGCTTGGAAATGGTACTAGTATATAGCCACGATTAGTGGTTAATACTAGATAGTGAAGGGCAGGTATGTGTTTAGATCCTTTTGCTAATTTTCCTATTAAAGGTAAAACCCGTTATTACATTTTTGTTAGGATTGTTCTGTTGTTTTTTCCCATTGGGTAGTTAGGGTAACACCTAAACATGTCATTGATCCCATGGTTTGAACTTTTCAGTCTGAGGGGGACATAGTCCTGAGATTCTTGGCCCTTAGTAGTAGTTGTGCACATCGTTTGTTTTCCTATTTTAGTTGAAGGACTAGAAGGCTTATTTGAAACTAAACTTAGATTAGAGGATTAAGTTAAATAAGCTAAGAAAAAAGTAATGGCAGAACTAAAAAGGAAACAACAAATTCAGTAAAGCAACAAACATGACAGTTAAAGAAAATGAAAAATTATGAGAAAATGTGAATAAGAATAATTTTTTCCAAGATAATTTGAAAAAAGAAAATCTATAACAAAGAAAGTTTTCTTATGTGGGATGTGCTTGGATAGGAAATTAGGGAATCTTTATATAATAATTACATAAAATCCAAGTACAGACATAAAAGGTGACTAAAAGAAAAACGGAGGATGCGAAGCTTTTCGTTTTCCACCATTTTGTAACATAATAATTCGAATTTACAAAATTAGATTTTTCTAAATTCAAAAAAAATAAAGTTGCTTGGTAGGGTTTTGGATGCAAAATTTCGATGAACTACGCTCTTTCTCAGTAAGAGTGTGGGAAAATTTGGATGAAGAAGTATTTTGATTTTCAAATATTGCTTTCATATAAAAATTGTCGGTATATTTAAGATGTGTGCATCATGTTTTCAGAGGGGTTTTCAAGAAAAAATGCATTCATATAGGAGGTAGCGCTTAGGCATTTATTTCATTTATGTATTATTATGTTGAATTACACTATACACTAGTACACAAATGGTTGCAAAATTGGACGCACACATGATGACTATGATCTATGCAAGGAATTACTTGATTTTACCCTTACCAAATTTATGGGATGACATTTCCTAAGGGTGGGAGAATTAACACCCTGCATTTTTAATTAAATAAAATAAAATTTGAAGAGCTTCCAGAATTTGATCACAGGATCAGCATCATTGCGCCATGGTGATTTTCTGGTCAATTTAGACCTATGGATTGCAGAAAACAAATTTAAGATGAAAGAAAAAACTTGGAATGAAATATTACAACAAACCTGAAAAGAAGGCATAAGAAAAGTATAATTACCACCATTTTTTTTAGTCTTGATAACAAAAGCCTATGTAGTCTAGTTGGTAAGAGCATGTGACTTCCAAGAGAGTGGCGCAAGTTCAATTCCCGCGGATGACATATTTTTTATTTTAGAGGAATGGCTAAAATAATACATGTTCTAAGAGAAAATTTGGTATAAATGCACATATAAGGAAAATTATACATATAAGGAAGTACAAAAATATACATATACATGCATATGTATATGCAAATATATATATATATATATATATATATGAGAAATTCAAAGTAAACTTGCAATCAATGTGAATAGGTAAAATTAAACGACGACATAACACCATTTAAAATTTGAAAACGAAATAAAAGTTGTGCATACATATATACGTGTAAAATGTGCATTAGAAGTTTTGTATACGTATAAGGAGATTATTTGTAAATATAATATTTAAATAAATTAAAGAAAGCTTAATGGGCATACTAATCAAACGTTTAAAGCAAAAACGTTAAAAACAACACCTAGACCCATATAGGTCGACCCATATTGTGCCTGGGTCGACCCAAGGGGGCTGAGTCGACCGTAGGGTTGACCCAGGGGGTAGGTGGGTTGACCCATCCCTGATATGGGCAGGTTCATTCGACGAATTTCGACTTCTTCTAAAACAACATTCGTTGCTAACTCAACGATGCATGTACAAGATCATATCCACTTTCCTGAACACCTATAAATAGTCAAGCAGAGCCTAGCCTCATATTTTCTGAGAGGCTGTCCAGACTCTGCCATTCTTCTTCCCCCTCAAATGTCTTCAAAGAAAAAGAACAATAATTAGTCTTAGGGAATTCAGATTCAAGATCTGGAAGAAAAGAATGTATATCTACAAATGGGTGTTCAGAATTCCGATTGAAGTGAGGTAAATTCTTGGATCCGGTTAATTTAGATTTTTCTTCTTTATTACCCCTTTCTTTTATTTTGAGAATTGTGAATCCATGGTTATTTTAAATCCTAAATTTAGTTCGGGGAGCCATGGAATGTTAGGTCTGGACCAAATTCATGAATTGGAAAGCTATTAGGTGAGTGGATTTAAGTTATACCATTTGATAATGTTATATCTATCGTTTGGCATTCCCCGTTAATATGTATAATAAATCTGCTGAAATGTTTAATTTGGTGAAATGATTAATCTACTGAAATGTTCAACCAGCTGAAAGCTGTTGAAATTAGTACTGTTGTAATTAAAACTGAATTATATCCTTCGTGTAAATGATGAAACTTCTGCAGTATTGTAATCCTGAAACCTAAACTGAGAATGTTTCTACTGTATAAAGCCTATTTCCATTAATCACCTATCCGAATTGAGAATTTCTTTGAATGTTGTAATTATGAAATTTACAATAAATATGAGTATTTTATTAATAGAATTATTATGCCAAAAAGGTTGTAAATAGAATTACAGTAATTGAGAAATTGTAAATAACTGCACGGAGACATGAGGTTAAGTTCAACTTGTGGTAGAAGCCTACCCGGAACCGCTTGGCAAATCCAGCGTCCACAAGTGGTCAACTTAATGTGAGGGGCCTGGTGTTTTAACATACATGAATACATGTACATAACTAAAAGAAATAAATGGAATTAATTGTAATTAATGGAGATAAATGAATCCTACAATAATAAAAGAATTGGAATGAACAGGGAATAATAACAACCTATTATGAATAAACCTAAATGGGAAAAGAAAAGATAATAGATAGGTTTGTCCTAGGGACAAGTCGGAATTATAACTTAGGTTATAATAAACGATAGAGAAAATGAGATAACTTATGGAATGAGAAAAGTTGTACTTAATTATAAATTAAGTAATCTGTAAACCTGAGAATCTGATTCCTGCTGATAAGAAGAACATGCTATCTGAAGTCCTGGGAATCTGAAATTTTCTGATAAGAATAACATGTTAAAGGCTTATCAATGAACTTAAATGGGGTAAGTTATATAACTGAAATTAATAAGCAATAAAAATTTGGTAACCTGAATAAGAATTTAATATGATTTGAAATAACCAAGTTAACTGGAAATACAATAAGGTAGAGCAAGCGCGTAATTAAACATTTAGATACATGGCCTAATAACACGTTAGCCTAAGGCGCTTGGACTAGTCCGTACATCTGAAAGTGAAGAAGCCAATGGGATAGATCATCCTGGTGTCATGAGACTCGAAGGGAGCGCACGTTCATCTGATTAATCTTCCTGTTTTGCCAGTTGTTCTGTTAATATTATGATGGCTCCGAAGGACTGGAAGGGCAAGCACGCGACTTCTTGGGACGTGGAGGGTACTGCTAGTAGTCCTTTGTGCGGTGGCAGCGTTTAGGTTGTGCTCGTAGAGGTTGGGTCTGCGCATTACTACCTGGTGAGTATACCTTGATTGCCACGATAGTGGACAGTCAGAAGACTGTAATGTGGCATAGGTGATTCAACGAATCTGGTGCCTTGTGACTAGGTGGGTTATGACCATCTCATCTTTTTGCCTTAAGCTGGTCTAAACATCTGATTGATAGTAATCGTCGGGTACCAGTCGATGTTAGTGTCACGTGGAAAGGCGGAGAGATAAACCAAAAGTCCGTTGACATTTTACTATCGAGGCTTTGGTTGCGGGACACGCTAATTTGGATGTAGATTGTTTGTTAGGGCATGTCACTAGCTCTCATATCTGTTTGCCATTCACTAGTTGAGGGAAGGGACGGGTGGGACCATAACCACCGTGAAAATGTATACCATAGCATCTGTGTATATAGATATCTAAAAAGGCTCCCGACCAAGTTTCATGTATCTGATATATTCTGTTACGGAACTCGGTGCACAGTAGATAATACATGCGGATACATGGAAACCGTTTCTAGATGGCGTATCATCAAGTTTGAGGCATCGAGTACGATTGACGATGCGTACGTGAGAAAGTCTAGATACATGCATGTCTGCTTCGGGTGGTGTATCATAAACTATAGGGCATTACTTTGTGATGAAATCTGATTCAATCGAATGATTCGAAGGTGGTAGTCCATATGCTTACGTAGCACATCGATGGCGGGTCTGTGCGGAACGTAGCATTGTTATATTGGGATTCGTACGTCGCTCCGACGTAGGATGAGGAATTACGTATATTTCTATGGCATAGCGGCGGAGACCGTGCGAGTGGAGTACCATGGGGTGTACCTTAATATTGGGGGTAGCTACATATATGTATATATATGCTGTATTAGTTTAATTTACGGGGGAGTGGATGGGTACGACGTGTGTGTAAGCCTCGAGTGATATTAACACAAGTATCCTAATAAATAAGAAAATGTAATTGAACGGTATATGCAAGGTTATCCAGAATGTGTAGTTTAAATCTAGTCATCAGAACTTGTGTTCAGACCCCTCCCTCATAACATACTCGCAAGTCAGATTTGTGGCAGAGATATGATAGCTTTGGATACTGGTTAGGCAGTATTATTTTCTAGGTAAGGCTATATTTGTTTATATTATACTTTATTCCTTTCCGCTGTGAGATGTTTTCTGAGCTCTGATATGTTTATTATCTCTGTCTTTTCTGCAAGATGCCAGACAAACCAATTCGGGTTTCGACAGATTGGAATTTTTGAAATAAATTCGATCTTTCAGAATTCTGGTTGTTATACCACATGCGCACGAAACTGACCTATGGTCTCCAATCATGCTCTGGGTTAGGCTATTGACCGTTATACCACTGTGGTATTAATAAATGACTACTTTACGACTTCGGTTTACACTTAGTCCGCCAAGTATAAAATTAGGGCTCCAGCTCCACACTTGATCTGTCAAGTATAAAATTCGGGCTTGATCTCCACACTTGATTTGCCAAGTATAAAATTAGGGCTCCGACTCCACACTTGATCAGTCAAGTATAAAATTCAGGATCCCACCCCACACTTGGTTTGCCTAGCATAAACTTCGGAATCCGTCTCCACACTTGGTCCGCCAAGTATAAAATTAAGTATTCGGCTTCTTTATCAGTCAAGTATAAGATTCGAGATCTTGCTTCAACTTGGTCCGCTAAGTATAAAATTAGGGCTTTGGCTCTGTACTTGATCAGTATAAATTTCGGGCTTTCGCTCTACACTTGGTCTGCCATGTATAAAATTAGGGCTCTGAATCCTCACTAGGCCAATCAAGTATAAAACTCGGACTTCGGTCTCGCATTCAGTTAGCCACTCACAAACCTCGAACTCTAGTTCACAACTTTGGACTCCGATCCACGACTTTTCAAAACTTTGGCTATCAGGTGTTAAGATTCTCTAAATGGTTTCTCCAAGCATAAGAACATCACTAGTTGTCTGCCAAGCATGGAAATTCCTTGTCTTAACCCTCCGGGCAAGCGAATCTTAACAACCTGGCACGTCAAGCATATAATATCACATAACTTAGTCCGCCAAGTATGATTCCCTATTTACATGTGCATACTTGCTCCGGCAGGACCCAACAAGCCCACAGATTTAGATCTTCTAGATCTCATGCATCCCGGACTCAAAAGTTCGTCAAAATACGATCTCATCAATCATCAGATTTCTATTCTATTATGATCTCAGTGGTTGTTGGTTTTCTATTCTAACAAGACCTTAGTGATCGTTAGATTTCTATTCTATTATGATCTCAGTGATTGTTGGTTTTCGATTAAATTACGATCTTAGTGATCGTCGAGCTTTTATCCTAATACGATCTCGGTGATTGTCGGACTTCTCTCAATTACTAGCTCATGGATTTACAGATTTTCGGACTATTCACAAAACACATATTTCTCCAATCAAGAAAGACATGTTTTACGGGGAAAAGTGTTGACACACTTTTTGTCAAAGCAGTCTCACGCCAAGTTTATAGCTAACAACGCGCTCGAATCTGCAGAACTTCATTGGAAAATAAAAGCAATTTGATCGAAGTCGTAACATGCTCAGAATCGAGTTAAGATATAGTTTAATCCTGAAATCAGCATCGATTCGGTCGCATGTAGCAAATGCATGCCGATTACTCAAAAATGCTTGAGCACCTCATATCGATCATCTAAAATTGCTTGCATAAACTTATAAGCTTCAGATTGACCATTTGCCAAAGTCAAGATTTGGCACTCCAATAATCTGTGATCAACACGGGACGATCAAGCCAAACCTTGGGAGCACGTAAGCCCCAGCAAACATTTAAATTGGCATGGCATCATAGGATTTACGTTTCACTTAGGATATGAAAATACGTATTTCGTATCCCCCCGGGATAGGAAATACGTGTTTTATATCCCCCATGGGATATGAAATATGCATTTTGTATCCCCCACGGGATACGAAACACATGGGGATATGATTTTTTATCCCTCGAGGGGATTTGGTTCTTTCAGGTTTTGGCAAGCTCAATTTGGTTGAGCACATCGACCTGATCACACATTTTCATGGAGCAATGCATGTTTTCTTTATTTGACATTTGGTAAGGTTGGGGAGACAAAATTCTGGCTTCGTATCCGGCATCGCGAAAAGCTTTAGGAGCTACATACGGATCCGCCTTTTTCTTCTGATCGCATCACATCATGGGATGTGAAATTTTGGCTTAAGGAAGGGATGCAAAATCCCCGGTGGGTCTAATAATGCGAAATCATGTGATCGCATCAATGTGATTTCCTCAGATGTGGCACCGAGGATCAAGATGTGATTTGGCATCATGACTAGGATGCAAAAATGGCAAAGCAACCTGGCATATCTGAAATGCACAAGCAAATCATGTATTTTTAGCTGATCGACATGCAACAATCACTATTTTTTAGAGTACCACTTATGGATTCGAAATTTTGGATACAAAATTGTTTTTTGGCTAAGGTTTCAGGATGCGAATTTCGCATCCCCTCAGGATACAAAATTTGGGCCGATACCTTTAGACTTCACCTGTAAATAACCCCATACTTGGCATTCTAAAGGGTTGCATTTTTGGACTTTGGCTACACTTTAGCATGCAGGACTGGGGCTCGAAGACACCATTAATGACTACCATCATCATCTCCATGGATTTTGGACATCTCTTGGACTTGTAAGCTTCACGTAGAAGTTTGTCTACAACTTTTTGGCATTCGCTTGGACTTTTGAACATCTTTTGGACATTCATGCATACAGTTGGACATACTTTTGGGGCATTGTTTCTCATACCAACACAATTTGGCTCAACGAAGAAAAAGGGAATTTTGGTAAAAGTTATGAATTAACAACCTATTTGTTTTTCTATTATACAACTTTGTACATTCAAATTGTCCGAACTTGTATGAACATTGTAATCGAAAAATTTATAATGAATGATTATTATAAAGTGGGCATGTGCGTTAGTGCTAAACCACCATAAAAGTTGTGTCTCCCTTTACATCTCTCATACTTTGGATATTTGGATTGCAAGTTTACTGTTAAACTTACACTTGGGGGTTGGCATGCGCAAATGACCAATTTCCCACGTCAATAGGGACTAAGTCTAGGGGCGACTTATGTTAAATTGAATTTTTCGTTGGGATCCGTATCGGTCAGTATTCATTTTTATCACACTGCACCGAGGTCTCACGAGGAGACGAGGGAACACTTATACTATACTGGGTAGAAAGGGGTCAAAACGACATGGATATGGGCGCGTTTCGACGAGGCGGTGAGCGTGCATCACACCGTTTAGGGAAGATAAGACGTTGTGATGTCGGTGATTTACGCTATGTCCTTAGAGCTGGTGGATCAGGTTTAATAAACCCGAGACCATATTTGACATAGATTATCACAATTGTGGTTTAGGAGCTGATTGATGGATAGAATTAGATTATATCCTAATTTATTAGTTGCAGCGAAAGGGGGCTCAAATCGATTTGACAATCGATTGTAGTCTTTCTTATTTTTTATTCTTAATTACTGTATTGTGTCTCAAATTATTATCTTGTCTGAATTTCCTTATCACTCATGCTAGTAATTATTGAACTCACTAAGCTTTATGCCTGAGCAGTTTTCGATCTCTCTTCTTCATTCCTTCCCCGTCAGGTTCTCACGGTAGAGAATCTAGTATCTGATTGAGCTTTGGCCAAGCTTGGCCCATTGGAGATTTTCATTTGTCTTATTCTCTGCTTTTACATGTACCTTTCCATGTTTGGTTTATTTCTATATTTGATGTTGATAGGGATTATTTTTATTTTAGTACTCTGATTATGTAGCTCTCCTGAGACAGTAGTGCTTTTTATGATATATGATGTAATAATTTTTATTTGGTTTAAGTGGAATTTTAAGTTCCATTGTTTTTTATTATGCTGTCTTGTGTCTTTTGATCTCTGTTAGATTACTTTATGCCTAAACAGTTCATATTTCCTAATAGAATCCTCATACGGGTAACATTGAGAAATGTGGGGTGTTACATTTGGTATTAGAGTCTAAGGTTACAAGATCAGTAAAATGCTTTTGTTTTTAAAAGAAAAGTGTTCTTAAAATAAAAAGTTGTTTTGAAAAACATCCCCTCAAGTCAATTAAAATATTTCCTTGATTTTGTTCCTGAACCCTACTCTCTTTTCCAATTGCAGCATGTCCAGGGATCTCAATTTTCCTGAGGGTATCCCTATTCCGACTTGGTTCTGTAGGGATGTAGAAGCTACGACGCCAGACGAAGGGAAAGGGAATGCCCAAGCTTCCGCCCCAGTCGTGGTGGCTCCTCTAAACCCACCACCAATGGTTGATTTCTCTAAGCTTTGCAAAGATTTAACTACTCTTAGAGGCTAGACCTCCTTGGTTCAGAGACTTTTATTTAAGGCCCATGCTTGGGTCAGGAATACCAAACACATATTTAGACTTTTGTAGCTTGATGATAGAAGGAGAGTTCGGTTGGCTGCACAATAATGTGGTTTTGAGATAGGGAATGACTTTATGGAGAGGTTTTTAAGGAATTTTCTATCTCAGACGGAAGAGGGCATGCAATTAGAGAAGTATTGAGGGAGGGCGATCTTTTTACGAAGGAATATGTTAATCAATTCAATGGGCTTACTAGTTTTGGTATGGATTTGGTGAATATGGCTTATAACAAGGCTATGAGGTTGGCTAAGGGTCTGAGTCTACCTCTATAGGGACTCACTATGACCTATATTCCTATAGGTGCTACGTTTGAGAATCTTGTTGAGATGACGCTTATGCACGAGGAGGGGAAAGGTGATACTATGGAAAGTAAAGCTGAGATGCCTAAGGATAATTTTGGGAAGAAGAAATAGTGGCCTAAGAAGGTTAACAAGAAGAAGGGAGAGAAGCTAGAGTAAGCACAGATAAAGAAAGATGTTAAATGCCATGAATGCAGCATAATAGGCCATTTTTGAGGGAATGCAAGAAGACTTCTAAGAAAGGGAGCTGCTTTAATTGTGTATGGATGAGTCATTATAGTAAGCAACATCCTAAGAAGTAAGGGGAAAGAGCTAGAGTGAAGATGCATGCGTTGGAGGCGGCTTAGGCTAGTGTTGGTCAGGATAGAGTCCAAAGGTCACAGTCGAAGGTTTGATCTCTCTTTATGACTTTCCAACTAGGACCTTATTTGATTCTGCTGCCTCACTTTCTACTTTGTTAGTCGATTTCCTACCCCTTAGTATATCTCTTATTTCTAATCCAGTAGTAGTTAATTCCCTATAGGAGGTTTGGCTCATTTGTCTATGATGTGCAAGGGATTATTACTTTATATATTAGGCGGTGAGTTTGATTATGTTGCTTACGTACTAAGGTTTTCAGATAGGTATTATTCTAGGGATGGATTGGATGGCCATGTATGGTTCCATTCTTGATTGCGAAAGGAGGGTAGTGAGATTAGTGACTTGTGATGGTAGGGCCCTCGTGATATCTTATGACCAATGAGGGTTAGTCATATTGAACTTCTTAGAGTCCCTAGATACTTCTATCAATAATCTTAGTTTGGTACCCATAGCGAGAGATTTTCCAAACGTATTTGATGAGGTGAGAGGACTACCTCCGAGACGACATATCAACTTTTGGATTTATTTGATTGAGAATGCCAAGCCTTTTGGATTGCATGTGCATCATATGGTTTTGAGGGAAAGGAATGACTGAGTAAGCATGTGGGTGAGCTGTTAGAGAAAGGGTTTATTAGATGGATCATATCTAAGTGGGGATCACTAGTCATTTTTGCTACTAAGGCAAATGGGTCTCTCCATCTATGTGTGGATTATATAGAATTAAACAAGCTCGCAAAGAAGAATCCACACCCACTCCCTCGGATAAACGATTTATTTGATCAATTGGTGGGTGCATCCGTTTTCTCTCAGTTAGAACTGGTGACTAGGTTTCATCATCTTCGAGTTGTAGATGATAATGTGGATAAGACTGCTTTTAGAACTCTAGATGGATTTTTCTAAGTGGCTAGTTGTTCCCTTCAGGCTAACCAGTGCACCGACATATTTCGTTGATTTGATGAGCGAAGTGTTCAGAGAGTTCGTAAATAAGTTTGCGATAATATTCATGGATGCTATCTTGATGTTCTCAAATGACGAGGATGAGCATATATTCCATTTGGGAGAGGTTCTACGAATACTTCGTGCCCATCAGTTGACGGCAAAATTTTCGAAGTGCCACTGTTGGTGTGACGAAGTAAGATTCTTGGGGCATGTAGTTTCGAGAGATGGTATAGTGGTGGATCCCGCTAAAGTGGTGGCTATGCAAGACTTGAAGGCCCCAAGAATGTGACTGAGATGAGGAGCTTTCTGGGATTGGCGAGGTTTTATCGAAAATATATTAAGGACTTTGCACGGTTTCAGCTCCACTTACCTGCCTTACTAAGAAAAATTTGGTATTCTCATGGGATGTGGATTGCGAGGATTCCTTTATGAGGTTGAAGAAGTCACTTACGACCGCTCCATTACTGACTCTCTAAGATGATTACAGTATATACAGATGCTTATGGTACAGGATTAGGCGCAGTCCTAATGCAGGAAGGTAGGGTTGTTTGTTATGGAGCAGACAACTATGGGTACATGAGAAGAATTATCCTACCCATGATTTAGAACTAGTAGCTATTGTTTTATCCCTTAATTCTTGGAGGTATTACTTATTGGACAAGAAGTTTGAGTTGTATACCGATCATAAGTCTCTCAAGTATTTATTTTCACAAAAGGATCTTAACTTGAGGCAACAACGTTGGATGGGGTTCCTAGCATCCTACAATTTCGAGATTTCTTATACCCTAGGGAGGGGGAATGTAGTGGAGGGTGCTCTGAGCAAGCAGAGGATGACTTTGAGCTCATTATTTGAAGTGTGGCAAAGTTTGGAGTATCTCATCTTTTTTATTTCATACCATCTATGGAGTATGCACTAAGATTATTAGCATCGCTTGAGGTGCAACCTACTCTATCGGAAGTGTTTGGATCCAGTCATTGTGAGGATCAGTAACTAGACGATATTTTGGACCAATTAGTTAGAGGGGAGACCTTTAGGCACCTTTCTAGATACTCACTTGATGAGAGAGGGTAGCTACGCTGTGATGGCAGGTTATGTGTACCCCGCATGAGAGATGTGACAAGTGCAGTCTTATTAGAGACCCATCACTTTTGGATGACCATCCATCCGGGAGGAGATAAGATTTATAGGATATGAAGAGGGTATTCTATTGAAATGGTACGAAGAAGGGTCTTCTATTGCAAACTCTTCCTTCTCTTATCATTTGTCATGTTGGAATTGAAAAATCTTGTACGTAGGTCCCCATCTAGCATCCATTTGACTTTAGATTTTTGCCTGATTTTGATTTCATGATTACAAAAAAACATTATAATTGAAAGATGATGCCTTCGTATTCATGTAAGAGTCTTTGGTCATCTGGATTTGCAACAGATGGTTGTATAAATAATTGTTTTTCTCCCAAAACATTAACGGCTATTGATAAAGAAATACTACCTCTATTACATAATTTAGAGGTAGCTCAAACATTTTTAAGTTTGCATAAAAAATTATATAAATTATTTACCGTACTTATCGGTTTAGTTGATTATGTTAGATCATTATAATCATGTATATTTGATTGCATATCTATTTATCTATTACTTAAATAGTAAAACAGGAAGTTGGCTCTACTTATGTGGAGATCTCCTCAGGCTTTATTTCAAAATAGAACTTTATCCTCTGATTAATTAATTTTTCTCGCTTTGCCAGTAACTACTCATCGAAACCACAATCTACACATTTAAGGACTGAAACTTAAAGAACCGTTGTTCTCTACGATTCCAAGATTTGCGTTTTCAGCCTCTTCCTTCCTCCTCTTCCTGATTCCGCCGGATTGAATCTCTATATTTGGTTATTTTCTGCCAATTTCTCTTGTATTCCCACCTCATATCCTTTTATTTCTTAGGGTATTGCAATATCGACTGCTTCAATTTAACTTACATTGATCATGCATTCTCAAATTCAATGGTGGGAATTTCATATCATATGGCTCAAACCACAATATTAGACGCTGAAGAAGCACATGTCTGCAATAGTAAAATTTAAGTTGCGGATCACTAAATGTTCAGTTTGCTCGCTAGTTTTGGAATGAAAGGTAAACAATAATTGGAACTTTTTCCTTTGTTTTCGTCAAATCATGAATGTAATATGTTGGAGAATCAAGTTTTTCTCGTAAAATGAACACATATAAGACATTTCTATTACTCTCCTGATTTTTGCATATGTTAATATGCTCACTGAATTTTCCTTCTTGCTGCTAAAATATAACAGTTCATTTTTCTTACTGGATTGGAGCCTTCAGTGTTTGTGCTAAAAAGGCAAATGAAACCATTTCTTTTATTAAAGTAGTGTCTATCATTATGGTTTTTTTCTTTTTCAGTTATATTTTTTCATTATCTAATAACCAAACTTTCTTCCGTGTTTATTTTTATGTACCAGAATTGCTATAAATGCATAATATAGTTGTACTTCCTTTTTTCATGTCCCTTAGGCTAATCTCTGATCTTCAACTTGTTTGCAACAGTAAAGTCATAATGAGGTGTGCATTAGGTATGTTTATGTATGTATTTCATAAATATATTGAGTCCTAGTGTCCGGCTATCCATTTGAAGTAATAATCTTATCTTCATCTTGTTGCAATTTTTCTCCCTTTATAATTATACTAAGTAGATGTAAAATTTAATAATCACACGCTACCAATATTTTCATATCAATAAATTAGAATATTATGATTTCAGGCTCAAGCACCCATAAACTCTTCTAAATTTTCATCCTTTTTGTTTATATGATTTCTACTTTAAATGTCATTTTGGCCTGTTTTTAATTATATTACGAACACATTATACTGGACAAGCATATACATTGAACAAATAAATATTTTCCATATTAAACCTGACCTGTCTTATTTTTGTTTCATCTTGTTAATGTAAATGAATATATTACTTTCCTACGCTCTATTATAGTAATATTAAAATTGGACGATTTAAATCTATGCCAATTATGGAGAAGATTTTAACTGATTCTTATAATCAATTAGTTATGGGCAATAAATTGGAAAGATATGGGAGAGATTATTTGATATGATAAATCAATAAAATCTTGATTCGCTAAAACCAAATCAAGGAAATTCGGAAACTTTTCATGCTTATCTTCAGGCAAGTGTTCATCCTTACTCTTATAAATAGGGAGGCATTTACTCATCCTTTTTATCACAACCTAACATCGCTCTCTTCAATATATCCTAAATAAGATTCCTATTTCTGTATCAAATATAGGGTAAGAAATATATATTGAGTGTTTATATTCTTCTCTTATTGTACTCCATTTTGAATTAAAGAAGAATAAAAGAAGTTGTTGGGTCTCCGTGGACGTAGGATATTCATATCTGAACCACGTTAAATCTTCTATATATCTTATTTTGCTATTGTTTCTATGAGGCTGCATAATTGATTCTTGTTCTTTTGTTTTGAGTTCCGTTGGTATCCAAATAGACAATACTAGATCTTGATCAAATATGTTTCTGCTCAAATTGACAAAAAATTACAATAGTTTGGTATCAGACCCAGTGTTATTGTTTGTATTTGGATATTAATGGCTATTTCTAGTAATCCTATTGGTAGATCTGGTTTCAATTATAGAGTAATATGTTTTGGCGAAAAATGAGATTTTGGTACTTGGAAGATGATGGAGGCTATATTGAAGAAGGATAAGACTTATAAAGTTGTTTCTACGCCGGAGAAATTGAAAGATACTGATGCTGCTAATTTGGAAGAGATGGAAGATGAAGCTCCCATAACAATTTAGTTGAGTCTTTCAGACGAAGTTCTTGGAGAAATCTCTCAGAAGAAGATAGCAAAGGAACTATGGGGTGCATTATCAGATGCATATCAAGACAAGTCTCTCACTAATTGGATTATTCTTTAACAACAACTTTATTCATTCAAGATGAAGCTTGGAGCCAATCTTATGGAGCATTTAGATGCTTTGACCACTTTAGTTATGAACCTAAAGGCAACGGATGTTGATATTATTAATGAGGCTCAAGGTGTGATCCTCATATGTTCCTTGCCTAAGGAGTATATTGATTCTGTAAATTCCATGATTTATGGGCGTAGTAAAATTAGTCTTTCTGATGTAAAGGCTAGTCTTCATAATGAAGTATTAAGAGGTAGACTGGTGAGCACTAGCGTTGATAGTGATACCAAAGGCTTATCTGTTTAGAGAGGTGGAAGTCAAAGCAAGTCGAAAAAAAGTGGAGGACAGAATTCTTCAAGATCTCAGTCTAGAGGGCCTAAGAATTTGATGTTACATTATTGTAAGAAGCCTGGGCACTTTATTGCATACTGTATTAAGCTTGAAGGAAGAAGAAAAGTCCCAAAGCAAACTTCAGCCTCCACAACAGAGAAATCAAATGCAAGGAGTGATACTGACGTGTTTATATCTTCTAGCTCTTTTGGGAAAAGCACCCTATGGTTGATTGATTCTGGCACATTTTATCATATGACACTTGATAAGAACTCTTTTTTCACTTACCAAGAGATTGATGGAGGAGAAGTTCTGATGGGAAATGATGTTTCTTGTCGTATGGTTGGTGTTGGTAGTGTAAATATCAAGATGGTTGATGGTGTTATTCAAACCATTAGATGTTAGGAATGTACCTGATTTAAGGAGGAGCTTGATTTCTGTTGGGGCGTTGAGTAGACTTCGACTAAATATTGTAGTTGAAAAAGAGAAAATGAAAATATCTAAGGGTTCCACGATTGTTACGAAAGGAGTGACGGCAGGAAATCTATATTTTTTAAAGGGCACTGCTGTAGTTGGTGAATCAGCTTCGGTTACTTCATTTTATTCAGATTCTTCCAGATTGTGGCACTTGCGGATGGGTCATATTAGCGAGTGCAACATGGATGAGCTAAAGAGAGGTTTGATTGATGAAGTTTGGCTTTTAAATCTTGGTTTTTGTGAAGAGTTTTTTCTATGTAAGCAGACGAACATTTCTTTTGGTGTTGGTTAGCATAAGGCAAAAGCTATTTTAGATTATGTTCACATAGATGTTCAGGGACCTTTCCCTGCCATCCTTGGGTGGAGCTAGGCATTTCGTTTCATTTATAGACGATTTCTCTAAAAAAATTGGGTGTACTTTCTAAAGTCTAAAAGTGAAATCTTTGCTAGATTTCATATATGGAAATCCTTGGTAAAGAAGCAGTCAGGGAAGAAGTTGAAAGTTCTCTGTTCAGATAATCACGATGAATTTGCATCACAAGAATTCATCGATTATTGTTGGTCCGAAGGCATTAAGAGGTATTACACCATGCTAGGAGACCCCCGATCCAATAAAGTTGCATAAAGGATGAGTCGAGCATTATTGAAAAGAACTAGAGCCTCAGACTAACTGCTTAGTTGAAGAAGGGATTTTGAGCTGGAGCTTTATCTATGGCATTTTTCCTCATCAACCGCACACCTTCTACTGCCATAGACAGATCTCTGAAGAAATATGGAAAGGAGAGCATGTTAGTTATTCATTCCTCAAGGTGTTTGGTTGTCCATCTTATGTGCATGAGAATCAAGGAAATCTAGTACCTAGAGCTCACAAGTGTATCTTCCTAGGTTATAGAAGAGGAGTGAAAGGATATAGGTCGTGGTGTCCTATTAGCAAGAAACTTATTATAAGCAGGCAAGTAACTTTTGATGAGAAGGCTATGTTGAAGGTGGAGCCTTCTTCATCGAATGACAATGAAAGGACATGTGAAGAATACCAAATGCAAAGTCATGTCATCTGTTGGCTCTTTTCATAGAAATTCAAACGGTATTCCAGATGACACCATGGTTGATGAGGACAATACACATATTGGAACAGAAGATCAGACTAAAGGTGGTGCTCATACAGTGACTAGGCTGTTAGAGAAAGAAGAAGGCCTAGATGGCTTGAAGAGTTTGTTGGTTTGAGCATCAATGACATTATCTTTGATGAAGTGGCAACATACGCATTAAATGTTGCCTATAACAAGCCCAAAAATTATAGAGACGATATTGCATCAGTTGGCAGTTCCAGTTAGTTAGTTGCTATGGAAGAGGAGATCGAATCTTTACAAAAAGAACCACACTTGGGATTTGGTGCCACTTCCTACCGACAAAAGAGCCGTTGGATGTAAGTGGATCTATAGAGTGAAAGATGGCGGCGATGGAAATTTCAGATATAAAGCAAGACTAATAGCAAAGGGGAATGTTCAGAAGAAGGGGGTAGAGTATCATGACATCTTTGCTCCAGTTGTTAGGCATACTTTTATTCGTATTCTCTTGGAATTAGCTGCTCATTATGATATGGAATTGAATCAACTAAATGTGAAAACTATGTACTAGCATGGTGATCCAGATGAGGAAATTTATTTGAAGCGACCGAAAGGGTTCATTGATAGTAGCAGACCAGATTATGTTTGCAAACTCAACAAATTTCTATATCGATTGAAGCAGTCTCTTAGGCTATGGTATAAGAAGTTTGATAAGTTTATGCTTTCATAGGGATACTCTAGAAGTTTAAAGGACCAGTGTGTTTACTTTAGGAGATGTGATGATGATATGATTTATTTGTTGTTATATGTCGATTACATCTCGGAGTATGGTTAGAATTAAGGAGTTGAAAGTAGAGCTCAGTAGAGAGTTTGATATAGAGGATTTGGGAAAGGCACAAAGAATGTTGGGTGTGGAGATAAGAAGGGATAATAAGCGGAGAGAGTTAAGGCTCAGTCAGGTCCAATACATCGAGTAAGTCCTCGCTTGATTTAGAATGGAGAAAGCGAAACCCGTTAGCACTCCATTAGGCTATCATTTTAAGTTGTCAAAAGACCAATCTCCTACATTGGAAGAAGATAAGAGGTATCTGGCTAATATACCTTATTCTAATGTCAATGGTAGTCTTATGTATGCGATGGTGTGTACAAGACCGGATTTGGCCCATGCAGTGGATTTTGTGAGTGGATATATGTCTAAGCCAGAAAAAGAACATTGGTTAGCAGTGAAGTGGATTCTTAGATATCTTCCAGGCACTTCTTTGGTGGGCTTGTTATATGGTGACATCTCCCTTAGAGGATACTGTGATTCTGATTGTGCTGGGGATAGAGATGCTAGGAAGCCAGTGTCGAGCAATGTTTCTACACTTGGCGTAGGCTCGATTTCATGGAGATCAAAGCTACAATCTATCATAGCTTTGTCGAGTACCGAAGTAGAATTTTTAACACCCCGCATTTTATGACAGTTAAATATTTAAATAGTGCATATGTGTGTGTATATATATATATATATGCATAGACATAAATATATAAAAGAAGAATAAAATAATGATAATATATGATTGCAGGTAATAAATACACATTGAAAAAGAAGAAAAGATTAATGCAAACAACAATGCATGCGTTAAAAGAAAGAAGAAATCGGTTGCATGCAGTGTAATTATGTTGCATGCAATGATTTACAAATGTTGTGCATTAATAATAAAAGAAAAAGATGTATGTGAATTGATAAGGATACGTGCAATGGTTTAAATGAAATATTGTAACAAACTTGAGAACGAGGAATAAGAAAAGAACAATGACCGCCATTTTTCTAAGCCTTATTAACAAAAGACTAAGTAGTCCAATTGGTTAGAGCACGTGGCTTTCATGAGAGTGGCACACGTTTGACCCCGCAGGCGCCAAATTTTTATTTTAAAGGAATGACTAAAATAACACATGTTCTAAAGAGAAAATATGTATAAACGCACATATAAGGAAAATTATACATATAAGGAAGTACAAATATATATATATATATACACATGTATATGAAAATATATGCGTATATATGTGCAAATACATATATATATATATATATAGAAAGGAGAAATCCAAAATAAGGCTGCAATCAAAGAAATATGGTAAGAATTAAATAACGGCATAACACAATTTGAATTTTGAAAACAAAATAAAAGTTATGCATATATATATACGTGTAAAATGGGCTTTTGAAGTTTTGTATACATATAAGGAGATTATTTGTAAATATAATATTTAAATAGATTAAAGAAAGTATAACGGGATAATAATCAAACGTTTAAAATTAAAAACATTAAAATAGTAAACATCTACCCAAAATTTCTCGAGGGAGGGTCGACGCACCTATAAGGGAGTCGATCCTAGGGTCGACACACCCATAGAGGGGTTGACCAGGTGTCGACCCACCCCAGATCTGGGTAGATTCATCAATGAATCTAGACTATTTTCTTAACCATGTTCGTTGCTGACTCAGCACTGCGTGAATGATAAGATCATGAACATCTATAAATAGGCTAGTAGAGCCTAGCTAAATTTTACATTTTCTAAGAGGCTGCCTAAGCTCTACCATTCTTCTTCCTCCCCAAATCTCTTCAGAAAAATAGAATAATTAGTTTAGGAAAATTCTGATTAAAGATATAGTGGAAAAGAATGTATATTAATAAAGAAGGTGTTCAAAATTCTATTCGAAGTAAGGTAAATTCTTGGATCTGGTCAATTTAATTTTCTCCTCTTTCTTCCCTTTTTCTTTTAGTTGAGAATTGTGGATCCATGGTTGTTTTGGTTCTAAATTCAGTTAGGAGAACCATGGAATGCTAGATTTGGACCAAATTCATAATTTGGAAAGAAATTAGGTGAGTGGATTTAAGTTATACATTTTTGATATTGTTATATATATCGTTTCACATTCCCCATTAATATGCAATGCAAATCTGCTAGAATCTTAATATGTTGAAATGTTTATTTGTTGAAACTTTAATATGTTGAAATGTTAATATGTTGAAATGTTAGTAGGTTGAAATGTTAATATGTTGAAGTGTAAACCTGATGAAATGTATAAACCCGTTAAAATAAGTGGAAACGATTACTGTTGTATACATTTATGTTCTAATTACATGTTAATATGTGGCATATTATGTACATGAACCCTTAACTATAAGAATTTTGATAATTATATGTTAATTTGTTAGAATGGAATAATTACATGATTCGATGATGATGTGTTATTTTAAATGAAGTTACATGTTAGGAAGAACATGCGACATGATAATCAGATAATGGACTTAATATGAAATTAAATATGACATGTAAAAATAGATTACGGTAAAATTTGGAAAGAATGGTTATGCTTAAATTTGCAGAAAATAGATAACTGTAACCACACCTAGACATGAGGTTAAATTCAGCTTGTGGTAGAAGTCTGTCCGGAACCGCCCGGCAAATCAAGCATCCATAAGTCGTTAATTTAATGTGAGGGTTCTAGTGCGTAAATATACATGTAACACTACTAAGCCACGAGGTTAAGTCAACTTGTGGTAGACGTCTTCTCGAAACCGCCCGATAAATCCAGCATCCACAAATGGTAGCCATAATGTGAGAGGTCTGGTGCATAAACATATGTATATAAAAGGATAGAAATAAAAGGCACTAATTATGATTAATGGAAATGAATGGAAGTTACAACATAAAAAGGACTGGAATGAACGGTGAATGATAATACCTACTATAATTAATTACATTAAAGAGAATGTTATTTAATAGGTAGGCTTGTCCAGGGATAAGTGGAAATAATAACATAAGTTACAATAAATGGGAAGGAAACTTATTAGTAAACCTTAGTTAAGAGAACTAAGTTAATAAGTAAACAACGACAAGTTGTAGTGACAGTGTAAGATGGAATTATGATTAAACAAGCAAGAACGAGGTGAATATATAAGATAAAATAAGTTATATTTAATCATAAATAATAAGTGACATGTTAAACAGAAAGCAGGTGAATTGAGACGAAGTATACTTAATTACATATTAAGTAGAACATGTTATTGTAACTATGGAATCTGACAATGAATAATATAAAGAGATTGTAGATTACAGATCCTCGATTACAATCTAGAGAATAACATGTTATGGGCTTATTAATAAACTTAAATGGATTAAGTTATATATCTGAAATTAATAAGTAAGAGGAACTTGGTAACTTGAATAAGAAGTCAATGTGAATGGGAATAATCAAGTTAACTGGAAATCTGATGAGGTAGTGCAAGCGCATTATTAAATGTCTAGACATAAGGTGTAATTACACATCAACCTTAAGCGCTTGGATCAGTCCATACGTCTGAAGGTGAATAACCCAACGGGGTAGATCATCGTGGTGTCATGGG
Organism: Allium sativum; assembly: GCA_030737875.1. Lineage (NCBI taxonomy): Eukaryota > Viridiplantae > Streptophyta > Magnoliopsida > Asparagales > Amaryllidaceae > Allium > Allium sativum. The sequence continues at coordinate 977,843,272 of CM060916.1, forward strand.
ACACAAAGGGAGTGCATGTCCATCTGATTATTCTGCATGTTCTGCCTGTTGTTCTGCTGATATTCTCCTAGATTCAAAGGACTGGAAAGGGAAGCACGCGGCTTCCTAGGACGTGGAGGGTACTCCTGGTAGTCCTCTGTGTGGTGAAAGCGTTCGGATTGTGCTCACAGAGGTTAGATCTGTGCATTACTACCCGGTGAGTATACTTTGATGGAGCAGTTAGAAGGTTGTAGGGTGGCATCTATGTATAAAGATATCTGAAAAGCTCCTGACCGAGTTCCATGTTTCTTGTATAGCACTGTTACGGAGCTCGATGCACAGTAGAGGATATGTGCGATTAAGGCATCAAGTATGATTGATGATAAATACGTGGGAAAGTCTAGATACATGCATGTCTGCTTTCGGTGGTGTATCGTAGACTCTAGGGCATTACTCTATAATAGAATCTGATTTGGTCAAATGGTTCAAAGATGGCATTCTGTACGCTTATGTAGCATGGCGATAGTGGTCCTAAGCAGAATGTAGCATTATTATATAGAGATCTGTACGTCACTCCGGCGTAGGATGAGGGACTACAATTATTTCTGCGGCGTTACGGTGGAGACCGTGCGAGTGGGTTACCATGGGTAGCCACATATATACTGTATTAGGTCAATCCAGTGGGGAGTAAATGGGTATGACGTGTGTAAGCCTTGAGTGCTGATAACCCAAGTAACCTAATAAATAAGAAAAGTGTAAATGAATGGTATATGTTGGGTTATCCAGAATGTGTAGTTTAAATCCAATCACCAGAACTTGTGTTCTGACCCACTCCTCATAACATATTCGCAGGTTAGATTTGTGGCAGAGATATGATAGCTTTTTATACTGGTTAAGCAGTATTATTATCTGGGTAAGGCTATATTTTGATTATATTATATTTTATCCATTCTGCTGTGAGATATTTTCTGAGCTATGATATATTTTATATCTCTGTCTTTTCTACAGCATACAAGACAAACCAGATCGAGTTTCGATGGATTAGAATTTTGAAAAAAAATCGGTCCATCATGATTCAGGTTGTTACATTTGGTATCAGGGCCCAAGTTTAGGATTCCTGTATGGATAGTGAGTGAACGTATTTGTATTTTAAAGATATAGGTATATTATATATATATATATATAATATATACACACACACCTAGATCCATAGAGGAACCCGCTATATAGAGAAAGTGTAATATGGTAAAAGTTGGGATATCTTTTTTGTACACTAAAGGAATGAATATGGAAATCTGAAACCCTTAGGTAATTTAGGTTGAAAGTGTACAATGTACTTTGTATGGAAGGAAGATGAATCCCATATGTTAGTATTTCAGGTTAGTGGGTTTGGCGGTAAAACCTTATAAATTGGAAAAGGTTAAAAAGAGAAAAATGGATTATGAATATTATAGTTGAGAGAATTGACTTTGTAGGAGTGTTTAGGAAAGCCTAGGAAAATTGGAAACCCGCTTTGAGTCTAACCCCATTGTTAATTTGTAAAAATTTTAAATTGTAAATGGTTTATGGTGTTCTCAAGTTATGATCTTAAAATTTATAGTTTTAAATTATGCAAAGAACATATTAGAAAAGTACATATTGAATTTTGATGTAAAATTGGGTATATTTTGAAAACAGTGATTTCTTGTGAAAATTTTGTCTTATATAAAATTCTCCTAGTAAAAGGTGCACATTACAGAGCATGTATAGCTCGCTATTTTTCTTGTTATATTGCATGAAAGGATTAAAAAGATAAACTTAGAAAATGTTGCATTTTGTTGAAAACTAGAATTTTCAATAAAGAAAGTTTTGAAATCTCTATTCTTTTGATAATCATTTTTGATAAAAAAAAATTAAAAGAGAAAATTTTGTTGGGTAGACAAAATAAGTCGTAAAAATTAAGAATAGAGTAGATGTTTGCACCTTGTAGTAAGAAACTGAACCAACCTTATAGGCAAGAACAAGTCGTAAACCTGATTGAGAAATAGTTCTCCTTATCTACTCTCGTTTTTGTGATTTGGAAAAAAAATGATTTACATTTTTTTATAAGATGACTTGTTTTATGGTTTGGCAAAAGTAAGTTTTGGTAAGGAAAATAAAAATTTTGATTTTTTTAGCTTTTGGAAGAAAAAATAAATGAAAAGGCCAAACCGTGTTTTTTAAAAAAGTATGGAGCAGGTAAGGATTAGTGCCTAGGGAAGACGAGAAAAGTTTTGAGGCTATGAAACGGATAGCGAGAATTATGTTGGAATAATGGTAAGTTGTTGTAGAATGCGTAAGCACTGAGAAGCCTATGGTGTTGCTTGAAAATGACTGTTGGTACATAGCTAGGACTATAAGGCTTATTTGAAACTAAACTTAGATCATGTGATTAAGTTAAATAAACTAAGAAAAGAATAATGGAACAACCAAAAAGCAAACAACAAATCCAATAAAGCAACAAACATGATAGTTGAAGAAAGATGGAAAATTCTGAGAAAAGGTGTATAAAAATAAAATTTTCCTAGATAAGTTCAAAAAGAAAACCTGTAACAAAGAAAATTTTCTTTTGTGGGTTGTGCATGGATAGGAAATCAGGGAATCTTTATAAAATAGTTTAAATAAAATCCAAGTACGGTTAGAAAAAGGTTGAAAAGAAAAACGAAGAATATGAAATTTTCCATTTTCTACCTTTTTGTAACATAAGAAATCAAATTTAAAAAATTAGATTTTTCTGAAATTCCAAAAAAAAGTCGCCTGGTAGGATTTTGGATATTGGATGAACTATGCTCATGCTATGCAAGAGTGTGGGTAAATTTGGATGAAAATATATTTTGATTTTCAAATATTGCATTCATATAGAAATTGCCAGTACATTTAGGATGTGCACATCATGTATTTAAAGAATTTTTGAAAAATTAGCATACATATTGGAGGCACCGCTTAGGCATACAAGTATTATTATGTTGTTTTACACTTTGCACAAGTGCAAAATGTATGCAAAAATTGGATCCACACATGATTTATGGATATTATGGGGTTATCTATTTTTACCATTATCAAAATTTCGAGGACGAAATTTCCTAAGGGTAGGAGAATATAACACCCCGCATTTTATGATAATTAAATATTTAAAAAGTGCATATGTCTATATACATGCATATACATAAATATATAAAAGAAGAATAAAATAATGATAATATATGATTGCATATAATAAATACATGCATTGAAAAAGTAGAAAAGATTAATGCAAACAACAATGCAATGCATGCATTAAAAGAAAGAAGAAATCGGTTGCATGCAGTGTAGTTATGTTGCATGCAATGATTTACAAATATTATGCATTAATGATAAAAGAAAAATGAATGAAAAAATGTATGCAAATTGATAACGTTACATGCAATAGTTTAAATGAAATATTGTAACAAACATGAAAAGGAGGAATAAGGAAAGAACAATGACCACATTGTTCTAAGCCTTGTTAACAAAAGCCTAAGTAGTCCAGTTGGTTAGAGCATGTGCATTTCATGAAAGTGGTGCAGGTTCGATCCCCGCAGGCGCCATATTTCTATTTTAAAGGAACGGCTAAAATAACACATGTTCTAAAGATAAAATATGTATAAACGCACATATTCGAAGAATGGATACTTCTTTGGCTTTGGTTGTTTGGGAGCCTGCCCTTGCTTGTTCTGTTGTGCTATGCTGCTTGTTGCTGGTTATTGGTTTTGCTGATTCCTTTGTTCTTGGTGGGATCTGTTTTCAACGGCTATTGGTTTAGTGGTACTCAAGATTGGTGAAAGGAAGGATTCTTTGTTTTGTCTGTTTTGTTATGTCTGTTGCTTTCCTTTTGGTTTATGTTGACTGTGTTATGTGGATCTTTTGGCTTCTCTTTCCCTATTTGTATTTTCTGTTGTAGTAGGACTATAATAGTCTTCTCCTAAGGTTCTAATCACATTTCCTTTTATAAAAAAAAAAATCAATCGAATGGTTTTAAGATGGCAGTCCGTACGCTTACGCAGCATGGCGGTAGTGGTCCTATGCAGAAAGTAGTGTCATTATATAAAGATCCGTAATATAGGATGAGGGACTGCGCAAAATTTTGCAGCGTTACGGTGGAAACTGTGCGAGTGGGGTACCATGGGTAGCTACATATATACTGTATTAGGTTAATCCACTTGGGAGTAAATGGGTACGACATGTGTAAGCCTTGAGTGTTGATAACTCAAGTAACCTAATAAGTAAGAATATATAATTGAACGATATATGTAGGGTTAGCCAAAATGTGTAGTTCAAATCCAGTCATCAGAACTTGTGTTCTGACCCCCTCCTCATAACATACTCGCATGTCAGATTTGTGGTAGAGATATGATAGCTTTGGATTCTGATTGGATAGTTTATTATCTGGGTAAGGCTATATTTTGATTATATTATATTTTATCCATTCTGCTATGAGATGTTTTTTGAGCTCTGATATATTTATATCTCTGTCTTTTCTGCAGGATACCAGACAGACCAACACACGAGTTTCGATGGATTAGAATTTTGAAAAAAAATTGGTCCGTCGGGATTTGGGTTATTATAGAATATATATCAATTGTGGAAGCAACAAAGGAAGTATTATACTTACTTCAGTTGTTGTATGATCTTTCAATGGCACAACGGACAGTAGAACTATTTTGAGACAGTCAGAGTGCGATTCATCCTATAGAAAATTAGGCTTATAGTTCATGGATGAAGCACATTGATGTAAGAGGTTTCTTTCTTATGCTTGAAGAAGAACGAAACAAGATCAAATTGGTGAAGGTAGGTAATTTGGATAATCCTTCAAATATGATGACAAAGTCACATCCAAAAGACAAGTTGGAGCATTGTTCAAACTTGATCAGTTTGCTTCTTGCTACTTGAGCTCCATGGGGCACTGACCCAACAGCTAATTCTTTTGATTGATGAATATATTTAAATTGATGTAGAGTGTTAAAATTGGACAATTTAAATCTATGACAATTATGGAGAAAAAATTAATTGATTCTTACAATCAATTAATTATGGGCAAAAAATTGGAAAGATATGAGAGATTACTTGATTTGATAAATCAATCAAATCTTGATATATGTGGCAATAAATTTGGATGGAATAAGAAGTTATATTATTTGATTTAAATCAATCAAATATATTTATATGGGGAAACAATCACAAATATGCAAGATTTGCATTGAAACCAAACCAAGGAAATTCGGAAACTTTTCATGCTTATCTTCAGGCAAATGTTCATCCTTACTCTTATAAATAAGGAGGCATTTGCTCATCCTTTTTGTAACACCTCATAAAAATATTCCTAAAACTAATTAATAATAAATAATGCGAATCTACAATAATGTAATAAAATATAAACGGGTTGAAAAAAGGAATTTTGCAGCATTAAGAATTTGGCTATGAAAATATTTTATTTATGTTCATGACAAAATTCTGACACGTTTTCATATATATTATGTTGAAAACGGTGTCTGTGTGAAGAAATTACAAACTAAAGAAATCATACAGTAAATGTGTATATATGTGTGGTTGAATTAACAATATATATCTAAGAGATAAAATAATTTGGACAATAATGATATTCCCTTAGGTAGATTTGAATTTCAAACGAAGAAATAAAGATAAGGGGACAAGAATAATATTTATAAGGTAAGAAATAAACAAAATTGACTAACACTAAATAATAAAAATCTTCCAAGCCCTCCTAAGCTTTTATTGGGAAAATCAGTGACCAAGAGGTCGACCTCCCCTAGAAGGAGTGTCGACCGTCGGTCGACCCCCTTCTAGGGGAGCAGTCGACCACTTGGTACCCAAGGTTTTAAATCTCGGATATCGGTCACATTTCATCTCGGTGATTTTATAGACTCGGTCTTGTATCGGGGGAGATCTCGGATGAGATGAGTCTAACTCGGGAGTTCATCTCAGATTTTCATCTCGGGTCTGAAAGTTCATATCGGAACAATCTCGGGGTACATGATATGTTAAAAATGATATTTTAATAAAATGATTTTTATGAATGCTATCAAAAACATAGTATCTTAAACTTAAAATGCAAAATAACTTTATTATTCTTTATTTTTTGAAAGATCATTCATACTCTAAATTGTAATATGCTTAAAATAGGAATATTGTTAGATATGAAACATTAAAATGATCCAAAACATTAAAAAATCAGCATAAATAGGCCATAAAATACATAATTTCATAAGTAACATGTATGTAAAAAGATGAATATGAAAATCATAAGCATTGTAAAACATATACGAATATTCAATATAGTCATTTAACATGCAAAATGTAAAATAACAAAAGACCGATATGGCTACATTTGAGTTTTTTTAATTATAGTTCTAATTCAGGCACAAATTTAAATCTTAACCAAAAAAACTAAGATCTCGGATGATATTCCAGTATTTCCTCTCGGTCAATATATCGTTCGATATTGCAATATCTCGGGCGATATATTCGAAAGCAGATTTAGAGTGATATTTGTTGTTTCGTTTCAGAAGGAGCCCAAAACGAGATCTCGGAGGAGATATCGGGCGATATTTGCTAGATTTGAAATAGTGTGAAGTGCCCAATAAGGCTTGTTTTGGGTTAGGTTTTAGTGTTATTTTATAAGTATAAATGGCCAGGATTTAATCTTGATAATCCTATGGCTATTATTTTCACACACCTACAAATAATACCTTAGACTCGAGACCTAAACCTAGCCTCTCTCTCTCTCTATTTATGCATCCACTCTGTCATTGATTCCGGAGAAAGTCATAATAGTTTTTCTTCTTCTCTTAAAATATATTCTTCTTTTTCTAACCTCTTTTTCTTATAGGATTTGATTATAGATCTGGAATCACAAAGATTTTTATATATAATAATTCTAATTATTTCTTTCTAATATATATATATGTATATGTATACGTATATGTATGTATGTATGGATTGGAGTTTGCATCAAATATACAAAACATCGTCAGATCCATGACATTTTCAATCATAGTGAGTGGACTTAGTAATTTCTTTGGCATATTCTACATTTTTAGATTATTATATGAATTAGTATGCCTAAGATGATCTGGAATAAAGATAATATCAAACCATAAAACCCTCAAATCTCTATTTATATATATTTTGCAAGAATAGTCAATTAATATAAGGTTTATGAATTTGTTTTGGTAGCGAGTGAAGAACATTTGGGTGATATACCTTCATTTGATTTGATTTATCCTTCTAATCAAAATCTTCAATCGTAATGTAAAAGGGTTTAGATTTTGTTAGTTTTATTATTTGAATGGATTGGATTTCCATTTTAAATGGACAATCTGAACATAGTCGGATTTGAAACAAATCAAATTTCAACGTTTTTATAAACAACATAAGATGGGTAAATTAGGTTAGGCAATGGTCTACATATATATATATATATATATATATGTATATGTATTCATAAAAATACATTTATATATGTATACGATTTACACCTCGTTCTTGATTCATTACTTAAATTATTCCAATAAGCCTGGGATGCAAGTTTTTGATTGTTATGTTGTATTTTTCCAATATTGTTGTCATTAATTAAGCCCTTATGCCATTATGTTATATATTTAGTGGTCTGATGCGGAAATTCAAATTGTATGCCTCGAATGTAGAGTAAATTGACAATTTACACTGTTAAAACATTTCTTCATCCATGCGAAAATTAGCGTTTATTATACGTATCAAATATTTTAATTATATAGCGTAATCAACGAATTCAACGTAATAATGACGTAATAAATATGGTAGAATGTAGTTAGAATTTGATATGTCCCCATATTATGGTTGCTTGTGTATGTATATAGAATGGCTTATCTATATATTAAATAATGACAAACAAACACGAGGTTAGTAGTCATTTGTGGTAGAAGTCTGCCCGAAACCAACCGATAAATCCAGCAATTATAAGTAGGTCCGGCTAATGTGAGAGGTATGGGTGCCATGGGCCATTCAAGTTTAGTTCACTATGACATAATGTTAATCCCACATGTAGTAGAAGTCTGCCCGGAACTACCCGACATATCCAGCATCTACACGTAGACGGTTTAATGTTAGAGGTCTAGTGTGTGTGTGTGTATTTATATATATACTTATTATGTGTGAAATAGGAAGGTTTACTACGCCTTAGGAAGGTCTTAAGTGGCTGACTCTTTTCTTATCTAATTTGGGTCCTAAGTTGTTAGGACTAGGATCCTTTCCGAAAATTTATTCCTTGGATAGATACCAAAGTCACTGGACTCATCCTTATTATATTCGAAGTAAGTCTATGGGTCCTTCTTCTCTGAAAGTGGTTAGGCAAAGCGATAACAGAGTAGGGTAATTCACTGGATATGTCCACTTCCTCTAGGAGCTTGTAAGAGCCAACCTAAGGACAGATTTGGTTTACATGGGATGTAGCATTCTATTTAATTCACCAACTGTCTAAGGTAAGTCTTAAGTGGCATAGGTGTTCTAGCGTAATATTAGTTAAGTAGTAACATGTGACATCTACTGGAGGGGTCTTATATGGCTATGCATGGGCCTACCTTAAAACCGGTATTAAGCGGCGAGATACTACTTCTCATATTACTTGTGAGAATATAGACTTAGGAATGGTGACATAATAGGACGGTGTCTTAAGGGGCTAGGGTCTGCCTCAAGGTTATAAGAGATCATAAGAATCCACCTTTGTAAAATAAGCCAATATGGGCCTGAAGTGTCCGAGAATGCCCACCTCGTTGGGTCTGTAACCTAAATGCACTAATGACGATCTTAAGCGATTGACTCGGATATCCATCTCATTGGTTAATACTTGTTGTTTATTTGTATGCTTGTGTGTTTCGTAGACATACCTTAATATATATAACCTACCAATTCTAGGGTACGGTCTTTAAGCAAATACTATTTTCAGTCACATAGGACTTTATGTTCTGACCCCTCTCCTTAACATATCCAACATGTTATTAGGTGTGGTAGATTCAATGGACGAAACGATGATGGAGACTGAAGAGGACGATGAAGATATTATGCCATTATCAGTTATCATTGCTGTATTGCTTATGGAAACTCTAAATGATTAATTTTAATGATGTATTGATTGAATAATTGTATCTTGACAATTTTAATTTTAATTTTGCGGCTTTTTATTAAAGGTACAACTTATTTTGATATTATGTTTCCTTTTTCCACTGTGTGAGATTCCTTAACACTATGTTTATCTATTATTCTGCAAATGTAATTCCTTACAGGAACCAACGATCCATTTAAAGTGCTCTAAGTTTCAATGGGCCTTTACTATGTCGAAATTTAGGCCCACTCCGGGTGGGTTGTTAAATTCGGTGTTACTACCAAAATGAAGCACTGGAACAAGCTGGCGGTGAAGGGGTAGCAGACCGACACAAGCATAAAGAAATTTTTCATCAGACAAGATTCGACATAAGAAAAAGAAGACAACATAGAGGAACAGTCTGAGAGTTGTACAACCGGCACCATTGTCATAGTGAAGAGCTCAAAATCCGTACAAAAGTAAATACCGAAATGGTAGTTCTGGCACGATTGGTAGAAGGTCACCCCAGACTAGAAGCCAATGAAGAGAAAGACTAAGAATCCTACCAAACGGAACCTAAAAGGATGAAAAGGCTATAGTTATTAACTTTCTTAATGCCGATACATCAAGGGACGGAAGCATCAAAGGCACAGAGTTCAAAACATAAGATAATTATCCAGGAACTAGCCACCGAGACCCCGATTAGATGACCACCAAAAGGCTCCTCTAGTAAACAACTGATGAAGCACCTAAAGCGACTCTCCGGAAGGTCAAGATACATGCCAGAAACCTACCGAAAGGCAAGCCAGAACCTTAAGAGAAAATAAGCTATCCGCACTAATTTTCTTAGTGTCGATACCAACATGGGTAGAGGACCCGGCAGCCATTTACTAGAATCACGAAGGCAAGCTCCACAGATTGTCAACGGCAAAACCGAGAACCCATGACTGGAAGCCTACATCCGCAAGCAGAAACCCTCTGAAAGCTATTCGCACCCAAGCCCATCAGCAATACAAAAAAGATAGACATGACATTAGCCAAAGACTCAAAGACCGGGACCATCCCCCCGAGAGCTACAGCTGGCACCTCAAAAAGCCACAAGCAAGGCCTTCAGAACCAAAAGGAAAGGTGGCCGAGAGACAAAACTCCCAGAACCCAAAAGAAAACGGTCGACAAGGGCTACTATTGGCCCAATAGCAAAAGGGCCCCCGATTTGTCTATAAATAAGACCCTAGGGGTCTCATTTTGAGGACTGGATTCTCATTTCTTGATCTCACTCTTTTTTCTCTCAAGAGCAAACCCTAATTTCCAAGTCAAATTTGGGATTTCTTCAATTCTTGTAATATATCTATAATCAATAAAGAAGAGGAATTTTGGACTTAAGTGTTTCTCGATTTATTAATTATAATTGTCTATAATGATAAGGCAGAGAATTAACTCTAACCTTTCTTATGAAAGAGTTAATCACGGTTTTTTTGTGAGAAGGGAGGTTTTTTTTACTCCCCTTGGAACTCTCATATGTGACTTGGCTCTTTAATGGTAAGCCTAATGCGACCCAACCTCGTAAGGGATCTTGCTATAAACTAGTGGCTTGATAACTGACGCAACCAAGGCTTATCCAAGCTGGTTTGATGCGGAAGAATCATATAGGCTGATAAGTGTAATAGCTTTAAGCCAAAGTCAAGTGTTGTGAGGCATTAGCCTATTTGTTATCAACGCAATATATATTATTTTATCCAAGATCTGAAGGCGTTTATTGCATAAGGCCTCAGTTTCATTTAACTAATAAAGCCTTTCTTTATGGTTGTCATCGACTTCATAGTTTTGTAAGCGTGATACTCACCCCCTGAGGGAAGGGTAACTAATCTTCTAACTAAAGGTCTTAACGCCGAAATTAGCTAAGAAGCACTAATTCAAGACTGCATCTAAAATTACCTTTGGATCATCCTTACACCAAACTTCTAAATATATGCATTGTCCATTCTAGTTTGGGTGTTAACGGAAAATATTGTTAACATTTTAGCGCTAGGAGAGGGCCTGAACCTCCGACTTTGTATTTATCTTATCAAAAATTAATTTGGTAAATTTATTGCTCCATGGCAGTGGAAGATGAAATCAAAAGGATTGGAGGATCGAAGCAAGGAGCCAACTCCTAATGCAACCCTTGAAGGAAACATGGATCTAACGCTAAACCTAATCAACAATGAAGAAAGGACAACCTCCAACCCTGTACAGCCACTGAACTCAAATGCCATGGAGGAAAATGCCACTAAAATCATGGATTTGGAAAAGCAAGTATAAGAAATGCAAGCTCAGATAAATACTAATCAAGCACAGAAGTCTTTAAAGATCACTAAGTCTAGCCAGAGGGAGGATGAAACACCCCACCTCCGTTAGGGTCACTCTCAAAGGGAATGCCCTAATTTTGGTGGAGGTTTATAAGTATAAGTCACAGATACACAAGACAGATATAAATACACATATTTTTGAACAACGGAAAACAACAGCAACTTTTATTTCATCAAAATACGTGTTACACAAACCATGCCATAATTGTCTTACAATACTTCCAAAAACATTACAATTTCATAACTATCTTGATTTCATAACTTAAAGAAGCATAAAAACATAAGTAAACTGCATAAGTCCCCATAAGTGCTATCCAAAGCCATAGTCCAAAACGAAAGAGATCCAAGCAATACATTCTCTCTCTCTCTTCAAGCTGGAAGTGAAAACTGGTCAAGCTGCGGTATTCCCTCCCTGTGGACCGGGGGGGACGAAAGAAAAGAAGACGAAAGAAAAGTAGAGTCAGACATAAAGCCTGAGTAAGTCTAGGACTATTCAGTCTATGAATAAAGAATTGGGCATGATAAGTATAAACTGGAAATGGGAAAGCACTATAAAACTAAGTTAAGTTGTCTGGAGTCGAATATACTATCGTACCCCATATTAATCTCTGTACCCATATAAACTAGTTCCCAACAGGCACCCCATAATCAGGGTGAAGTGATCCATTTCTAATGATCGGCTCATACCCGCATAGTTACGTGTGTCTTACGGCCCCCGATGTTGTAGCTACCTATACTGGTCCCACCATGGGGTGTATCAAGTCCCATGGTGGCGGCCCGACACAATTCTTGAATGCACAGGTATACTACTGGTGCCCAGTGCCTAATTTTTCTGCGCCGGAGTGTGTGCACGCCCGCACCCCGTTAGAACCTACACTGCTGCACCACCGCCGTCGATTTGACCTCTTACAGTCAGCCCAGTAATCGTGCCCCACCCTGCCTAGTTCAGGGTATCCTGATACACCTTGTAGGGTTACTGCTGAAAAGGGTCCCCCGCTACTAGGTTTTCTATTTCTAGCCAACATGCTAAGTTGGTTAAGTGTTTTGTAAACCTAACCCCCAATCAGTCTGTATAGTTTAGCATGTTCAATTTGATTAAGTATTAATTCAATTTACTTAATCCTATCAATCCTGACTCAGCCTTAATTGTCTTATTAAAGCCTCGACCTCTCACATTAGACAGGTATTGTTGTGACTGCCTGTTGCCGGTTGGTTCCGGGCAGTCTTACGTCACAACTCAGTCTAACCTCGGGTCTTTATTGGGCTCAATGTTTAACCACCCACATTGGATAGGTATTGTTGTGACTACTGGACAGCCGGGCGGTTCCGGGCAGGTTTACATCACAACTCAATCCAACCTCGGGTTAAACACATCGTATTTTCTAAGTTTACATATTTTGTCTCTTTTCTTTTTTATATGTAAATATTTGCAGCCCATTATTCAAATTCATCTTTATTGGGTAAAATTAACTTATACCACTTAAATGTTTTCAAGGTCGTTGGCATGCGTCAACATGCCAACACATATGTTTGATATTTTTAACCCAACGTCATTACCCCCGTTTTATACGTTCGCTATAATATAACATATGTTGGGTTTAACATTTAAACCCAACTTAGCCACATGAAAAAGGGGAGGCTTAGAACATGGTGTTTATATATTCTAAGTAACATCAAAAGGGGTGTGTGAACGCATGAACTTGCAACATAACGATCTAATTAACATAAATTAGGCACTAGTGAACTTGCATTGTAATAGCATATAATCTTGACATGAAACATACCTAAACATGAATCATGGTTTTAAAACTAGTCATGTAAATTTGCATTTAAATTGTGAACCTAACTTAAATTATGTGTCACATATATTATCACATGATTTTGATAACAACATAGGCCTAAAACATATTTTCAATTAGGCATAACACCAAACGTAGTCTAGTCATGTTTATAGAGTCCACACAAGTTCACAAAGATGCTTACTTTTGTCACTAATACAAAAGTATGTCTCTTTTTTTTCACTAGATTCATAATTCCTATTTCAACATAAATTAATATGAATCATAATACCCAAATGGATCCAACTACACTAAACATGATCATAAAATATACATAGAAGGATCTAAAATCATGTTGGCATAATAGTGAATCATATACTTGCATGAATCTCAACTTTGTTGTAATAAACTACCACAAACATATAGTTGTTAACTTTCAACATGAATCATACACTTGCAAATATCCAATGGTTCTAACATCATTATACCACAACATCCCCAAATCTATTCATAATTAGAATCATAGCAACATACAATTATGAATTATCGTCACCACAAATTAAGTACAATTCCATTTCTCATTTTACGTAAATCAAAACTCAATTATTCATTCACATCGGAATAGCACTCTACTTACAACGTATGACGAATCTTCAATTCAGGTTTCTGAATTCTGAATTTGGAGATGCTATCCTTTGTTGTAGGCGTTGTTTTGATTTAGTTGTCGTTGCTTTAAGCTTTCGAATTGACTCCTAATCGTCTCTCAATTTTGACGGCTACTCCTAGTCTTTCTTCAGCAGCATGATGGTCTCATTCTCATTTTTATTTGTATGAATTAGGTGGAGTCTTAGGTTCTTTTTATAGAGTTTGTGAATTGATTAGAGCCGTCGATGGAGCTTAGATCAATATTAGCCATTCGTTTCAAAGAGAAACCAATCAGGAGCTGACACCTAGCCCTAGTGACAAGACAAACCTCATAATTTCGGCCAAGCACAGACCGGGCCAGCCAGGAGGGGCTGGGTTCGACCTGGCTCAGGGGCCAGGTCGACTACCCAGTCGACCTGGGTGACCCAGGTCGACTACCCCCCAGTCGACCTGGGTGCCTTGGGCGGGAAAATTCCCGCCCAGCACAACCTGGGTCTGATTTTTTTGAATTTTGAACTTGTTCTGAACTGTTTCTGTCTGTTTGAATTTTAAACTGAATTATGAAACTTCCGGAGGTCATATCTCCCTCATACGGAGTCCGTTTTACGCAAACTCGAACTCTATCTCAAGCAGAATTCCGAGACAAACGCAATGGCGTATCCCGTTTCCCTTAATTATTTGATTTGAAATTAATTATACTTTAATTTGTGAATTTCACTGTTATAGAATACATGGGGTGTTACAGAGGAGAATGAGTCTCCGAAGAGAAAGGCTCCCGTTCAAAAATCTGAAGTAAAAGATAGGCTTAAGGCTGCTTCCTCTAATAAGGAAAGATCCCACTTAAAAGGGATAGATCATCAAGGAAATCAATGCGAACAGGAGCAATCTAGAAGCTCTACATCTAAAGGTTATGATCCTAAAAGGGCGAATTATGATAATACGGAGTCTTATTTCAAAGATATTGCTAGAAAGATCGTCAAATATTTGTTGGGAAGCAAAGGAAAATGAACCTAAGATGACAAGGTTAACGACAATGAAAGGGTAGCTCCTTTCACCGACAAATCATGAGTACTATAATACCGTCCAGGGTGAAGGTTCCAACCATAAAGTATCAAGGAACGACTGACCCTGATGGTCATATAATGGCTTTCGATAGCCAATTGGATCCCTATAATGCTTCAGGAGTCGTTTTTCCTCTTTTTAATTTTTAATTTTTAATGATCATCTAATGTACTTCATCTAATATATATTTAATTTTTAATTAAAGGTAAATAGAAAACAAAGACTAATTGGTTTTATTTAATTTTTTTTACAAAATTCTCATGCCCATATTTTATTAAAGTTTAGGGATCACGAAGCACCTCACTCTGTATAGAAAGGAATGACCCTCTTTTTTAAGCGAGAAGTACATAAATTGAAGAGAATTAACTATGTAAAATATTAGATGAAGTACATGTATAACCTATTACTAAACTAAGTAGTTGATATAGGTGAGTCTATATATGTGAAATGTTTATTTTGTTTAACTTTTATGATTACTATGTTATTGTCTGTACTTAACTACCTTAATTTATGTGATAAAGATGTCATATCATAAATGAAACAATTGGGAAAGTATAAATTAAATTTAAATGCTAAGTATGTGAAAGTTTCATGTTCTTCCTCAATTATTAGTTTATACTGTCATTATATATGAAAATGCAGTTCTGTGGTGTTCTGTCATAACTATCAATTTTCATTATTTATTATATATCATAATCAAATGAGTGAAAAATAATATATTGATACACATGTTGTACAAATAAGAAAAATAGTAATTTTAGGTGCATGATGTATGACTTTTAATAATATAAAAATTTATTAATGATCATGTTGTGGATAAATTTAACATTGATAAAATTGTATGTTTCCAACATAGAATATTATAGGTTAGATAAAGCAAAAATTGAACCCGTGCCATCAGCACGGGCTACATATTAGTTAGATATAGTATGCCCTAAGACTTCTCTAAAAAATTATTTAAAAACAGTAGAAATCTTCTTATAGTGTTTTAAACATACATGTTAATTTCCCACAATTTGGATTTGATACAAAACTGTGCTTTTTATGGATTCCTAAATTGTTCTTATGAATCTCCAATTTCTACCTCTCATATATATCTTTCAAAAAAAAAAATGATTTTGGTTGCTTGTTTCTATTGCTTACATATTATGTTTGCATGATTTCTCCTTGTTTGTATAAGTGAAAATGTAGAGTGAATAATGACGTATTCTAGGATTTGATTAGGGATAATCGAAACGTCAAATTTCAAGTCGTTTGGAGTTTGTTTGAAGAAATTATGACCAATTGATAATGAAACTATAGATGGATTGGTGGGATCAGATCATTAAAGGTTGAAGTACATAAATTCTCAGAATGATATGCAAGGTCACACAGAAGGCCTTATGAAGTTGCATGTCAAATCTCAAGTCATTTCGAGTTTATATAAAGAATTTATGATTGACTGAGATCGATCTACTGCAGGAGAATCAGAATAAGGTAGGCAGAGCTTTATAATTGGTTATGGAAGGGGAATGACACAATAGGATCATTATCAATCCATATGCATTGCTCTAATGAAGGTGCGACAATTGGTGGTTGATGATATGGTGTGTTGGAACATGCTTGTAAAGTTTGGGATTGATTGAGGCTAACATATAGCGCGTAAAGCAAGGAGAAGATTAACTAAGTATCAAGGATCACTATCTATGGGTTTGGCATCAAAGGGATCAGTATCGATCCCTGATTTTTCACCCAAAGGAGTGGAACCCCTTAGGATAGGTGATGGTTCGGTTGGGTTCTAACGGTAAGACCATGGTTCAGCGTTGACTGTTCGTTGGCTTGGATTTGATGGTGGCTTTTCTTCAAGAAATAACTCCAATAATGACAAACTAATCTGAAATGTAGAGCTGGAGGCAACAACCTATGATTATGTGGCTATTAGGAGAGGTACAAGGATAGTCTTGATACAAATTGTGTTGTGTATTGGAGCTACAAGGACAGTTCTGATACAAATTGCGTTATGGAGTAATGTATGAATAAGGAATTTGGTATGAAGGTTCGATGGGTACTCGAGAAGAAATGGGTGACCTGGTGTCCATATAGACCTATGCAATTAAAACGCTCCGTAGATTTAATGCGGTAGAGATGCAAAAAAAATAAAATCATAGTTGAAGGATAAAGCGAGCATATAGTGACAATATAGCGAATGACTCTAAAATAGCATATAAAATTCATACTTAACATTTTTACAAAAATATAAACAATGATTGAGTGAAGGTTTACATTTTGATTAAATATAATTAATACATATTTAATTGTAATGAAACACATATGGAAATATTATAAATAGATGTAAACTTTTATTTAGCTTAATCAAATCCAATAGAAATTAAACATTTTTGTTTCTAGAAGTGTGTCGAAAAAATTAATTTCGTAATTTTTATAATGTATTAATGTCATTTCCCAATCCATTTCTTTCAAAAAAAAATATAGTGGGAACTACAACTAAAGCAGTGCATATCGGAAATGGTATGGTTTAGCGAAAACGATATTTTCGAGTCTAGCTGGGAAATCGTAGTGGTATAAATCCACTGTAGGATATAGCGTAGTTATAGTAAGGCATTAAATGCATAAATATGAACCAAGTTGATCTATATCTCCAAGTCAATGGATTATCTCCAAGACGAGTCCTTTCATTAGACTATAGCTGATGCAGTCTAGTTCTTTACTGACCGAGTGACATGGACTAGAGTACCAAATCAAACATTCTTGTATATCCAACACATTGAGTGAGCGAACATGAGGATGGGTGGTAGATGTTTTGTTTTGCTTGGTTGTTATCATCTTAGGGTTGTCGTGCAATGTGGACACCTACCGGGAGATGTCTAGACACCCATAGTACTTGATGTACGATGAATTCATGGTAATTATCATATGTTTTTATATGATGACTCTGATGATGTAGAAACACGTCATGTATGACTCCCTATAGCATGTGTTTCAGTTGTTTACGATATTTGAGATTTCTACGGCTCACACCAGACTGTTGTCTGACTTATGGTTTAATTTCTTGCTTCTTATTACTTAAAGTACTCTTAAACAAGAAAACTAGTGTAACAACATATAAATTTGAAACATTTTAAAATTTAAATTTAAATTAAATTTTGAAACTTGAATTTAAATAAGGAATTTGAATTATTGAGCGGTAGGACTTGCCAAAGCTTTTGAAATACAATTTGTTCTAAAACAATTAAATTTGGTCAAACTTAGTCAAAGAATTTGAATTGAAATTTAAAAGTTTTGAATTTCGAAATTTTATTTTTTTATGATTCTCATTAAATTTTAAATGGTCTAATTTTTTTTCATTTTGTCAAAGTTTGATTTTGTTTGTCCAAGATTTGTGTTTCACACTGCAACAACACGCAAAAACAAAGATCATTTGTTTTGTGTAACTCGTCCTATTTCTCATCCATATTCTTTTAGTATGCGTATTAACATAAATTTAAATAGGTATATCGTTTCAAGTTTTTTTTTGGAGAAATTATGTAATGTTCCTGATTTTTGATTACTTTCGTGGTACAATTTATTTTGGATTTATTTTTATAATTGATTTAGCTGATAAATTGTAGATAATAAATATGGGGAAATTCCGGCATATATTTTAATAGTTTAATATTCCTTAATCTGTATATATATATGTGTATATAAAATCAGTAAATAATGTTATATGATTTTGAACTTTAGTTAGAAATATAGATAATATTAGGTGTGAATATTATTAGGATAATAATTAGTTAAGATCTTATATGTATATTCTTACTTGTTATATGTAAATGCATACAAATAAATGTTGCTTTAACATTTTTGTTGCATCTTAAATCTTGATTTAAGTTGTTTAATTTATTAAACTAATCTATGTATGTACACATACAAGTAAGTATTTTTCACTTTGTTTTGAGTTTTAAACTTGTTTTACTCTTGTGTGTGTGTGTGTGTGTGTGTATTGAAAATTGGTACGCTTTATTAACTTCAAAGAAAAGTACATAATAAGGTTAGCACTCTAACCTGGATTACAAACAAAAAATATGTAAAATCGAAATACAACACAAAAAACCGAAGTTAAAAAAACAATGCAAATATGACCCATGATGAGGTCAAAGAATCCCACAGTAGCAAGTGCTCAACCTACACTTCAATGCACATACTCCTTGTTCTTGCACAGTTATAACCCACTAGGTCAAAACAGGCCATATCATGTAGAAAACAACTTGAAAATCACTAGAAACCACCACAACATCACTGAAAACTGTCCTTGACATCTGAACTTACACACACTAACTCCATCACATTCTGTTTTGCACGATTA
This sequence comes from Allium sativum, assembly GCA_030737875.1. Taxonomy (NCBI): domain Eukaryota; kingdom Viridiplantae; phylum Streptophyta; class Magnoliopsida; order Asparagales; family Amaryllidaceae; genus Allium; species Allium sativum. Next base: position 977,862,541 of record CM060916.1, read on the forward strand.
TCATCTTCTTTGCAGTTGAAAATTTTATATAAGTTCAAATAATGCTCCATATTTTTAGCACACACTATTGTCACATTTTCCAACATACCATAATCACCTGCCACTAAATCCACCTAATAAACCATCTGATTACACTTCCACTTTCTCCACAATATTAGCACATAGGAACCGAAACAACAAGATTCCATGTAGAATAAGAAAGCACTGTTTAATCTAACATGAATCTTTAAAGAGGCAGCTAATGTATAGCCAAGATATGAGAAGCACTTCAAGTCTTCTAAGCCAAACGACATCTCCAACACATAATTAGTCTGCAGCGATGAGGCACGAGCAACTCTACATACAATTGCTCCACGTTTTAAATAGTATCTCCACCATTGAGGAGAAGTAATTTGACATATAATTGAATGTCTGGATCAGCTGCTTCAAATGGTAGGACATGACGGTTAACTCATATTTAACTAATTGGAGCAATAAGTGTTGCTACGGTATTTCGTGTTTTTATTTGAATAAGTGACTATTTGACCTTTTGGTATGCCTTGGTATTTGCGCCTTGTTGGGAATAGTAACCTTATTAATTATGGTGGTTGAATGGAGACTTCAAGGTGCCTCTTTGGTGGCTATATATACATCCATTCTTGGGTAGAAAACACACACACAAGATACAAGACAACAACATCAAAACTTTGCCAGTTTCTCCAAGACTTTGTGGGCTGCTTCTACTACTTTGAGATTGCCCTTTGCTGGAGTGTTTGTGCGAGATCTCTCAGCTTTTCTAAGCTTTGTTTCCTGGTGATATTTTTCACTTTTCTCGCTTTTGTTTTGATGTTGTTATTGCTAGCTATTGTTGGATAATTTGTGTATCCACTTTGTGACTTGGATTTGGATTTGTGTACTACTCCATTTTCATATAAGAGAAGTTTGGGAGGACCCCCGTCACTGGTCCCGTGGTTTTTACTCTTCACATCGAAGAGGTTTTCCACGTTAAAAATTCATGTGTTCTTACTTTAATATTATCTCTTGTTTTGTTGATTATTTGCATTAATCATTGTTGATCGTTGTGCATTCGGCTGGGTTTGTCTGTGCCATTCATAACAAACTGGTATCAGAGCAGGGTTGGTTAATTTGTAATATCCCCTGATTGATTCTAGTAATATCAACACCACTAGAATGATTAGTTTGAATGGATCTAACTATCATATTTGGAAGAGAAAAATGAGAGACTTGTTATATGTTAAAAGTTGGCATTTACCTGTATTTAGTGATGAAAAACCAGAAAGTAAAACTGACGATCAGTGGCAATTTGAACATGAACAGGTGTGTGGATTTATTCGTTAGTGGGTTGATGATAATTTTTTGAATCATATAAATGATGATGTTCATGCTAGATCACTATGGCAAAAACTTGAATCCCTTTATGCTAATAAGTCTGGAAATAATAAATTGTACCTTATCAAGCAATTGATGGGCTTGAAGCAAAATTCAAGAAGGTCACTTTCTGATCACCTGAATGATTTCCATGGCATTATTCAGCAATTATGAGCTATGGATATAAATTTTGATGATGAAATTCAGGGACTTTTGTTACTTGGCACTCTTCCTGATTCGTGGGACACTTTCAGAATGACACTTTGCAACTCAGCTCCACATGGCAAAGTTACTCTGGATATTGCCGAAGTTGGTATTTTGAATGAGGAGATGAGGAAGAAATCTCATGGTATGTCTTCTTCATCTGAGGAAGCATATATTGCTGAAAACAGAGGAAGAAGCAAGACTAAAGGTCCAGTTTCCAGAGACAAAAGCAGAAGCAAATCTCATGGATGATACGCAAATATGAAGTGCCATTATTGTGATAAATCCGGTCAAATAAAGAAATATTGCTACAAGTGGAAAAGAGACAACAAGGGTAGTAAAGGCATGAAAGATAAGAAGCAAGATCAAAAAGATTGCAGTAATGATGATAGAGCTACTACTACAACTAGCGGTGATCTTATCATTGTACATGATGAGAGCTATGTGAACCTTGCTAAATATGAGTCGAGTTGGGTCATTGACAGTGGAGCATCACTACATGTGACATCGCGGAAGGAATTCTTCACATCTTATACACCTGGTGACTATGGGGTGTTGAAGATGGGTAATGATGGTGTGGCTCAGGTTGTGGGCATTGGAGATGTATGTTCGGTGACCAACATTGGAGCAAAGTTAATGCTTAAAAATGTAAGACATGTTCCAGAAATCAGATTAAACTTGATCTCTACTGGAAAACTCAATGATGATGGCTACTGCAACACTTTTCATGGTGGTCAATGGAAGCTTACTAAAGGAAACATGGTGCTTACTCGTGGGAAGAAACATACAATCCTGTACTTGTTGCAAGCCTCAATTCCGACTGATTCTGTAAATGTGGCAAAAGACGATCTTGCAAAATTGTGGCATAGAAGACTTGGTCATATAAGTGGAAAGGGGATAAGTTGTTTGATGAAGAAAAATGCACTACCTGATTTGAAGTGTTTGAAATTGGACAAATGTTCTCATTGTTTTGCGGGAAAGCATAATCGGGTCTCCTTTAAGAGACATCCTCCTTCAAGAAAATCAGGTTTGCTTGATCTTGTTCATTCTGATGTTTGTGGTCCGTTAAAAGTTAAGACCTTTAGTGGTGTACTTTACTTTGTTACTTTTATTGATGATTGTTCAAAGAAATTGTGGACACATGCTTTAAAAACAAAAGATTAGGTACTTGATGTTTTTATGCAGTTTCAAGCCTTGGTTGAAAGGCAATCTGGTAAAAAGCTAAAGTGTTTACGTTCTGGAAATGGTGTTGAGTACATCGGTCCACTTGATGAATATTGTAAGGCTCAAGGTATCCGACATCAGTTTACACCAAAGAAGACTCCACAGCTGAATGGTGTAGCAGAGAGAATGAATAGGACTTTGTTAGAGAGAATGAGGTGCATGCTTTCAGAGGCCAAGTTGCCAAAACATTTTTGGGGTGAAGCTTTATTTACAGCTACACATGTGATTAATTTGTCACCTTGTTTTTCTTTGAATGGCGATGTTCCAGATAAGGTTTGGCTTGACAAGGAGGTTTCTTATAGTCATTTACGCGTCTTTGGGTGTAAGGCGTTTCTGCATGTGCCTAATGATGAAAGATCGAAGTTGGATTCCAAGACTCGCCAATGCATCTTTGTAGGCTATGGTCTTGACAAGTTTGGCTATAGGTTTTATGATCCTATAGAGAAGAAATTGTTTCGTAGCAAGGATGCACACTTTGTTGAAGACCAAACAGTTGAAGATATTCAGAAACCACAAGAAGCTACATTACATAGTGGCTATGATCTGGTCGATCTAGATCTTCCTCCTTTAACTCCTACAACTCCAGCACCAGCTCCAGCTGAACAAGTACAAGAAAATGACAATGAAGGTCATGTACCTGAGGAAGATGATCCCCATAATGAAGATGCTGAAATTGATCATCATGCTTCTCCTAAAACTCAAACAACCTTTGTAAGGCGATCTACCAGGGAATGACGTCCTTCCACTAGGTATCCTTCTTCCGAGTATGTTCTCTTAACCGACGGAGGAGAACCTAAGACATTTAAGGAAGCTATAGACAGCGATGATAAGCAACTTTGGTTGGATGGAATGAAAGAAGAGATGAAGTCGTTGCATGATAACAAAACTTTTGATCTAGTGAAACTACCGAAGGAAAAGAAAGCTTTGAAGAATCGTTGGGTTTACAAGTTGAAACAAGATGAAAATGCAAAGACGCTTCGGTACAAAGCAAGGCTTGTTGTAAAAGGATGCAACAAAAGAAAGGGAATTGACTTTGAAGAGATATTTGCATCGGTTGTCAAGATGTCTTCCATCAGAGTTGTTTTGGGTCTTACTGCTAATTTGAACTTAGAAGTTGAGCAGTTAGATGTGAAGACCGCATTTCTTCATGGTGACCATGAAGAAGACATTTACATGGAACAACCAGAGGGCTTCAAAGTTAAAGGGAAGGAAGAATATGTGTGCAAATTGAAGAAGAGTTTGTATGGTCTAAAACAAGCTCTAAGGCAATGGTATCGCAAATTTGATTCTTTTATGGGGGAGCAAGGCTACAAAAAGGACATATAATGATCATTGTGTTTTCTTGAAGAAATTTGCTAACGATGATTTTATCATTTTGCTACTTTATGTTGATGACATACTTATTGTAGGGAAAAATGTAGATCGGATTGCTTGTTTGAAACAACAGTTTAGCAAGACATTCTCCATGAAGGAACTTGGTCCAGCGAAGAACATTCTAGGAATGAGAATTATTCGTGATCGCAAGGCTCGAAAGTTATGGCTATCACAAGAAGCCTATATTCAAAGAGTGCTTAAAAGGTTCAATATGGAGAAAGCAACGCCTGTGAGTACTCCACTTGCTATGCATTCTAAGTTGAATTCTCAACAATATCCTTCCACAACTGAAGAGAAGGAGAAGATAACGCATGTTCCTAATGCTTCTGCAGTGGGTAGTTTGATGTATGCAATAGTTTGCACTCGGCCTGATATAGCTCATGCTGTAGGTTTGGTTAGTAGATTTCTTTCTAATCCAGGTAAAGAGCATTGGAATGCTGTGAAGTGGATTATGAGATACTTACAGGGTACTGCTGATATGAAGCTTTGTTTTGGGAGTGACAAGCTTTGTCTTGTTGGTTATTCAGATTCTGATATGGCAGGTGATATTGACTCGAGAAAATCTACTATTGAGTCAGAGTTTATTGCAGCGTCTTGACAATTTAGGCTACAAAAATGTGTGGCTTTGTCTACTATTGAGTCAGAGTTTATTGCAGCGACAGAGGCATGTAATGAGTTGTTGTGGATGAAGTAGTTTGTTCATCAGCTTGGATTTTCACAAAAGAGGTATGTGTTGTATTGTGATAATCAATCCATCTTGCTAATAATTCCACTTTTCATGCAAAGTCGAAGCATATTGATGTGAGATATCATTGGATAAGTGATGTTCTTGATGAGAAGTTAATTGAACTTGAGAAAATTCATACTGATGACAATGGTTCCGACATGATGACTAAAGCTCTGGTAAAAGACAAATTTTAGACTTGTCGTTCAATTGCCGGAATGGCAACCACCTCCACATAGTCGGGAGGGGGAGATTTGTTGGGAATGGGTCCCTTCCTATATGGAAAAATCATATTTAATTAATTGGAGCAATAAGTGTTGCTACGGTATTTCATGTTTTTATTTGAATAGGTGACTATTTGACCTTTTGGTGTGCCTTGGTATTTGCACCTTGTTGGGAATAGTAACCTTATTAATTATGGTGGTTGAATGGAGACTTCAAGGTGCCTCTTTGGTGGCTATATATACATCCATTCTTGGGTAGCAAACACACACATAAGATACAATACAACAACATCAAAACTTTGTCAGTTTCTCCAAGACTTTGTGGGTTGCTACTACTACTTTGAGATTGCCCTTTGCTGGAGTGTTTGTGTGAGATCTCTCAGCTTTTCTGAGCTTTGTTTCCCGGTGATATTTTTCACTTTTCTCGCTTTTGTTTTGATGTTGTTATTACTAGCTATTGTTGGATAATTTGTGTATCCACTTTGTGACTTGGATTTGGATTTGTGTACTACACCATTTTCATAGTAAGAGAAGTTTGGGAGGACCCCCGTCACTGGTCCCGTGGTTTTTACTCTTCACATCGAAGAGGTTTTCCATATTAAAAATTCGTGTGTTCTTACTTTATTATTATCTCTTGTTCTGTTGATTATTTGCATTAATCATTGGTGATTGAGGTGCATTTGGCTGGGTTTGTCTCTGTCATTCATAACATAGCAGTTAGGATTATAAGCATCATATCCCCCACGATAAACAAAAATAAAACCAACACCAATCGCTAGTGTCCATCCTCTTGCGAAAATTCATCCAAATAAAATAGAATTTACCAAATCCATTGCAAAAAAATCGAAGTAAACAAGTTGCAAAATCGAATGTGCGAAGGAATCGATTAGGAGAAATTAGAAGTGATGTAATCACTTACGCTGGAGCATGCCAGAACCCGAGATCTCAAGTGGCTTGATCCCCATATTTGAACATATTCACCATATTCCAGATCGGTTAATAGCTTGGAATCAGATCTAAACTTGGATGTGGAGATTAGCGAAATGATGTATAAAAAAATAGAGGGTGTTGTAGTGAGATTAGTCGACTGATTAGGGTTTTTCAAATCAGTTGAGGGTTGACGATGAATCTGCCACCTGGCATATCTTGTGGAAATAAAATGTAATAGCCTACGGCTTATCAATGAAACAGAGATTTCTTAGAAGGTTAGCTATAAATCGCATGCAAATTTGATTTTGTTGCAGGAAATCGATTAAAATTTGAAGATGAAGTAAAGTTTAGGGAAAAGCTCACGCACAGCGAAATCAAGCGAAGAAATATAACATGTCTCCATTATATATATATATGTATATATATATATATATATAAAGAGAGAGAGAGAGGAGGGTTCTGCTGCACCTCTTATATTGCACATGAACTCTCCCCCTTAATCTCCGCCACCCATTTCCCCACTCATTCTCTCTCTTCCCACTAAGAAATAATATTGAAATGGGAAGAGAGAGAATGAGTGGGGAAATGAGTGGTGGAGATTAAGGGGGGAGTTCACATGCAATATAAGAGGTGTAGCGGAACCCTCCTCATATATATATATATATATATATATATATATATATATATATATATATATATATAAAGTTAGATTACTTCACATATAATAAATAAGAATATTTACTAAAATATCATTTTAAATCCGCATTGTATATGAAAAGATATGGCATTAGATTGATGTGTTTTCGTAGAAGCTAAGTCATTAAAGATACCCAATATAACATGTTTGTTCTAATCAAAAACTACATTATCAAATCAACATTTAATGACTTAAATTTCTTAATAGCTAAGTATAGTTTTTAGATCTTTATGTACATGGCTCTGGGTACACATTGTACTTCAGTTCTACACGAGCCTGCATTTTCAACCCCTAAGAAATCAAAACCCAACTAGCATCTAGCAGCTAGAAAATGGGAAACACCCTATGCATTTAGATCAGTAGCTAGTTTGCATAGTGTAGGCATGTGATAAACTGACTGTCGTGCCCATGTATACATAGGAAAAACCTCAACATGGCTAACACTGACACTCTCTTCTCAAAATGAAATGGTACAACTTTTATATCAATCAAAAACATGAAGAGAGGCATAACATAACCTGTTGACGACAAAAAATGTCGTAAACACCAAATATTCCTATTACTAGGAATAGTTAATTTGGTCGCAAGACTAAGTAAGAGAAAGCGGTAAATTACACGAGAATTTATAGTGGTTCGGCCGCGGATTAGGCCTACGTCCACTTTGGAAAGATGTTGAACTTTTATTAATCACTCACGAATTACAAGGTAGAGCCATGCTCATTACATTCACTTTTATAATTTCCATATGCTAGGTATTTGGGAAAAAGAATATTAAATTCTCCTTCTTCCTCAAATAGGAGATGCCATTAATGAGGCTCACGAAGCTCTAGGAAGGTCTCAAGTGAAGAAGATCCAACAACTTTGAAGTGTGAGGCCATGGGCTATTTATAGGAGTGGGAGTAGGTAGGATTAGGTAAAGATAGGGACCACATGCAGAAAATTCGAACCCACCACAACCCGGGCATAGGCTCGAAATTTCAAGCCCGTTGGGTTGGAATTTCGAACCCAGGTTTGGGTGCGAAATTTCGCATCCAGGCAGGAGTGCGAGATTTCGTACCCGCTGGGTTCGAAATTTCGAGCCCTCTTGGTTCAAAATTTCGAACCCGGGCATGGGTGCAAAATTTCTCACCCGCTGGGTGCGAAGTCTTTACGAGGTGCGTGTGGACCGCAGGTTCGGGTGCTTCAAGACTTGTGAATCCTTTAGGATTTGAGGCCTCGGCTCGGGAACGGCTCGGACTGCGAGGCCTTTGTTTGGCAATGTTTGGAGAATCGGCGAGGTTCGTGGAAGTTGTTGGCTGAATCCTGACTTTGAGTCGATCTGAAGATTCTGGGCAACACACTTGTTGGCGGAAATCGCCCCCGGGACTGTGGGGTCTCGGGCCCCCACCGGCGCTGCGGCCGGACCCACTGGACGGCTCGCCTTTGGCTCGGAGCACGGCTCGCCGAGGCTGCGAACGGATACTGATGGAGGTCGCGTTCGAGGGATACGACATTTTGCTAGTGGCCAGATTCAGGTCTTCTGGTACTAGCAACACCTCTGGGCTATAATATCATGCGATATGCTGAGTCGAGCGTGTCTTGCGTACTTTTGGGAACCGAACCAAAAGGACAGTTAACATTTGCCCCCTCAAAGTATGTCTTGTGTTAACGGGATGTGCTTTGAAGTGAGATGAGTCTTAATATGGGCGCAAACATCTCCATGCGGTGCTTAGCGATCGATTATGACCTTCCTCTTGACTTGTATACCGAGTGCGCACTGCTTTGGAGCAGTTTGGATGCCTTGACGGAATACGCTAGTATAAGCTTAGGATTCCAACATTGCTAAGAGTTTTGGCTTGCTTGAGTTGGAACCTATCCAAGGCATTTAGTTCCTGTAGATTAAAGACAATAAACGTTAGTTGCTGACTCTCGATTGCGTTGTAGTACAAATGGTTCATTATCCGGTCAAAATTGCGTATGCCATTGCAAGTTTGCACGTGGTTTTGTATGACGCAATCTGGGATGGAATAGGTAACATGAAGGTGAATGGCATGCCAACGGCTTGTAATCGCCATTTTGACTTTTCAAGGAGCTTTCGGATCGAGAGCAGACCGTTAGGTGTGTACATTTGAACCCTTGAGGCTTGTGGGCATGCATTTGGATCAAGTCGGTCTGCTCGTTTGTGATTTCAAAAGCGTGTATGCATGGTTATTGCCATGGCTTAGGTGCACGATCGCCATAGGTAGTTGTTGAAACTTTGTTGGGATGGAGCTTGATAGTTTTGAGTATTCGCTAAATCGACTGGATTTGTGAACCCATGGTCGTTCAACGTTCCAAGCTAGTCCCATCAATCAAAGTTTCGACAACTCATATATGTGAATGCCATTGTTAGGACAATACTTGTCATACGCCATGGCATGTACTCATATGGATTTTCCTTTGAGGCGAGGCCGAACCAAAACGCTGGGTGCATGCACTTTGATGATTGAGCACTTGGTGAGTACACAAGTGGTTGCTGAGTCGTGATTGACTTGGCAGTTGGAGCTTCGAAGTTAAGTGAATATGTGTAACACCCCACACCCGCTATGGTCACTCACTAAGGGAATGCCATAACATCGGTGGAGTATTTTAAGTGAATATAGAACAGAAAAATTACAACAAGACAGATATAAGTAATACTTGAGAATTTAAAACATCATTTCATTCCAGCGGAAAGTAAAACATGTTTGGTTACACCAAATCATAATAAGAGTCAAGTACAAAATATCCATCCTGATAAATAAAAGTACATAATCCCAATACATGAACTGATAGCCATAAAAGAAAGGGTAAGCTGAGCTCTACATCTATGGTCCAAGCTCCAAAAGAGAATAAAGCAGCCTGATCAAAGCCCACTCGTACTGGGCCTACTCTGATAACCTGAGGGTTGGGAAAAAGATAAAAACAACGGGGTCAGACATAAGTCTGAGCGAGTCCTATAACTTTAACAATACAATCATTAAAGTAACCAGAGAAGACATAAACTTGATATACGGTAACGTCTGGGGATGAATGGCTACACTAAGCAGCTTGGTAGACTTAGGATAAACTAAGATAACCGTAAAGACGCATCTACCCACCCAAGGATAGTTACTAACTGCACCACACCAGTCATTCCTACTCAAAGATTGATCCCACCCAAGGACTTAAAAGAAAGATATAACTAGTAGTTTCATGTACCCCTAGCTGACCACATAGGTGCCGTCTGCCCCTATCTCCACTAGGTGTACCCCACTACTCCCCAAGCGATCGGCTCCCTAACGTAGATACCCGTGCTGGTCCCACAGTGGGGTGTATCACTCCCCTAAAGTGGCAACCCAATACTATCAACGGTGCACGGCTGATACCTACACGATGCAACAACGGCTTATCTACCAGCCCGGGTCCACACACGCATATGAAACCCGTTGGACTCGCGTTGCCACCGCTACCCCGTTTTGGCCTCTTATAGTCAAGCCCAATATGCGTGTCCCGTCACTCGACTAGAGTCGAGCCCACTAAGATACGTTTGGGATATTGGTTGAAATGGGCCCTCACAAGCTGCCCACCTAAGCTTGTCATTTATCTAGTGTATCCCACTTAACCCTTTAACCATGTCCACTTACATGTTATATATTTTGGTTAAGTAATTAATCATATTTCAATTGCCACTTAAGGCACCCACTAGATTCCTCATGCCACCCAAAGCACTTACTTAACCCTTTATCCATGTTTAATTACATGTTCCACTTTGGTTAAGTATTCTAATTGTATTTTCTATTGCCACCCAAGGCAACCCACTAGTTTCCTCATGCCACCCAAAGCACTTACTTAACCCTTTACCCATGTTTAATTACATGTTCCACTTTGGTTAAGTATTCTAATTGTATTTTCTATTGCCACCCAAGGCAACCCACTAGTTTCCTCATGCCACCCAAGGCACCCACTTAACCCCTCATGTCCCACTACATGCTAATATGGTTAAGTGTTTCTTAATTAATTAAGACCGTGATCTCCCATAAAGACCTCCCACATTAGACTGGCTTTTATGACAACTGGTTAAGCCGGTAGGGTCCGGGCAGTTTTACGTCATAACAGAGTCTAACCTCGTGTCTTTACTTTAATCACGTATTTAATTTGTGCCTAAGACCTCCCACATTGGGCTAACATTTGTAGCAACTGGTTAAGCCGGTAGGGTCCGGGCAGTTTTACACTACAAATGAGTCCAACCTCGTGTCTTAGTCGATTAATTACACCTAAGTAATCACCCCCATATTTATTAATTATCCCTAATTAATATTCACATTTACAAGAATATGGGTAGACCTAACTCAATAGGTAAATTCCCAATTCCATAACATGGGTAGACCTAACTCAATAGGTAAATTCCCATGGGGTAGACCTAACTCAATAGGTAAATTCCCACTTATGCTTATTCATTTTATGGTATGCTTAATCATAACCATTTCACACCATTTCATTAACATGTCTATTAACCCCATCGTTTCCCACGTACTTATGCTAACACGACATATTTCCAAGAGAAGATTCTTTCACAATTAACATGGGTTTCACTTAGCATACATTAGCATTAACATGGGTTAAAAGGTGTCCACTTACATCATGATATTAACCCAACTAGCATTACTAAATAACCCAACTTGCATGAACATACATATGTCATATATAAAGGCAACTTGCATAAGTGTTCATAGATTATACAAAGGTGAACTTGCATGTGTCTTAAAGGTGTGAACTTGCACAACATGTTACATGTTAACTTGCATAACATCATACACATAACTTGCATAATATCATAAACATAACTTGCATATCAACATACACATAACTTGCATAACATCATGCACATAACTTGCATAACATCATACACATAACTTGCATATGAACTTGCATAACAACATGCACATAACTTACATAACATCATACACATAACTTGCATGTTGAGCTTGCATATAAGCATACACATAACTTGCATAACATGTTGAACTTGCATATAAGCATACACATAACTTGCATAACATGTTGAACTTGCATATAAGCATACACATAACTTGCATAACATGTTGAACTTGCATATAAGCATACACATAACTTGCATAACATGTTGAACTTGCATATAAGCATACACATAACTTGCTTAACATGTTGAACTTGCATATATGACTTGCATCTTAAAGGAGGGTAAACATGCATATATATATATATATATACATAGCATATAAAGGTGTCATCTTGCATATGTATGCATCACATTTAAAAGGGTAAACTTGCATGTCATGATTTATGCATAATACCAAACACTTAGCATGCATAAAACCACATACTTAGCATGCATAGAATCAATTACTTATTATGCATAAACCCACCACTTAACTTGCATAAACCCACATACTTAACTTGCATAAACTCACATATTCAACTTGCATAAACTCACATATTCAACATGCATAAACATAGGATTAATATTAAACATAGATTAGCATATTCACATCATATCATATGACTTGAAAACCCATTAATCCTCATGCAAAACCATAGATCTCATCATATCTCATCTACTTAATTTAGCAATTGATCATCAAAGTGATAGAAACTCACCAAAACCAAGATTAGCAAACTTATGAAGTAGAACTAGTTGCTATATTTGAAGATGGTGATGATTAGAGGTTGATTAGCTTGCAACTTCCTTCATAAATTAGTGGAGGCTCCTCTCAAGTTTGATTTTGGCGGCATGATGGCATCATTTCTATTTTTAGTAGGGATTAGGGTAGGGTTAGGGCCTTTTTATAGAGATTAGGGTGTTTTTAGACCATAGGATTAAACCTAGGTTAGCTCAGATCCGTCTGATCTTAGAAACTTCCAGAACCAGCCCTCCAAGCCAGCCCAAGAACCCAAACTGGTGCACCCAGTTTTACTGGGCGTCGCACCCCTGTCGACAGGCAAGTCGACAGGGCTGTCGACTTGGTCCAGCCCAAGTCGACAGGCCTGTCGACAGCCCTGTCGACATGGCCTAGGCGGGAATTTTCCCGCCTGGCCCCCGCTGGTCCCAAATTCGAAATCTGATTTTAAATATTTAATTCTGTTTTTATCTTAAATTTTCTGCCAACTTCATTGGGCCATAACTGGGCCATACGGACTCCGATTCTCGAAAACTCGGACTCTATTTCGCGTATTTTTCCGAGACGAACGCAATGACGCAGCCCGTTTCCCCCAATCCTCACATCTGAGATTATTTATTCTGTAATTAGTGAATTTTAGCATTAACTGGAATACGGGGTGTTACATTCTCCCCCCCTTAAAGGATTTCGTCCCCGAAATCTCTAAGCTAAGGAGAATGCATATCCTACCATCCAAACAACCATCTACTCAATCCATCAAACACGGGCATCCATTGTCCTTAAAACAATTTCTAATGATGTATGAGCATATGCAAAAAGTGTGTGTATATGTTCCCTATCTAATGTACGAACATATGCAAACCATGATAGTGCCATGCATCCATTATGTATGCGAGAGAACCCTATCGACACATACGATATCTACATGAGTGCACAATCATTCACCAAAATGCATCATCCATATGATAACACAATCATTATACATCCATAAATATAGCTACCTACACACAATTATATGCAATATGCAATATGAAGTGACTGAGCCGATCTAGTGCCTAAAGTGTGTATATGCATCCACGAGCAACCACTAGCAAACACTTGCATCCACATGCATCCATCAACCATAACATGTCTCAAACACATGTTTCAACCATAGGTTTACCGTATCTAAAGGTCAAAAGTACTAACGAGAGGACATACTAAAGATAAGATAAGTACTAGACAAACGATAGAGGAGAAATTAAAAGACATATCCTCAAAAAGAAATGGGTACAATGAACGCATCTTCGCTTCCGTCTCCAAGTTGCGTTGCTCTCATCTTCTCCTCATTGCACTTTGACTAGTTGAACCTCTCAGTTTCTCAACTTCCTAGTCTCTGACCCAAGGGTGCGAGTAGGAGCTCGTCGAATCGTTGCATCACGCTCTACCTCCACTTCTCTAAGCAAGCTCGGCTCTACCACCTCTGCGGTCTCATGTAGGCACTTCCTCAAATGTGACACATGGAATATATCATGTAAACCACTAAGCCTGTCGGGCAACTCCACTCTATATGCCATCTGTCCAATCCTTTCCTTAATAGGAAACGGCCCAACAACCCTTGGTGCTAACTTTCCAACAGATCCAAAGCGAACCACATTCCGTAACGGAGATACCTTAATAAAACCATGTCCCCAACATCACACTTAAGCTCTGCTTTCCTCTTGTCCGCATAAGATTTCTGTCTGTTTATCTTGCGCCGCTTTCATCCTTCTTCGAATCAAATCAATCTTTTCCCGAAGTCTCTCTAACCATATCGGCCCAACCAAGATCTTATCCATAGATTCCCACCAACATGTAGGTGATCGACAAGGCCTTCCATAAAGAGCTTCGAAAGGAGCCATGCCAATACTAGACTGAAAGCTGTTATTATATGCGAACTTCACCAATGGAAGATGCTCTTCCCATGTACCTCCAAAATCCAAGATACATAGCCTCAAAAGGTCTTCTAAAATACGATTCACCCCCTCGGTCTGACCGTCCGTCTGAGGATGATATGCGGTACTCTAACATAACTGAGTCCCTACCGCCTCTTGCAAACTCTTCCAAAACTCGCTAGTGAAGATAGGATCTCGATCGCTCACTATACTGGAAGGTACACCATGTAATCTATCAATCTCTCGAATGTAAACTGAAGCTAGCTATGCAGCAGTCCTCTTACTCTTCACGGGTATAAAATGGGCACTCTTAGTAAGTCTGTCTACCACACCCCAAATTCCCGTATTACCCTCCCTCGATCTCGGTAATCCATCGACAAAACCCATCGAGACACTATCCCACTTCCATAGCGGAACTTCCAATGGGTGAAGCAACCCACCGGGTTTCTTCTGCTCCGCTTTCATTTGCTAGCACACCAAGCATCTAGCGACATACTCGGCCACATCTTTCTTCATACCAGCCCAAAAGAAAACTCGCTTCCTGTCTTGGTACATCTTGTCCCTGTCGGGATGAATGGTCATCTTTGACCGATGTGCATCATCGAGTATAGCCTTCCTCAAACCCTCGTCTTGCGGTACAAAGTCTACCGTCTCTACGCAACCACCCCTTACCATCTAGGGTGTACCTACTCAAATGGCTGGACGACTCCCCCTCCTCATGAGCTTCTCTACTAACTCAACCAACTGGGGGGCGTCTCGCTGTGCTCCGCCAATCCGCCCCAAAAGAGTAGGCCTAACCTCCAAGGAGGCTAGCAAACCGGGTACAAAGTCAACGGAAGGTCTAAAGTCAAACATAGAAATAAACTCTAAGCTCCGTCGTTTAACGAACAATGAACTCAAGGACAACCTTTTTCTACTTAAGGCGTCCACCACCACGTTACCCTTGCCATGGGTATACGCTATCTCAAACTCATAGGATGCTAAGAATCCCATCCACTTTTGTTGTCCTAAGACTATGCGCTCGAAGAGTCTCCAACACTTCCCTAAGATGTAGGGCCTGCTCTTCTCCACCAGGATATCATCCAAAATCATCACAACTGTTCATCTCTCATGCAGACCACCCTAGTCGAACTCGGCATCCCCCAAATGCAAGCCCCAAAGGCCTAGACCAATATCAGACAAACACCCAAGGGATACCTCCTTCGAATTCAGACGACCTACGTGAGATGATACTAGTAAAAACGGCTAAATAATTAAGCCCCTTGTCCAACCCTGGATGTCCTCGCCAGTCTCGCTCCAAAACCACCGTTTTTCCCATAACTGGCTTTGCTCACCCTATTGAGCACATACGAAAACTCATTTCGCTCCTAGAAAAGACCAAGATGTCATCCACAAAGACCATCACGAACTTATTTAGGTACTCCTTGAACACCCTTCTCATCAAATCAACAAAGTATGCGGGGGCGTTCGTCAAACCAAATGGCATCACTAGCCACTCATAAAAACTATCCGGAGTCCTAAAGGCAGTCTTCTCTACACTATCCTCAGCCACTCTCAACTGACGAAACACCGTGGCTAAGTCCAACCGCGAAAATACTGAGGTGCCAACTAACTGATCAAAGAGATCATCAATCCTCGGCAATTGGGTGTCTATTCTTCTTTGTGAGTTTATTTAGTTCTCCTTAACCTACACAAAGTCTGAGGGACCCATCCGCCTTCGTGGCAAAAACTACTGGAGCACCCCACTCCGACATACTTCGTCTTATGAACCCCTTCTCAAGCAAATCGCCTACTTACTTATGGAGTTCCCTCCTCTCACGAGGAGCCATGTGGCACACTGGCCAAGATACTGGTTTGGCATTGTCTACCAGTATATTCGGAAGTCAGTCCCCCGCTCCGGAGGTAAGCCCTTCACCTCCTCACACACATCCGAGTATTCCCGGACCGCTCTAACAGATCGCTAACTCTAGACCGTCGTGTCAAGCGATTCTAGATAACTTAGCATAACAGATTCTATGGGATTACAAGAGATCTCGAGAGTGTTACCCAAGCGGGTCATAAGCCTAACAACTCTCCCTTCAAAATCAAGAACGGCACCCCTACTGGATAACCAGTCAATGCCCAAAACTAACCCATAGCCCGTGAAGCCCAACAAGCATCACATCTAAACTCAACGCTAAGTATAGAAACTTTCAAACCCAAACACATCATGGAGCCCCAATTGGGTTTGAAACAACTAAGGGATCATCTACCAAACTGGTGTCTAAGTGCAGTGACTCAACTAACGATGATGAGATAAACGAACTCGATGCGTCAGAATGAAATAAAGTTCGAATCGGATAATAAAGAAATCCAAATTCCAACCTAGACGGTCCTATCCCCATCTGGTACCTTAGTCGTGAGGGAATACAACCACCCTCCAGGAGATTCCGT
This sequence comes from Allium sativum, assembly GCA_030737875.1. Lineage (NCBI taxonomy): Eukaryota > Viridiplantae > Streptophyta > Magnoliopsida > Asparagales > Amaryllidaceae > Allium > Allium sativum. The sequence continues at coordinate 977,879,268 of CM060916.1, forward strand.
ACCTTGCCCTTGCCTTTTTGGACAATCCTAATAAGATGTCCTATTCCTCCAAAAGGATATCTACTAGCCCTCTTCTTCCCATTCTCCACTCGTAACCTCCCATCAAAATGAGGTTTCGTCCTTCATTAAACATCAACTATTTGAGCCTTCCTCCCATCGTCTATCCAATAGGTACCTATAAGTCCTCCTCCTTCTTGAACCAACTTCTAGTCTGACTAATGTCCAAGCTCCTTGAAGTGGTTTTCCATTCTTATCTATCTTAGAAAGATCATCTATACGTGGAGGGGAAACTCAAAACGAGAGAGGAAGAGATTCAAAACGGAGAACTCGAAAGATAAAGATATGGCTATCGGGGATTATGCTTTTCTTTCAAAAACCTTTCTCTTAAAAGACATGTTTTTGAAAATACTCCTTTCAAAAATATTCTTAGAAAATAGTTTTTCTAAAAAATTTATCTGTTCTGGTAACCTTAAGCTCTGATACCACGTGTAACACCCCACACCCGCTATGGTCACTCACTAAGGGAATGCCATAACATCGGTGGAGTATTTTAAGTGAATATAGAACAGAAAAATTACAACAAGACAGATATAAGTAATACTTGAGAATTTAAAACATCATTTCATTCCAGCGGAAAGTAAAACATGTTTGGTTACACCAAATCATAATAAGAGTCAAGTACAAAATATCCATCCTGATAAATAAAAGTACATAATCCCAATACATGAACTGATAGCCATAAAAGAAAGGGTAAGCTGAGCTCTACATCTATGGTCCAAGCTCCAAAAGAGAATAAAGCAGCCTGATCAAAGCCCACTCGTACTGGGCCTACTCTGATAACCTGAGGGTTGGGAAAAAGATAAAAACAACGGGGTCAGACATAAGTCTGAGCGAGTCCTATAACTTTAACAATACAATCATTAAAGTAACCAGAGAAGACATAAACTTGATATACGGTAACGTCTGGGGGTGAATGGCTACACTAAGCAGCTTGGTAGACTTAGGATAAACTAAGATAACCGTAAAGACGCATCTACCCACCCAAGGATAGTTACTAACTGCACCACACCAGTCATTCCTACTCAAAGATTGATCCCACCCAAGGACTTAAAAGAAAGATATAACTAGTAGTTTCATGTACCCCTAGCTGACCACATAGGTGTCGTCTGCCCCTATCTCCACTAGGTGTACCCCACTACTCCCCAAGCGATCGGCTCCCTAACGTAGATACCCGTGCTGGTCCCACAGTGGGGTGTATCACTCCCCTAAAGTGGCAACCCAATACTATCAACGGTGCACGGCTGATACCTACACGATGCAACAACGGCTTATCTACCAGCCCGGGTCCACACACGCATATGAAACCCGTTGGACTCGCGTTGCCACCGCTACCCCGTTTTGGCCTCTTATAGTCAAGCCCAATATGTGTGTCCCGTCACTCGACTAGAGTCGAGCCCACTAAGATACGTTTGGGATATTGGTTGAAATGGGCCCTCACAAGCTACCCACCTAAGCTTGTCATTTATCTAGTGTATCCCACTTAACCCTTTAACCATGTCCACTTACATGTTATATATTTTGGTTAAGTAATTAATCATATTTCAATTGCCACTTAAGGCACCCACTAGATTCCTCATGCCACCCAAAGCACTTACTTAACCCTTTATCCATGTTTAATTACATGTTCCACTTTGGTTAAGTATTCTAATTGTATTTTCTATTGCCACCCAAGGCAACCCACTAGTTTCCTCATGCCACCCAAAGCACTTACTTAACCCTTTACCCATGTTTAATTACATGTTCCACTTTGGTTAAGTATTCTAATTGTATTTTCTATTGCCACCCAAGGCAACCCACTAGTTTCCTCATGCCACCCAAGGCACCCACTTAACCCCTCATGTCCCACTACATGCTAATATGGTTAAGTGTTTCTTAATTAATTAAGACCGTGATCTCCCATAAAGACCTCCCACATTAGACTGGATTTTATGACAACTGGTTAAGCCGGTAGGGTCCGGGCAGTTTTACGTCATAACAGAGTCTAACCTCGTGTCTTTACTTTAATCACGTATTTAATTTGTGCCTAAGACCTCCCACATTGGGCTAACATTTGTAGCAACTGGTTAAGCCGGTAGGGTCCGGGCAGTTTTACACTACAAATGAGTCCAACCTCGTGTCTTAGTCGATTAATTACACCTAAGTAATCACCCCCATATTTATTAATTATCCCTAATTAATATTCACATTTACAAGAATATGGGTAGACCTAACTCAATAGGTAAATTCCCAATTCCATAACATGGGTAGACCTAACTCAATAGGTAAATTCCCATGGGGTAGACCTAACTCAATAGGTAAATTCCCACTTATGCTTATTCATTTTATGGTATGCTTAATCATAACCATTTCACACCATTTCATTAACATGTCTATTAACCCCATCGTTTCCCACGTACTTATGCTAACACGACATATTTCCAAGAGAAGATTCTTTCACAATTAACATGGGTTTCACTTAGCATACATTAGCATTAACATGGGTTAAAAGGTGTCCACTTACATCATGATATTAACCCAACTAGCATTACTAAATAACCCAACTTGCATGAACATACATATGTCATATATAAAGGCAACTTGCATAAGTGTTCATAGATTATACAAAGGTGAACTTGCATGTGTCTTAAAGGTGTGAACTTGCACAACATGTTACATGTTAACTTGCATAACATCATATACATAACTTGCATAATATCATAAACATAACTTGCATATCAACATACACATAACTTGCATAACATCATGCACATAACTTGCATAACATCATACACATAACTTGCATATGAACTTGCATAACAACATGCACATAACTTACATAACATCATACACATAACTTGCATGTTGAGCTTGCATATAAGCATACACATAACTTGCATAACATGTTGAACTTGCATATAAGCATACACATAACTTGCATAACATGTTGAACTTGCATATAAGCATACACATAACTTGCATAACATGTTGAACTTGCATATAAGCATACACATAACTTGCTTAACATGTTGAACTTGCATATATGACTTGCATCTTAAAGGAGGGTAAACATGCATATATATATATATATATATATATATATATATATATATATACACATAGCATATAAAGGTGTCATCTTGCATATGTATGCATCACATTTAAAAGGGTAAACTTGCATGTCATGATTTATGCATAATACCAAACACTTAGCATGCATAAAACCACATACTTAGCATGCATAGAATCAATTACTTATTATGCATAAACCCACCACTTAACTTGCATAAACCCACATACTTAACTTGCATAAACTCACATATTCAACTTGCATAAACTCACATATTCAACATGCATAAACATAGGATTAATATTAAACATAGATTAGCATATTCACATCATATCATATGACTTGAAAACCCATTAATCCTCATGCAAAACCATAGATCTCATCATATCTCATCTACTTAATTTAGCAATTGATCATCAAAGTGATAGAAACTCACCAAAACCAAGATTAGCAAACTTATGAAGTAGAACTAGTTGCTATATTTGAAGATGGTGATGATTAGAGGTTGATTAGCTTGCAACTTCCTTCATAAATTAGTGGAGGCTCCTCTCAAGTTTGATTTTGGCGGCATGATGGCATCATTTCTATTTTTAGTAGGGATTAGGGTAGGGTTAGGGCCTTTTTATAGAGATTAGGGTGTTTTTAGACCATAGGATTAAACCTAGGTTAGCTCAGATCCGTCTGATCTTAGAAACTTCCAGAACCAGCCCTCCAAGCCAGCCCAAGAACCCAAACTGGTGCACCCAGTTTTACTGGGCGTCGCACCCCTGTCGACAGGCAAGTCGACAGGGCTGTCGACTTCGTCCAGCCCAAGTCGACAGGCCTGTCGACAGCCCTGTCGACATGGCCTAGGCGGGAATTTTCCCGCCTGGCCCCCGCTGGTCCCAAATTCGAAATCTGATTTTAAATATTTAATTCTGTTTTTATCTTAAATTTTCTGCCAACTTCATTGGGCCATAACTGGGCCATACGGACTCCGATTCTCGAAAACTCGGACTCTATTTCGCGTATTTTTCCGAGACAAACGTAATGACGCAGCCCGTTTCCCCCAATCCTCACATCTGAGATTATTTATTCTGCAATTAGTGAATTTTAGCATTAACTGAAATACGGGGTGTTACAATATGATCGTAGCTTGGTGTACGATCCCGAATTCCGATCTCGGAGAGTTCGCTTTGGGCATACCGATCCTCTGATTGTAGTTACTTTCTTTCTTCTCTTCTCCGGACAGAAAATCATCGTAAGGCATGGAGGATGCCAAAATACTTCTTTTGTACTTTGGATGTTCGAGGTGTTGTTAGGTTTTCGAGAGAAGGGAAGATAGATCTGGAAAGTAAGAGGGCATTCGGAGTTGGAACTCAAGAACGTGGAGCGGTGGATCTTGGGAAACGGAATTAGGAATTTGGATAAGGTCGCCAAGTAAGTGTGAACACGGGAGTGAGCTTCGTATCCCGGACACTTAATAAACCCTCCTGGTTTTTCTCGAGGTCGAATTCGGTTTGAGGGACATGATAATCTAGCAAGTGCGTGGGAGCATGACGCATAACTTCGCACTTTGAAGACTTAGTCTTGGCTCCAAGCTTGGGCTTGTAAAATTAAACATTTGCATGGCGCCCGATGAGAAGACAGTAATCAGTGAGTTTTGGTCTCACGACGCGTTTCTTGAGGAGTGGACTCGCCTGGACTGTCGGCTCGAATGCTTATCTGGGATGTCGACATGTAGTTGAGCTGTTAGTCTCGGGTCTGATTAATAACCCCACCATGATGCAGTTGCATCTTGATTCAGGCATTGCGCTAGCGGTTGGTGATGGCCATAGCGCTAGCTGTTGAGGCTAGAGGTTGCCATCATATTCTGGACCACCCGCTCTATGTGGAGTCTAGGCACTGATGGGAAGCCGAACATCCTCCAAGGCCTAGACTCTGGCTCTAGATTGCCTTTGTTGCGAGGTGAAAGCGTTCTCAAGATGGTGGTGCCAAGAGATGCTGTGAGGATGACGCTAGTGCAGGGAGTGAAGGGGATCTGATCGGGTCCCATGATTGCCAGGCCAGTGCGATAATTCATACAGGGTTGCCCACAAGCCCGGGTATCTGCTAGATTACGCTCGATGTCAGGGACTGGCCAGCAAGCCAGGATTGTTGCTGAATGTTCCATGTCTGGTTTGTGATTGAAGTTGAACATGACACAACTGGTTGGCGAATGATTTTGGAAATGAACTTACTCGGACTGACCGCTCGGATATGCACGCAGGATGTAGGCATATGGTCGAGTCGTTACTTCCAAACCAATTACGTTGTAACCATTTTCCGACCTGAGAATGGTGTTGATGGTTACCGGTAGTCGCTGCCACAGCTATTAAAACTAGGGGTTGCCACCATGTTCCGATGCGCTTGTAGGTAGGAAGTTGTTGCATCGAGGGGTGTGAGTTAACTTTACGTTGCGTTTAAGTATGAGCTTACTGGCAAGGCGTAGAGACTTTGGGAACCCGATGAACCGGTCGTGGAAACTCCCAAACTTGCATCAAGATATGAATTTTTATTTCGCATGCTGAGAACTTGTCTAAATTCCCATGTCCCTCAGGGAACTAGTGGTTGTGTAGCTCCCCCCTTTCTTTCGGTTCGGGCCTCTATGCCCGGCTTGCCTAGTATTGGAAGAGGGTTAGAAGTTTCCGAGACCCGAGCTTTTGGGTCTGGATCATCCTCATGGCGAGGTGTATGTTCCTCTTTAGAATGGTTGTTTCGAAGGTTGTGGTGATGAAAATGCCAGCGTGGGAGCTGGTGGGGATCTTGCTTAGGTCCTGCGATGAGTAAGCTGGCGAAAGGATAGGTGGGGGACTACCCCCAATCTCGGGTACTTGCCAATTGAAGGGGGTGCGAGCGATGAACCTTAAGGAGTCCAATAGTTGCCTCTTTCGTTGGGCAGTCCCCCTCGGAGCGGAGGCGACACCAGGCTTTGCCCCCATGCTTCCTCAAGCGCCCGAGTATCGACTGGAGTTACAGTGAGACTAATCTGGAGAAGTAGGAGATCCCGTAGCCTCGGGATCCCACATTTATATGAGTCTCTTTGTAGGAGGAGTAGTTTTGGTTAGCCGAAGTGCTCGTGCGACGGGCATAGCTGATGTAAGTTTGCCAACAATGCAAGCTTTAGTGGAAGACCAGGAAGCCCAGCCGGTGGCAAAGCCTGAGGATCCAAAGGGGAAGAGGGATAGGACGAGGCTGCCATACAAGATGCGTGGCCAAAGGCTAGGCAGGATAACAAGGAGAAATCTGTTGCTACGGTGGCGAAGAAGTAAGTCGATACTGAGGCGGAGAAGGAGAGGGCCTCTGTGTAGGCTAGGAGAAAGGAAAACCGTCGATGATGCCCACCAAAAGAGGGCGAGGGGACCCTTGGCAAGCTCGAAGTAGATGCAATTATGCAACTCCAGGCCAGGGAGATAGCTGATTAGAAGACCGCCGAAGATGCTGAGAAGAGAGCGGAGTCGGGCGCCAAGATGACTTAGGGAGAAACCCAGGCAGCATTGGTCCTCGCTTTTGACATCGTCCCTAAGCTGTTTCCATGTATCGCTCTCGGGGAAGTTACAATAATTACAAGAGGCGAGGATAATGGCGGGAGGCGCGCATCGATGTCTTACGAACCTGTTAATCTTGTTAAGAGTAGAGAAGGAGGAAGCGATTCTGGAAGGAAGGGGACCATCGTTGGTGGTGACCAGTCAAGTGCCGAACTTGTACAGAAAAAGGAAAGACAAGAGAAAAATGAGTAGCATCAATAATTTTTAAAGGAATTCAAGATACTTTGGGTTAGGCAAACCAATAGTATATGCGAGTGTGACCCTCGCTTTTGGTCCCTAAAGGTATGGTGTGGTTTTCATGTATACCCTGTCATCATATAGAAGAATGTTAGACATGTATTCTATTCAGGGTGTGTGTAGAAATGAAATACGAATTAGTAAAGATCGCAATTTTTGTTAAGTGTTTGGATGTTCTTCCTATGTTTTCAGGCGTCCCGTACTTGCATAAGCATACTTATCGTTACACCTAACAAAAAAGTGATTGTTTACCGTGCTCTGGGTCAATTATTCCAGAGGGGTGTGACTGTGTACCGTGCTCTGGGTCAATTATTCCCGAGGGGTGTGATAGAGCGCTAGTTTTAGTAAGCTTCCCTTGGCTCAGGAAACCCGTAGTTTGCGAAACCAGGCTGTGCGCCCGCTGTTTTGGGGTGGCCCGGGTTAATCCCAAGTGTAGCGAAGGCGTATGACGTTGCATTGTATGGTCCGTCTGGTGTGTGGCTCTCACGTCGTTCTTCGGGTTGGGGCAATCCTCCAAGCGTCATTTATTCGCTGGCATAGAAAAGCTCCGATCATCAGACCGAAGGGTCCGATCGTGGCCATGAGCTACACCTAAGCCTTTAGGGCTTCGGGGAGAAACGATTTAAGGTCGGTCTTGGTGCTGCACCAAGATTCGTACGGCATCCGCAACCATCGAAGAGAGATTTTCATCAATCTTAGTTAGTCGCGGAGTGGCGCCAAGTCGCTTGGACTAGGACGCAGAACGATTTATCCTCGGCATCGGCACTGGGCCGAGGTTCGAGATAGTGGTTGTTTATACTCAGTCGCGCCACAGGCCGGCGATTCGAGTAGCGCTGCCGACTCCCATGCTCGGGGTGCCGAACGTAGCCAGTGTTGTTTAGCCTCGATGTTAGATCGAGGTTCGGATGGCGGCACTGGCTCCCGTGCTTTAGGCGCCGTTGCGGCGATCGAATGTTTGTACACAAGCTGTTTGTTAGGATTAATCAAACACGTGATGAACGTCATGCACGGAGTAAACATGGAAGGGAGGTAGGAAACCGAACATCATTTCTATGGGTAACTCTGGTATTAGTGGCCCTTACAATGCGTCGAATTGCAGGAAAAGAAAACACCGTTGGAAGGCATGAATCAATTGTACACTAAGTTATGTAGAGTAAAGGTGGAGATGTTCGTTGTTCCATGCCTGTGGGAGTTCGGCTCCGTTCATGGTTGAGAGTTTGACAGTTCCATCGCTGAGCTTCTGTAGTATGAGTATGGGCCTTCCTAACGAGGAGCGAGTCCTACAGGTGGAGGAAAGACCCGTTTGAAGACGAGGTCGTCGATGTGCGTTCGAGCGGGCCCTCGGTTGAGCTTTCAGTCGTGCCCCCAAGTGCCCGGAGCACTAGTTGGAGGAGGATGGCTATGATACAGCAAGGAGGAGGTGTGTCTTGGAGAAGGGGCCTTGATTTTATTTTTCATTTCATTTTTTTCGCATGCCTATATATACATAGGCCGGAATGAGGCACCTGTGTGTGAATGGGTGATTCTGTTCGAACTGCAACGGTAATGACTATTGGAAAGGTTGCGACCCTTTACCAAACGACATCTCCGTCGGCAATTGCGCTCGAGGTCCCATTTTTTGATGACGTGTATGCCTTCTTTACGATATTGAATCGTCTCTCTCGCCTCTAAATATTTTTGTTATGGGAGAGCTGATGGTGTTAACGAGCCTATGGCTGATTTCTCCAATGATAACCTCGGGGATTTCTGTATCGTAGACGATGATCCTGGGGATGACAGAGAACTGGAATTCTTAGGCTCGCATCCGAACGTTCCCCCGATAATGCTTCCCAATGTGCCCCCTGCCGGTTGGAGGAGGCTGGAAGCGCCATATGGAGGGCCAAAAAGGACATGGCACAATGAAAAGGAAGTGTCTTTTATAGGAGAAAATTCGCCTTTAGTTTCTGTTCTTCTTCCAATGAGGGAGGCATAGGCAGGGAGGAGTTGCAAACGGGTATCTCCGATGACAACCAAGTGTCAACTGCGCCATGAAAGCTGTAGTCCCAAAGAGTCGGGGGACGATCTTTAGGGATTAGTTGTCGAAGTCGAGGTCATGTTTAGTGGGAACCTTTGATGAGCACTGAGTAGCTCGGAGATCCCACGCAGTGTGAATCCCCAATGAGAATTGAGTGGCTCGAAGGCCCTCACATAATGGGAATCCTCGATGAGCGTCGAGTGGCTCAGAGATTTCACGCAGTGGGAACCTTTGGTGAGCGTTGAGTGGCTTGGAGATCCCATGTGGATGAGTTCCTCGAGGTTGTCTTGTAAATGGAGCTGCATGCTCGTGTCGTGTTCGCAGATGCTGTAGAACTGACAATATCCTGTAGAGTCCCTCGGTGCGCTCATCGGACTTTCCGTCCTCGGCCTTTTGCATGGTTGGGAATTATAGGTCGCGAGATAGGTTTTCTCGGGGGTGCTGTCGAGAGCGGAATAGTCGTAGTAAGGTGGAAGTCGTAGATGTTTCATTTTACTATTGCTGCTACCGTTGGTGTTGCCGGCATGAGCAAGATTGCGCAGAGCGATAGAATTAGAGTTGTTGGAGCTCTATATGTTGTCACGAGGCAGGATGCTGAGGGTAGGGGCGTGATTCCTGCAGGCTAGATTTCGACGTAGTAGGTAGCCAGCATTCATCCAGAAGATCTCCTGAATCTTTGATTGCTTTTGATCGATCCATGCTCTAAGTTCAGAATCAGGTAGTATGCCATTTGTGAGCTGGATGAGTGCGATTCGAGGAGTAGGTTTCTCGACTTTAACCAAGGCGGTGTAGAATCTTGCGAGATAGCCTTTGAGAGTTTTCATAGGTGCCTTGGTAAATGCTCGAGGCTGAGAGGATGTCTTTGGGCATCGTGATGTGCAATTCGGATTGCACGACCAATCTTTTGGCGAGTTAGTCAAGAGCTGGGGTACTTCAAGGTGGAAGTTGAGAGGACCCGGATAGACCCGTCTTGGATAAGGACGGGGAAGCACTTGTACTTTATGGCTTTGGCGATATGTAATGAACCCATGTGCTATTTGTGGCAGCTAATGAAGCTTCGGGAATCATGGCTTCTTTAAGTATGGAGTGAGTGTTGGCATTGTCGAAATGCTGACGCCATTTGGTATTATGGCTAGCCGAAGTGAATGGGTTATGCCTCGTACTGCTTTCGTAGACGTCGTGGGCGTGCCCCCGCAATTTACTCATGATCCCACGGATCGTGTCAGCGACAATCGGAGCTTGGGCTCCTGCCGCATTATAGAGGTCGTGATCTAGTCTAGGACTTTGGAGCCTAGCGCACCTTCTTGACGGAAGGTCTTTGGCAATCCGTGAGTCTCCAACTTCGATTGCATGATGTTATGGAAATTGGTTGAAGTGATCTTAGGCCCAGTTGGATGCTAGAAGTGTAGGCGATAAGTATGAACTCATAGCAGTTTGAGTCCGCCTAACGGAGGCTTGAATGTCAAAGCCGGGGACGGCCGGGATGACGCGTTCTATTTCTGGTGGTGATTCTGATATTGCCGAGATTGGGGGTCAGTCGTGCCTCCATAGAATGCCGCATGTGGTGTTGAAGCGTTGGGGCCACTCAGCTTCGTGTACGATCCTGGTGAAGGGATTACGCCTCAAGTGGGTCTCTCTTGAGTTGTCGGCGTTCCTTCGCATATCTTTCATGATTATTCAGAACATGTCAGGGAGATATGCTGGAGGGGGATTTTCTAATAGAACCCATTAGTTTTGATGAATTTCGGGAGTTCCATTCCGTCGACATCTTCTGTTGTACACATCCGGCTCGCTCTGTTTCAGGTCACGGATGGTCTGGTTTTGTTGTGGCTGTCGAGGTTGGGCGAGCTGGTGTGCACCCTGGTCCATAAGTACTCTGGCCTAACGAGCTGCTGGAAGAGTGAGAGTCTGGTTGTGAGTGGCGACAGTTGGGCCCTTCCAAGTAGAAGGTTGGTTACTCGAACATGGTTTATTACTGGGTTCCTTGCCCGTATGCGATGATGGGTCGATCATCATCTCATTTCTGTTGTCGTAGCTGTCACCATATGAGTGTTGGAGTGGACGACGATGTTTTTAATGAGGCTAAACCTTCTTCCTCGACGTGGGCCCCTAGCTTTGAAAGGAGAAATTTCAGATGCGGTGCGCTACAAGCGGGCGCAGTTCCGAGCAAGCTGAAGTAGAATTACGATGTATCGAATTCTTGAAGTTGGCGCATAAGTTTGATGTTAATCTTCAATGCTTGGTTAAGCTCGACTGCTATGTTCTCATATCTTTCATTATGCGTGCGGATTTGAGCTTGTGTCACGGGCTCTTCGGGGTCCACAATAGGAGGGACGGTTTCTCTAGTGGTCGGGGCATTCATTGGTTTAGGTGGTTGGGAGATACCGGCTGGGGCTGCGGCTGAAAAGCCGACCATTGCGTTCTTTGGTCGTTTTGCCATTGTGAGCGGACTCGACAGCAGGTTTAGCAAGGAACCTCAAGCTCGTCGGAGGTCGAGATGACAATGTGCAACAAAGGCACAAAATCCGAGTTTTCTCGGTGAAAGCACCAAATGTTGACGGTAAAAAATGTCGTAAACACCAAAGATTCCTATTACTAGAAATAGTTTATTTGGTCGCAAGACTAAGTAAGAGAAAGCAGTAAATGACACGAGAATTTATAGTGGTTCAGCCGCGTATTTGGCCTACGTCCACTTTGGAAGGATGTTGAACTTTTATTAATTACTCAAGAATTACAAGGTAGAGCCATGCTCGTTACATTCACTTTTATAATTTTCATATGCTAGGTATTTGGGAAAAATAATATTTAATACTCCTTCCTCAAATAGGAGATGCCATTAATGAGACTCATGAAGCTCTAGGAAGGTCTCAAGTGAAGAAGATCCAACAACTTTGAAGTGTGAGGTCATGGGCTATTTATAGGAGTGGGAGTAGGTAGTAGTAGGTAGGATTAGGTAAAGATAGGGACCACATGCAGAAAATTCGAACCCACCGCAACCCGGGCATGGGTTCGAAATTTCGAGCCCGTTCGGTTTGAATTTCGAACCCAGCTTTGGGTGCGAAATTTCGCACCTAGGCAGGGGTGAGAAATTTCGCAACCGCGGGTTCGAAATTGGGCTCGAAATTTCGAACCTAGGTTTGGGTGCGAAATTTTTTACCCAGGCAAGGGTGCGAGATTTGGCACCTACTGGGTTTGAAATTTCGAGCCCTCTGGGTTCGAAATTTAGAACCCAGGCATGGGTGCGAAATTTCGCACCCAGGCATGGGTGCGAAGTCTTTTCGAGGTACGTGTGGACTGCAGGTTCGAGCGCTTCGAGACTCGTGATTCCTTTAGGATTTGAGGCCACGGCTAGGGAATGGTTCGGACTGCGAGGCCTTTGTTTGGAGGAGCGGTGAGGTTCGCAGAAGTTGTTGGCTGAATCCTGAGTTTGAGTCGATCTTGTGATTCTGGGCAACACACTTGTTGGCGGAAATCGGATGAATCGGACGGTGCCCACAGTTTCGACCTAACCGATTAGCTCGATCGCCGCTGGGACTGTGGGGCCTCGGGCCCCTACCGGCGTTGCGCCCGGACCCATTAGACGGCTCACCTTCGGCTCGAAGCACGGCTCGCCTTCGGCTCGGCTGCAAACGGATACTGACGGAGGTTGCGTTTGAGGGATGCGACATTCTGCTGGTGGCCAAACTGAGATCTTTTGGTACTAGCAACGCCTCTGGGCTGTAATATCACGCGATATGCTGAGTCGAGCGTGTCTTGCGTACTTTTGGGAACCAGACCAAAAGGTCGGTTAACATAACCTCTTATCAATCATAGAAAGGTCCATCGGCTACTTTAAACATTGCTTCAGCTACCCTTGTTTCATTTCATTTCATTTCCTATGGTAACATTTAAAGCCAAACATTTACTTTATTCAATTTTTTCACCTATAAATACACCAGTCTTACCTCACCCACTCACTCACATATTATCTGAGATCTGAAACAAACTAAAGAATTAATGGTAGTCAGGAGACCCAACAGACCAGTGGGCAATTTGATTCAAAAGCTTTATGTAAAAACTAGACATAGTAGAAGATAGGTAGCTAAACACAGAGATCATTTGAAAATGTACCTGGAACCAAAAACAAGGGGTCGAACTTAGGTGAGTAAATCTTTGTATTTATTTATTTATCATGCATATAGATACGTAATATGAATGTTTGTTTTACTGAGATCTAAAAACAAAAGGATCTGGGAATAAAACAAAAGTTATAAAAACCTGAATATATAATAGAGTGCTAAAATTTGTGAGTAAACTCCCTCTTTCCCCATTTAAATACATAGCTAATTAATATAACGGATAGTGTAACTTATATTTATAGATGTCCTGAATGTGTGGTACTGAAAACAAATTTGATCTTCATATACTAACTCTAGAAGGAATGGAACCAAAATAGAGGTCTGGAAACACATGCTCTGTTTACTAGGTTAACCCACCATTTAGTTTTAAGTATCAACCCTTCTTATTCTAGACAGTTTTAGGTATTGAACTCTACATGAAATTGTTTTTACAGGTCTCTAGTTTTTTTAAAATAGTTTCAACTTAAATAATATTATATATTCTCGGTTATATGATATATACAGCAAGGAAAATGTTAAAAACCAAAAATTTGATCATCATGCAATTGAAAACCAGGCACTTAATTATGTTTGTATATATAAATGAGTATTTTTAAAACAGAAATCCAGATTTTTAGAATTATATATATCGAGTTATGTTTATTTTATGGGTTTGAGTAAAATAAATAAATTCTTGTTATATTCTCGATGATATTTAAAACTGTTTAAAGGGGAGTTGTGTAGGTGATAGATAAAGGTGTGGACGTGGTTTGGCATACTCCGGTGATCGGAGGTGATGGGACGAACTAAATTTAGGTTTCTAGTTATGTTTTGGGCATAGGGTTTTGAACGTCATGTATGGGGTCCTCAGGTGATCGAGTGGGCCTTGGTTTAGCATGAAGGAGCTCGTGGGGATGGAGAGTCGATGAGTGATGGTTTTAGATGAGTTTGTGGTCGGAATCAGCCGGTGTGGAGGGGTTTTGGTGCCAACCTGGGAACGTGTTCATGTTTTTATCGTGGAGAAGGGTGTTTTCGGGAATAAGGAGTTCTGAAGCTTGGACGGTTGGTCGGTGACGAGCCACGGTGGTGGTATGACATGCGGATGAGCAACAGTGGATCACCGGTGGGTAGATCATATGTGCAGGTGCGCAGGTGCTTAGATGTGCACTGCGTTGTGTTCAACGGGAAAAGTGGAAGCAAAAACACTACAGTATAAAAGAGAAAAGAAGAAATTGTTCCTGTGTTGATCAAAACATGGTTTGTGCCAAAGTTACCACATCTTGTTTATTTCCCCCATGGCATGCAAGAAATAGAGAAAGAAAGAGTGGAAAAAGAAAAAAGAGTGCAGCATTTGAAATTGGTGTGCATGTTTTTTTTATGCGTGGTTTTTTCTTGGACATGGGCCTGGGCTAAGCCCATCAAATATATATATATATATATATATATATAAATTTAGATTTAAAGTTTAATTATAATTTTAACATAATCTAAATGTTTATTAATAGGCATGGGCTATTTTAAATGAGCCTCGACCCATTACAAAAATAATAAGAATAAAAAGTGGTAAATTTAATTTTAATGGAAATTAAATATATTTATATAATTAAAATATATATAAATATTGATGTATATTGATATATTAGATCATGAAGAACATATGGTTGAATAATTTTGGCTCGTCGAGTCAAACGTTAGTATATGTAAGTAACTCGATGTGATTATCGAATTTAAAACAATTCGGTATAAAGTAAATTAATTTATTTAGTAATTAAATTGGGTTTATCTATAACAATCATTATAATAAGATAAACATGAATTTAGTTGTGAACTTAATTAACATGTGAACTATTGATCAGTAATGAACTGTAATTCTGTAAGTTCTGAACTGATTGTTCAAATTGTTGATTTATTAATTAAGTTGTTTATAATTATGTTAATCGCAATTATATAATTGTATTGACATCTATCAGTGGAAATAAACACCGTTCCACTTTTAATTTGATTGGTTGAATAGTTTAAACACCCTATTAGCAGAAATAAACACCATTCTACTATTATATTAGTTTGACATATTTATTTAGTAAATATATGCTAAGTTATTATATTATCAATTAATAATATCGAATCATATTTATTTGTTTATTTGTGCAAATTGGATTAACGACTTAAATGTCGTTTGTAAAAGAACTGTTGTATACCGTTGGAACTGCTAAGTGATGAATTATGTAAAGTAATTGAGAAATGAACTTGTTTTTAATAATTAGAAATAAATTATTTTTAAGAAACAATTAAATGAGTTATTTTAAATTTATTATATTATTATTAATTTAAAAGGAAAGATTAATTGTAATCATTTTAAACTATATGTTCCTTAAATGAATGGTGAGAAGTTAATTAGTTTTAATTAGCAAATTTTGGTAAGATAACAGTGTAATTAAATGGTATTTTAAATTTGGATAAATTATCTCAGAAGGATATTTTTAAACCTAATTAACCTCTTAATTAAGTAAGTAGAGAAGATAATTTAGTTTTAAAAGGAAAGGAAAGGAAATCAAGTCGCTCATTTGGATCAAATTCCTCTGATTTAATATCAAGTTAAGTTGATGAATGGTTCAAAACAACAATGTTGCTTGAAATGGTTTAAGATTTGGAAATCAATTGGATTTACAAATGTTTGTTTGTTGAATATTCGGGATATCGAACTTTTACAAATCTTAATGATAAGAATGATTTCGACTCAAGGTCTGAGAGGTAATTAAACTATCCCAACTTGAATGATTTCACTATTACCGGATAGATCGTATTAGTTCGTATTCAAAAACGAGTGTTAGAGTTAAATATCGTTTCCAGCTATGAAAACGGATATTCGAGAGTGAGATTATCCCTTAAGATTTACAATAGAATTCATAAGTTAAGTAATATTTATGTTTTCAAAGAAATTTAGATCTACAAAATTTGTATTTGAATTCAAGGGATTTAAGATTTATTTAAAATAAGGCTTAGCAGATCCAATGGAAAAATATATGTTTATTTTATTTTATATTTGATTGTTAAATCATCGGCTATCAAATCTGGACCTTTTCATTATCATTTCGAAGAGACCAGAATCTAAATTCCACCTCAATTTGATATATACGTTTTAAGTCAGAGATTATTGAAGACCATTGAAGATGGAGTTTATGCAAGGCTGTTTATAAATCCTAGGTAGAAATTGCCTAAAATGAGTTTATAGGATAGTGCCTTTGGTTTGTCCAGTCCCAGGACAACTTGTATAGACGAATGTCTGATAAAGTATTCCTAATTAGTGTTAGTTGATCTCTTCAAACGTACTGATGTTTGGTGGCGAAGGAATTTGTTTCTCTTAGCTTTATACCCATGGTATTTTTGGGGAAATCAATTTGTGATTAAGTGGGATTGACGATGTGGCATTTAAAGTGAATGAAGACGTGTTATATCTAAAGGTATGTTCAGCCTCAAGCCTCACAACCGGGAAATGACAAAAATCGGCCAGACAACATGGCTAAGTGGGTCGCTCCCAAATAGGGTGTATCGTCACCATCTAGAGAAATTCCTATTTGTTCTTCTTTCGCTTATGTATCTCCTAGGAATGGTTATAGCAAATGTAAGGTGACAATATATTCGATACACTCAAGAGAAATGAGTGGTCAGTCATATGTGGCTGGGTTACAAGATGTTCTTGTTGAACCCATTATATTCCCCTCTAGAGATACAATGTCAGAAGGTGGTTCCATACCTTATCATAGTTGAAAATCCATTATCCAATAAGCGCTCGTGATTTGATTGTATACTATGTATATCGAGCATGAGATGCAAGCGTTCTGCTAGATGATTATTTATTTGTGTTTGATAAACACAATTATAATATCAGAAGAGTTTTGATATAAAGATGTTTTGGGTTATTGAAAGATAAAAACCATCCATGTTTATGTATGGGTCGGTCTTACGATTATCTGTTCTTTCAAAATGTTTTTTTAAAAAGTTAAACCAATTGTTCTGGATCCTCTTCAGGGGAAAAAAACCCGTTCCGTTTTTACAGCATAGTCTTATGAGATATCCTTTATTTAAATCAAGCTGTTTTGAAATCGTTTACTCATACCAGTCCCATTACTGACCCATAGTTTATTTTTTCTATGTTTTCCCTAAACTCTTGGGTGTCCAAATTTGGACGGGTAGTCAAGTACTTTATGATTTTTTAGATCAATGTGGAAGAGCTTGGAGCAGTAGGCTTCTACGATGGACATATAGAGTTTATTTCCACTGTAATGTATATGTGTTGTACTCTGATGATGTATCTAAGTGAAAATATAGTTTATATTTCAAAAGTGATTATTTGTATATTATATATTATTTTGCTGTGATTGTGAGATTCTGTGTGGGTGTTCAGTTCTTTCTTCTATCTAATTTCTTTTATTCTAATATTCTATTTCTCATCCTCTAACTTCTTTCTATTAATGATTCATATTTTCATGAAATTTGGGTCATGCGTTGTATCAAGTCAGCTCAAATGGTACGGATTTGCGGGCCGTTACAAATTAATTAATAAATTTACATGTACAATTGTAAACCTCTTTTTTTTAATAAGCACTTGTAAACACTCTTTTGCTTTGATCAACGCCTGCTACAATTCTTATGAACCCTACAAAGAAGAGATACCATGTTCCTCCTCTTCTCATTCATCTAATATGTTTCTTCTTCTTAATATCCTTTTTACAAATCAAAACTCAACTTTTCCTTCTACACTTTCTATCCATGTTCGGCCTCTTTCGCCACAACTTGAATTTCTCCACTACCGCACACGAATCCCATCGCCCTTTTACTAGGTACCACCGCAGGTCAGCCCAACCTTCGAATGGAAGCCACCACTATCTTCCCCACCTCCTTCCTAAAAGCTGCAAGAAAAACTAGGCATCCTTTTACATAAGCCAATCGACGTCCCTTGAGTTACCTGAAAATCGCCATTTGCATTTCACTAAAGACCTTGGCCACCTCCGCTGTGACTAGGGTTGTCAAATATGTTAGGTTGGATATAAATGGATTTGGTTAAAAATTAATCCAACCCATTTAATCAACAAAGAACCCAACCCATTAAACACATTTTCTAAATGGGTAAATATCCAACCAAACCCATGATTTAATGGGTAAAACCAACCTAACCCATTTAACCATTTTGGATGAAATTATAGTAAAAACAATAGAATAAAATCATGGAATCATATAGCATTTGAACTATAAATAAAACAGAACCAATAATATTTGAACTATAAATAAAATAGTAATAAGAGCAGCATTTCAATTACACATACAGAATTGAAAAATCATTCAAAACTACAACATTTGCAGCATTTAATCAAACTTCATTTGAAATAAAATTCAAGAAAAGCCACATTTTCAACATGTAATACTAAGATAATCAAATTATCATTTAAAAACTACTTATAGCACCTATCGTTAAAAGTAGATAATATCATTTGCATAGTTCTCTGCACAATATCATTTAGTTCAAATGTACAGATCTTTCCAAGATATCCATTTTAGCCCTGCACATCAAAAGAAATAAGTGCAAGTGATAATCGGAAAACTGAGAAATACAAGAAAAAAAATAGCATAAGTACAAAAGTAAGCTAATAATTATAGCATGGTTTTCCTTCTTACACATGCAAATGTATATGTTTCAAAGCAAAAACTGGTTCATGGGAAGACAAAATAAAATAAAATGAACAACTACATGATAATTTATGTTCCATGAATGCAGACATACCAAAAGAACCGCTTTGATGTTTTCTACATGATTTATTTTTATGACATACATATTTTGAATTTATACCACCATATAAGAAAACAACGGGTTAGCAAGTAACATAGCACTCTTTTCCAATCAAATTTGCATAAAATTTTTTACCTCTGGTATACTTCTTCTTAGGAAAATTGTGGCAAACCAAAGGTACTAACTGAATTTCATTTTCCACTGCTTTAATGTGGTGGAAAGTGTGAACATCCTGTTATTAAACCTAAATTTCGTAACCACTTTTGCACGTAGAACAAACTGTAACATCCTCTGTCAAATAGGTGCTGAGAAAAGTAAGATATAAAGGCCTTTATTTCAAGTTGGTCATCTACTTTCATTGAGCACATAAGATTTATGTTTCAGTTTAGTTGGGAAACTGATTTTGACGTTTTTTTAATTCTAGCTTAGGATGTCAGCCAATTCACAGTCAAAAATATTAAAATGTTTTGAATGCAATTTTGCTGGTAATAGAAGTTATAACATCACCTCCAATACACTAACTGTTGGAAAACAATGGCTGAGTCACGTACTTCGTCGCTTTCTTGAAGACGATTCGGCGATCTGGTCGGTGGTGCAAAACCAGTTCGTACTTCCGCCGCCGCCTCTAGGATAAAACAGCCTCTCTCTGATTAATATCTGATCTGCTTTGCACAAACAAATCAGTGCAGATTTGCACTTTCTGGTTTTACTGCTCGAAAATTTCTTAAGAGTATTTTAATGGCGGAGAAAAAGAATGCAGAATTTTTCTGTCCCGATCTCGTCTAATCTAATGATAATATATAGACGGGGATCAGGGTATTCGAAAAATCTGGTCAGTGGAGGAAAATCGGATCTGCGAAATACTTGGTCAAAGTTTTACCGCGTCATATAAAAATCGGTTCAGAAATTATTTTCCTGATTTAAAAACTGGTTCGAAAATAGCAGTGTTTTCTGGACCAAAAATATAAGTGTCTACACCACATAGCCAGGGCCCAAAGCCCAAAGCCCGAGCCCGAGCCCGAACCGAACCGAGCTGGGCCGGGCCGGGTCGGGTCGAGTCGGTCGGTCGGGCGCGCGCGTGTGTGGTGGTCATGATGCATGGGCTCCCTCCTCACAACAAAGCATGCATTGGGAGCCCAAGGCCCCATCAAAGCTTCTTAGAAACAAGTATATAAGCTTGCCTCTTCCATATAATCCCATGATGTGGGACTATTCACAAATAGGAGCCATCATACACTTATTTCATGTTTTAAATAATTCACAATATTTCCAACAATCCCCCACTTGAATTTTTTAAAATATTATCGAGCAGTTTCTAAAAACATAAGACTGTGCATAAACAAAGGTGTCATCAGACTTGAACCTTTGCGTAGTGAATAAGATTCAGTTTTTACTAGAGTGACACGTAGTCTTGAACTCTATTCCTGACATCAAACCACACACAATCTTTTCCATAGTGCAATCAAATAAGCCCGTGCATTTATGGCCATACACGTCTATCCCAGTTTAGTGAACGCTCTAGAAGTTCTGCCCAAAACTCCATAGGAAACGGCCTCATTTCCACATTCACATAGGTGAGTCTATCAAGAGTACTCCTGAAGGTAGGTACTCCACTCCAAATAGAGTATAGATCTCATTAAGAGTTTCTATTAACTCATCCTCTAATCACTTCAGGAATACATGCTTCTTAATATATAAATTTAGCATGTTCATCTACTATCACTACACAACTTGTTTTTACCCATTGAACCTAGTTCTTGGGATCTCCAGTCATTTAGGTCGGGTTACCATTATGCGTGATTCCACTATCTCAGGCAGTAGTCCAATTCTTTTAGAATTATTAATGACTTTCATTCTGGTCAGTCCTTTCGTCAAAGGATCTGCCAAATTATCATCACTTTATATGTGATGTCCTCTAACAATACTGTGTATACGACTTTCATTTCTTACCGTTGTAATATCGGTTCTGTTTTTCTTTCAATAGTCGTCAAATTTTTCATCACTATATATGTGATGTTCTTTTACAGTATTGTGCTTACGACGTCGTTTTCTACCGTTGTTATAACGGTTCTATACTTTTTGTAATAGCCGCGGAACTATCACAATCGATTACACCACAGGTGTCTATTTTTCTCGTATAAGGATCTCAACTAGCAGATTTCTTTAGTTCTCTGCTTCTTCACTAGCTTTGGCTAGTGCTATTATCTCAGTCACTATAGTATACTGAGTCAAGATATTCTGTTTCTTAGATTTCCAAGAAACAGTTCTTCCAGCAATGCTAAATATATAGCCACTGGTGCAATAGAATCATCAGATAAAATATTCCAGTCAGCATCGGAATATCTTTCAAGTACATCTTGAAACTTTTCATAATGTAATCCAAGGTTCATGGTTCGTTTAAGGTATCTCATGACCCTTTCAATATCATGTCAATGCTTTATACTAGGTCTACCGATAAACCTGCACAATTATCCCACGACATAGGCAATGTCGGGTCTAGTACAATCAATGGCATATCAAAGATTGCCAATGATGCTCGCATAATCAGACTGTCTTACACCTTCATCAGTGTTCTTAAATAACTTTACACTGTGATCATATAGGGTATTTGCATATTTACAGTCTAAACAATTGTATTTCTTTAGAATCTTCTCAATGTAATAAGATTGATCCAAAGAAATTCTCTTTTCTGACCTAGTAATTTTAATACCAAGGATTACACTCGTCTCACCTAGATCTTTCATATCAAAATTGGCACTCAATAAGGATTTGACTAAATTTATGACATGAATATTTGACCCAAAAAGAGTAGGTCATCTGCATAAAGGCATATAATAGTGCAAATGTCATTCTCAGATTTGTTATAAATGCATTTGTCACTTTCATTAGCTTTAAAACCATGTGAAATGATTAAAATTCTCAAAATTTTCATGTCATTGTTAAAGTTCTTGTTTTAAACCATATAATGATTTATCTAATTTGCATACTTTATGTTCTTAACCATGTACTACAAATCCTTCAGGCTGGTCTATATAAATTTCTTCGTCTAATTCACCGCTTAAAAAAAACGTTTTAACATCCATTTGGTGTCTTAGTAAATTATAAATGCAAGAAAGTGAAATTAATACCCGAATGGATGTTATTCTAGTCACATGTGAGAAATTGTCGAAGAAATGTATATTTTCTTTTTATTTAAAACCTTTAGCTACTGATCGTCCTTTATATTTATTAACAGTGCCATCAGGTTTTAATTTTCCTTTAAATACTCATTTACAGCCTATAGATTTACAACCAGAGAGTAAATCTGTCAAATGCCAAGTCTTATTGGATTCTAGAGAATCCATCTCATCATTCATAGCCTCTCGCCAAAAAATCGGCGTCTTAAATAAAATAAGGCCTCTTGGAGGTTCAAGTGATCCTCCTCTATAGTAAAAGCACAAAAATCTGAACCAAATCTTTTACGGTTCTCGCTCTTTTACTTCTTCTAGGTTCAACTTCAGAACTTTTATTAAGTTCTGTTCTAATAGGCATACTTGTTGTGCCCCCACTATTCCTTAAATTAAAAGGAAATTTCGTTTCATAAAAATTGACATCATTTGATTCAAATTATATTATGTGTATTTAGGTCATAAATTCGGTATGCTTTGCTATTAACAGCATAGCTTATAAATACACATTCGTATGATTTTCTTTGCCAATTTTATTCTCTTAGGGTCTGGAATGCGAATATATGTTAAACAACCCCAAGTTCTAAAGTATGATACATTGTATTTATATTTCTTTAAAATTTCATAATGCAAAATTTTATTCTTGGAATTGGGGATTCTATTCAGAACATAGCATACAGTCTATAAAATATCCCCCCACTAATGTTATGCTACACCAAAATTTAATAAAAATGACAATTACTAATTCGGTAAAGGTCCTATTTTTTTTCAGCTTTACCGTTCATTTCATGTGAATATGGTGCAGTTCTCTTATGTACAATATATCTCATAAAAATCCAGAATAGAATTAGATTCATATTCTGTTCCTCTATCACTACGTAGTCTCTTAATCTTCTTATTAACTTGATTCTCAAATTTCAGTTTTGAATGTTTTAAACATGTCAAATGCATCTCATCTTTTAAGAATCATTGTCTTTCTAATTATAAGCTTTATTTCCACATTACCAATCTCTATAGCTTTAGTGGTGCGAGGATCTCACAATACACTTTCTGATCATCAACAACCATGTATATTGTGAATATATATCACAATCATAGCAGACACGGCGAGAAACACCAATGTGAACCCACCAACCATCTAATCCACCAAAAGGTGAATCTCAGTAATCATAGCCGTTAGAGTCTTCTTATTCAGGTTTGCCTGCGGTGCAGGGCCTTACCTGTTCCTACACTTTCGTGTCATATGATCTGGTTTTTCACAGTTGTAACATAGAAACAACTGTCCAGAATCACTCTTTTGGGTTGGTTGCTGTTATCCTTTATGGTTTCCTTGCGGATTCCCGTTCTATACTATACTGACTGGTCGTGGAAGCTTATTAATGTTAAAGATGTTCATATGTTTGAGAATTCATATTTTATCGTATAGAAAAATATACGTAAACTCAGAGACTAACGTAAGTGAATCTCATAAAATATTATTTTCTGCATTTTCGAAAAATTCAGCATGTTCTTTTGGTTTGGCTCAAGGAGTCACAATTTACATGTTGTCCTCCATATTAGGCTACAATGCAGTCTAACTCATGTAGAAATATTGAATACATATGTATGCAACAAAGATGTTCTATATTCTATCTTTTCACTTGTATGCATATAAACTATGTCAATTTATTTGATGCAAAAAAAACCTATTCATCCAATTAATGTCAATTCTCAATGGTGAAAAGAATCATTTAAATACACATATTCAACAGAATTATCATGGTGAAAAAAAAATCATTTAAATTGGCACACAGAATATAATTCGTCCTCTGAGTGACCATTATTGCGTTGTCATCATAATTGCAATATTAACAGGCAATCATCTCTCAGTTATTTTCGTTCATAATGACACCATGATCAAAATATCAATAATCTAATATTTGAGTCCAACACTAGATCCCTAACATTAATTATAATCTAGTATTTTCATTGTCAATCTTAATAGTTACTTAGAACCCAATCTCGATCTAAGTCAGAAAATCAAAGTCTGCATAAGCATTCTTTAAGCTATATATGTTTTTTTTCTCGTGCAATGTTCATTTACGTGTTCTTACAAAGTGATTTGCGTGATAGACTAAACACGCTACACGTTCATGCACTGAAACTTCAATTAAATATTGTAAATCTCATGAACATACCTTCGCCACGAGATTGTCATGTTAGGCATCCAACTCTTGCTTCGATTTTTCCAGCGGAGATATCAATTCGATGCTTTTTCCGCTTCTATTGTACGTTGAGTACAACCGACGAAGCTTCGCGTCCATCGATGACAACGTTGATCGACAACCAGCAGCAAATTTTGTAAGTCATATTTGCGCCTTCTGATTTAGGGCTGAACGGAGACTGTTCATGTAATTTTAGGGTTCCAGCCATTGTTTCGAGAATCATCTTCAAATTGTTGGAAAACAATGGCTGAGTCACGTACTTCGTCGCTTTCTTGAAGACGATTCGGCGATCTGGTCGGTGGTGCAAAACCAGTTCGTACTTCCGCCGCCGCCTCTAGGATAAAACAGCCTCTCTCTGATTAATAACTGATCTGCTTTGCACAAACAAATCAGTGCAGATTTGCACTTTCTGGTTTTACTGCTCGAAAATTTCTTAAGAGTATTTTAATGGCGGAGAAAAAGAATGCAGAATTTTTCTGTCCCGATCTCGTCTAATCTAATGATAATATATAGACGGGGATCAGGGTATTCGAAAAATCTGGTCAGTGGAGGAAAATCGGATCTGCGAAATACTTGGTCAAAGTTTTACCGCGTCATATAAAAATCGGTTCAGAAATTATTTTCCTGATTTAAAAATTGGTTCGAAAATAGCAGTGTTTTCTGGACCAAAAATATAAGTGTCTACACCACATAGCCAGGGCCCAAAGCCCAAAGCCCGAGCCCGAGCCGGGCCGGGCGCGGGCGTGTGTGGTGGTCATGATGCATGGGCTCCCTCCTCACAACAAAGCATGCATTGGGAGCCCAAGGCCCCATCAAAGCTTCTTAGAAACAAGTATATAAGCTTGCCTCTTCCATATAATCCCATGATGTGGGAGTATTCACAAATAGGAGCCATCATACACTTATTTCATGTTTTAAATAATTCACAATATTTCCAACACTAACAATCACAGGATTGAAATCTCGGAGCGGATAATAATTTTAACAGTTACAATTTTAACCTTGGAAAGTATATATGATCCTTACCAATATTACAACTTAAGAATTGACAAATTAATAACCAGTCAAGCGTGATTATACTGACATGTCTTCTCTCCCTTCTTGACGCCGTTGTTTTCCAGAACAACTGAAGGTCGGCATTACATGATGTGTCGTAACTAACACAACCGGTCTATCAATCTATGATTTGGATCGTTAGATGAAGGTGAAAACTTATGCATCCGAATAGCTGAGAGAGTGCATCAAAAGTAGATTAACAGTTAAGATACGGGGTTTGGGTGTGAGCTAATAATAGGTTGAGCTATGCTATACAGAAAAAAGTCACTGATTTTTGGTCAGTTAGCAATGAACTACTAATCAAATTTTGTTAACCATCAACCGTTAACTGAACCGAAAATGGTTCGCTAAGATCGATAGGTTAACCAATGACATCGGTTATCCATGCTTAACAGTTAAACCACTTCGGTGAATGTTGGTGAAATTAGTTAAGTCGGTAAAATTGGTTAAGTGAATACCCCTAGTTTTTAGGCTCAATTGGCCCATATCCCAATATAACAAATCTTGAAAAGTTAAGCTGACTAACTACAACCATTAAATAAGTGTTAGCCATAACAACAAAATATGGAACCTTAGCGTAGAAAACCAAGTGCCAACTGTTGTGGTGGAATAAGAAGCGATAGAAAGACACACCCATCTAATATACTACAAACTGGAAAATCAGTTTAATGATAATTGTGATATAGTGGCAATGTCATTGTGGCATGATACCAAATGCAATAACAAAAATTCTTTATAATTCTCTTGCTAAAACAATAACTCATATTGTAAATAGTGATCAAATCTAGATATATGTGCATGTTAGCATTTATAATTCCACGATACCAATGAATAAACAATATTTCAATAAGGAAAACTAAATAATATTTAGTTATATAATAAGAAGAGCTAAACAGAGACTGGGAGTTTGGAAATAAAATTAAATAAAGAAAAACATTCTAAATGGTATTCAATTATTTCTTCAATATCAGTGAAATAACTGATATGCAATACCATTATAGTGGAATCAACGTAGTCAAAAAAATAAAACCAAAACAATGGTAAATTAGCATCAAAACATAATTTTATTTACTCTATTGGCTCAGAAATGCAAAAGTGATAAGCATAAAATAGATGATACATCAACTATTTTCCTAACTAATCATATATTAAAACTGTACTTATGGATTTAAAAAATGAAAGTACAATCGTTATGATTTTTTTTACCAAGTAACTAAAATAATTAATATGTACACACACAATATGGTATTTGTAAGAAATAAAATGAAATTTGCATGTCAGTTAGCTTTAAAATAGGATAACTGAAAGGTACATCCAGTGTGACTGGTAAACTGTAAAAATGCAAATGAAATAAGTAAAAGGACTTTGCATTGTGACCCCCTTGATATTATTAATTCCAAATACAAAAGCGACTATAAGAAAGTCTCCTGTAATTGATGAAGTCCTTTACAAATCTTAAAGGAATGATAACTGATAACATGCGTAACTGTACAATTAACCATAAAAGAATGGTTACCATCCATATTTAGGCATACATCAATAATAAATCATAAGAATCCAAATAAATGTAATTGATGGCTCTATATAACTAAAATTGTAAAACGCTTAAAAATGTCCAATATTCAGTTTTTACTGAAAGTATTGGATTCAGCAAAACCACTAATTAGGAGCTGGTCTTATATGGTTGAAGGAAAAAGGGGAAAAAAGAGAGAAGCGACTGTTGAATTTTTCGATTCAAATATTTTATGAAGAGGATGTAATAAATTAATTAATTGATTGATTTGACCGAATGAATAATTGATTGATTAATTAATTGAATAATTGATTTGACTGATTCTATCATAGAAGGAAAGAAATGAAAATTCATATTTTGGAGATATTTTGAAGGGGCAATTTGGATATTTGCCTAGGTCTTCTATTCTCTATATATGAAACCTTCTTAGCTAGATCAGAATATAGAAAAAGAAACCATGTGAGAATATCTGGTGAGGTTGTGTTCCTCCATGGGCTTGCGCGCTGGAGAGGAAGATGTAGGAATTTGGGTTGAGGGTAGCTATCCCTATTTACTGCTGAATGACGTAGTTGGTGCCTCCAGATTGTCCAAGGGTTTATCGTCGTTCTTCATTGCTCTTCTGCTCCAACAATACTTTTAGTCATCTAGATATTCTTTGTCTATCTCAATAAGGTTATTGGTTCAAATAGTAATTGTTTTCAATGATGGTTGAGATCGATTGTAAACAACTTTTTATTGGTGATCAATAAAGAGGCTGTTTGGGTGGAATATCGTATGTTCATATTTCCTATATTTGTTTGTGTTATTGTTTATTTTCAATCAAATTCATCTTTAAGAGATTGAGTGAAAAAAGATCCTATTTTTCGGGTGTTTTGTCAAACTTATGTTGCACACAAAACCCCAACATTTGATATCAAAGCAATTTTTTCATTACAAGTTAGTATCAGAGCTCAGTTCTTCGCAAAGCTTGGAGTGATTTTGGATTGAAGATTGTAGATGTCAAAGATGATGTTGCTTTTGTGGATGACTATTTTTGATGGTAGAAATTGGGAGATTTGGAAGCCTATTATGGTAGATGTTCCATACCTCAATGGTCTGATTGATGGAGATGAGAAGAAGCCCTCTGATATGGATGAGGGAAGATGGAAGAAGACGAAAAAGAAGGCGGGTAATGGTTGAAGAACCTAGTTCACAGCAAGGTGGAGAGGTTAAAATGGTCACTGCTAATGGTCCTAAGGTGGAGGATCATGGTATCGACAAGGGTCTAGATGTTGATGATGCTCGAGGGATCCCGGAGATGAAGTGATCATGTCAAACAGAAGATGGATATCGAGTTGTGAAATCCATAAAGACGAGATGGAGATTTTTGTGGTATTACAAGCACTTCTAGGTCATTGATTTTTGCGTGGTGCAACTCAGGTGGTAGATGTATCTTTTGTAGGCAGTGGGTTGTGTTTGTAATTGAGGTATGGTCGTAGTCCTTTCAAATCGACTGGGGTGTATCTCATTTCCTTGAAATCGAGGTTGGTTTTAATTGAGATTAGGTGTTGTTGAAAGAGCTAGGTTGACTTGTTTGTTGATTGTTGGAGATACATGATATCTGAATCAAGGTAGAGTGTTTAATTTTTTGATTTGAATATTTTATGAAGAGGATGTAATTAATTGATTGATTTGATTAAATGATTAATTGATTGATTAATTGATTTGATTGGTTGGTTGATTGATTGATTCTATCATAGAAGGAAACAAATGAAAGTTTATGTTTTAGAGATATTTTGAAGGGGCTATTTGGATATTTGCCTAGGTCTTCTATTCTCTATATATGCAGCCTTCTTAGTTAGATCAGAATATAGAAAAAGAAACCATATGAGAAAATCTGGTGAGGTTGTGTTCCTCTATGGGTTTGCGCCTTGGAGAGGAAGATGTAGGAATTTGGGCTGAGGGTAGCTATTCCCGAAAAATTCGTGTACGTGCTAGTAGTACACACGGATTGTGTAATATGGTGTATAACAGACAAGTATTAAATAATAACGAATCATAGATATAAAAACAGAAAATGCAGTAAAATAGAAAAATCACACCAGGGATTTTTATACTTGTTTGGAGCACTGTCCTACGTCCAGTCCTAGACTTCTATCTGGATTTTCACTAACAATCACCTCACTTCACTTGGAGGAATAGGTATACAGCAATCGAGCAGACGAATGGGATTTCATGCCTCTTAATAACACCGAGGACTTCAACACTTGCCTCTTACGACACTGAGGACTTCAACAAAGATGAATATAATTGTTGTTGACGATATGTGTTCTCAATAACACGATTCTGTCACTTGTAGTACAAACTTCCTATAATCTTATCCTCAAATAGAATATTTGTGTAAATGAAGATTTGGAAGTGGATATCATACTGAATCAAAGGAATGTTAAATAGATTCTAGGATTCAAATGGTATAGGATAGAATATGAGCAATTTGAGCGCTTGAGAGTTCAAGATTGAGATCAATAGAATAGAGATTAGATTGATAGAATCGGTGAATTGGAATAATGAATTAATGATGTTTATATAAGAAATAAACAGTTGTAACCATTTGTGAAAAGTTACAAACAATAAACATGATCATTGTTGAAGAGAAAGAGAAGCAACTCTTGAAAAAATGGAAGTGTCTATACGAAAGGTTTCTTCTGTTTGAAAACAGTCGACAGGTTAAAAAGGACCGGTAGACAGGAATTTGAACACATATACGTTATGCACACTTGTGCACGTTATCTGTGCATTCTGGGCAGAAACGGTCAACCACCTGGTTTCAACCGGTCGACCGGTTTGGCCCAGATTGCACAGTTAATGTGCACACATATATTCTTATATATATGTATTCAAAGATTAAAGGTGTGAGACTATTTGAGGATAGATTTTAACATAAATAATACTACTAACCTACTAAATAATCAACCTCTAATGTATAATACCAATGAATATCTTCATTGTCTTCTTTTTGTCGATCACGTCGTATCTCTATGTCAGAAATAAAAACTCTCTGAAAATCTTGACTCAACATTCTCCCCCTTTTTGATTGATGACAATGTACTTCTGAGACGCCCCCTCTGAGTCGCCCCCTGTATATGATCTCCCCCTAAGATTGTGCTTGTAAATCTATATTTTCCTACATATACTATAAATCTACATTTTCCTGCATATACACTGTTAGCACAATTTTCTCCCCCTTTGTCATCGACAAAAAGGAGTTGATGAATAAATGAGAACATAAATGATATGACCTAGATTATATGCAACATAAACCACTACCATAGAACAAGAGTTATCAAGTGTCACAAAATACGATCATATACATAAGTCTAGTACGAAATAAACTACGGCACTATTTAGATACAAGTGCTGGATCATGTCTTAAAGCAAAATAAAGGCGTAAATACATAAAAAGAGTTAAAGAGATAAACTAAGAAATCTCATTCCGACTCCGTCTCATCTTCTTCTTCTTCTTCTTCTTCAACAAGCAGACTTTTTCCGCGTCCTCGCCCATGACTAGTTCCAAGCTTGCACCCTCTTCCGAAGATGACGAATTAAATGAAGGAGGAGCTAGACCTGTACCGGGGTCTTGAGCTTGCATAGTTGAGGATGATGCACCACATGATATTGCTTCCTACAAAGATCCAAAGAAAGACTTAAGTTTGTTAAAGCGTTTAAACATTTTTATATCCATACGCTTAAGTTGTGCTTCTAGGAGGAATTGATTGCGAGCAATAGTTTCAAGCAATTCCTTTGTAGAGGAAGAAGATCATAGCAGTTTAACTTCCTCAGGTTTTGGGCGGGACGATTGTGAAGAAGCTCCTTGATATCCTTTTTCTTTCCATTGTTCAAAGGGCATAATATTGAAGTATGGAGCGGGAAGCTTCATCCATGAAATCGAGGCTTTGTTAATGCATTTGGGTTTTGAAACAGTCGAATCAGGAGGTTCGAGGCCACAATCTAGTAGTATACGCGTGATATATTCATTATAAAATAAATGCGGCCTAGAACACTCATTAACCTGCAATATTTCATCAAAAATCATACCAATCCAGTTGATACGAATATCCCCATAGATTGCATATAATGCTTTGAAATTTTCTTTGTAGACGGCATCAAAATTTCCTATTCTTGGATAAAGGTAGTGCATAAGGGTGTGATGAATAACTCTTGCAGTAGGTCGTAATCCAATAGATTTTGTACTATCCTTATCATCTTCAATGAGCCGATGACTAACATGATCACGTCCATGGATATTACAGAAGTTACTAGAGAATTTTTGACCTAAAAAGGAAGAACCAAGGACATTTGCCATTCTTTCACACGAGACAAAGACTTGTTTGCCACAAACTACGGACCAAAGGCATTGAGAGGGATTTTCGGGCTTGTATTACTCTAAGTTTAGGTTAGCATAGAATAACTTTATCATAACATGGTTAACTGCCACATTATTTTGATCAAAGTCAAGTAGGTTTTCAATATCAGCACTCTTTGCTAAGCCAAGAACATGATAATTAGAGAAATCAGCGAATTTAATGTATGTACCCGGATGGATTTTAAAATCTTTCATCTCATTCCACCTTTTGACTGCAATTGGATCTACAAGCCATTTCTTGACAGAGATATCGATTAGTTGTGTTTCGGATGATGAAGCTTGCTTTAATTTCTTGTGTGGAGGAGCCATTTGGGTGAAATTTGAAGAAGAATTGAGTTCTAGGGTTATGAGGGTTTTGGAGTTGAAAACATTTGGAGGAAAAAGTGAGAGGATGGAGTAAAAAAATCTGACCGTATATGTATTTTAAAAACAGAAAAGCCCGTAACCAATCGGCCGCCATGAATTCACCAGTTGACCGTTTTTAACCAGAAGACAAAATGGTCGACTGGTGGATTTCGGCCAGTCGACTGGTTTTACTGGGAGCTGTTTTTTTCTGATTTTTGTTCTATTTCTGTTGTTTAATGTTCCAGATAAAATTGAATTTACTCAAAAATGAGATACATATATTATTAGTACATGAAAAATATGCGAGAATACAATCACAATATTAATTAAAAAAATCTAATGAAAGGTAGAGGAATTATGATCGACAGACTCTTCTTTGACATCGTTAATGCGTGGTGTCCATGGTGACCACTTTTCATTTGCACCTTCGTTTCGATTATAGTTTCGTTCCCAAGAATTTCGGCTCTTAGAGAATGAAGGTACGTGTGGCATTGGCTCGTATACACCTTGTTTGTTTGAACCACAAAAGATGATGTCATTCTTTCTAAAAGAGATAGACGTTCCGAGGTCAGTTGTTGCTCATAATGTAGCTGTCTTCGAAGATCAATTTGATGTTTTTGATAATGATGAATCTGGTCGATCTTCTCTCTGGTGCGGGGTGAATAAAACAACGCTTTCTTTACCCGTTTCGAAGTTGGCGTATTACTAGGAGTATGTTTGCATTTGTGATGACACTTTGATTTGTGTTTTGGAGTTTCGGGAGAGTAATACTCTTCCGGCTCAGAACTTGTGACAGAAATATGGGATTTTTGAGCACACTCATCAAAAATATGTGCCATAATGAACTATATAAACTTTAGGCTCAAATAGGGAGAGATGAAAAAGAGAAAATTTGTCAAGCTTATATAGAAGTTCCTATATATAAACTTGTGGCTAGGAAAATCACTAGGAAAACTTGGCCATTAAAAAATAAGAAGCTCATATTCAACTTCTTAAAGATAGCAATAGCTAAAAATAGCTAAGGTTTTGAGTAAACATAAACCGAATGTGAAAAGAACTAACAAAATATAACATTAGTGATAGCATTACTTGTCAAGTTCTTTTCTAGAAATGAGACCAAGCTCTCTATGTAACTTAATGAAACTGGATTCAAGTAGAGGCTTAGTGAAGATGTACGCTAGTTGATTATCAGCTTGGACATATTCAAGATATATATTTCCTTTTTCGATATTGTCTCTAAGGAAATGATGACGGATATCAATGTGTTTGGTTCGAGAGTGATTTACTGGATTCTTAGAAAGGTTTATAGCACTTGTGTTACCACAGTATATAATAGAATTTGATAAATGAATATCAAAATCTTGAAGTGTCTGTTGCATGTATATTATTTGAGTACAAGCGAAAGCTGCTGATACATATTCAGCTTCTCATGTTGATAGTGAAACACAATTCTATTTCTTACTAAACCAAGAGACAAGTGATTTTCCAATAAAATGGCATGTACCACTTGTACTCTTTCTATTCGTTCGAGATCCTCCGAAATCAGCATCGCTATATGATACTAATTCGAGTGGACATTCTTTTGGGTAGAAAAGACCGAAATCTTTGGTATTATTAAGATAACAAATTATATGTTTCACTGCCCGTAGATGTGATTCTTTTGGATTTGCTTGAAATCGAGCACAAAGACAAACACTCATTATTATATCTGGACGACTGGCTATAAGATAAAGAAGAGAACCAACCATGCTTCGATGTATCTTCTGGTCAACGTTTTTACTATTTTATCTTTTTCAAGATGTATTGTTGTACTCATGGGAGTAGATTTACCAGATGTATTTTCTAAATCGAAGCGTTTGATATGATTTCCACAGTATTTTTCTTGATTAATAAAAATACAATTTGTAAGTTGTTTGATTTGAAGTCCAAGAAAATATGATAGTTCTCCCATATGTGACATTTCAAATTCTTTGGTTATAATATTTGCAAACCCTTTGCAGAGTTTATCGTTTCTTGAACCAAAGATGATGTCGTCTACATATATCTGGATAACTAGAATATCTTTTCGAGAATGTTTGATAAACAAAGTTTGATCGACTTTGCCTATTTGAAATCCTGAGTTAATAAGATAGCTACTAGTCGTTCATACCAAGCACGAGATGCTTGTTTTAAGCCATATAGAGCTTTCTTAAGTTTGTAGACGTAGTCAGGATATTTTTCATGTATGAACAAAGGAGGTTGTTCGACATATACATTCTCTTTGATAAATCCATTTAGAAAAGCACTCTTGACATCCATCTGATAAAGTCTAAAATTATGGTGACAAGCAAAAAATAATAAGATCCTAATGGCCTCTAGTCGAGCAACTGGTGCAAATGTTTCTTCATAATCGATACCTTCTTCCTGATTATACCCTTGTACTACTAACCTTGCTTTATTTCTTGTAATATTACCTTGTTCATCAGCCTTATTTTTAAAGACCCATTTAGTACCAATAACTGACTGATCAATTAGTCTTGGAACAAGTTCCCAGACATCATTGCGCTCGAACTGATTTAGTTCTTCCTACATGGCAATGATCCAGTAATCATCAGTAGTAGCCTCTTTTGGATTCTTAGGTTCAATGTTTGAAAGAAATGCGACATGACACATTTGATGGAGTTGACTCCTTGTTATGAATTATGATGTATTTTGAGCAGTATGATCTCTTAATATTCTCGGTGGGAATTGTATCCTTGGTGTAGATTGTCTCCTTGGTCGAGATCGTGACTCACATGGTTGAGGAATATTTTCAACAACTATTTCAGAGTCATAATCAACATTTGTGATGATTGGATTATCAGTGACTATAGTTTCATCATCATCTGATATATTTTGAGGATGCTTATAGAATTCATCAAAAGAGACATGAAGTGATTCTTTAATATTTTTGGTTCGTTTATTAAATATACGATAGGCCTTGCTTTGTTCCAAATAACCGACAAATATACCTTTATCAGCCCCTGGATTGAATTTACCGAGATGATCTTTCATATTTAAGATAAAGCACTTTGAACCAAATACTTTGAAGTAAGAGATATTAATCTTTCTTTTGTTAAATAATCATAAGAAGTGTTCTTGGTGAGAGGTCGAATGGATACACGATTCAAAACATAACAGGCAGTTGCAACGGCTTCTGCCCAGAAATGTTTTGGTAAAGTGGTTCCATTTAATAATGTTCTTGCACATTCTTGTAAGGTTCGATTTTTCCGTTCTACTACACCGTTTTGTTGTGGAGTTCTAAGAAACGAAAAATAATGATATATACCATTCTTTGTACAAAAATGTTCAAATTCATTATTTTCGAACTCTCCGCCATGATCACTTCTTATATTTTTAACTTAAAGCCCTTTCGATTTTTGAATTCTCTTTACGAAAGATTTGAAATGTTCGAAAGTGTCACTTTTGTTTTTTTAAAAAATCATCCAGGTGTAATGAGAGTAATCATCAACAATTACAAACACATTTCGATTATGGTTTATTGACTGAACCTGAGTTGGTCCGAATAAATCCATATGCAGTAGCTCAAATGGTTGTAATATTGATATGAATTTCTTGGATTTAAAAGAAGATTTAGTCAATTTTCCTAATTGACATGCATCACAAATGTTGTCAACCTTAAAGCTTATTTTGGGTAGTCCTCTAACTAGATCGTTTTTGGCTAGCTTGTCGATAGTTCTAAAGTTTATATGACAGAAGCATTTGTGCCATAGCCATGGATCATTATCATTAGCCACAAGACACATATCTGAATTATGATTAATATTCATATTAAGAATATATATATATATATATATTTCTGTCTCTATAACCTTCGAAAATTTAATTATGGTCTTTATCTAAAATACTACACTTATTATCTGAAAAGGAGATTGTAAAACCCTTGTCACATAACTGACTAATACTAAGTAAATTGTGTTTCAAATTTCTAACTAGCATGACATTGGTAATAAGAGGTAAGTTAGATGTACCGTAATTGCTTGCATCGCCTTTGTCGATGATATAGCCTTTTGAATTATCTCTAAAATTGACTGAGCCACCATCTGAGTATGTAATATTTGTCAATAAGCTCTTGTCTCCAGTCATGTGCTTTGAGAAACCACTATCTAATATCCACTTTCCTCTTTTCTTAAGTGGGACCTGCAAAAAATAAAATTAAGTCCATGGTACCCACTTTTTATGGGGTTCTAAGAGTTAGGTCTTAGGAGTCCAAACCCATAAGGCTCCGGTATCCCCTTTATATATATAATTAGAATTAAGATGCACAATATTCATGAAATGTCAAATATATTTGTTCCTAATCAAATTGTTATTTGTTTTAGGAACCCATATCTTGATAGTCTTGACATTTTCTTTTGAAAATTCACAACTGGTTTTGGTTTGGAATATAATAAACTTGGATTTTTCTTAGCTTCATCTTTCTTCTTTTTGAGATGTTTCTTGGTTTCTTGTTTCTTATATCCCAAATGTTTTTTGTTAGAAGCAGATTGTGAACTTTCAATGATCTTTGTCAAGTTTTCTCGACCTTTGTTGAAGTTAGAAACATTTTGAGTAATATCATCTAACTTAGTTTGTAAACTAATATTTTCTAGGTCCAGAATTTTGACTTTTGCCTTAAGCTCATGATTTTCAGTAGTAAGAGCATCATTTTTCTCTTTTCGGGTTTTAATTTCTTGACTTGAAAGAGATAATTGAGAGTCAGTATTAGATGATGATTCTTGAAGTTTTTCAAGTTCTTCTTCTAATATTTTCTTCTCGTCTTTTAACATATCTCGTTCAAACTCTACTCTACTCAAATCTGCTTTGGCTTCTTTTAATTGTCGTTTTATGTCTTTATATTTAACTATCAATTTGGCATTAATATCAAGTACTTCATCAAATGTAGGAATTTGAACCTCATCTTCTGCTGCCATGAAATAAACGTTTGCTTGTTCATTTTCTGTATCATTTTCACTTTCTGATGAAGACGAGTCTGAATCATCCCATGTAACTGAGAATGCTCGTTTCTTTGATTTGTCCTTCTTATATTTGAGTTTGTCATTTTTTGACTTCTTCTTTTGCTCTGGACAATCCTTGTGCATGTGCACCTCTTTGTGGCAGTTAAAACATTCTATAGCTGATAAAGATGGTCTATTTGATCCGGTTTTCTTTTTGTTATATCGACTAGCTTTTCGTTGTTTCATGAATTTTTTGGAACCTTTTGCAATGAATGCTAGGTCTTCATCTTCAGAATCTGATTCATCTTCATCTTTTTCTGCATGAAATGCTACATTTTTCTTTTCTTCTTTTTGTTCCTTTCTAGCCTGCAAATTAGTTTCATAGGATATTAGATTTCCTATCAATTCATCTGGCTTCATGACAGAAAGAACATTAGCTTGTTCAATTGCTAATACTTTTCCTTCCCATTCACTAGTCAGAGAATGTAGGACTATCGAAACAACATCAAAATCTGAATATTTTTGTCCTAAACTAATAAGTGCATGGTGAATAGTTTGAAACCGTGAATACATATCATTGATTGTCTCATTCGGCTTCATTTTGAAATTTTGAAACTGACACTTCAGCATGGCTATTTTGGCTTGTTTAACCTTGTTAGTACCTTCATGAGTGGTTTTCAGCGTTTGCCAAATTTGATATGCGGTGGTACAAATACTAACACGGTTATATTCATTTTGGTCTAATGCACAAAACAACATATTTTTTGCTTTTGCATTTACGGCTGCTGTCGTTTTCTCAGCCGGTATCCATTCTGAATAATCAGTTGTGGGATTCACTATTTCTTTTTGGGTAGCATTCCAGGCATCATAGCTATTTGATTGCATAAAGAATGACATACGTGTTGCCCAGTAGCTATAGTTGAGACCATTGACGAATGGACGTCTTAGTGTTGATTGACCTTCTGTGTAAGTGGTAGTGCTGGTGTTTGCGTTATTTGCCATATTACTAGAATATATCAAATAACTGTATTTCGGTTATATGATAACCTTGCTCTGATACCAAATGAAAAATTCGTGTACGTGCTAGTAGTACACACAGATCGTGTAATATGGTGTATAACAGACAAGTATGAAATAATAACGAATCACAGATATAAAAAAGAAAATGTAGTAAACTAGAAAAATCACACCAGGCATTTTTATACGGGTTCGGAGCACCGTTCTACGTCCAGTCCTAGACTTCTTTCTGGATTTTCACTAACAGTCACCCCACATCACCCAGAGGAACAGGTATACAACACCCGAGCAGACGAACGATATTTCACGCCTCTTAATAACACTGAGGACTTCAACACTTGCCTCTTATAACACCGAGGACTTCAACAAAGATGAATATTATTGTTGTTGACAATATGTGTTCTCAATAACACGATTTTGTCTCTTGTAGTACAAACTTCCTATAATCATATCCTTAAATAGAATATTTGTGTAAATGAAGATTTGGAAGTGGATATTGTATTGAATCAAAAGAATGTTAAATAGATTCTAGGATTCAAACGATATAGGATAAAATATGAGCAATTTGAGCGCTTGAGAGTTCAAGATTGAGATCAATAGAATAGAGATTAGATTGATAGAATCGGTGAATTGGAATGATGAATTCATGATATTTATATAAGGAATAAACAGTTGTAACCATTTGTGAAAAGTTACAAACAATGGATATGGTCATTGGTGAAGAGAAAGAGAAGCAACTCTTGAAGAAATGGAAGTGTCTATATAAAAGGTTGCTTCTGTTTGAAAACGGTCGACAAATTAAAAAGGACCGGTAGACAGGAATTTGAATATATACACGTTATGTACACTTATGCACGTTATCTATGCATTCTGAGCAGAAACGGTCAACCTTCTGGTCTCAACCGGTCGACCGGTTTGGCCCAGATTGCACAGTTAATGTGCACTCATATATTCTTATATATATATTCAAAGATTAAAGGTGTGAGATTATTTGAGGATAGATTTTTAACATAAATAACACTACTAAAATACCAAATAATCAATCTCTAATGTATAATACCAATGAATATCTTCATTGTCTTCTTTTTGTCGATCACGTCGTATCTCTATGTCAGAAATCAAAACTCTCTGAAAATCTTGACTCAACAATTCCTATTTTATGCTGAAAGACGTAGTGGGTGCCTCTAGACTGTCCAATGCTTTGTCGTCGTTTTTCATTGCTCTTCTGCTCCAACAATACTTGTAGTCATATAGATATTCTTTGTCTATCGCAATAAGGTTATTGGTTCAAATTGTAATTGTTTGTAATGATAGTTGAGATCGACTATAAACAATTTTTTATTAGTGAATCAGTAAAAAGGGTGGTTGGGGGGAATATCGTGTGTTCATATTTCTGATACTTGTTTGTGTTATTGTTTATTTTCAGTCAAATTCATCTTCAAGTGATTGGGTGAAAAAGATCCTATTTTTCAGGCGTTTTGTCAAACTTCCGCTGCGCACAAAATCCCAACAGTTGGTATCATAAATTTTGCATTACAGCGACTTACCACAAAAATATCAATTAGATCCATGGAAGAGAAGATGGAAGCGGAGATCAAGGCAAGTAGTTAAATAATCCTATATCTTCTGGTTTAGTCGATTGTAGAAAAAGTGGTCATCGGCATAATTGAGGCAATGAAACCTAGTTTCTGAATAAACTGTGTTTGGATGACGTAAATTTTAGGTTAAAAGGATAAACAGGCCACAACCATTAAACCCAGCTATTTTAATTGGGTTAGATGGGTCAACCCAATTATTTCATTTAGTTAAATAGGTTTGACCCAACCATTTAATTTTGGGTAGTTCGGTTGGATAGTTGGGTTGGGTATGATTTTGATAGCTCTAGTTATGACCTACCAGAATCTGGCCCCCCTCTAACCCTTGCTTGGCCATGGCCATCATTACATAGGCCGAGACCATTTAACCTTTGTTGAAGCCTTGTTTGCCCAATTCTTATTGAAACATTTTAGTGCATCGCCCCTTCACGTTAACCTGAAATCACTTGTACCTCCACCAGAACATCTCTTCCTTCTACCAAGCTTTAGGTCATGCTCTTCTATTGCCTAGCCCAAGCACTAAATTTCTGAGGCCGATCCACGTTATGGCTATTTTGCTAAAAGATTTTGTCAAATCCCCTCTTCATAAAAAAAAAGAATTTAAAGTGGTCAGGTTGTGTTTAATCTTTAGTTGTTTGTTGATATTGGCATTCGTAGTCCTAGGTATTATTGAGCTTGGTGTTCATAGTCGTTGTTGTGCTTATGTCATTTCCGTTCGCATTGTCGTCTCCTTTCCACGCCACCAAAGGTGAGTACAACTCACACTCAACTAATATACTCATGAAAGCGAATAAACTCTCTAGAAAGTTATTGAAATGCTAGGATAGGTCTAGAAATTCAGATGATATGTTATGTAACTTCTGCATATGTGACACACATACTTATGATATATGACATGAAACCTGAGCAAGTAATATCTGATTTTATGACATGTTCTGGTTCATGTGTACTATCTGTAAAGTTATATTAATTTCGTCTTACACCGCTAATTCTTGTACATTGAGGAAAATCACTAAAGGCTGAAATGATACATATCTGAACGACTGTATAAACTAGGAATTGAAACTGAATTTATTGCGATACGGGTTGAAATGATAAATATTTGGAAAGTTGAATTTAGATACACATCCGTATTACTTGACGTAGGTAGAAAATTATATATGGACGATGTTGGTCTATTTTAAAGATTTTTTCTAAAATTTATAAATATATTTTGATTCAGTAAGGTTATTTTAGATTTTAAATTTTAGATTTTTATTAAAACTTAAATTTTGATTTAATTTAATAAGGGCATAAAATTTTTAAATTATAGATTAATATTATGTTTTAAAATATAAATTTAAGATTTTTGAAGCATAATATTATTTATTTTTAAAATATAAGTAATTTAAATCATACTTAATAAGATAAAACAATTTTATAAGTAGTTTAATATATATATATAAAAATATAGGTTTTTATGAAATAATAATTTAATACTAAATAAATAAAATAATTAAAATTTGAAAGTTATAATGGTTTATAATTTATATAATTATTTTAATATAATTTAAATATTTATTTTAGAACTTTAATGTAATGCAATTTAAAAGATAAAGTAAAGTTTAAGATTTTATTTAAGTTTTATTTTAAATTGATTTAAGATATGATATTTTTAAAATAAATAATTTGATTCTAAAATCAAAACTTAACAATTCAACTTTGGTTGAAATAAATGAATTAAATATTCTAAGTCAAACCAATTTTAAGATAGATTTGAAGTTAACAATATGAACTTGATTAAAATGAAATAAGTGTAATGAAATTTATTAAGTTAAATTGATTTTTAAGATATGATAAAGAGATTTAATAAATTGGTTTGATATGAATTTATTAACTAATCTTTTGAATCTGAAATTTAAGCGGAGTTGAATATTTTAGAATTGATGTATAAATTGAGATTTTATTAAATGATGATTTTATGACTAAAGCTGTCAATGTATATTCGAAAAATCCAAAATCCGTCTGCATCCGCATCCAAAAAACGTATAAATATCTGATATCCGATAAAACAGATGCGGATGTGGATATAGGCACATCCACATCCAAAAAATATTCGTCCGTTTTTTTTTTTCATAATTATAACTTAAATCAAGTGTATTTTGACATAAATAAATATACTAATTTATAATTTCGTAAAGTTAAAAGTTTACTAAACACATTATTTTCTTAAAATTATATATTATCATCAAATTTATATATAGTTTTACCACTTTAGTAATCAATTGGGATGAAAAAACTTAATAGTAAGCTAAAAAAATTTATTTATGTTCATTGATTTATCGACCGTTGGCGAAGCGAATAATTATCCAACATCCGTCTGTATCAGCAGATGCGGATATCCGGTATTCGAAAATGGTTTCAGATGCAGATGCAGATGTCGATGCCGATATTATACTACCCGTATCCGAAAGTATCTGTTGACAACCCTGCTTCTGACTCTAGTACTGTGTATTTACTAGTGACTAGTGAGTGACCTGTGCTATGCACATGGAAAGTGGTATAGCAGACTATTGTCCATTAAAAGAGCAACCAATGTTTTGGATTGAAGTATAATAATAGTATATATTTCATGTTAGCGTTTTAATTTTGTACATAATTTCAAATAGAGAATATCTTATGAGAATGTACTATTAACTCCATGGTATCTGTTACGTGCTTCCGCTTTACTTGATCATGTCTGACTACGAATGAAAAGGCTTTGAACATTGCATTTATATATATCATTGTAATTTGTAAATGATGATTGATATCTTGCTATAAGACAAAGCCATTTATTTAATTCCTAAACTCATACTGAATAGATCAATTTATAATAAAATTTAATTAAATAATGTTTGCGTTACGTCAGTATAGGATATCAGTGCCACATCACAACATGCAATGGTTATACCATCTATTTCTATACGATAAGTTTAGAGTGTAATTGTAGAAGTAACTGTATTTTCTGTGCCACAATTTATTTGTAGTACAACCTTATTCTAACAAAGCAACATGTACAATGTTGCATGTCTGACGTCTTAGGCTTGAAATTTGTTTCAAATTCTCTCATTTTAATATGTGGTACTTAAGTTGAGTAAATATCATTTTTATGTTCTGGTTGTTCAATTGCAGATTCATATAATGTCAAGGTGGGAGGAAAAATATTATCTTCTCCAAATTTGCTAGGACTCACAATATAAATGTCCAACCTTAACTAAAACCATCTTTACTAATAATTGGATTAGCTTCGGTGTAACACTTTTTTAGTGTAAACGTGAATGGGAAAATTGCACTTCGTTCAAATTAAAATAATATCAACACTAGGTAGCCAGCAAATTTGGATCTGATTAGATGACCAAAAAATATATGTATGCAGGAAAGAAAATAGATATATTTTCCAAATTAGGATATAATTAGATGACCAAAAAATATATTTAGGATCTAATTAGATGATCAAAAAATAGGATCTGATTAGATGATCAAAAAATATATGCGCCCAGAAAAAAAAATAGATATATTTGCAAATTAGAATCTAATTAGATGACCAAAAAATAGATCTTATTAGATGACAAAAAAATATATGCGTCCAGTAAAGGGAACATATATATTTTTATATTTTAGATACCGGATCATTCCTTCATATTAGCTTACGAAGTCATGTGATATTAGAAATCTACTGTAACACCCCACCTCCTCGAGGGTGACTCTTGCAAGCAATCTGACTTTGGAGGGGCGTTTGAATCAGGTAAACATGCATAATGATATATCAAGGCAGAACAAGAACATATGTATATATGTAAACAGAGTAAATAAGATAAGTAAAACAGCGGAAGATTTCAAACTATTTCAAAACAAGTTTGGTACAACATAATGTCAACTTTCCAAATACACAAGTCTAGATAAAAACAACATTACTGAAAAACTGAAATACATAAGTACTATCCCCAAAATAAGTGATAACCATAGCTAGCTTCATGTCAAGACCGTACATGAGCTACAATCCCACAAGCAAGCGATCAGAAATCCAAGCTAAGCTCCAATATTCCCACCCTGAGAACCTGGGGGGGGGGAACGGAAGAAAAGAGGCGAAAGAAACCAGGTCAGTCAAAAAGACTGAGTAAGCCCTACTACAATCAATGTAAACTAATAAAGTTAACTGTCATGATGAAAGCTGAGATGAACATAAGGATAACTACATACTGGCATGATAGATAAACTAACAAGGTAGATAAAGGTGTCATCGCATAATCAGGTTTAAGGTTTTTGCACCACAGGTGTACTAGCAAGCTAACATGACTTGAATAAACAAGTATTGATCCCTTGGCCCAAGCTTTGGCCCAATAACATGAAGTGACCCTAATACGCGGTCCAACCAAACGGTCTAGTCGACCGGCTCCCTATAAGCCTAACTCGTCACGTGTTGGTGTCAATACGGCCCAAACATAATTGTAGACAGACTGTGCAGGGTCTCCCGTCGGGTGTATCAAGCCCTAGGGTGTCAACCCCTGGACACCATAAACATGAGTGCACAGTCTCGATCTACTGGTACCCGTGCATGTTTTCCCCGGCTTCGGACTGTGTGCACGACCATAGTCCGCCGGAACTACACCGGCGTACCATTCTGCCGTCGTTTTTGGTCACTTACCTCAAGTCCAGTAATCGTGCTCCCTCCCTAGCCTAGTCCCTAGGGTCTTAATGATACAAACTTGGGATTACTGCTGGAGTGGACCCCCATTGCTAGGATTTTTCTAGTGGGTTAAGTACGGTTTAACCCCTTTACTAATCATGGATTAACTTGGTTAAGTGTAACGATGGGTTCACGACTTAACCCTGATTAATCTACCAAGCCCAAATTGGTTAAGTATTAAGTGGACCATGACTTAACCCTAATCATGAGGCATTAATTAATTTAATGTGCCTTAACCTCTCACATTAGACCTCTCACATTAGCTTTACACCACAACTTGGTCTAACCTCGGGTTCAAGGTACAACATGACCAACTTCTCACATTGGGTCCTATTGTTTGTAGCAACTAGTTAAGCCGGTCGGTTCCGGGTAGTTTTACGCTACAAACTCAACCCAACCTCGAGTTGGTCACACTTATCTTTTCTAAGTGTCATGTCCATCATGTTTACAAAACATATCACAAGTTTTCAAGCAATTGGGTAGACCTAACTTAATAGGTAAATTCCCAATGGGTAGACCTAACTTAATAGGTAAATTCCCAATCTTATGTTTTTATGTCTTTTAAGTTTACCCAACCCCAAACGCAATCCCATCGCTTACATATCGCAATAGCGCATAAAGGATAGAAAGAGGGAACTTGGCATAATCATGACATAAAGGTGTTGAAGCCACAAGTTTAACATGGTGGCATATGAAATGTACATATGTTCATATACTTGCATATTACATTTTTAGGCCTCAAAAGCATGCATAAAACTAAACTTAGCATATTGGTGATACATGGTGATAAATGACATGTAGAAATGGCCATAAGTTCGCATTTAGCCTCACATGCAAGTTATCATAAGAGATATGATAACTTACATGTTGCCAAAATGCAACCTTTAGCATAAAGCTTGAAGCTTTATGTTCATATACTCAAGATAAGCTTGCATAACATGATAACATGAACAAAAATGATCATCCCAAA
Organism: Allium sativum; assembly: GCA_030737875.1. Taxonomy (NCBI): domain Eukaryota; kingdom Viridiplantae; phylum Streptophyta; class Magnoliopsida; order Asparagales; family Amaryllidaceae; genus Allium; species Allium sativum. The sequence goes on from CM060916.1 coordinate 977,924,026, forward strand.
CTTGCATAGCATAACATGGTAAACTTGCATATCATAACATGGCATACTTGCATAACATAACATGATAAACTTGCATATCATAACATGGCATACTTGCATAACATGATAAACTTGCATATCATAACATATCAAACTTGCATAACATGACATAGTAAACTTGCATATCATGGCAAACTTGCATATCATACATTTAACTTTAGAGTTTAAGTATGAAAGTAGAATAGGGCTTACAATGCTTATGAAGACACAAAAATATGACAAAGCCCTTATGCAATCAAATAGACCCAAAATGCAAGCTCTAATAGAAAAACCCTTGAGCCAAAATGATCAAAACTCTTTCTTTATGATGTAAATATGGAAACTTGACTTGAATGCAAGCTAATGACACTCATACAAGCTTGAAAACACTTGTATGCATGGAAAATCTCTCATAGAAATAACTTAGGAATTTTATGAAGAGAGTGGAGGCCATGAGAGGAATGATTTTGCCATAGTTTAGTTACTTGAATGAATAATGATGATTTAGGGTTAGGTTAGGGGCTTATTTATAGAGATTAGGATTAGTTTCAACCTTAGGATTAAACCCTAGTTCCAATCTCAGCCCTTAAAACCGAATCTGGCCCCAAAACCTAACCAAAACCTCAAAATGGTGCACCAGGCAAAACTGCCCGGCTGGACCAAGTCGACAGCCAAGTCGACAGGGCTGTCGACTTGGGTCCAACCAAGTCGACTCCCAAGTCGACAGGGCTGTCGACTTGGGTCCTCTGGCGGGAATTTTCCCGCCTGCGCCCAACTGCCCCAAATTTCCAAATTCAAACTTGAATTTGAAATCTGTTTTGAACTTGAAATTTTCTGAAAACTTCATTGGGCCTTAATCGGGTCATACGGACTCCGATTTTCGAAAACTCGGACTCTATTTCGCGTATTTTTCCGAGAAGAACGCAATGGCATAGCCCGTTTCCCATGATTCAGATTTTAGAATTAAATTCTGCCTCGATTTACGTTATAACAGGTTATTGAAAATACGGGTTGTTACATTCTCCCCTCCTTAAAGGATTTCGTCCCCGAAATCTTCAAGTTAGGAAGAACGCATCCTACCATCCAACATCCATCTACTCAAAACATCATCCACGAGCAATCATTATCCTTACAAGATTCTAAATGTTGTATGAACATATGCAAAGGTGTGTGTATATGTACTTATCTAATGCAAATATCATCAATGCAAATTATGTTAGTGAAATGAATCCATATGTATGCAATTCCTAACATAAGGTATAACATCTATATGTGTGCACATAACATACATTCATATGCAACATCCATGTGATAACACAAAAATTTTCATCCATGAATAAGCGTAAACACTCATGCATATGCAATATGAGGAGTGTGTGAGCCGATCTAGTGCCTAACGTGTACAATGCATCCACGAGTAACCACTTGCAAACACTTGCAACCACTTGCAACCATCAAGCATAACATGTTTCAAACACATGTTTCATCCAAAGGGTTTCTACCTAAGGTTCTCATGACGAGATTAACACGATAAACTAGATAAACATGGATAGCAAAAGATATGCTACAAAGAGATCGGGAAGATAAGCAGGATATACTCCTTTCGGATTACAAGAAATCCCTTCCTAACCCAACCCATATTCTATAAAAGCCCAAAAGGTTTAGTCAACCTAACAGACCCCTCCAAACCCTGACATGTATTACTAGCTAATAAGTCATACCTCCCGACAGAAATAGGACCGAGAATGGGACCGAGAGGATATACGTAAAAAGATAACATGCGAGTAAGTTCCACCGGAAAACAAGGATCAAGGATATACTCTTAGAAAGAGATATGATGCGCGTATGTAGCCTTCAGTCTTCTAAGTCACGTTTCCTTGAGCTTGACTCCACTATGTTTTGACCGTCTTTTACCTCATGATTTCTTAGCTTTTTAACTCTTATTTCCAAATATGAGTTGGAACCCATTTCATTGTCGCCTCTCGTCTTCCTTTTTCACTTACTCTTCTGTCATTCTTGGCTTAAACATAACTATGACCTCATGGTTTCATGCAAGCTCCCCAAAATTCACTAGTGAATCCTGGATCTCGTTACTTACTATAAAGTATTCCACGCAGCAGAACTTTTCTTGAAAGTACCAATCCACGTTTACCAATTGCTCTTACTAACATAATTTTCTATAACTCATGCTTGAACGAAATGAACCATCTGCCTGTGAATGATAGGACGTCCTTAGATTCAGCTGTTTGCCCATGACTTCCCGTAAATTATCTCAAATCTGGCTAGTGAAGATTGAGTCACGGTTACTAACTATACTTGAGGGAACCCCGTGCAACCTCCTTATTTCTTGAAAGTAAACTGTCGCTAGTTATGATGCAGTCTTTTCGCTCTTTACCGGAGTGAAATGAGCACTCTTCGTGAGTCTACCTACTATGACCCACATGCTCGTATTCCCTTTCCTTGATCTAGGTAGTCCATCCACGAAATCCTTCGTGACGCTTTACTACTTCCATTGCGGGGACCTCCAATGGATGTAATAGCCCACCGGGCTTTTTATGACTCGGCCTTAATCTGTTGGCACAACATGCACCTTGGGACAAACTCGACCACCTCCTCGAGTGATGTGCATCTTCAAGAGCCTTCTTTCTCTCATTGCGTCTTAGCCATCCCTTGTCATCTATAGCGAGGTGACTTACCATCTCGCCTCGAATCAAATTGTCCATGATCTCGGCTAACTGCGGGTCTTCCTTCTGTGAAGTCCCTACTTGATCCAGAAGGGTAGGTCTAAACTCAAGGGACGCTAACTGACTAATTAAACTGAGAAAGCATCTTACTTTAATTGTCCTCGTCGGAGCTTTCCGGTCTTGAACCGCGACCACTTTAGCAGGATCCACCACTAAGTCTTGCTTAGAAACTATGTGCCCAAGGAATCTAACTTCCCTTCTCCAAAAGTGACACTTGGAGAACTTGGCCTTCAACTGATGCGCTCTAAGCGTATCCATCACCTCCTTGAGATGTCTTGCGTGCTCTTCCTCATCCTTTGAGAAGATCAGAATATCATCTACGAAGACTACCACAAACTCGTTCAGGAACTCCCTAGACACCCTACTTATCAAGTCCATGAAGTAGGCGGGTGCATTAGTCAAACCGAATGGCATGACCAGCCATTCTAAGAATCCATCTGGAGTTCTGAACGCAGTTTTGTCTATACTATCCTCAGCTACTCTGAGCTGATGGAATCCAGTAGCAAGATCAAGAGAAAACAGATGTTCCTACAAGTTGATCAAACAAATCATCGATCCTTGGTAATGTTTGTCTATTCTTCTTGTTCTACTCACGATAATCAACACAAAGTCGAAGAGAACCATCTGCCTTGGTAGTAAATACTACAGGCGCTCCCCATTCAGATATACTTCGTCTAATGAATTTCTTCTCAAGCAACTCCTTGACTTGCTTTCTTAACTCTCATCTTGCGGGGCCATGTGCCTAACCGGCCACGTAACTGGCTTGGCATTATCAACCAGATAAATGCGGAAATCAATCTCTCGCTTAGGGGTAACCCCTTTACTTCACCCAAGATATCAGGATATTCTCGGACCACCCTCATATATTGCAAACTATCGATAGACGAGTTGAGGGATTCAAGATAACACAACGTGACGGGACCCATAGGGTTACAAGAAATTTTTAGGGTATTACCGAGGCGAGTCATGAGCCTCACAACCCTATGCTCTAAAATCAAGGATGGCTCCAAAACTGGACAACCCATCCATGCCCAAAATCAACCCATACCCCATGAAACCGAGAATATAAGCATCACACGAGAACTCTACACTCAAGATAGAGATTTTCAAATCCACATAGATAATAGACAAATGGGCGTAAACCCCAATTGGATTTGAAACACACACGGGATCTTAAACTAGACTAGTACTTAGGTGCAAACTTTCAACAAGATCAGATGAGATAAACTATGCGATGCACCAAAATCAAACAAAGTACGAACAGGAAAATCAGAAATGTAAACAAGACTTTTAACAGAAACACTACCTCGATCATGAGCTAGAAGAATGATGTTGAGGGGGTGAACTCGCCCTTCAGACGGTCTTGCACACTGAGTCTGACCTTGCCCTTGCTTCTTCGGGCAATCTTTGCTGAAATGTCCAAACTCACCACAATGAAAGCATTCACCACTCTTCCTTTTTCTCTTCTTACAATCCTTAATAATATGCCCAACTGAACCGCAATAATGGCACTTCCTCTTGTTGCCTTGACTCTTGTTCTTGTTCTTATTGCCTTGACTGCTCTGACCGCTTGGATTACCCTGATTTCCTTTCCACTGGGAATCAGTCTTCTTGGCTTGAGTATCATTCATCTTGATCTCCTTCTTGTCACTCCTATTCTCTTCATTGAGTAGGGCCATATTCACCAAACTCTCGAAAGTTGCCCCCAAGGGTAGATGAGTCATGGCTAAACCATGTAATGGCTCGTTTAATCCTAGAGCAAAGTATAGGGCCTTCTTCTAAGCTGTGTTAACCAAGTCTAAACCGACCCGAGCCAGTTGATTAAACTTATCTATGTATTCCCTAATAGTCATGTCCCCTTGCTTCAGTGATAGGAACCTTAGTCCAAACTTTCCCCGAAAGTCATCCCAAGTCTCAATTGGCCTAGTAGCGGTGGTGACCACCCACCAACGTGCAGCTTCTTCCTTTAGCAACCACACTGCTAATAAAACCTTCCTACGGTCATCTATATCAAAGAAGGCAAAAATATCTTCGGTTTCTTTCAACCAATTCCTTGCCTCTACATAAGTCTCGGTTCCAAAGAAATTCTTGTCACCCAACGTCTTAAAGTTCTTACAAGTTTTCGCAAAATCCGCTTGTGGAGGCTGAGGGGGAGGAGAAACATCAGCTATGGGAGGAGGAGGAGAAACATTAACCACCGGAGGAGGAGGGGGAGGAACATCTGCGGGGCCGGCTTCGGTCGCCCTAGCCTCCAGAAGTCTCCTATACCAAACAGGTACGTGTACTCCCTCCGGAATGGCAAAGTTATCGGCCATACTGAAAACGAAGAAAAAGACAGATTCAGAATGGAGAAAAACGAAGGAATTTTGCTAATGGCTTTTTGGGGAATAGCCTTTAAAATAAACTAGACTTTTCTTTGGAAAATACTTTATACTTGGTTTTGAAAATAGTTTTCCAAAAGTTTTTTTAAAAACCTTTTTGTTCCTTCTCGTAAACCATATGCTCTGATACCAAATGTAACACCCCACCTCCTCGAGGGCGACTCTTGCAAGCACTCTGACTTTGGAGGGGCGTTTGAATCAGGTAAACTTGCATAATGATATATCAAGGCAGAACAAGAACATATGTATATATGTAAACAGAGTAAATAAGATAAGTAAAACAGCGGAAGATTTCAAACTATTTCAAAACAAGTTTGGTACAACATAATGTCAACTTTCCAAATACACAAGTCTAGATAAAAACAACATTACTGAAAAACTGAAATACATAAGTACTATCCCCAAAATAAGTGATAACCATAGCTAGCTTCATGTCAAGACCGTACATGAGCTACAATCCCACAAGCAAGCGATCAGAAATCCAAGCTAAGCTCCAATATTCCCACCCTGAGAACCTGGGGGGAAACGGAAGAAAAGAGGCGAAAGAAAATAGGTCAGTCAAAAAGACTGAGTAAGCCCTACTACAATCAATGTAAACTAATAAAGTTAACTGTCATGATGAAAGCTGAGATGAACATAAGGATAACTACATACTGGCATGATAGATAAACTAACAAGGTAGATAAAGGTGTCATCGCATAATCAGGTTTAAGGTTTTTGCACCACAGGTGTACTAGCAAGCTAACATGACTTGAATAAACAAGTATTGATCCCTTGGCCCAAGCTTTGGCCCAATAACATGAAGTGACCCTAATACGCGGTCCAACCAAACGGTCTAGTCGATCGGCTCCCTATAAGCCTAACTCGTCACGTGTTGGTGTCAATACGGCCCAAACATAATTGTAGTCAGACTGTGCAGGGTCTCCCGTCGGGTGTATCAAGCCCTAGGGTGTCAACCCCTGGACACCATAAACATGAGTGCACAGTCTCGATCTACTGGTACCCGTGCATGTTTTCCCCGGCTTCGGACTGTGTGCACGACCATAGTCCGCCCGGAACTACACCGGCGTACCATTCTGCCGTCGTTTTTGGTCACTTACCTCAAGTCCAGTAATCGTGCTCCCTCCCTAGCCTAGTCCCTAGGGTCTTAATGATACAAACTTGGGATTACTGCTGGAGTGGACCCCCATTGCTAGGATTTTTCTAGTGGGTTAAGTACGGTTTAACCCCTTTACTAATCATGGATTAACTTGGTTAAGTGTAACGATGGGTTCACGACTTAACCCTGATTAATCTACCAAGCCCAAATTGGTTAAGTATTAAGTGGACCATGACTTAACCCTAATCATGAGGCATTAATTAATTTAATGTGCCTTAACCTCTCACATTAGACCTTGTTGTGGTTACTAGTTAAGCCGGGCGGGTCCGGGTAGCTTTACACCACAACTTGGTCTAACCTCGGGTTCAAGGTACAACATGACCAACTTCTCACATTGGGTCCTATTGTTTGTAGCAACTAGTTAAGCCGGTCGGTTCCGGGTAGTTTTACGGTACAAACTCAACCCAACCTCGAGTTGGTCACACTTATCTTTTCTAAGTGTCATGTCCATCATGTTTACAAAACATATCACAAGTTTTCAAGCAATTGGGTAGACCTAACTTAATAGGTAAATTCCCAATGGGTAGACCTAACTTAATAGGTAAATTCCCAATCTTATGTTTTTATGTCTTTTAAGTTTACCCAACCCCAAACGCAATCCCATCGCTTACATATCGCAATAGCGCATAAAGGATAGAAAGAGGGAACTTGGCATAATCATGACATAAAGGTGTTGAAGCCACAAGTTTAACATGGTGGCATATGAAATGTACATATGTTCATATACTTGCATATTACATTTTTAGGCCTCAAAAGCATGCATAAAACTAAACTTAGCATATTGGTGATACATGGTGATAAATGACATGTAGAAATGGCCATAAGTTCGCATTTAGCCTCACATGCAAGTTATCATAAGAGATATGATAACTTACATGTTGCCAAAATGCAACCTTTAGCATAAAGCTTGAAGCTTTATGTTCATATACTCAAGATAAGCTTGCATAACATGATAACATGAACAAAAATGATCATCCCAAACTTGCATAGCATAACATGGTAAACTTGCATATCATAACATGGCATACTTGCATAACATAACATGATAAACTTGCATATCATAACATGGCATACTTGTATAACATGATAAACTTGCATATCATAACATATCAAACTTGCATAACATGACATAGTAAACTTGCATATCATGGCAAACTTGCGTATCATACATTTAACTTTAGAGTTTAAGTATGAAAGTAGAATAGGGCTTACAATGCTTATGAAGACACAAAAATATGACAAAGCCCTTATGCAATCAAATAGACCCAAAATGCAAGCTCTAATAGAAAAACCCTTGAGCCAAAATGATCAAAACTCTTTCTTTATGATGTAAATATGGAAACTTGACTTGAATGCAAGCTAATGACACTCATACAAGCTTGAAAACACTTGTATGCATGGAAAATCTCTCATAGAAATAACTTAGGAATTTTATGAAGAGAGTGGAGGCCATGAGAGGAATGATTTTTCCATAGTTTAGTTACTTGAATGAATAATGATGATTTAGGGTTAGGTTAGGGGCTTATTTATAGAGATTAGGATTAGTTTCAACCTTAGGATTAAACCCTAGTTCCAATCTCAGCCCTTAAAACCGAATCTGGCCCCAAAACCTAACCAAAACCTCAAAATGGTGCACCAGGCAAAACTGCCCGGCTGGACCAAGTCGACAGCCAAGTCGACAGGGCTGTCGACTTGGGTCCAACCAAGTCGACTCCCAAGTCGACAGGGCTGTCGACTTGGGTACCCTGGCGGGAATTTTCCCGCCTGCGCCCAACTGCCCCAAATTTCCAAATTCAAACTTGAATTTGAAATCTGTTTTGAACTTGAAATTTTCTGAAAACTTCATTGGGCCTTAATCGGGTCATACGGACTCCGATTTTCGAAAACTCGGACTCTATTTCGCGTATTTTTCCGAGACGAACGCAATGGCATAGCCCGTTTCCCTTGATTCAGATTTTAGAATTAAATTCTGCCTCGATTTACGTTATAACAGGTTATTGAAAATACGGGTTGTTACATCTACTCCTCTATAGGATGCTCTATTTCTCTTTTTCGCTAGTCATCTTCTTCTCCACCTAAACATTTCTACCCACGGTTGCTTTTGTTTCTTACATTTTCATTCATAAGCTTGATACTATTTGGTTGGATTTCTAAATTTTACGGTTCCAACGCACTCTGTTTTGTCCGATTCCGTGTCTGTTTGCAAAAGACATTAGCGTTTAACTATTAATTACATTAATAAGAAAATTAACTAGATGTTGATGATCGAGGTATCAACAAGGGTCTAGATGTTGATGGTCCTAAGGTGGAGGATCACGGTATCGACAAGGGTCTAGATGTTGATGATGATCGAGGGATCCCGGAGATGAAGAGATCATGTCAAACGGAAGACAGATGTCAAGTTGTGAAATCCGCAAAGACGAGATGGAGGTTTTTGTGGTATTACAAGCACTTCTAGACCATTGATTTTTGCATGGTGTGACTCAGGTGGTAGAGGCATCTTTTGCAGGCGGTAGGTTGTGTTTGTAATTGAGGTGTGGTCGTAGTCCTTTCAAATCGACTGGGGTGTATCTCGTTTCCTTGAAATCGAGGTTGGTTTTAATTGAGAGTATGTGTTGTTGAAAGAGTTAGGTTGACTTGTTTGTGGATTGTTGGAGATACGTGATATTTGAATCAAGGTAGAGTGTTTAATTTTTTGATTTAAATATTTTATGAAGAGGATGTAATTAATTAATTGATTTGATTGATTGATTTTATTAAATGATTAATTTATTGATTAATTAATTGATTTGATTGATTGGTTGATTGATTGATTCTATCATAGAAGGAAAGAAATGAAAGTTTCTATTTTGGGGATATTTTGAAGGGGAAATTTGGATATTTTCCTAGGTCTTCTATTCTCTATATATGCAGCCTTCTTAGTTAGATCAGAATATAGGAAAAGAAACCATGTGAGAATATCTGGTGAGGTTGTGTTCCTCCATGGGTTTGCGCCTTGGAGAGGAAGATATAGGAATTTGAGCTAAGTGTAGCTATTCCTATTTACTGCTGAAAAACGTAGTGGGTGCCTCCAGATTGTCCAAGGGTTTGTCATCGTTCTTCATTGCTCTTCTGCTCCAAAAATACTTGAAGTCATATAGATATTCTTTTCTATCGCAATAAGGTTATTGATTCAAATTGTAATTGTTTGCAACGATAGTTGAGATCGATTGTAAACAATTTTTTATTGGTAAATCAGTAAAGAGGCTGGTTGGGTGGAATATCGTGTGTCCATATTTTCGATGTTTGTTTGTGTTATTGTTTATTTTCAATCAAATCCATCTTTAAGTGATTGGGTGAAAAAGATCCTATTTTTCAGGCGTTTTGTCAAACTTCCGCTGCGCACAAAACCCCAACAGTTGGTATCAGAGCAAATTTTGCATTACATCGACTTACCACAAAAATATCGATTAGATCCATGGAAGAGAAGATGGAAGCGGAGATCAAGGAAAGTGGTTAAATAATCCTAAATCTTCTGGTTTAGTCGATTGTAGAAAAAGTGGACATCGACATAATTGAGGCAACGAAACCTAGTTTTTGAATAAACTGTGTTTGGATGACGTAAATTTTGGGTTAAATGGATAAACGGGCCACAACCATTAAACCCAGCTATTTTAATTGGGTTAGATGGGTCGACTCAATTATTTCATTTAGTTAAATAGGTTTGACCCAGCCATTTAATTTTGGGTAGTTTGGTTGGATAATTGGGTTGGGTATGATTTTGACAGCTCTAGCTGTGACCTACCAGAATCTGGTCCCCCTCTAACCCTTGATTGGCCATAGCCATCATTACATAGGCCGAGACCATTGAACCTTTGTTGAAGTCTTGTTTGCCCAATTCTTATTGAAACATTTTGGTGCATCACCCCTTCACGTTAACCTGAAATCACTTGTACCTCCACCAGAACACCTCTTCCTTCTACCAAGCTTCAGGTCATGTTCTTCTTTTGCCTAGCCTAGGCACTAAATTTCTTAGGCCGATCCACGTTGTGGCTATTTTGCTGAAAGATTTTATCAAATCCCCTCTTCATAAAAAAAGAATTTAGATTGGTTCATCTTGTGTTCAATATTTAGTTGTTTATTGATATTGGCATTCGCGGTCTTAGGTATTATTGCGCTTGGTGTTCATAGTTGTTGTTGTGCTTATGTCATTTCCGTTCGCATTGTCATCTCCTTTCCACGCCAGAAAGGTGAGTACAACTCACACTCGACTAATATACTCATGAAAGTGAAAAAACTCTCTAGAAAGTTATTGAAATGCTAGGATATGTCCAGAAATTCATGATGATATGTTATGCGACTTCTGCATATGTGACACACATACTTATGATATATGACATGAAACCTGAGCAAGTAATATCTGATTTTATGACATGTTCTAGTTCACGTGTACTATCTGCAAAGTCATATTAATTTTGTCTTACACCGCTAGTTTTTGTATATTGAGGAAAATCACTATAGGTTGAAATGATACATACCTGAACGACTGTATAAATTAGGAACTGAAACTGAATTTATTGGGATATGGGTTGAAATGATAAATATTTGGAAAGTTGAATTTAAATGGGTTGAAATGCTACATATCTGTATTACTTGACCTAGGTAGAAAATTATATATGGACGATGTTGGTCTATTTTAAAGTATTTTTCTAAAATTTATAAATATATTTTGATTTAGTAAGGTTATTTTATAATTTTAATTTTAGATTTTTTATTAAAACTTAAATTTTGATTTAATTTAATAAGGTTATAAAATTTTAAATTATAGATTAATATTATGTTTTAAAATATAAATTTAAGATTTTTGAAGTATAATATTATTTATTTTTAAAATGTAAGTAATTTAAATCGTCCTTAATATGATAAAACAATTTAATAAGTAGTTTAATATATATATATATAGGTTTTTATTAAATAATAATTTAATACTAAATAAATAAAATAATTAAAATTTTAAAATTTGAATGTTATAATGGTTTATAATTTATATATAATTATTTTAATATAATTTAAAGATTTATTTTAGAACTTTAATATAACGCAATTTAAAAGATAAAGTAAAGTTTAAGATTTTATTAAATTTTATTTTAAATTGATTTAAGATATGATATTTTTAAAATAAATAATTTGATTTTAAAATCAAAACTTAATAATTCAATTTTGGTTGAAATAAATGAATTAAATATTTTAAGTCAAACCAATTTTAGGATAGATTTGAAGTTAACAATTTGAATTAGATTAAAATGAAATACGTGTAATGAAATTTATTAAGTTAAATTGATTTTTAAGATATGATAAAGAGATTTAATAAATTGGTTTGATATGCATTTATTAAGTAATCTTTTGAATCTAAAATTTAAGCGGAGTTGAATATTTTAGAATTGACGTATAAATTAAGATTCTATTAAATGACGAATTTATGACTAGGGCTGTCAATGTATACTCGAAAAATCCAAAATTCGTCTGCATCCGCATCCAAAAAGCGGATAAATATCTGATATCCGAAAAAACGGATGCAGATGTGGATATGGGCACATCCACATCCGAAAAATATTCGTCCACTTTTTTTTTCATGATTATAATTTAAATCAAGTGTATTTTGACATAAATAAATATACTAATTTATAATTTTGTAAAGTTAAAAGTTTACTAAACACATTATTTTCTTAAAATTATATATTATTTTCAAATTTAAATATAGTTTTACCACTTTAGTAATCAATTGGGTTGAAAAAACTTAATATTAAGCTAAAAAAATTCATTTATGTTCATAGATTTATCGACCGTTGGCGAAGCGAATAATTATCCGACATCCGTCTGTATCAGCAGATGCGGATATCCAGTATCCGAAAATGGTTTCAGATGCGGATGCGGATATTACACTACCCGTATCCGAAAGTATCCGTCGACAACCCTGCTTATGACCCTACTATCGTGTATTTACTAGTGACTAGTGAGTGACCTGTGCTATGTACATGGAAAGTGGTATAGCAGACTATTGTCGATTAAAAGAGCAACCAATGTTTTGGATTGAAGTATAATAATCAAACTGACTTTGTCGGTTATTCTTAATTCGACCGAGCCTTCGATAACTTCCGTCCATCTGAAGCTTTTTAACAATACCCATTTTGTCTTCCTATGACTTGTGCATTAATTTAATGTAGTTCTGAAGCCTTGTCTTGCCTTATTTGAGCTCCCCGATTTAATTTTAATGTAGTTTATTTGAATCATTAATGCTCATTAATTGTGTGACTTAATTAACTTTATATTTGGAAGAAAAGCTAATTTTTCCACTTTTGTTGATATGAACATGGTGTTCATTTTAAAACATCACACCTAGCATTAAAGAAAAGCTAATTTTCCCACTTTTGTTAATATGAACATGGTGTTCATTTTAAAACATCACACCTAGCGTTAACAAGATAAATTGACAACAATTTATTGATTAAATTTATTTCTTAAATTTTTCCACTTTTGTTGATATGAACATGGTGTTCATTTTAAAACATCACACCTAGCGTTAATAAGATAAATTGACAACAAATTATTGATTAAATTTATTTCTTAAATTGAAAATCACTTAATTAATTTAAACATATTGGCAAAACCCTTATACGGTTAAAATTTGATTTAATAAGATGTATATTAATTGCCGTCTTTTTTACCATATATATAAATTATAACAAAATAACATGATTCGTTAAAATAATTATTTTTATTTGTATAAAATACGTAATTTTGTTTCTTTTTACTTGTAATGTAAAATCATTTGTATGCAATCTGTTGTTTCTTTTTTCCTCTAATGTAAAATCATTCTTATGATTTTCTGTTTTATGCTTGGTGAATATAACATGTAGTCTTCCAAATATCAATTAATTTACTGCATTTAATTTGCGTGATCATTCTACAATCACAATCAGTTAGTTATGTTACCATATTTTTTTTTGGATGTATAAGAGGGAGAATAATAAAAGTTGGAGTAATAAAATACCAGGCAATGCCTTAAATAAGATTTTATAGCATGCCTTAAATTATTGATTATATTCTTCAGAATATTAAAAAAGGAATAGCTGAAATGATAGTCAAATAATTCTTCTAAAAATGGCAACATCACTCAAGGGAAAATATGTATGTATGCGTAATTGATTTCAAATGGTAAACATGGTATGTATGTATGCGATATATGAAAAAATAATATCACACATTTCCTAACTGCACCAAGGTGGACTTTCCCTAACTAATCCCATATTGTGAAATTAAATCACACATTTAGTTCTCTGCTCTTTATTTTTTTATAGATTAGCATATAGTGAAATTTAATCACATTTAATCTCATACTGTGAAATTTAACCAAACAAACCGAGATGGACTTTCCCTAGCTGTATATATTATATAAAAATATCCCACTACTACTTAAAATGATTTTTTTTATAGATATGCATTACATAGATTTGAATCATCATACCAGTCTTTTTTTGATATTTTTCATGAATATCTGTTTGTGTATTTAATCTTTGTGCTGACGTGATTAGTTAAAATAATTATTTTTGGTTTTTAATAATATATGTAATTTTTCTTTCATATATTTTCATTCATATGTAGTTTTAAATAATTAAATAAGTACAACAAAATTAATTTTTTTATTAGTTGTATGGTATCTGTCTATTAGAGCATCTCCAGTGGAGATGAATTACGGGTGCAGATTACGGTTTTGCTCTCCAGTGGAAGAAGTTACGCGTAATATTCAGGATCCAATTCAGGATCCTGAATGGGTGTCTGGCGCCCATTTAATGGGCGCCAGACTCTAGCGCCCAATTAATGGGCGTTAGACTTCAAAGGGCCCACATAAAGGTTGTTTTTATATCAGCACTTGATTACTTTATCTTGTACAATGAAACAACTGGTACACTTAAGCTACGTCAAGGATAATAAAAACATTGCTGGCACATATAAGCTTCATTAGTAATAATAAAACCATTGCTTTAATCTGCATATCAAAATTAGGGAGGCTTAAGCGCTTTTTTGGACAGCATTATTTCTGGCGTCCATTAAATGGGCGTCTGACCACTGGAGATTTTCAGGGTATTACGCCCTGAATATTAAGTGCTCTGAATATTCAAGCCTTAAGCCATTGGAGATGTCGTTAACTCCATGGTATCTGTTACGTGCTTCGGCTTTACTTGATCATGTTTGACACCGAATGAAAAGGCTTTGAATGTTGCATTTATATATGGCATTGTAATTTGTAAATGATGATTGATTTTGCTACAAAAGGCAAGGCCATTTATTTAATTCCTAAACTCATACTGAATAGATCAATTTATAATAAAATTTAATTAAATAATGTTTGCATTACGTTGAACAGTATAGGATATCAATGCCACATCACAAGTGCAATGGCTATACCATCTGTTTCTATACGATAAGTTTAGAGCTACCAATGTAATTGTAGAAGTAACTGTATTTTCTGTGCCACAATTTATTTGGAGTACAACCTTATTCTAACAAAGCAACATGTACAATGTTGCATGCCTGACGTCTTAGGCTTGAAGTTTGTTTCAAATTCTCTCATTTTAATATGTGGTACTTAAGTTGAGTAATTTTTATTTTTTATGTTCTAGTTGTTCAGTTGCAAATTCATATAAATGTCAAGGTGGGGAAAAAAAATTGTTATCTTCTCCAAATTTGCTAGGACTCACAACATAAATGTCCTGCCTTAACTAAAACCATCTTTACTAATAATTGGATTAGCTTTGATGTAACACTTTTTTAGTGTAAACGTGAATGGGAAAATTGCCCTTCCTTCAAATTAAAATAATATCAACATTAGGTAGCTAGCAAATTTGGATCTGATTAAATGACCAAAAAATATATGCGTGCAGGAAAGGAAATAGATATATTTTCCAAATTAGGATCTAATTAGATGACCAAAAAATATATTTAGGATCTAATTAGATGATAAAAATATATGATCTGATTAGATGGCCAAAAAATATATGGGTCCAGAAAAGAAAATAGATATATTTTGCAAATTATAATCTAATTAGATGACCAAAAATTAGGATCTGATTAGATAACAAAAAAATATATGCGTCCAGAAAAGGGAACATATATATTTTTATATCTTAGATACCAGATCATTCCTTCGTATTCACATACGAAGTCCTGAAGTCCTGTGATATTAGAAATCTACTCCTCTATCATCTATAAATAGGATGCTCTATTTCTCTTTTTCGCTAGTCATCTTTTTCTCCACCTAAACATTTCTACGCACGGTTGCTTTTGTTTCTTACATTTTCATTCATAAGCTTGATACTATTTGTTTGGATTTCTAGATTTTCATTATTTGCTGTGAGTGTACAGATCTTCTTCTTTTGTTTCTCAACCGCACAAAACAACATCTCCCTTTGCTATCTTCAAGCTTGCGCAGATAATATTCTTTTCTCTGCTTCTATCTTTTTGTGCCTTTTTTTTCCACTACCATACAACAATAAGCTTTCACGTAGTAATTACAATTCAGTGTCTTCTCACCTCTCGTTGTATCTGCTCTCCGCTTGAAGCCAGTTACCTGCTCACTGATTGTGTGGTAATAAAGAGTGTGAATTTAGTTGGACATGTTGGTTATTGCTAAGAATTACTTTTGCATGTTCTTTGATTACATTTAGGAATCGATTGGTTCAACAGTTTACAAATTTCACACAAAGGAGGATTTATTTACGGATTTGCACTTTTGATCATAATGTATATTAGCTGATATCTGCTCGTTGATTGTGAGGTAATTTGTTCGAAGTCTTCAATTTTAAAACTTTTTTTTTTTTTGCTTGAGTTGGATGATTATTCTACCGATCGTGCCAATGTATATTTTTAGCCTTATCATAATTATCAAACTTTTTTATTTACATTTGCATTAATTAAGGACTGATATGATCTTTCTATTTTTCGGTCATTAATGTACAATTGATAAATTTAGTGTCATATTAATCATATTTGTATATATAACATAGTTGTATACCAAAAATGAACGGTCAAAAAGGCAAAATAGAAGAGCAAATGCTTCTGAGTTGTTAAGCGCATAAAAGTATATATAATTTTCAAAATAAAAAATATTCATTCTTTAATAGAATTGTACTGTTATCTAATCTCTTTTTATCTTCTCCAAATTTGCTAGGACTCAGCAACATAAATGTCCAGCCTTAACTAAAACCATGTTCAAAATTCTCCATGAAAAAAGAATCAAGCAGTAGATGAATGTGAGAACGTTGTTTGTTAAAACAAGGAATAGAGGTTAGAAGACAACTGAAATAGAAAAGAGGTCCATCTACAGCTCGTAATCAGAGAGGATGTCTAAGAACATTTGATAAATAGACACTTCAACCAATGCTGCTGACAGACCAGAAGAAGTCTATGCTAACGAAGTTGTACAAAAGTGTTTAACCTCAAAGTTAAGGTATAAAGAATTAGTAGGAACGAAAGGCAATAATGTGAGAAGATGTAGAAATAGAGGTTAAGAAATGGAGTTATACATAGAAACGAAATGTTATAAGAGAGGGGGATGCAGTGTAAAATACAGTGAGAACTGACGCTAAGAAAACTTCATTCCTGTGCTCAGAAATTAACAACTTATGAAAGTTTCCATGCTCAAAACGCATGGTGCAAATTAGGCATCAGCTTTTCCCTTTCCTCCTCCCAAGCTCACACAAACCTCCCTAACTCAGAACTCTACAGATCTCAAATCTCAAACCAGGCACCATTCTCCGCAGCCAAAAATGTATTTTCGTACAGAAGCTTTAGAAAACCAAACTTCAACCATCAAAAAAACAATGCTGAAACTAGTTTTACTGGCTAATACAACATGCGGTTGGACCGTGAACTCACTGCTTATTATGGTGACTTACGGCATCTTGATCTCATGCCAAGGTTAAGTGGATCTCATCTAAAATTTCATTTTAGCTATTTGAATTTTAAAATTTTCCTTTTATATTTAAACGCCCATCTCATTTATAGTTCAGCGCAAGTAAAAACATGCCTAACGTGGTGAAAGTAAATAATTTTACAGTGTAGTGGGTTACTTAGTGTTTGCCAAATATGCAGATGGAATGTTTGTTAAAATTACTCATTCGGATTTTGAGGTCCATTGAGGAGGTCAAATTGCTAGAATTTAAGGATATTTAAACGAGCATTAAACAAAAAAAATAGATGTAATGGAAGGCATAATGATTGATGAAAGTTTCATTCGGTCGAAACCAAATTGTCCATTTGCCTTTCATCTTACATAGTAAGAAGGTACAGAGCAACTTAGAATGTAGAATATTAGAATGTTGCCTATTACGCAACGTAGAAACAATATTCTTTAGTTGAAAACTTAGAAAATGATAACATATGGTTTATGCATGAAGTGGTCCTCACGGTTTGTTTCCTGTGCATGTGAGCTTTGCATTGATATTTTCATAGTTGAAAATTTTAGGATAAAAAGAATTTTTGATACTTTTGATATTTTAGGATATCACATGATGATATTTTATGGGAAAATTCACTATGTTAGACCTGTTTGTAAAGTTTATAGCAAGATTAGCCATGTTTTAAAAGTAAGTACAGAAATAGATCTGTTTGGAGTTAACGAAGGCATGTTTTCAAAACTCGCACAAAGGCGTCTTTCCAAAACTCGTCCGCATATTTATTTATTTTTAAAAAAAAAAAAAAAATTCAATAGCGACTTTCTTGAAATTTGATTTGAACATAACTCAATATCTATAATATGAAATTCTAATTTTTCTGTTTCAATTAAATCCGACGTATAACAATTCTTATATATTCGAATGAAGTAAACATTAAACTGCGAACTACCACGACAATTAAATAGTATATATAGCGTAACCTAACAACATAAAACAAACACCAAATTCTAATATTCAAATACAAGAGAGATACATAGTCCGGTTAAGGACAGATAAGTTCGAAACATAAGAAAGACAGATACACGAAATACCACACACACTGACATCGCATCAATAGACATACGTCTCCATTTTAGGCTACTGAAGTGCACCGCTTTCGGTTATGTCCATGCGATCCACATTTGCTGCACCTATTTGTTTTTTGTGTTTGATGTTCGTCCATAACATTTTTGAATCTCATTGATTTTGGTCGTCCAGCTAGTCCTCTGACAGGCGGAGCCAATATTCGTTGACCGATGTACGGGTCCCAGTATTTCTTATCGCGTATAGGATTAAATTATGGGTCGTATGTAGCTCTATAACTTTGGACGGAGTACCATTCAGAAGCAAAATCGTGATGTGCTCTATTACTACCAAAATCATGTGCTGAACAAGCCGCCATCACATGAGCACAAGGTATCTTCTATAGAAGTGGGATTCTGCATGTATATGTGACATCAGAACCGTCGATTACAGCATCATATTCATCGCCATAACCGTTATCACTTGCCATTTATATCGGCCAAATCGAACAAGCCTACAACGTCGTGCGTCAATAGCCCGAGCTTCAATTTTAGCTTCCCATTTTGGAGTAAGTTTCGAATTCAGACCCTCCCCTTTTTTTCGTCTCTTATAGAAATACTCAACTGATTGAAAGAACGTTCTTGCAACCAACGCCTTTATAGACAAGGATCTGATGCCTTTTGGTATACCATTAAAACTTTCAGATGCGTTGGTCGTCATAATATGGAAGCGGTCACCGTCATCTCTGCAAAGAGCCCAGTTTTCTTCGCAATTCCCTGGGCTTCGTTCAATCCAGTTATGCACCTCCGACTTAATTGCCTTGATTTCTTCTCTAAGTTTAGTGTATTCAACCACTTTTGAAGCACATGCAGCAGCGTAAAACAAGCCTACAAGTCGCTTGTCTCGATGACCTGCAGCTTGAAAATTTGCTTTCAGATGTCTTGCACAGAACCAATGTTTGTGAGATTGTCGCCATCTATGCTGCAAAGCGCTTGAAATCCCTTTCATTCTGTCAGATATGAATGTAGTGTGTCTATTTCGTGCGCTATAAATGAACTCATGCATGCATGAAAAGAACCAGGCCCAACTATCATATGATTCGGATTCGACCACCCCATAAGCTAATGGGAAAAGGAAGTCGTCCGCATGTACAGCGGTAGCCACTAGCAGTATTCCTTTATACTTTCCTTGCAAATGTGTCCCATCAATAGAGAGCACTGGACGGCAGTGTACAAAACTTGCAATAGAAGGACCAAATGCCCAAAAAGCACGATCGAATACCCCCAAACTCATCGTGTACTATATGTCCTACTGAACCTGGATTGCGTCTTTTTATTTCCACAAAATATTGAGGCAAATACGAATATGATTCGGCCCAGTCACCGTATATTTTTTCCAAAGTTTTATTCAACATTCGCCAAGCTTTCATGTAACTGATTTTGATGAAGAGTTGCTCGTCGACAAGCACTTGCACCGTCCCAGCTGAGATATCCCAATCGGCCTTCACAAAAGCCATTATTTTGGATACAAGAAACGCAAAAGTGGCTTGCTTGTGGTTTGAATTAATCGTCGGGTTGACACAGTTATGTTCATGAGGCAACTTTCTGATTTTCCAACATCCAGTTTATGATCTCTTCGACACAATAGCATGTATTCGCCATGGACAAGTAGCATCAACATTACATATAGCGGTGTATATTGTTTTATTCGACTTGATTGGCTTATATGAAACACCGTGCAGAATAGACCATTTCGTAAGTTAGTGGAGAAATTGTTCCTTGCTTTGGAATACCATTCCAATAGCAAAACCATTTTGTACGCAGACAGCCGAGAATTTTTCTCCAGAAAACTCTAGATTAGCCACTATGGATCTGGCCATCATTTGCGCCGTGCAGAGATCATCGTCCATTGGTGCTTCCATTTGAACTTCATCACCATCTTCTTCGGGATCTACTATGTTTGGAAAGTCATAGTCCAGTGGTTCGTTGTTGACTTCGGTCCAGCATGTATCATCGACAGTTGTCGTGGCAACCGCCATGTTGTCAATATGTTCGGCCTGTTGTGAAGGACCTGCACCCCAGTCTTCTTCGGGTTCTATAGTCAATCTGTTAATAAATGTATTTTAGTTAAATCTTACATTTCAGTTAGTAGTTATAAAACTTAATTTGATCAATAACACATACCTTTGGCTCATATCTAACAGTTCTGACTGATCTGTTTGTTGTTCTTGTTGTTGTTGCTGCTGCTCGTCCACATTTGGTGGAAAATACGGATTTGTGTACAAAGGAGAACTAAGGATGAGTGAAGGATCATGAGTTTGCAACATTTCTGTGAAATAACCTAAACTGCTACTCACTATAGGCAGCGTGATTATTTCTTCCACGACATCTTCCACGATTTCTTTTGCTGTTTTTGCAACAAACAATTGAATCGATTTCTTAACAGTAGAAAATAGTACTTGTACATCTGCATCTTCTAAAAGTGCTACGGTTCTTGTCCCCGATTCAGTAGGCCAGTTAACCGACAACTCGATATCATATTCGAGAGGGTTAATTTTGGTTGTTTGGAAGACTGTTTCTTTCAAACCATCAAGCATGCAACCCCTTCGAACTCTCCCTGGTTTGCAGAATCCTCCCACATAACTTCCATTTTGGCGCTCATCCATAACCAATTCACCGTCGAAGCAGCATAGTGCAGTAATAAAAGTAGGCGCCATTGTTGAGTGAGTATATTTTTCTTGAGCTTATTAGAAGATAGACTTGAAGTGTTTGAGACATAATGTGCTGATAACGTATGAAATAGGAAAACCAGCTTTGATATGTCACTGTCATATCAACTTTAGTCAACTCAGTATGGTCGTTGTCAAATCAGAATTGGCAGCCTAGTCAAATCACCTGATTTGCGGCAGATCATACTGTACATAAACAGACTGACCCAACTTTAATTTGTGGCAGCTAGTTGTCAATTCATCTTTATGTCATAATGTATAGTGTATGAACCAGCAAACATACAAAACTTTAATTCAGACTTCAAAAACAGAAAATATTTCATTAGAATAACACAAACATACAATATTTGTATTAATCTTCCAACTCCTACAAACACACAAATAATAATTCAAACTAAACTTCAGAAACATACAACGACAACGGATAATACAATAATTCAAACTAAACTTCAAACACCTACAACGACGATAAATAATAGAAACATTACTGGTTAGGTTTAAATTGCAAGTCCTCTACGCGTTTTTTGAGACGTCTATTTTCTTGCTCCAGCTTATTCGCATTCGTTATGGCCCTACGACAAAGCGGTTCGTCAATCCATTCTGAAAAATTGCAACCGTGGGGATAATTAGGACAAAGAAGACTTCGACGACCAATGTTTTCGCCGTCATCATGTAACGATAAGGAATTTCGCTCGATTCGAATCGATCGCTAAACCGACCAAGACCGTTCGAAACCCCTGATTGTTTTGAGAACACGACAAATTGGAACGCAAACAGAAGAACATTTCATTGTTAATTACAACAATTCCATCAGAATACAAGAATATACAGAGTATGAATGAATATTATACATCAGAAAATATCAGAGATTTAAATTACATTTAAATACATAGCAGCGGAAAATAATACAAAACACAACTGAAAGAGATATACGGATACAGAGCTTTCCGGATATCGTTCCAGCTGTAAATCAGGATCCTGAGAATATAAATCTGCAAAACCATAACTACTAGCTGCCCATGTCAAAATAAGGGCACCCAGAGTTTAGGTTAAAACAATAAACTCCAGGTCAGTCATGTGACTGGTGTGAAAACTAAAACAGTTATTAATCTTTGTTTTAAAGTTAGGTAAATCAAGGGACCACGTCGTATAACACGGAACGGGTTTCCTTCCAAGAATACCAGTGCATAAAACAACAAAAGCAATGCTAAATAAAGAACAATGAAGCTATTATAAGACCCATGTCCCATCACACAATGCAACACAAGCCGAAGGTTAGGGTTTTACCTTATAATAGCCAAAGAATGCTTGATACGCTAAATTTCATCTTTTATTATTACTATAAGTGAAGAAATCAATTTCAATCATAAGTATCAATCATAGGCGGCATGAATGCCCCATATCACTATGTCGCCATATATAGGTGTACAACTAAAATCGCAAAGCTCGTATTGGAAGTTGGATTTCCATCTGTGAACCAAGGCAAGGGATCGTCCTTACCGAATTCGAGACGCTCTAGTCCGCCCCTCAGGAACAGCCGCAACTGCCCCTTGGATCGTCAGGGCCGGTCCACCCGATGTGGATTATAATGCCTGAACACTACGTTTCCCCACCCTATAGGGTGTCAATGAGTCCAATGACTCCATCGGCTCCACATAGTCACCGATATATCCGAGGCGCCTCGCAACCCAACAACCACATAAGTCAAACTCGTTAGGGCGTGTCAAACCACTGACGCCACTTCTAACTAGAAAGAAACACATGTCCTCCCTGATGTCCTCTCCCGTTTCTGGTTCACAACCGGGGTGTGAGGCTCGCGAATCAACGCTACACAAAGCTGTGTCACACAGGCTGTGCTTTGATCATCAACCACGAGATTCTGCTTTTCAGCAGAAGTCATGATCATCTGCATCTTAGCATGCCACACATGCTGACCACTCCATGCAACCGATATCCATCAATCACACAGAATGATATCCAATGTCAGACACACAGTCCATTTACAAGTCCGTTCTGGGTCTGAACGAAACCGGAGGCACCTTGTACCTCGCATATCCATCGATCTCCAAGTACGTCTAGACGATCACCAACTGATTCCCTCCTCTTGGGTGTACGGCCCAATCAAGATCATCGGTAATTATCCAAAAGATGTGAAGACCTCCGGTCTTCAACCACCGTCTTCATCTTCGACAAATCGTTGTATCAGTTATTCAGAATGGGATAAACCCGGTCTTTTCGAACAACACGCGTATATAATAAACAAGTGTTACACAAACATAACATACGCCTCATTCCAATTCCTCAGTCACTAACCGCAAATTAGTAAGAGAACAATTTCCTAAATATTAACCCCGAAGGCCGAAACCGACATCAGATCAATACCCAGGAAACCATTCATCTTAACTAATCTTCAGTTAGTTGTTAAATTTCACATTCTTAGAGAGATGTTCCCATTAATTTTATCAAAGATAAATTCCTTAAATTTATTCTTTAATCTTCTTTTGAATATCAATTCAAACCAAATTATGGTTTACCCAAACTAGTCGGGATTAACGAACCTTACCGAAGTAATCAATTGTTAAATTTCCCAACCCCAAACCTATTCATCCCTTTAAGTAAAACTGGTAATACTTCATACCTAACACCACGGTGTTATCGGTAAATTCAATTACCATTTCACGTTCAAATCTAATTAAAGATTTAACTATCGCCTGGAGCAAAACTGGTGATACTCCATTCTCGATCATTTCAATCTAATTAAATATTCATTAAAACTCCACTTGGTTTTAATCTTCCCAAAAATCAATATTAATGATTGTTTAACTTGGGAAATCATATCCTGTCTTTAACTGGGTTAAAGAACCAATGTCATTTAAAACACGGTTCACGATAAACCCAAAATCACATTTTATTCCATCAGCCTTTAACCGTAAATTAGCAAGTGAACAATTCCCTAAGTAATAACCCCGTAGGCCGAAACCAACATCGGATCAATACCCAGGAAACCATTCAACTTAACTAATCTTCAATTAATTTCTGATTTTCTTAACTTCGTTGGGTCTAAGAACAGTATTATTAAAGATACCATTCACGACAACCCAAAATCACATTCCATTAATTATCGGTTTAAAGAACAAACATTATTTAAAACACCGTTCATGATAAACCCAAAAATCAATTCAAATTCAATTCCAATTAAATACCATTTAATTGGTATACTTCATTAAATCTAAATAAAAAGATTTAATCTTTTTCTCAACTGGGTTTAAGAACAGTGTTAATGAAGACACCATTCACGACAAACCCAAATCCCATTTGATATTAAATACAAGACTCTGAATAGAAAATATATCGGTTTATATTCAATATCAAATTCTACGACCAACAAATATCGTATTGGAAATAAAGATATAAATATATCTTTCAAATTTCCATAACCATATCTGTATAATCACGAAATCCAACATCGAAATATTCCAAAGACAATTTCGATTCAAATCCATTTCCACTTTATATATTGGAAATTCTTGTTATTTTCAAAACCATTTCAAATCCACTTTATTTATTTTAAAAATAAATGGGATTATAATTCTAGTTCAAAACTAGTTCATTTCGATAAAAAACTATTTTTATCTTTTCAAATATGAAGTTTTTCATCCCAATTCTTTCCAAACCATTTCTTATGATTTTTCACAAATTATTACTATTTTTAATAATTTTATCAAGGCCCGTACAGTCGATTTCCATCAACGGCCATCAAACTGCACTTACGGCAACCTTTTCCAAATTTGATTTTGACATAATTCCAAATCCAACCATTAGATTTCAAATCTCTAATATTCGTTAGAAAGCTCTTTTTGATACGAACCCAACGGTTCCGGTTTTAGGAGAATCCGACGGTCAGATCTCCCGTAATATTCACTCGAAGTCAATGGTCGAAATTCGCGAACTGCCTCGGCGCGGCGCGTTCTATTCAGGCCATTATATATATATATATATATATATATATATATATATATATATATCGTCGATTTCCTTTTAAAACGTATTTTATAAATCGTTTTAAATTCGTTTTCAAAACGATTTCAACTTCATATTCAATTTCAAATCAAAATTGAATATTCCACATCATTAATCTATAAATGATAATATATTCAAAACGTTATATTTTGAAATCACTTCCTTTTCTATATTCATTATAAAAACGAATATAATCGATATAAGTATCGTTCGCATCAAAATGGCGCATATCTAATCAACACGGCTTTCTATATTTCAATAACTTCGTTATTTTATTCGACAAATGAATATTTTCTTCAACACATGAATATATATTGTTTGTTCAACACATGAATATATATGTTTATTCAACACATGAATATTCATTTTATTCAACACATGAATTTTCTTTCTATTCAACACATGAATTTTCTTTCTATTCAACACATGTTTTTTTTAATAATATTCCTTATTTTCCAAATTGGAATGAGGCCCAATCAATTACCATAGATTTTATTTCTATGGATTTCCATACAACACATGTATATATCAATAGTGATACACAATCATCCATCATCCAGAGTGCACTCCTTAACTGCCTAAGCATTGAATATAAATAATCAACGCTTAAAACAGCCTGTCAACCGATCGATCGACATACAACTAAACAATTGGGATTACATCAATATCATCCCAACACCCGTGTAGGGTTTCAATCAATCAACCGAATATTTTATTTGTGCAGTTGGGCGATGTGTAAAATTTATCGTCCCAATTAATATCAGTCAAATCGGTGTACATAAACAAATCGTTCAATTCGTAAATGAATATTTATTTTATTTACTCGTTAAAAATCATATTTTTAACTATAAAATATTTATAACGATAAAATATTTTATTTCATTCCACATCACACAATCAAATTCCACAACACAGCAATCAAACAAACAAGTCATCCATTGTTTGTGGACGACGGGTGTCAGGTGCTGCGAAGCACCATCTGCATCCTAGTATATATTTCAACTAGAAAATAAAATAAAAGTGAGGAGTTCTCAACTTTGGGATTCACTCCGCCATTCTTTCCTTCTGAACGGTTTGGATTTTCCAGAAATTCCAACGCAGTCTTTTCTACGCTGTTCATATTAAAAATCACATTTTTAATATGATGTTTATATTGTAAAGATCATATTTTTATTTCAATACTATTCATATAAAAATGTGATTTTTATATGGCTACTATATAAATAAAAATTGTATTTATATTTCAAATCTAAATATATAATAAATCGTATTTTTACTTTGCTAATCCATATATAAAAATCGAATTTTTTTATAACGCTACCTGTAACACCCCGAATTTTAGTTAATACTAATATTCACTAATTACAGAATAAATAATCTCAGATGTGAGAATTGGAGGAAACGGGCTGCGTCATTGCGTTCGTCTCGGAAAAATACGCGAAATAGAGTCCGAGTTTTCGAGAATCGGAGTCCGTATGGCCCAGTTATGGCCCAATGAAGTTGGCAGAAAATTTAAGTTAAAAACAGATTTAAAATTCAGTTCTAAAACAAGTTTGGAGCCAAAAGCGGAGAGGGTGGGAAAGTTCCCGCCTAGCCCCGTGTCGACAGGCATGTCGACAGGGGTGTCGACAGCCCTGTCGACAGGGGTGTCGACACAGGGTGTCGGCCCTGTTAATCTGGGTGCACCAGATCTGGTTTTTGGGTTAGTCTTGGGATGGGTTCTAGAGATTTCCGAAATCTAAGGGTTCTAATCTAATCTAGGGTTAATCTAAGGGCCTAAAACACTACCTAATCCTATAAATAAGACCCCAACCCTACCCTAATTTATTCATAATTAGATCTTGTAACTAAACTATGGCAAAATGAAACTTGATCATGGCCTCCACAAATCAATGAAGAGAGTTGCAAGCTAATCAACCTCTAATCATCACCATCTTCAAATATAGCAACTAGTTCTACTTCATAAGTTTGCTAATCTTGGTTTTGGTGAGTTTCTATCACTTTGATGATCAATTGCTAAATTAAGTAGATGAGATATGATGAGATCTATGGTTTTGCATGAGGATTAATGGGTTTTCAAGTCATATGATATGATGTGAATATGCTAATCTATGTATAATATTAATCCTATGTTTGTGCATGTTGTTATGCAAGTTCATATGCAAGTTATGTGTATGATGTTATGTAAGTTATGTGCATGTTGTTATGCAAGTTCATATGCAAGTTATGTGTATGATGTTATGTAAGTTATGTGCATGTTGTTATGCAAGTTCATATGTAAGATATGTGTATGATAATATGCAAGTTCATGATGATATGCTATGCAAGTTACATGTATGTTAATATGTAAGTTCATGATGATATGCTATGCAAGTTACATGTATGATAATATGCAAGTTCATGATGATATGCTATGCAAGTTACATGTATGTTAATATGCAAGTTCATGATGATATGCTATGCAAGTTACATGTATGTTAATATGTAAGTTCATGATGATATGTTATGCAAGTTACATGTATGTTGTTATGCAAGTTCATATGCAAGTTATGTGTATGATGTTATGTAAGTTATGTGCATGTTGTTATGCAAGTTCATATGCAAGTTATGTGTATGATGTTATGTAAGTTATGTGCATGTTGTTATGCAAGTTCATATGCAAGTTATGTGTATGATGTTATGTAAGTTATGTGCATGTTGTTATGCAAGTTCATATGCAAGTTATGTGTATGATGTTATGTAAGTTATGTGCATGTTGTTATGCAAGTTCATATGCAAGTTATGTGTATGATGTTATGCAAGTTATGTGCATGATGTTATGCAAGTTATGTGTATGTTGATATGCAAGTTATGTTTATGATATTATGCAAGTTATGTGTATGATGTTATGCAAGTTAACATGTAACATGTTGTGCAAGTTCACACCTTTAAGACACATGCAAGTTCACCTTTGTATAACCTATGAACACTTATGCAAGTTGCCTTTATATATGACATATGTATGTTCATGCAAGTTGGGTTATTTAGTAATGCTAGTTGGGTTAATATCATGATGTAAGTGGACACCTTTTAACCCATGTTAATGCTAATGTATGCTAGGTGAAACCCATGTTAATTGTGAAAGAATCTTCTCTTGGAAATATGTCGTGTTAGCATAAGTACGTGGGGAAACGATGGGGTTAATAGACATGTTAACGAAATGGTGTGAAATGGTTATGATTAAGCATACCATAAAATGAATAAGCATAAGCGGGAATTTACCTATTGAGTTAGGTCTACCCCATGGGAATTTACCTATTGAGTTAGGTCTACCCATGTTATGAAATTGGGAATTTACCTATTTAGTTAGGTCTACCCATATTCTTAAAAATGTGTAATTAATTAGGGATAATTAATATAAATATGGGGGTGATTAATTAGGTGTAATTAATCAACTAAGACACGAGGTTGGACCCTTTTGTAGCGGAAGTCTGCCCGGAACCGACCGGCCATCCAGCAGCTACAAATGATTGGCCCAATGTGAGAGGTCTTAGTCATAAATTAAATACGTGATTAAAGTAAAGACACGAGGTTAGGCCCTTTTTATGACGTAAGGCTGCCCGGACCCAACCGGCATATCCAGCAGTCATAAGAGATGGTCTAATGTGAGAGGTCTTTATGAGGTCATGATCTTAATTAATTAATTAAGAAACACTTAACCAAATTAGCATGTAGAGGGACATGAGGGGTTAAGTGGGTGCCTTGGGTGGCATGTGGAAATGTAGTGGTTGCCCTGGGTGGCAATAGAAAATACGATTAGAATACTTAACCAAAGCGGGACATGTAATTAAACATGATTAAAGGGTTAAGTAAGTGCCATGGGTGGCATGTGGAAATCTAGTGGGTGCCTTAAGGGGCAATTGAAATATGATTAGATGACTTAACCAAATCTTAACATGTAAGTGGGCATGATTATAAAAAGGGGTTAAGTGGGAAGCACTAGATAAAATTGCAAGCTTAGGTGGTAGCTTGTGGGGGCCCATTTCAACCAATATCCCAAACGTATCTTTGTGGGCTCGACTCAAGTCGAGTGACGGGACACGCATATTGGGCTTGACTATAAGAGGCCAAAACGGGTTAGCGGTGGCAACGCAGGATCAACGGGTTTCATATGCGTGTGTGGGCCCGGGCTGGTTGGTAAGTCGTTGTTGCATCGTGTAGATATAAAGCCGTGCACCGTTGATATTATCAGGTTGCCACTTTGGGGAATGATACACCCCATTGTGGGACCAGCACGGGTATCTACGTAAGGGAGCCGATCGCTTGGGGAGTAGTGGGTACACCTATGTAGTTAGTTAGGAGTACACGAAACTACTGGGTAAAAATTACTAAGTACACTTAGTGGGATCAACCTTTAAGTAGGAATTACTCTTGGGTGGGTAGAACTGGTGTGGTGCAGTGTAGTAATTATCCTTGGGTGGGTGGATGCGTCTTTACGGTTATCTTAGTTTATCCTAAGTCTACCAAGCTGCTTAGTGTAGCCATTCATCCCCAGACGTTACCGTATATCAAGTTTATGTCTTCTCTGGTTACTTTAATGATTGTATTGTTAAAGTTATAGGACTCGCTCAGACTTATGTCTGACCCCGTTGTTTTTATCTTTTTCCCAACCCTCAGGTTATCAGAGTAGGCCCAGTACGAGTGGGCTTTGATCAGGCTGCTTTATTCTCTTTTGGAGCTTGGACCATAGATGTAGAGCTCAGCTTACCCTTTCTTTTATGGCTATCAGTTCATGTATTGGGATTATGTACTTTTATGTATCAGGATGGATATTTTGTACTTGACTCTTATTATGGTTTTGTGATGTAACCAAACATGTTTTACTTTCCGCTGCAATGAAATGATGTTTTAAAATTTTCAAGTATTACTTATATCTATCTTGTTGTAATTTTTCTGTTCTATATTCACTTAAAATACTCCACCGATGTTATGGCATTCCCTTAGAGAGTGACCATAGCGGGTGTGGGGTGTTACACGTGGTATCAGAGCTTAAGGTTACCAGAACAGATAAATTTTTTAGAAAAACTATTTTCTAAGAATATTTTTGAAAGGAGTATTTTCAAAAACATGTCTTTTAAGAGAAAAGTTTTTGAAAGAAAAGCATAATCCCCAATAGCCATATCTATATCTTTCGAATTCTCCGTTTTGAATCTCTTCCTCTCTCTCATTTTGAGTTTCCCCTCCGCGTATAGATGATCTTTCTAAGATAGATAAGGATGGAAAACCACTTCAAGGGACTTAGACGTTAATCAGATTAGAAGTTGGTTCAAGAAGGAGGAGGACTGGTAGGTACCTATAGGATAGACGATGAGAGGAAGGCTCAAATAGTTGTTTGGTTAATAAAGGATGAAACCTCATTGGTGGGAGGTTACGAGTGGAGAATGGGAAGAAGAAGAAGGTTAGTAGTTATCCTTTGGGGAGGAATAGGACACCTTATTAGGATTGTCCAAAGAGGCAAGGGCAAGGTACGGAATCTCCTGGAGGGTAGTTGTATTCCCTCACGGCTAGTGTACCAGATGGGGATAGGACCGTCTAGGTTGGAATTTGGGATTTCTATATTATCTGATTCGAACTTTATTTGATTCTGACGCATCGAGTTCGTTTATCTCATCATTGTTAGTTGAGTCACTGCACTTAGACACCAGTTTGGTAGATGATCCCTTAGTTGTTTCAAACCCAATTGGGGCTCCATGATGTGTTTGGGTTTGAAAGTTGCTATACTTAGCATTGAGTTTGGATGTGATGCTTCTGGGCTTCACGAGCTATGGGTTAGTTTGGGCATGGACTGGTTATCCAGTAGGGATGCCGTTCTTGATTTTGAAAGAGAGTTGTTAGGCTTATGACCCGCTTGGGTAACACTCTCGAGATCTCTTGTAATCCCATAGAGACTGTTATGCTAGGTTATCTAGAATCGCTTGACACGACGGTCTAGAGTTTGCGATCTGTTAGTACGGTCCGGAAATGCTCGGATGTGTGTGAGGAGGTGAAGGGCTTACCTCCGGAGCGGGAGATTGACTTCCGAATATATCTGTTAGACAATGCCAAACCAGTACCTTGGCCAGTGTGCCACATGGCTCCTTGTGAGAGGAGGGAACTCCATGAGTAAGTAGGCGATTTGCTTGAAGAGGGGTTCATAAGACGAAGTATATCGGAGTGGGGTGCTCCAGTAGTTTTCGCCACGAAGGCGGATGGGTCACTCAGACTTTGTGTAGGCTAAAGAGAACTAAATAAACTCACAAAGAAGAATAGACACCCATTGCCGAGGATTGATGATCTCTTTGATCAGTCAGTTGGCGCCTCAGTGTTTTCGCAGTTGGACTTAGCCACGGGGTTTCATCGGGGAGAGTGGCTGAGGATAGTATAGAGGAGACTGCCTTAGGGACTCCGGATGGTTTTTATGAGTGGCTGGTGATGCCATTTGGTTTGACGAACGCCCCCGCATATTGGTTTGATGAGAAGGGTGTTCAGGGAGTACCTAAATAAGTTCGTAATGTTCTTTGTAATGACACCTTGGTCTTTTCTGGGAACGAAATAAGTTTTCGCATGTACTCAATAGGTTGAGCAAAGTCAGTCATGGTATAAAACGGTGGTTTTGGAGCGAGACTGGCGAGGACATCCAGGGTTGGACAAGGGGCTTAATTATTTAGCCGTTTTTACTAGTATCATCTCACGTAGGTCGTCTGAATTCGAAGGAGGTATCCCTTGGGTGTTTGTCTGATATTGGTTTAGGCCTTTGGGGCTTGCATTTGGGGGATGCCGAGTTCGACTAGGGTGGTCTGCGTGAGAGATGAACAGTTGTGATGATTTTGGATGATATCCTGGTGGAGAAGAGCATGCCCTATATCTTAGGGAAGTGTTGGAGACTCTTCGAGCGCATAGTCTTAGGACAGCAAAAGTGGATGGGATTCTTAGCATCCTATGAGTTTGAGATAGCGTATGCCCATGGCAAGGGAAACATGGTAGCGGATGCCTTAAGTAGAAAAAGGTTGTCCTTGAGTTCATTGTTCGTTGAACGACGGAGCTTAGAGTTTATTTCTATGTTTGACTTTAGACCTTCCGTTGACTTTGTACTCGGTTTGCTAGCCTCCTTGGAGGTTAGGCCTACTCTTTTGGGGCGTATTGGCGGAGCACAGCGGGACGACCCACAATTGGTTGAGTTAGTAAAGAAGCTCATGAGGAGGGGGAGTCGTCCAGCCATTTGAGTAGGTACACCCTGGATGGTAAGGGGTGTTTGCGTAGAGACGGTAGACTTTTGTGTACCGCAAGACGAGGGTTTGAGGAAGGCTATACTTGATAATGCACATCGGTCGAAGATGACCATATATCCCGGTGGGGACAAGATGTACCAAGACATGAAGCAAGTTTTCTTTTGGGCCGGTATGAAGAAAGATGTGGCCGAGTATGTCGCTAGATGCTTGGTGTGCCAACAAGTGAAAGCGGAGCAAAAGAAACCCGGTGTGTTGCTTCACCCATTGGAAGTTCCGCTATGGAAGTGGGATCGTGTCGATGGATTACCGAGATCGAGGGAGGGTAATACGGGAATTTGGGGTGTGGTAGACAGACTTACTAAGAGTGCCCATTTCATACCCGTGAAGAGCAAGAGGACTGTTCCAAGTCTAGCTTCAGTTTACATTTGAGAGATTGATAGATTACATGGTGTACCTTCCAGTATAGTGAGCAATCGAGATCCTATCTTCACTAGCGAGTTTTGGAAGAGTTTGCAAGAGGCGGTAGGGACTCAGTTATGTTAGAGTACCGCATATCATCCTCAGACGGACGGTCAGACCGAGAGGGTGAATCGTATTTTAGAAGACCTTTTGAGGCTACGTATCTTGGATTTTGGAGGTACATGGGAGAGCATCTTCCATTGGTGAAGTTCGCGTATAATAACAACTTTCAGTCTAGTATTGGCATGGCACCTTTCGAAGCTCTTTATGGAAGGCCTTGTCGATCACCTACACATTGGTGGGAATCTACGGATGAGATCTTGCTTGGGCCGATAAGGTTAGAAAGACTTCGGGAAAAGATTGATTTGATTCAAAGAAGGATGAAAGCAGCGCAATCCTATGCGGACAAGAGGAGAACAGAGCTTGAGTTTGATATTAAGACATGCTTTTTATCAAGGTATCTCCGTTACGGGATGTGGTTCACTTTGGATCTGTTGGGAAGTGAATACCAAGGGGTTGTTGGGCCGTTTCCTATTAAGGAAAGGATTGGACAGTTGGCATATAGAGTGGGGTTGCCCGACAGGCTTAGTGGTGTACATGATATATTCTATGTGTCACATTTGAGGAAGTTCCTACATGAGGCCGCTGAGGTGGTAGAGCCGAGCTTGCTTAAAGAAGTAGAGATAGAGCGTGATGAGACGATTCGACGAGCTCCTACTCGCATCCTTGGGTCAGAGACTAGGAAGTTGAGGAATCGAGAGGTTCAACTAGTCAAAGTGCAATGGGGAGAAGATGAGAGCAACGCTACCTTAGAGACGGAAGAGAAGATGCGTTCATTATACCCATTCCTTTTTAGGATATGTCTTTTAATTTCTCCTTTATCGTTTGACTAGTACTTATCTTATCTGTAGTATGTCCTCTCATTAGTACCTTTGACCTTTAGATAGGGTAAACCTATGGTTGAAACATGTGTTTGAGACATGTTATGGTTGATGGATGCATGTGGATGCAAGTGGTTGCTAGTGGTTGCTCGTGGATGCATATACACACACTCTAGGCACTAGATCGGCTCAGTCACTTCATATTGCATATTGCATATAATTGTGTGTAGGTAGCTATATTTATGGATGTTTAATGATTGTGTTATCATATGGATGATGCATTTTGGTGAATGATTGTGCACTCATATAGATACTGTATGTGTCGATAGGGTTATCTCGCATACATATTGGATGCATGGCACTATCATGGTTTGCATATGTTCGTACATTAGATAGGGAACATATACACACACTTTTTGCATATGCTCATACATCATTAGAAATTGTTTTAAGGACAATGGATGCCCGTGTTTGATGGATTGAGTAGATGGTTGTTTGGATGGTAGGATATGCATTCTCCTTAGCTTAGAGATTTCGGGGACGAAATCCTTTAAGGAGGGGAGAATGTAACACCCCGAATTTTAGTTAATACTAATATTCACTAATTACAGAATAAATAATCTCAGATGTGAGAATTGGGGGAAACGGGCTGCGTCATTGCGTTCGTCTCGGAAAAATACGCGAAATAGAATCCGAGTTTTCGAGAATCGGAGTCCGTATGGCCCAGTTATGGCCCAATGAAGTTGGCAGAAAATTTAAGTTAAAAACAGATTTATAATTCAGTTCTAAAACAGGTTTGGAGCCAAAAGCGGAGAGGGTGGGAAAGTTCCCGCCTAGTCCCGTGTCGACAGGCATGTCGACAGGGGTGTCGACAGCCCTGTCGACAGGGGTGTCGACACAGGGTGTCGGCCCTGTTAATCTGGGTGCACCAGATCTGGTTTTTGGGTTAGTCTTGGGATGGGTTCTAGAGATTTCCGAAATCTAAGGGTCCTAATCTAATCTAGGGTTAATCTAAGGGCCTAAAACACTACCTAATCCTATAAATAAGACCCCAACCCTACCCTAATTTATTCATAATTAGATCTTGTAACTAAACTATGGCAAAATGAAACTTGATCATGGCCTCCACAAATCAATGAAGAGAGTTGCAAGCTAATCAACCTCTAATCATCACCATCTTCAAATATAGCAACTAGTTCTACTTCATAAGTTTGCTAATCTTGGTTTTGGTGAGTTTCTATCACTTTGATGATCAATTGCTAAATTAAGTAGATGAGATATGATGAGATCTATGGTTTTGCATGAGGATTAATGGGTTTTCAAGTCATATGATATGATGTGAATATGCTAATCTATGTATAATATTAATCCTATGTGCATGTTGTTATGCAAGTTCATATGCAAGTTATGTGTATGATGTTATGTAAGTTATGTGCATGTTGTTATGCAAGTTCATATGCAAGTTATGTGTATGATGTTATGTAAGTTATGTGCATGTTGTTATGCAAGTTCATATGTAAGATATGTGTATGATAATATGCAAGTTCATGATGATATGCTATGCAAGTTACATGTATGTTAATATGTAAGTTCATGATGATATGCTATGCAAGTTACATGTATGATAATATGCAAGTTCATGATGATATGCTATGCAAGTTACATGTATGTTAATATGCAAGTTCATGATGATATGCTATGCAAGTTACATGTATGTTAATATGTAAGTTCATGATGATATGCTATGCAAGTTACATGTATGTTGTTATGCAAGTTCATATGCAAGTTATGTGTATGATGTTATGTAAGTTATGTGCATGTTGTTATGCAAGTTCATATGCAAGTTATGTGTATGATGTTATGTAAGTTATGTGCATGTTGTTATGCAAGTTCATATGCAAGTTATGTGTATGATGTTATGTAAGTTATGTGCATGTTGTTATGCAAGTTCATATGCAAGTTATGTGTATGATGTTATGTAAGTTATGTGCATGTTGTTATGCAAGTTCATATGCAAGTTATGTGTATGATGTTATGCAAGTTATGTGCATGATGTTATGCAAGTTATGTGTATGTTGATATGCAAGTTATGTTTATGATATTATGCAAGTTATGTGTATGATGTTATGCAAGTTAACATGTAACATGTTGTGCAAGTTCACACCTTTAAGACACATGCAAGTTCACCTTTGTATAACCTATGAACACTTATGCAAGTTGCCTTTATATATGACATATGTATGTTCATGCAAGTTGGGTTATTTAGTAATGCTAGTTGGGTTAATATCATGATGTAAGTGGACACCTTTTAACCCATGTTAATGCTAATGTATGCTAGGTGAAACCCATGTTAATTGTGAAAGAATCTTCTCTTGGAAATATGTCGTGTTAGCATAAGTACGTGGGGAAACGATGGGGTTAATAGACATGTTAACGAAATGGTGTGAAATGGTTATGATTAAGCATACCATAAAATGAATAAGCATAAGTGGGAATTTACCTATTGAGTTAGGTCTACCCCATGGGAATTTACCTATTGAGTTAGGTCTACCCATGTTATGAAATTGGGAATTTACCTATTTAGTTAGGTCTACCCATATTCTTAAAAATGTGTAATTAATTAGGGATAATTAATATAAATATGGGGGTGATTAATTAGGTGTAATTAATCAACTAAGACACGAGGTTGGACCCTTTTGTAGCGGAAGTCTGCCCGGAACCGACCGGCCATCCAGCAGCTACAAATGATTGGCCCAATGTGAGAGGTCTTAGTCATAAATTAAATACGTGATTAAAGTAAAGACACGAGGTTAGGCCCTTTTTATGACGTAAGGCTGCCCGGACCCAACCGGCATATCCAGCAGTCATAAGAGATGGTCTAATGTGAGAGGTCTTTATGAGGTCATGATCTTAATTAATTAATTAAGAAACACTTAACCAAATTAGCATGTAGAGGGACATGAGGGGTTAAGTGGGTGCCTTGGGTGGCATGTGGAAATGTAGTGGTTGCCCTGGGTGGCAATAGAAAATACGATTAGAATACTTAACCAAAGTGGGACATGTAATTAAACATGATTAAAGGGTTAAGTAAGTGCCATGGGTGGCATGTGGAAATCTAGTGGGTGCCTTAAGGGGCAATTGAAATATGATTAGATGACTTAACCAAATCTTAACATGTAAGTGGGCATGATTATAAAAAGGGGTTAAGTGGGAAGCGCTAGATAAAATTGCAAGCTTAGGTGGTAGCTTGTGGGGGCCCATTTCAACCAATATCCCAAACGTATCTTTGTGGGCTTGACTCAAGTCGAGTGACGGGACACGCATATTGGGCTTGACTATAAGAGGCCAAAACGGGTTAGCGGTGGCAACGCAGGATCAACGGGTTTCATATGCGTGTGTGGGCCCGGGCTGGTTGGTAAGTCGTTGTTGCATCGTGTAGATATAAAGCCGTGCACCGTTGATATTATCAGGTTGCCACTTTGGGGAATGATACACCCCATTGTGGGACCAACACGGGTATCTACGTAAGGGAGCCGATCGCTTGGGGAGTAGTGGGTACACCTATGTAGTTAGTTAGGAGTACACGAAACTACTGGGTAAAAATTACTAAGTACACTTAGTGGGATCAACCTTTAAGTAGGAATTACTCTTGGGTGGGTAGAACTGGTGTGGTGCAGTGTAGTAATTATCCTTGGGTGCGTGGATGCGTCTTTACGGCTATCTTAGTTTATCCTAAGTCTACCAAGCTGCTTAGTGTAGCCATTCATCCCCAGACGTTACCGTATATCAAGTTTATGTCTTCTCTGGTTACTTTAATGATTGTATTGTTAAAGTTATAGGACTCGCTCAGACTTATGTCTGACCCCGTTGTTTTTATCTTTTTCCCAACCCTCAGGTTATCAGAGTAGGCCCAGTACGAGTGGGCTTTGATCAGGCTGCTTTATTCTCTTTTGGAGCTTGGACCATAGATGTAGAGCTCAGCTTACCCTTTCTTTTATGGCTATCAGTTCATGTATTGGGATTATGTACTTTTATGTATCAGGATGGATATTTTGTACTTGACTCTTATTATGGTTTTGTGATGTAACCAAACATGTTTTACTTTCCGCTGCAATGAAATGATGTTTTAAAATTTTCAAGTATTACTTATATCTGTCTTGTTGTAATTTTTCTGTTCTATATTCACTTAAAATACTCCACCGATGTTATGGCATTCCCTTAGAGAGTGACCATAGCGGGTGTGGGGTGTTACACTACCTAAATAAAAATCATATTTTTATTACTCTATTATCTATGTAAAGATTATATTTTTATCGCTATCTTCTATGTGAAGATTATATTTTTATAAAAACACTTTCATATATATAAAGATTATATTTTATAAAAACACTTTCATATATATTTTACAAAACACTTCTTATATATTTTATAAAACACTTCTTATATATTTTATAAAACACTTTCATATATATATATTATATTTTTATACTAAATAATTTGCTTTTTCAAAACAAAGTTATTCAATATTTTGCATTTTCAAAAAAAAGTTATTCAATTTTAATTCTGAAAAAGGAATGAATGCTCACTGTTGTTATCTTCATCCTCCCCGTCTCTTTCTGTACTCGTCGAACCCAAACACAGCCCCTAGGGCTTCAAACCACATCGCCTAAGGACCTCCAGAACACGATCGTCGGTCACCATCCGAAGCGCAGCAACACCACCTTCCCGCTCGCCTAATCCCAGCCAATTCGAACCCATCAGTCCGCCAGATTTCCAGTTCAAGCGGCGCCTTTTTCGAGGTGAAATCCGGTCAGATTTCTTCACTATAAATGACGTATGCCATACAGATTTAATGATGAGGAAACCCTCTTCAATCTTCCCGTTCAACCTTCTTTGAATTGATGGGAGGATTTAGTGTAATTTGTGGAGAAAGTTTTGAGCCTCTTTTAATTGTTGGTTTTCTTTAGAGAGGGAGAGGTAGCTGATAATTTGACTAGAAAACGAGTTGACCTAGGGTTTTATTAATATATATATTAATATTTTAATAATATTTATCTAAATTTACTTGTTTAATGCCACATACTCCGAACAAATCCCAACGACTGTCTCCCTTAGCTAATTACCCACATTCCGAACACAATGGGATATGCCCGGTAAGCCAATTCGACTGTTTCGATCAGTTTTCCTTAAATTAAAATATAAATATATATATATATTCAATTTAAACGTACATTTCAATTTACTGGGGCCACATACCGTTTCTAAAAATTCCCGAAAAATATTTTCTAGCTTCATATTGACGATACGGTCCTAACAAAACTAATTTCGGCAAATTCTGAGATCATTTGAAAAATGGCCATTTACTAGTCGATCAAAATTGACTAAAACTGTCAAAACATGTTTTCCTGTGCCACGCTCACATATTGATTCAGAAAATTACGAATTTTGGAATCTAGCAATAACTTGACATTCCGGACCCAACAAAAGTGGTTTCGTCGAAAACCGAGGTCGTTTGCAAAATTTCCATTTTTAAGGGCCAAAATTCCATAGCGACTATTCTGAAAATTCAACTGGGCATAACTTTTTATACCCGCTATGAAATTTTAATTTTTCGGATTCGTTGGAAAGATATTTTCAAATAGATTCAAATATTTTTGTTTTCGCTAAAATCCGGTTTATTTTGAATCCTGTACATTCATTTGAACTTTGAAATCGAATTTTCGAACTGCCGCGCCATTTTCAATTCCTTTTATAATTAAAATAAAATATTTATATTCAAACGACGATCTATATAAATATATACGTTCTAATTCTATTCAAAATAAATTTCTCGTCGTTATTATTTAAAATAATCCATTTTAAATATTCAAAATTCATCAAAATTGTCAAAATAAAATTTTTAAATTGGCTCAGATTTCCGGGTTATTACAATCTCCTCCACTTAAAACTTTTCATCCCCGAAAAGGAACGAAGCTGAAAGTTGTTTAACTAATCAACTCAACTTTCATTATTTTCATTATGGCTTAAGTTCTTCAACTTTTTAGTTTCTAAGAACTTTTCAAATTTTCTAAAAATTTGGCTAACACCCTAAATTTTCGAAAAATTTCGCCATAACCTCCCCTGCACCGGGAGCTTCGGGATATTTCAAATAGCCTCCCATGGCCCTCACCAATCCAAAAAGAAAAAGAAACAGCCAAGCGGCTAGCCAATCGGCTCATAAAATCATCAAAAACCCAAGAAATACAATAAACATGTACCTATTTATCGGGCAAACCATTTTATTCCTCTTCTCTAGCCTCCTTGCTATGACAGGTTCAATGTATATACATGTACATATATGCATTTCCAAACAATTTTCAATGCAGTTCAATATTTGGTACAATTTGGCTAAATGGTTCAAATTTTAATTAATCAGCCAATAATCAAACAAAACAATCAGCAATTAATTTATTGATTAATGTTTCAAATTCATAACTTTGATACATAGTCCAAAAATCACATTTTTGATGTCAAATCACAACAATAAGCCCTATCTAGTTTTGGTTCTCACACCAGTCAATGGAAATATATAAATATCACACTTTCGGCACTCGAATATAAATAGTGATGATGCGGCCGCATCACCAGAATTATCCCCGGGTGACTAGAGTGTGACTCTATATCCATCCAGTATATTGGAGGCTTCCAATACACGTGGATCAGACGTATATTAAAATCTCTATATACCTGATAGTCCAAATCAATATAAATAAATATTCAAATACGAATAATTGAATTAAATTTTCAAAACAAAACTTGTTTTCAATTTTATTTTAAAAACATCATTCTTCACACTCGTTCTAGGATACTACTGATCCTATCTCTAACGAGTCATTCTCGTTGGATATTACTAATCCAATCTCTGATGAATTCTTTCGTTCGGTTCTAATGTGTCTTGTTCTCCGAGCTCTGTAAACCAAAGCTCTGATACCAACTGTAACGATAAGGAATTTCGCTCAATCCGAATCGATCGCTAAACCGACCAAGACCGTTCGAAACCCCTGATTGTTTTGAGAACACGACAAACTGGAATGCAAACAGATGAACATTTCATTGTTAATTACAACAATTCCATCAGAATACAAGAATATACAGAGTATGAGTGAATATTATACATCAGAAAATATCAGAGATTTAAATTATATTTAAATACATAGCAGCGGAAAATAATACAAAACACAACTGAGAGAGATATACGGATACAGAGCTTTCCAGATATCGTTCCAGCTGTAAATCAGGATCCTGAGAATATAAATCTGCAAAACCAAAACTACTAGCTGCCCGTGTCAATATAAGGGCACCCAGAGTTTAGGTTAAAACAATACACTCCAGGTCAGTCATGTGACTGGTGTGAGAACTAAAACAGTTATTAATCTTTATTTTAAAATTAGGTAAATCAAGGGACCACGTCGTATAACACGGAACGGGTTTCCTTCCAAGAATACCAGTGCATAAAACAACAACGCAATGCTAAATAAAGAACAATGAAGCTATTATAAGACCCAGGTCCCATCACACAATGCAACACAAGCCAGAGGATAGGGTTTTACCTTATAATAGCCAAAGAATGCTTGATACGCTAAATTCCATCTTTTATTATTACTATAAGTGAAGAAATCAATTTCAATCATAAGTATCAATCATAGGCGGCATGAATGCCCCATACCACTATGTTGCCATATATAGGTGTACAACTAAAATCGCAAAGCTCGTATTGGAAGTTGGATTTCCATCTGTGAACCAAGGCAAGGGATCGTCCTTACCGAATTCGAGACGCTCTAGCCCGCCTCTCAGGAACAGTCGCAACTGCCCTGGGATCGTCAGGGCCGGTCCACCCGATGTGGATTATAATGCCTGAACACTGCGTTTCCCTACCCTATGGGGTGTCAATGAGTCCAATGACTCCATCGGCTCCACATAGTCACCGATATATCCGAGGCGCCTCGCAACCCAACAACCACATAAGTCAAACTCGTCAGGGCGTGTCAAACCACTGACGCCACTTCTAACTAGAAAGAAACGCATGTCCTCCCTGATGTCCTCTTCCGTTTCTAGTTCACAACCCGGGTGTGAGGCTCGCGAATCAACGCTACACAAAGCTGTGCCACATGGGCTGTGATTTGATCATCAACCACAAGACTCTGCTTTTCAACAGAAGTCTTGATCATTTGCATCTTAGCATGCCACATAGGCCGACCACTCCATGCAACCGATATCCATCAATCACACAGAATGATATCCAATGTCAGACACACAGTCCATTTACAAGTCTGTTCTGGGTCTGAACGAAACCGGAGGCACCTTGTACCTCGCATATCCATCGATCTCCAAGTACGTTTGACGATCACCAACTGATTCCCTCCTCTTGGGTGTACGGCCCAATCAAGATCATCGGTAATTATCCAAACGATGTGAAGACCTCCGGTCTTCAACCACCATCTTCATCTTCGACAAATCGTCATATCAGTTATTGAGAATGGGATAAACCCGGTTTTTCCGAACAACTCGCGTATATAATAAACGAGTGTTACACAAACATAACATACGCCTCATTCCTTTTCCTCAGTCACTAACCGCAAATTAGTAAGAGAACAATTTCCCAAATATTATCCCCGAAGGCCGAAACCGACATCAGATCAATACCCAGGAAACCATTCATCTTAACTAATCTTCAGTTAGTTGTTAAATTTCACATTCTTAGAGAGAGGTTCCCATTAATTTTATCAAAGATAAATTCCTTAAATTTATTCTTTAATCTTCTTTTGAATATCAATTCAAACCAAATTATGGTTTACCCAAACTAGTCGGGATTAACGAACCTTACCAAAGTGATCAATTGTTAAATTTCCCAACCCCAAACTTATTCATCCCATGAAGTAAAACTGGTAATACTTCATACCTAACACCACGGTGTTATCTGGTAAATTCAATTACCATTTCACGTTCAAATCTAATTAAAGATTTAACTATCGCCTGGAGCAAAACTGGTGATACTCCATTATCGATCATTTCAATCTAATTAAAGATTCATTAAAACTCCACTTGGTTTTAATCTTCCCAAAAATCAATATTAATGATTGTTTAACTTGGGAAATCATATCATGTCTTTAACTGGGTTAAAGAACCAATGACATTTAAAACACGGTTCACGATAAACCCAAAATCACATTCTATTCCATCAGCTTTTAACCGTAAATTAGCAAGTGAACAATTCCCTAAGTAATAACCCCGCAGGCCGAAACCAACATCAGATCAATACCCAGGAAACCATTCAACTTAACTAATCTTCAGTTAATTTCTGATTTTCTTAACTCCGTTGGGTCTTAGAACTGTATTATTAAATATACCATTCACGACAACTGTAACGACCCAGGGATTTTCGGCCCCGAAAATCGACATAAATACCCTTCACCGTACTCATGCCGATCTTCCAACACCGAAAACACTGGACGTTTATAGAAAGAAATTAGAGGGTGAGATAAGAGAGAAAGAAATATTAGAATAGAAGAAGGATAATTACAACACAGAGTCTCACATCGCAGCGGAACAAAATATAATACAGAAATAAATCTTTATTGAGAGCTTTTGAAAATACTTACAATATCAGAGTACAACACATATCTGGACAGTTTTGATAATCTGTCCTCATATACACAGCGGAATAAATACTAGATTTCATATGTCTGAACATCTCCAGCTCATCTTTGGACTTTCCAATACCTGATAACCTGAACTTGTACACCCCGGGCTAACCCGAGCATTTACAAAACACCGGGTCAGTCTGGTGAACCAGAGTGAGAAAAACTCGCACAACAATTAAGGGTATCACACAACTTGATTTTAAAGTTGAAATCCTTTCGAAAGAAAAAGATAATCGTAAGACCAATCCACACATAAACACGGATGGTTTTTACCTTACGATAACCCAAACCAGTTTTGAAAACAATATCTTTTCTGATATTATAATAATGTCTAAATACAAGTAAATATCAATCTAGTGGAACGCTTGCATCTTACGCTCCACGTATATATATACAAATAGAACCCTGGGCACTTATTGGAAATTGGATTCCGACCTTGACAAGGTATGGGACCACCTACCGATCGTGTATCTCTAGAGACGAATACACTGGGTTCAACAAGAACGTCTTGCAACCCGGCCCTCACATGACCGACCACTCATTTCGCTTGAGTGTATCGAATGTATATCACCAACGGTTGGACTCAAACCACCGTTCCCGAATGGGCAGAATCGATAAAGTAAGAAACAAAAGGAATTTCCCTAGATAGGTGATTATACACCCTAATGGGAGCGACCCACAAAGCCATGCTGCCTGCC
The DNA here is from genome assembly GCA_030737875.1 of Allium sativum. NCBI lineage: Eukaryota > Viridiplantae > Streptophyta > Magnoliopsida > Asparagales > Amaryllidaceae > Allium > Allium sativum. The sequence continues at coordinate 977,968,037 of CM060916.1, forward strand.
CGATTTCTGTCATCTCCTGGTTGTGAGGCTTGGGACTAAAATCTTTTGAACACCTGGACATCATTCACTTTGAATGCCACATCGTCAGATCCGTCAAGTCACTAATTGACGTCCACAAATATACTCCGGGTATAAAAGAAGTGCCCCTCTTTGCCAACACTCGGTATATTTGTAAAAATCAACGTACGTGGTTTCAGGAAATACTCTGTCAGACATTCGTCCATACAAGTCATCCAGGAACAGGATGAACCGAAGGTACTCTCCTACTGCATCCAATATAGGAATCACCCCATGGATCAGTAGCGACCGTCCTTGCAACCCACAGATTCCAGCCACGACAGAACCCCAGTATATCTCCGGGTCGAATCAGAGATTGTAAGTGGTTCTTCCGCTTTATGAAGATCTATGATCTTCAAATGCTCCATCTCGCTCTTCGTTTGATTTCTTCTATATATTTCGTATTTGTTGGTTGGAATGGTTTTCAAATATTCATTTGATCCCGGTCTTTCCATACCAACAATCGTAATGGTCAGACTTGATAGTCGGTTATTTAACTATCAAATAAACATCCATAAAAATCACAAAAATAAATTCACTGGTCTAGTACTCAGCATCACTTGGCTTTTAAAATTTATCGCCCAATCTCCTTCTAATTTTGTTACTAGGGAAAATATCATTTCCCTTACTTTGGAAATCTTATCAACCATTCTTGACATTACCAACTAGTATCATCCTTGGATAATCCCGCAGTCGTCCAAGTTGGGGTATTTTAATTACCTCTCAGACCTTGATCAACAACGTTCTTATCTTCAGATAGATACGAGTTGTAATTCTATTCAAGAATCGATATTAAACACATCCCACTATTTAAAATATCGCTTTACAGTACTTCTCATCCTTTGGAAGTTTTTAAATAAAATTAATATCGCTTATTTCTTTAATTAAATAATTTCTTACTAACATCACTTTTATTCACTCTTGGCTTATTCAAATACTTTGTTTAACAAACTGAGTTATTATTTCAAATCCTATTTTCAACTTTGTTTACCTAGCTTGAATCAAACCCCTTTTTGCCAATCCCCTTTCTTTCGGGAAATTCCCTTTTTAAATCCATGGATTTAACTTAATACCACTATTAAGTATTTCCAATTTAAAACGACGTTTAAACTCATATTCCACTTATAAACCTTGTTTATAGTTTCCAGGTTTAATATAAACCCTTTTATATCTCGAGATCAATCACTTACTTAAATATATCTCATTTAAGAAGTAATTAATCAAACTAAACAAATAATTTACTTTTACATTTATTATTGTAAAAATCAGTTTTATTTACAAAGATAAATAATAAAAATCTCTTTTAAATCTTCTTTAAATTAACCAATTATTCGTCAGGTCATCTGTTTTAGTTTATTAACAACAAAATAATAAAAAGTTTCTAACTTTGTTACAATGGTTGACTCGGTCGATTCAAAACATGATTATCTCTTTAACCAACTCCAGTTAATTCCTTCTTTAAATTAATTAAAATATAATTAACTTGAATAACTTCATTTAATCATTCACTTGACGAAATACTTAACTCCTAGGTTATTTCTTGCTCGTTTATTTATCATTCTTATCAACATAAGAATTTGATTTATATAAACAATTCCATAATTCCTTGTAAACTTTAAATAAATAATTAAATATTTATTTCTTTTTTTGAATAAACTTTCAATGTAATAATCTTTCAAACCATATTTTTCGTTATGAAATACATTTATAACTTAAATATTATCGATTCACTGTCGATAAAACCCATCTTTTATAAATCGACTGATTTATAAGCCAGGTGATGCCAATTACTCAACCCACATCATCCATTGGTTATTATCAGAACAATTGTCGAAATAAGGTTCAAAAATAATAATCAACCATTTGATTGCTAAATTTCTATGACAATCACCAATTCATCAACGGCCAATTCAAACAATCCAAACAATTCAAGCAATAAATGTGACCAGTCAAGGGAATTACTTTGTGTGGGTCAACCCAAAACAGTGAGTACTTTCTGAAATTAAACGACCGATGAATCAACAGTATATATACATAACAGTCAACCACTAATAATCAGAACACGCAAAATAAAAATACCCAGTTTATATAAAATATAAACGAGAAGGCTGAGTGAGTTTAACTCACCTGTATTTAAATCTGTTGATAACCAGTCTGTTTTAGTCAAATTAACTGACGTTTTAATTCCAATAAATTTCCAGTTGCTTCTGATCTGAACTAGACCTGCTCCATCTCATAGTACTCGTCTCCACGGTCCCAACGCATCTGGCCGCGCGTAAATCTGATACTATATGCGTGAGAAATCGAATTACGAATTTTATAAACTAAATTAAATAAAAACCTAGATTCTCCTTTGTATTTTAAAGTTGGGCTTACCTTCAATAGCCGTCCCATCAAAAAGAACCCGACCCGCCTTGTTTAAAACCCTCAACATCGTATCCCCTACCCTCATTTTATCAGCCGCCTCAAAATTTGCTCACCGAACCCTAAATCCCCTTTTTGATTTCAACGAAATCGAAGCTTAATCTCGTCGCATCCATCCCTACACCACCCCCGTCTTCGAACGCCACCATCTTCGATTGATCTGCCACCCTCCTATGCAACTGCGCTTCGGTCTCCATCTTCGATCGCTCTGCTAAACCCAACCGAACCCTTCAGCAACCATCTCTTCAACGTCGATCAATCCCTGGACCTCCCCGTCAAACAACGAGCCACTTTCAACTTCATACGCCTTCAACTCGAATGGATCCATCGAATAAAAGATAAGTATTTACAGTATATATATATATATATATATTTCCTCTGGTGGAATTCGAATTATTTCCTTGTTACTGTGTTTGTTTGTGGTTCTGGCATGTATGAAATACCACGGCTTAAACATCTATTTATAGTAGGATTTTGATTTAGATAAGAACCCTGTCTATCAATCGGCCATGAATTGTTATTTCAATCTATATTTGAATCTGTACTTAGATTATGGTTCGGATTTCGTATAAGATTTCCCAGCACTTGTTGATCTGTTCGAAATCGATTGTGGCTATGAGTTGTACAGATCCGAAAGTGTATTGTCGATTCAATACAGATATTAAATCTGTATGTAGATTTTTTTTATATATATTTATATATCTATGAACAGTGAATGTATACGGATTCTAAAGTAAACATAGATCTTCTGTTTTTGGAACTGTGGACATAGATCTTCTTGTTTTGATTTTTAAAATGTTTGTAGTGTACATTTCTTAGCTGTTCTCGTACTTTTCATTTGCTGTTTTCCTTGGGAATATATACTATTCTGACCATTTTTCTTCTTTTCCCCTTTCATTTTCAGATTAAAACTGAGATGATGGATCACTGGTCTCTTGAAAGAATAAAAGGCTGCCGATAAAAATATGAATCCTTTTAGTAGTTTGTATTATTTTTTCTTGTCATTGGGTTGAAAATCTGAGATTATATGTACATAGATATATAAATGCAATTCTGTACATTTGTTGAACTGCGTATATATATGGTTCGATCTGATGTAACAAATCTGTATAGTCTTGCTTAGCTGTTTCTTTGCATTCTTATTATTATCTCTTTCTTTTCTCTTTTCTTTTTTCTTTGTAAATTACTACGGACTTTTTGCAAGTTAAAGGTTTAATGACAAATGGTCATGTATTCGGTTAATGATGCATTATTATAGGGTTGAAGCAAGTATATTGCTGCTTTACATGGAGAGTATATATTTTATCTTATGTAAGAAATTAGATCAAGAGATGAACATCATTTTTAAATAAAACTCAGTAGAGAGGTAACTGTTTTTGGAAATAATCTATTTACTCATTTGGCTTCTAACTAGCCACGGTTTCATAATTACGGTGGAGCCTTAGTAGACATGATTTGTTGCTGAGAACATGAATTAAGGTCTGGTTATAAACTAAATAAGTTAATTATCTAATTCATTGACATAACCCGTATATATCACTTGTATAAACATCACCTATTGTTTTTGAGGAGTGTATACATAAATAGATCCATGTCGGCACCCCGAATGTTTTTCTGAGATCGATTGTTAATTAGAGAAAAATTATACAAGTTGCTTTGATGACACCAGAACTTATGCTGTCATTGGAAGACCATGTACTATTTTTGATTTTAGATTTGTTTTTCATAAGTTCACCAAATTTGCAATTCATGTAGACCGAAATATATACCATATATGGGCTATTTAACACTTTGATTTAATCCAAGTATAATAATTAAAAATAAATAAATGTTATCATATAAACAATATTTTCAACTCCAATGGTATAGAATTCAAACTCAACATTTAAAATTCTAGTTTTTTTTATAATATATAAATATATATATATTCTAACTTTATTTTAAATAAATAAATTTAATTAAAAACCCATTATATTTCAATATAATATATAAACTGATTTAAATATTCGAATTTAAATAGCCAAAAATCTGGGACACTACATTCTTCCCCCCTTAAAATAATTTCGTCCTCGAAATTGCAAAGTAAGAAGAATGTTTCGAATCATATTTTTTTTAAATCATTACTGTTTGAATTAAATTCAAACTAATTTCGAACTCTAAAAATTTCTAAAATTTTGCCATCACATCCTCTGCATGGCTCGATTGGTATGACTACACCGCCACTCTGGCCTCAACTTCTTTGAAAAGAAAAATCCAAATCTAAATGGCAACCCACTCAGGGTATAAATAAATTTCTTAACCCATAATATAAGGTTTACCTTTTTGTCGAGCATACAAACTCAAATTCCAATTTCCAAAACGTATCAACTATCTGCTCGTCATCTGCATTCCCAGTCTGTATAACCAACTCATCTCCACAGCCTTTAAGATTCTGCACTTATTCCACTTATAATACAAATAATAATCTGGGTTAGAAAATTCTGTTTCCATTTCACCATCAAGCTTATTTCCAATCCACTATACTGGAATTTATCTCCTTGCTTTCCATTCAATCTCTTATTAAGTCAACTGGTTAATTTCAATTAATATCCCATATCTCGTTTGCTTACGCCTTGGTTTAATATCAATTAATATCGATCGATTTGATTAATTCCCATTAAAATTTCAAATCCCAATTTATTCAAGTTCACTCAATTTGAATTTATTTTTAAGTTGATTTTACTTAACCAGGTACAACTTTTCTTCCACATCTGATTCAATCGATGAATTCAATTTTATTTCAAAATTCAAATTTGATTTCAAATTAAATAAATCAGAGCAAACAACGAACCCACATTATAATATAGAAAATTATTTCCCTTTTTCTATATAAAAATATACTTTGGGTAAAATTATTTCATTTACCCTCATAAAACAATATCGTATCCATTTACTAGTTCAACGCTTCTCAACACTTGAACTAGTCAAATAACACAATACAAAACATTTGTATATAAAATCTTACAAATACGCTCTCAAATATATACACTCAAACTCAATCTAGGGTGCTACTAACCCCATCTCTATTGAGTTACACCACAGAGGCAAGGTTACTACTCAACCAATAGCTCTGATACCACTGTAACGACCCAGGGATTTTCGGCCCCGAAAATCGACATAAATACCCTTCACCGTACTCATGCCGATCTTCCAACACCGAAAACACTGGACGTTTATAGAAAGAAATTAGAGGGTGAGATAAGAGAGAAAGAAATATTAGAATAGAAGAAGGAGAAGTACAACACAGAGTCTCACATCGCAGCGGAACAAAATATAATACAGAAATAAATCTTTATTGAGAGCTTTTGAAAATACTTACAATATCAGGGTACAACACATATCTGGATAGTTCTGATAATCTGTCCTCATATAAATAGCGGAATAAATACTAGATTTCATATGTCTGAACATCTCCAGCTCGTCTTTCGACTTTCCAGTACCTGATAACCTGAACCTGTACACCCCGGGCTAACCCGAGCATTTACAAAACACCGGGTCAGTCTGGTGAACCAGAGTGAGAAAAACTCGCACAGCAATTAAGGGTATCACACAACTTGATTTTAACGTTGAAATCCTTTCGAAAGAAAAAGATAATCGTAAGACCAATCCACACATAAACACGGATGGTTTTTACCTTACGATAACCCAAACCAGTTTTGAAAACAATATCTTTTCTGATATTATAATAATGTCTAAATACAAGTAAATATCAATATAGTGGAACGCTTGCATCTCACGCTCCATGTATATATATACAAACAAAACCCTGGGCACTTATTGGAAATTGGATTCCGACCTTGACAAGGTATGGGACCACCTACCGATCGTGTATTTCTAGAGACGAATACACTGGGTTCAACAAGAACGTCTTGCAACCCGGCCCTCACATGACCGACCACTCATTTCGCTTGAGTGTATCGAATGTATATCACCAATGGTTGGACTCAAACCACCATTCCCGAATGGGCAGAATCGATAAAGGAAGAAACAAAAGGAATTTCCCTAGATAGGTGATTATACACCCTAATGGGAGCGACCCACATAGCCATGCTGCCTGCCCGATTTCTGTCATCTCCTGGTTGTGAGGCTTGGGGCTAAAATCTTTTGAACACCTGGATACCATTCACTTTGAATGCCACATCGTCAGATCCGTCAAGTCACTAATTGACGTCCACAAATATACTCCGGGTATAAAAGAAGTGCCCCTCTTTGCCACCACTCGGTATATTTGTAAAAATCAACGTACGTGGTTTCAGGAAATACTCTGTCAGTCATTCGTCCATACAAGTCATCCAGGAACAGGATGAACCGAAGGTACTCTCCTACTGCATCCAATATAGGAATCACCCCATGGATCAGTAGCGACCGTCCTTGCAACCCACAGATTCCAACCACGACAGAACCCCAGTATATCTCCGGGTCGAATCAGAGATTGTAAGTGGTTCTTCCGCTTTATGAAGATCTATGGTCTTCAAATGCTCCATCTCGCTCTTCGTTTGATCTCTTCTATATATTTCGTATTTGTTGGTTGGAATGGTTTTCAAATATTCATTTGATCCCGGTCTTTCCATACCAACAATCGTAATGGTCAGACTTGATAGTCGGTTATTTAACTATCAAGTAAACATCCATAAAAATCACAAAAATAAATTCACTGGTCTAGCACTCAGCATCACTTGGCTTTTAAAATTTATCGCCCAATCTCCTTCTAATTTTGTTACTAGGGAAAATATCATTTCCCTTACTTTGGAAATCTTATCAACCATTCTTGACATTACCAACTAGTATCATCCTTGGATAATCCCGCAGTCGTCCAAGTTGGGGTATTTTAATTACCTCTCAGACCTTGATCAACAACGTTCTTATCTTCAGATAGATACGAGTTGTAATTCTATTCAAGAATCGATATTAAACACATCCCACTATTTAAAATATCGCTTTACAGTACTTCTCATCCTTTTGAAGTTTTTAAATAAAATTAATATCGCTTATTTCTTTAATTAAATAATTACTTACTAACATCACTTTTATTCACTCTTGGCTTATTCAAATACTTTGTTTCACAAACTGAGTTATTATTTCAAATCCTATTTTCAACTTCGTTTACCTAGCTTGAATCAAACCCCTTTTTGCTAATCCCCTTTCTTTCGGGAAATTCCCTTTTTAAATCCATGGATTTAACTTAATACCACTATTAAGTATTTCCAATTTAAAACGACGTTTAAACTCATATTCCACTTATAAACCTTGTTTATAATTTCCAGGTTTAATATAAACCCTTTTATATCTCGAGATCAATCACTTACTTAAATATATCTCATTTAAGAAGTAATTAATCAAACTAAACAAATAATTTACTTTTACATTTATTATTGTAAAAATCAGTTTTATTTACAAAGATAAATAATAAAAATCTCTTTTAAATCTTCTTTAAATTAACCAATTATTCGTTAGGTCTTCTGTTTTAGTTTATTAACAACAAAATAATAAAAAGTTTCTAACTTTGTTACAATGGTTGACTCGGTCGATTCAAAACATGATTATCTCTTTAACCAACTCCAGTTAATTCCTTCTTTAAATTGATTAAAATATAATTAATTTGAATAACTTCATTTAATCATTCACTTGACGAAATACTTAACTCCTAGGTTATTTCTTGCTAGTTTATTTATCATTCTTATCAACATAAGAATTTGATTTATATAAACAATTCCATAATTCCTTGTAAACTTTAAATAAATAAATATTTATTTATTTCTTTTTTTGAATAAACTTTCAATGTAATAATCTTTCAAAAACTATTTTTCGTTATGAAATACATTTATAACTTAAATATTATCGATTCACTGTCGATAAAACCCATCTTTTATAAATCGACTGATTTATAAGCCAGGTGATGCCAATTACTCAACCCACATCATCCATTGGTTATTATCAGAACAATTGTCGAAATAAGGTTCAAAAATAATAATCAACCATTTGATTGCTAAATTTCTATGACAATCACCAATTCATCAACGGCCAATTCAAACAATCAAAACAATTCAAGCAATAAATGTGACCAGTCAAGGGAATTACTTTGTGTGGGTCAACCCAAAACAGTGAGTACTTTCTGAAATTAAACGACCGATGAATCAACAGTATATATACATAACAGTCAACCACTAATAATCAGAACACGCAAAATAAAAATACCCAGTTTATATAAAATATAAACGAGAAGGCTGAGTGAGTTTAACTCACCTGTATTTAAATCTGTTAATAACCAGTCTGTTTTAGTCAAATTAACTGACGTTTTAATTCCAATAAATTTCCAGTTGCTTCTGATCTGAACTAGACCTGCTCCATCTCGAAGTACTCGTCTCCACGGTCCCAACGCATCTGGCCGCACGTAAATCCGATACTGTATGCGTGAGAAATCGAATTACGAATTTTATAAACTAAATTAAATAAAAACCTAGATTCTCCTTTGTATTTTAAAGTTGGGCTTACCTTCAATAGCCGGCCCATCATAAAGAACCCGACCCGCCTTGTTTAAAACCCTCAAAATCGTATCCCCTACCCTCATTTTATCAGCCGCCTCAAAATTTGCTCACCGAACCCTAAATCCCCTTTTTGATTTCAACGAAATCGAAGCTTAATCTCGTCGCATCCATCCCTACACCACCCCCGTCTTCGAACGCCACCATCTTCGATTGATCTGCCACCCTCCTATGCAACTGCGCTTCGGTCTCCATCTTCGATCGCTCTGCTAAACCCAACCAAACCCTTCAGCAACCACCTCTTCAAGGTCGATCAATCCCTGGACCTCCCCGTCAAACAACGAGCCACTTTCAACTTCATACGCCTTCAACTCGAACGGATCCATCGAATAAAAGATAAGTATTTACAGTATATATATATTTTTCCTCTAGTGGAATTCAAATTATTTCCTTGTTACTGTGTTTGTTTGTGGTTCTGGAATGTATGAAATACCACGGCTTAAACATCTATTTATAGTAGGATTTTGATTTAGATAAGAACCCTGTCTATCAATCGGCCATGAATTGTTATTTCAATCTATATTTGAATCTGTACTTAGATTATGGTTCGGATTTCGTATAAGATTTCCCAGCACTTGTTGATCTGTTCAAAATCGATTGTGGCTATGAGTTGTACAGATCCGAAAGTGTATTGTCGATTCAATACAGATATTAAATCTGTATGTAGACTTTTTTTATATATATTTATATATCTATGAACAGTGAATGTATACGGATTCTACTGTAAACATAGATCTTCTGTTTTTGGAACTGTGGACATAGATCTTCTTGTTTTGATTTTTAAAATGTTTGTAGTGTACATTTCTTAGCTGTTCTCGTACTTTTCATTTGCTGCTTTTCTTGGGAATATATACTATTCTGACCATTTTTCTTCTTTTCCCCTTTCATTTTCAGATTAAAACTGAGATGATGGATCACTGGTCTCTTGAAAGAATAAAAGGCTGCCGATAAAAATATGAATCCTTTTAGTAGTTTGTATTATTTTTTCTTGTCATTGGGTTGAAAATCTGAGATTATATGTACATAGATATATAAATGCAATTCTGTACATTTGTTGAACTGTGTATATATATGGTTCGATCTGATGTAACAAATCAGTATAGTTTTGCTTAGCTGTTTCTTTGCATTCTTATTATTATCTCTTTCTTTTCTCTTTTCTTTTTTCTTTGTAAATTACTACGGACTTTTTGCAAGTTAAAGGTTTAATGACAAAAGGTCATGTATTCGGTTAATGATGCACTATTATAGGGTTGAAGCAAGTATATTGCTGCTTTACATGGAGAGTATATATTTTATCTTATGTAAGAAATTAGATCAAGAGATGAACACCATTTTTAAATAAAACTCAGTAGAGAGGTAACTGTTTTTGACAATAATCTATTTACTCATTTGGCTTCTAACTAGCCACGGTTTCATAATTACGGTGGAGCCTTAGTAGACATGATTTGTTGCTGAGAACATGAATTAAGGTCTGGTTATAAACTAAATAAGTTAATTATCTAATTCATTGACATAACCTATATATATCACTTGTGTAAACATCACCTATTGTTTTTGAGGAGTGTATACATAAATAGATCCATGCCGGCACCCCGAATGTTTTTCTGAGATCGACTGTTAATTAGAGAAAAATTATACAAGTTGCTTTGATGACACCAGAACTTATGCTGTCATTGGAAGACCATGTACTATTTTTGATTTTAGATTTGTTTTTCATAAGTTCACCAAATTTGCAATTCATGTAGACCGAAATATATACCATATATGGGCTATTTAACACTTTGATTTAATCCAAGTATAAGAATTAAAAATAAATAAATGTTATCGTATAAACAATATTTTCAACTCCAATGGTATAGAATTCAAACTCAACATTTAAAATTCTAGTTTTTTTATAATATATAAATATATATATTCTAACTTTATTTTAAATAAATAAATTTAATTAAAAACCCATTATATTTCAATATAATATATAAACTGATTTAAATATTTGAATTTAAATAGCCAAAAATCTGGGACACTACAACAACCCAAAATCACATTCCATTAATTATCGGGTTAAAGAACAAGTGTTATTTAAAACACCGTTCACGATAAACCCAAAAATCAATTCAAATTCAATTCCAATTAAATACCATTTAATTGGTATACTTCATTAAATCTAAATAAAAAGATTTAATCTTTTTCTCAACTGGGTTTAAGAATAGTGTTAATGAAGACACCATTCATGACAAACCGAAATCCCATTTGATATTAAATACAAGGCTCTGAATAGAAAATATATCGGTTTATATTCAATATCAAATTCTACGACTAACAAATATCGTATTGGAAATAACGATATAAATATATCTTTTAAATTTCCATAACCATATCTGTATAATCACGAAATCCAACATCGAAATATTCCAAAGACAATTTCGATTCAAATCCATTTCCACTTTATATATTGGAAATTCTGGTTATTTTCAAAACCATTTCAAATCCACTTTCTTTGTTTTAAAAATAAATGGGATTATAATTCCAGTTCAAAACTAGTTCATTTCGATAAAAATCTATTTTTATCTTTTCAAATATGGAGTTTTTCATCCCAATTCTTTCCAAACCATTTCTTATGATTTTTCACAAATTATTACTATTTTTAATAATTTTATCAAGGCCCGTACAGTCGATTTCCATCAACGGCCATCAAACTGCACTTACAGCGACCTTTTCCAAATTTGATTTGGACATAATTCCAAATCCAACCGTTAGATTTCAATCTCTAATATTCGTTAGAAAGCTCTTTTCGATACGAACCCAACGGTTCCGGTTTTAGGAGAATCCGACGGTCAGTTCTCCCGTATTATCCATTCGAAGTCAATGGTCGAAATTCGCAAACTGCCGCGGCGTGGAGTGTTCTATTCAAGCCATTATATATATAATATATATTATATATATTTCGTCGATTTCCTTTTAAAACGTATTTTATAAATCGTTTTAAATTCGTTTTCAAAACGATTTCAACTTCATATTGAATTTCAAATAAAAATTGAATATTCCATATTATTAATCTATAAATGATAATATTTTCAAAACGTTATATTTTGAAATCACTTCCTTTTCTATATTCATTATAAAAACGAATATAATCGATATAAATATAGTTTGCATCAAAATTGCGCATATCGAATCAACACGGCTTTATATATTTCAATAACTTCGTTATTCTATTCAACAAATGAATATTTTCTTCAACACATGAATATATATTGTTTGTCCAACACATGAATATATATATATATATATTTTATTCAACACATGAATATATATGTATATATTTTTATTCAACACATGAATTTTCTTTCTATTCAACACATGAATTTTCTTTCTATTCAACACATGATTTTTTTTATATAATATTCCTTATTTTCCAAATTGGAATGAGGCCCAATCAATTACCATAGATTTTATTTCTATGGATTTCCATACAACACATGTATATATCAATAGTGATACGCAATCATCCATCATCCAGAGTGCACTACTCAACTGCATAAGCATTGAATATAAATAATCAATGCTTAAAATAGCCTGTCAACCGATCGATCGACATACAACTAAACAATTGGGAATAGTGTACGTCAATATCATCCCAACACCCGTGTGGGGTTTCAATCAATCAACCACATATTTTATTTGTTCAGTTGGGCAATGTGTAAAATTTATCGTCCCAATCAATATCAGTCAAATCGGTGTACATAAACAAATCGTTCAATTCGTAAATGAATATTTATTTTATTTACTCGTTAAAAATCATATTTTTAACTATAAAATATTTATAACGATAAAATATTTTATTTCATTCCACATCACACAATCAAATTCCACAACGCAGCAATCAAACAAACAAGTCATCCATGGTCTGTGGACGACGGGTGTCGGGTGCTGCTAAGCACCGTCTGCATCCTAGTATATATTTCAACTAGAAAATAAAATAAAAGTGAGGAGTTCTCACCTTTGGGATCCACTCCGCCATTCTTTCCTTCTGAACGGTTTGGATTTTCCAGAAATTCCAACGTAGTCTTTTCTACGCCGTTCATATTAAAAATCACATTTTTAATATGATGTTTATATTGTAAAGATCACATTTTTATTTCAGTACTATTCATATAAAAATGTGATTTTTATACGGCTACTATATAAATAAAATCATATTTTTATTTCAAATCAAATATATAAAAAATCGTATTTTTACTTTGCTAATCCATATATAAAAATCGAATTTTTTTATAACGCTACTTAATTAAAAATCATATTTTTATTACTCTATTTTCTATGTAAAGATTATATTTTTATCGCTATCTTCTATATGAAGATTATATTTTTATAAAAACACTTTCATATATATAAAGATTATATTTTATAAAAACACTTTCATATATATTTTACAAAACACTTCTTATGTATTTTATAAAATACTTCTTATATATTTTATAAAACACTTTCATATATATATATATATATTATATTTTTATACTAAATAATTTGCTTTTTCAAAACAAAGTTATTCAATATTTTGCATTTTCAAAACAAAGTTATTCAATTTTAAATCTGAAAAAAGAAAGAATGCTCACTGTTGTTATCTTCATCCTCCCCGTCTCTTTCTGTACTCGTCGAACCCAAACACAGCCCCTAGGGCTTCAAACCACATTGCCTGAGGACCTCCAGAACACGATCGTCAGTCACCATCCGAAGCGCAGCAACACCACCTTCCCGCTCGCCCAACCCCAGCCAATTCGAACCTATCAGTCCGTCGGATTTCCAGTTCAAGAGGCGCCTGTTTCGAGGTGAAATCCGATCAGATTGCTTCACCATAAATGAAGTATGCCATACGGATTTAATGATGAGGAAACCCTCTTCAATCTTCCCGTTCAACCTTCCTTGAATCGATGAGAGGATTTGGTGTAATTTGAGGAGATAGTTTTGAGCCTTTTTAATTGTCGGTTTTCTTTAGAGAGGGAGAGGTAGCTGATAATTTGACTAGAAAACGAGTTGACCTAGGGTTTTATTAATATATATATTAATATTTCAATAATATTTAATTCTAAATTCACTTGTTTAATGCCACAAACTCCGAACAAATCCCAACGACTGTCTCTCCTAGCTAATTACCCCCATTCCGAACACAATGGGATATGCCCGGTAAGCCAGTTCGACTGTTTCGATCAGTTTTCCTTTAAATTAAAATATAAATCTATATATATTCAATTTAAACATACATTTCAATTTACTAGGGCCGCATACCGTCTCTAAAAATTTCCGAAAAATATTTTCTAGCTTCGTATTGACGATACGGTCCTGAGAAAAATAATTTCGGTAAATTCTGAGATCATTTGAAAAATAGTCATTTACTAGTCGATCAAAATTGATTAAAACTGTCAAAACACGTTTTCCTCTGCCACGCTCACATATTGATTCAGAAAATTACGAGTTTTGGAATCTAGCAATAATTAGACATCCTGGATCCAACAAAAGTGGTTTCGTCAAAAACCGAGGTCGTTTGCAAAATTCCCATTTTTAAGGGCCAAATTTCCATAGCGACTATTCTGAAAATTCAACTGGGCATAACTTTTTATTCCCGCTATGAAATTTCTATTTTTCGGATTCTTTGGAAAGAAATTTTCAAATAGATTCAAATATTTTTGGTTTCACTTAAATTCGGCTTATTTTGAATCCTGTACATTCATTTGAACTTTGAAATCGAATTTTCGAACTATCGCGCCATTTTCAATTCCTTTTATAATTAAAATAAAATATTTATATTCAAACGACGATCTATATAAATATATACATTCTAATTCTATTTAAAATAAATTTCTCGTTGTTATTATTTAAAATAATCCATTTTAAATATTCAAAATTCATCAAAATTGTCAAAATAAAATTTTTAAATTGGCTCAGATTTCCGGATTATTACAAATCAGATACGACAACTTCTGCCATATATCCATAGTGACAACAAACTGGATACAAGTTAACCTCTTGCTCAACCATTGTTTGATTAGCCATGTTTGAAAATATCTGGAGTTGAGAAGATGTGTTTGAGTATGAATCAGAATTATGAGAAGGCTAGTGAGTACTTATATAGTTTGAAAATTACCCCAAATACACAGGCGAGTTTTGAAAAATCGCACGAAGGCGAGTTTTCAAAAAGCGTCAGTATCCCTTCCAGATCAAAACAGACCTATATTTGTAATTATTTCTGAAACATGGCTAATCATGTAATAATCCTACAAAACAAGCCTATATTTGCTAGAATTTAAGGACATTTAAACGAGCATTAAACAAAAAAATAGAAGTAATGGAAGGCATAATGATTGATGAAAGTTTCATTCGGTCGAAACCAAATTGTCCATTTGCCTTTCATGTTACATAGTAAGAAGGTACAGAGCAACTTAGAATGTAGAATATTAGAATGTTGCCTATTACGCAACGTAGAAACAATATTCTTTAGCTGAAAATTTAGAAAATGATAACATATGGTTTATGCATGAAGTGGTCTTCATGGTTTGTTTCCTATGCATGTGAGCTTTGCATTGATATTTTCATAGTTAAAAATTTCAGGATAAAAAGGAATTTTTGATACTTTTGATATTTTAGGATATCACATGATGATATTTTTTGAGAAAGAGTTTAGATACTTTTGAAATTTTATTTTGCATATGAAATTGTCCAGGCATTGTTGGCCACCTAAGAATGATTATCATATACACATTTAGCATGTACATTTTTTCCTTTAAAGTGTGCCTGGCTACTTTAAGAAAAGGGAAATTAACATGTTTAGCCATGTTTTAGAAATATTTACAAATATAGACATGTTTTGTTCAGGGAGAGAATTGGACGAATTTTAAAAATTCGCTTGTGTGCGAATTTCCGAAGTTCGCTAGTGTAATTTTAACCTGAAGTATTGTATGTTCTTTTTTTGCCCTAGTAAATGGGCTTATTTATTACTTTTATATGTTGTTACTGATTAAATTCATTGTCTATAGCTAAAATAATTTGCTACTTCATGCATAAATATATGTTATCATTTTCTAAGTCTTGTCATAGGGATGGACTGTAAGTATATTTTCACAATTTGAAAACATTTCCAACTTAGTCACGTAATTAATTTTCATCTTCTAATAAAAATTTATTTCCCTATTTGGAATATCTTGGCTAAATTTAAATACCCAATTTCTATTTTCATGATTTAACATTATCAACTTATTATTATTTCATTTATATTTCAATTATATAATCTTAAATATATTATAAACGACGACAAGAACAAATTTAACATTTCAGAATAAATATATTCTTCGAAAGATCCACTTAACTTCCATAAGTTTAATTATATAAATTTCAAGTCATTGTTTCTTTACAACTTCATAAGTATTTTACTAAAAAAATAAAATTTAGTATTTCAACTATTTTATAAATCTTGTTTGTCGTGATCTCATTGATATTATACCTTTATGTTTTTCAACACAAATTCCTTTACAAATAATATTACTATTTTCCTTATAAGGTCGTTTGATACTATGAATCAGAGGGAAAACGTTGCCTTATTCTTTATACACAGTTTCTATAATTAATTGTCATAATTGTATAATAAAAAAGGTATAAAATTGTAGTTCAAAACGAATCAATAATTTATTTAATGCCAAAAATGGGAAGATGAAAAAACTAAAATAAAAATTTGAAAAGGAATTTGTCATTCTCTACATAATCTCATGTCATTTGTTCATTCTATCACATTGAAATTAACATCTATCACTAGAACTTCATGGTTGTCTATAGTTTTATCTTTTATGTCATTGTTGGTTTCATCACTAGAACTGTGCTCACCTATGGAGTATCATTCAACATGTTCTTTCATAATACGATTGCACTTTTGTTACTTGAACTTTTTTCAAATAAAAATAAAAATCATGATGTTATTGATTACTGCTTAACCTTTGGGATCTTACCAGTGGTTGAAGGAGAATTTAGTTCATCTATACATAATCCTTCAATTGATGATGAACAAGATACGGAAAGAGAATTTAGTCCATCTATACGTAGTCCTTCAATTGATGATGAACAAGATACGGAAAGAGAAATTCTTCTTACAAAGCTTCGGGTGTTATTATTATTATTCTATTTTATGTTGTGATAAATATCTTGTACAATTGTACCCTATACCCTATTTTATTACTTATAAAGTTTCAGTATATAACCTTTTGTATTTTTTCACATTGTAATTTTAAAAACTCACTATGGTTTGATTTGATCGGTGTTTTATTTATTTCAGCCAATTGTATCAATATTCCACCTTTTGCCTTTCCTGCCCCATTAGTTTGTTTTGAAAATAAATGACTATTTTATCCTTTTGACTATTTTATTAAGATGTTTTAGTTTTTTCTCTCATTTTTCTTTTATTGGTAAACATGGATGAATATGCGGACCGAAATTTATAGGAAGATAGTAAACCTATGGTGGTGAAGTATATTGCACAAATTTCATCTAATTTTATGATATATTAATCTAAAAATTAATTATTTTTACTAATTACATTGCATTGTTGGATAAAAAAAAAAGACGATGAAATTATTATGACTATAATTTTTGTTTGACTATTGTGAAAAGGCAGTCTTTTTTCACCACTATGAAAAGAGTGGAAAACAGAAAGAGCGAGTTAAAAGAAATAAGCATAATTTCATATAAAATGGAATGAGAAAAGAAGAAATCGGTGCCTTTTTTTATTCAACAGTTCGCCTAGGAAAAAAATTGTGAGTTAACAGAATTGTCCATTTATTTTAGTGTATTTTGTTACCTGGTTTGCTTTATTAGATTTTTTTTTTTGTATATAAGTAATTTTGTGTATTAAAACTTGTATTATTTTGGTGTAAGTAAACGTTAAATGTAAAATTTGTTTTTAAAATTGTTTATAACTGTTTTTAATAAATAAAATTATGCAAATCCTCTTGTAATTTTCTATAATTATGTCAGGGAATATTATTCATAAAATATAGTACATTAAACTTTTTAATTACAAATTTGATTCCGATGAATTATATATGTTAAACATTGATTATACTAATCATAACGCTCCAATGCATTAATTTATCTATTATTTCCTTATTTTTTTTATTTCTTTACTATTGCGTATCAACTTCCCACTATTAATGCATTTGTTCTCCTATAACATTTCACGTGTTCTTTTTGGGATATCTTTATCGATATATACTTTTTAAATTAAAATTTCTTTATTTTTGTATACATACACGCGCACATGTATACTATTATAAAGTAGCTTATTTTGAGGTTTATTGTTAATAAATGTGCAATTCCACAAGAGCAACCTGTTACTCTATCATTGTTTTATAAATAAAGAAATTAAGTATATAATAAAGAACAATGAACTCGACATAGAAATTTGTTTGGCTTAGATAATTAATTTCTTACGAAATGCCCTTGCTCACCTTGGTTCAATTAATGGTTTGATATCCTTTTAACTTTATTTACCATGTGCAAATATGGAAGACTTTATTTATGTAGATTCACAAGATAATCCCTATTAATCTGTCGATACATTTTTAAGAAAAAATAAAGGATTTTGCCATAGCTTGGAGATTAATAATTTTTCATTACCTAAAAGTTAAGTGCAGCTCAAGCTAATATCTTTTTAATTTTTTTTTTATATTTATTTCAGTTATTATAATAAAAAAGGATTCTTTGATTCATAGAAAATAAAAAAGTTTATTATTAGGAAAGGCAGTTTGGGCATGAAGTTCTTTAAAATTGTACATACATATGTGTATGTATATGAGTGCATAAACTGGGCAATAAAGCATTATATATATATATATATATATATATATATATATATATGCTTGGTCAAAAATTGGTTCTTAAATTATAGATACTGGGGAAAGGCAGTTTGGGCATGAAGTTCTTTAAAATTGTACATACATATGTGTATGTATATGAGTGCATAAACTGGGCAATAAAGCATTATATATATATATATATATATATATATATATATATATGCTTGGTCAAAAATTGGTTCTTAAATTATGGATACTGGAGTAATTTTTAATAAATTTGTTCTTCTCTTTATTTTATTGTTGTGAAATTTTGCTTATTGCAACCAATTACGCTACTATTTATTTATAAAGCAAATTTGAATTTAAAAACCTCTAGAATATAAATGCACTAACTACAAAGTGATTTTAAAGTTATTAAATTTCAAATTATTTGAATTTCACTTTTCAGATATAGGTAATTATATTGGCTTCAAAATACTATTGATGTCTTTTTAAACAGACTTTCAATACAGTTTGAAGTAATTTCATTTATAAGTGTACTCAATGAAACTTTTTAACAATCATTTGTTGTTCAATGAGTAGTGATAACCATCATGAAAGTTTGAACGACGTGGTAAAATAGACCCAAAAAAATATATTCTAAAGTTGAAAACTATATAATCTGATGATTTAAATTTGTTTGATTTGCATATAAATGACATGTGATTGATTATAATATCATGCATGCTTGAATTTTTTAACCACTCTTTTGGATAGATCCTTTTTTTTATAGTTTGTTGTTATCAGTGATATTTACACCATTATGCATCTTGGTTAGAGCTTCAAACTAAAGACCAATTGTTTAATGGTTCAAATCATTGTATCTTAGGACTATTTAACATTCCATGAAATTACTTAGTTCTTCATCTATCGTGTTTATAACATTGATGCTTTGATTCTTTTAATTCACATTGTGTTTAGCTTTTCATTATTCTTAGCATATCAATAAAGTCGGCAACCCACGTCAATAAGACAACAAAATCATGAGTTGATATTCTAGTATGATAAAGCTCATGTGAATATATAGATGCAAAGAACATGCATTATATTGTAAAGAAGAGATAACAGAATGTCTAATTTATTTCCTAATCCCTAACTTTTGCCACATTAAGTTAACATGTCATTTAGGATGAGATTGGTGAGCCAAATACAAATAGAAAGAGAATAATTTTGGAGCTAGAGCAGGAGAGGTGCTTAAAAGCTTACAGGAGAAAAATTGACCAAGCCTCTAAAACAAAAGAGGAAATGCACCAGAAAATCATTGATGTTATTGCCCTGTTAGCATCAATAAGTTTTACGACAGAAGAGTATAGAATACATACTGATCATTCAAAAGGATAATCCAAAGAACATGAAAGAACATTTGATGATAGTTACCTCATGTGTAGAGCACATGAGGATGGAAAGACGCGAGAGAAGGCCGCCAACAGAAACATCGGTTAACATAAAATTATGACTTGACCTCTACAAATCGTTTATGTTATTGGGCAGGCTTAGGAGCATTTTATTCTGCAGTAGAAGGTTATTTAGCAATTTTTTTTTTCATTTAATGGTACACCAAACTATGCCTACTTCATATTTCCTTTATATAGGAATTGTGTGATGAAGTTATGGGCTTTCCATTCTATTATTTGCGACATTATTAGTTTTGCATACATAAGTTTTCATATATGAAACGTGTCTTGAATAGTGTTGCTGACATGTATCATTTTTTTTTTTACAACACTTTTCAAGACACGTTTCATATATGAAAACTTATGTATGCAAAGCTAATAATGTCGCAAATAATAGAATGGGAAGCCCCAAAATTTATTATATAGTTCCTATATAACGGGAATATGAACTAGGCATAGTTTGGTGTACCACTAAATGAAAAAAATAAACATAAATTTGTTAAATTACCTTCCACTGCAGAATGAAATGCTCCTAAGCCTGCCCAGTAACATAGACGATTTGTTGTGGTCAAGTCGTAAATGTTAAGAATAACCGATGTTTCTGTTGGCGGCCTTCTCTCACGTCTTTCCATCCTCGTGTGCTCTAAACGTGAGGTAACCATCATCAAATATTCTTTCATGTTATTTGGACATCCATTTAAATGATCAGAATGTATTCTCGACTCTTCTATCGTAGAACTTATTGATGCTAATTGGGCAGTAATATCAATGATTTTCTGGTGCATTTCCTCTTTTGTTTTAGCAGCTTGGTCAAATTTTCTCTTGTAAGCTTCTAAGCACCTCTCCTACTCTAGCTCCAATATTATTCTCTCTCTATTTGTATTTGGCTCACCAATCTCATCCCAGATGACCTTTAAGCTATGTATGCAAAGCTAATATCTTTTTAAATGTTTTTTTATATTTATTTCAGTTATTATAATAAAAAAAGATTCTTTGATTCATAGAAAATAAATTAAAAAATATTAGGAAAGGCAATTTGGGTATGAAGTTCTTTAAAATCGTACATACATATGTATATGTATATGAGTGCATAAACTAGGCAATAAAACATTACATATATATATATATGCTTGGTCAAAGTTTGGTTCTTAAATTATGGATACTGGAGTATTTTTTAATAAATTTGTTCTTTTCTTTATTTTATTGTTTGTAGTAAGGTGAATTTTTGCTTGTTGCAACCAATTACGCTGCTATTTTTTTATAAAGCAAATTTGAATTTAAAAACCTCTAGAATATAAATGCACTAACTACAAAGCGATTTTAAAGTTATTAAATTTCAAATTATTTGAATTTTACTTTTCAGACATGGGTACTATTGATGTCTTTTTAAACAGACTTTCAATACAATTTGAAGTAATTACATTTATAAATGTACTCAATGAAACTTTTTAACAATCATTTGTTGTTCAATGAGTAGTGATAACCATCATGAAAGTTCGAACGACGCAGTAAAATAGACCCAAAAAAGAATCTAAAGTTGAAAACTATATAATCTGATGATTAAAATTTATTTGATTTGCATCTGAATGACATGTGATTGATTATAATATCATGCATGGTTGAATTTTTTAACAACCACTCTTTTGGATAGATCTTTTTTTTATAGTTTGTTGTTATTAGTGATATTTACACCATTATGCATCTTGGTTAGAGCTTCAAACTAAAGGCCAATTGTCTATGGTTCAAATCATTGTATCTTATGACTATTTAACATTCCATGAAATTACTTTGTTCTTCATCTATCGTGTTTATAACGTTGATGCCTTGATTCTTTTAATTCACATTGTGTTTAGCTTTTCATTATTCTTAGCATATCAATAAAGTCGGCAACCCACGTCAATAAGACAACAAAATCATGAGTTGATATTCTAGTATGATAAAGCTCATGTGAATATATAGATGCAAAGAACATGTATTGTATTGTAAAGAAGAGATAACAGAATGTCTAATTTATTTCCTAATCTCTAACTTTTGCCACATTAATTTAACATGTCATTTGGGATGAGATCGGTGAGCCAAATACAAATAGGGAGAGAATAATTTTGGAGCTAGAGCAGGAGAGGTGCTTAGAAGCTTACAGGAGAAAAATTGACCGCACACGAATCCCATCGCCCTTTTACCGGAGACCACCGCAGATCAGCCCTCCCTCCGAATGGAAGCCTCCGCTCACTTGCCCACCTCCTTCCTAAAAGCTAAAAAAAAAAAATCTAGGCATCCTTTCACTTTAAAACCAATCGGCCTCTCTCAGGTTACCTGAAAACCGTCACCTGCACTTCACTATATGAACCCGTGCCACCTCTGCTATAACCCACCATAATTTGCTCCCCCTCTACCCTTGATTGGCCATGGCCATCATTGCATAGGTCGTGACCAATGAACCTTTGTTGAAGCCTTTTTTTCCCAATTCTTATTGAAACATTTTGGTGCATCTCCCCTTTACGTTGACCTGAAATCACATGTACCGTCCATTAGAACACCTCTTCCTTCGACGACCAAGCTTCAGGGCCTGCTCTTATATTGCCTAGCCCAGCCACTAAATATGTTAGGTCGATCCATGTTGTGGCTATTTTGCTGAAAGATTTTGCCAAATCCCCTTTTCATAAGAAAAAAAATTTGAAGTGGTTCAGCTCGTGTTCAATCTTTTTGTTGTTGGTTGATATTGGCATTCACAGTCCTAGGTATTATCGTGTGTGATGTTCATGCTTGTGTCATTTCCATTGGCGTTGTCATCTCCTTTCCATACCACAAAAGGTGAGTATAACTCGAGCTTGACTAATATACTTATGAAAGTAGTACGCTAGAAAGTTACTGAAATGCTTGGATAGCTCTAGAAATTCATGAAAATCTGTGATGTAACTTATACAAATGTGACATGCATACTTATGATATATGACATGAAACCTGAGCAAGTAATATCTTATTGTTATGGCATATTCTGATTCATGTGTATTATTTGTAAAATTATATTTATTTTGTTCTTACACTGCTAGTTTTCATAGATTTAGGAAACTCACTATGGGTCGAAATTATACATACCTGAGCGACTGTATAAATTTAAGAATTGAAACTGAATTTATTGGGATACGGTTGAAATGATAAATATCTAGAAAATTGATTTTAAATGGGTTGAAATGATATATATCTGTATTACTTGATCCAGGTAAAAAATTATATACGGACGACGTTGGTCTATTTTAAAGTTTTTTTCTGAAATTTATAAATATATTTTGATTCAGTAAGGTTATTTTAGATTGTTATTAAAGCTTAAATTTTGATTTAATTTAATAAGGATTTTAAATTTTAAATTATATATTAATATTATGTTTTAAAATACAAATTTAAGATTTTTGAAGTATAATATTATTTATTTTTAAAATATAAGTAATTTAAATCATATTTAATGAGATAAAACAATTTAATAAGTAGTTTAATATATGTAAATATAGATTTTTATGAAATAATGATTTAATACTAAATGAATAAAATAATTAAAATTTTAAATGTTAAAATATTTTATAACTACTTTAATTTAAAGATTTAAACTTTGATATAATGCAATTTAAAAGATAAAGTAAAGATTAAGATTTTATTAAGTTTTATTTTAAATTGGTTTAAGATATGATATTTTTAAAATATATAATTAGATTTTAAAGTTAAAACTTAATAATTCGACTTTGGTTGAAATAAATGAATTGAATGTTTTAAGTCAAACCAATTTCAAATTATATTTGAAGTTCACACTTTGAAATTGATTTAAATGAAATAAGTGTAATGAAATTTATTAAGTTAAATTGATTTTTAAGATATGATAAAGAGATTTAATAAATTGGTTTAATGTAGATTTATTAAGTAATGTTTTGAATCTAAAATATAGGCAAAGTTAAATATTTTAGAGTTGATGTATAAATTGAGATTCTATCAAAGTATGATTTTATGAAAGCAACCACGATGTGAAATAAGTGGTCGGTTGTTAACGAGGTCGGAGTCTGTATTGACATACTCTCTTCCAATACTGATATAACTTTGACAATTATGTACGTGGTGGAGAACACAAAACGTAGTAAGATGGATTTGACAGATGTTACTAGAATGAAGTAAAAGAACGATAATGGATAGCCTTGACCTTCAGATCATAATTAAAATGACTAAAACATGAGTTATGCCTTGACCAAATGATTTAGCTACACCAATCAAACACACTTCGTCGATACTATCTCTATTACTTTTGATTGACTTGGGCCCTTTGATTATAGGAGTGTTGTCTCGCGGTGGACGGTAGCGGCACTATGCATTATCACTAGCTCGAGAGTAAAATTGATAGAATTCTACCCTGATTATTTCCTCGGGTGCCTTATCATATTTATCTTGAGTGAACCTCTTATGATTTGATTGCCCTCTGATAACACCAGTACGGTGAATTTACGGTACTGTATAAACTACAATACTTATAAACTATGTAAGGGCGATATAGTAATTCCGCTTACGCTATTTTCAATAATATATTTACCGTAGATACTACAATAATAGCGTATTATATTATATGTATATAGTTCTGCAAATCCTTAAAAGATGAAATCACAAACATCATTTAAGTTATTTGCATTTCATTGAATATTTTACTTGAGTTAATTCACTTCAAGAGAATGTTAGTCCAAGCTAGAATGTTTTTTATTCCTTTTTTTTAATGGTCGGACCAGCCTGAGTATCGCAGCTTTCGTGATGCAACTTTTGGAGCTCGGAGTCTTGATTGGGATCTTTATATATATATATATATATATATATATATATATATATATATATATGTTGCCTTAGCTATTCCAGTTAGTTTTGTTTCTTCCTATTGTGTATATATTATTGAACCATCTATGTATATGGGATCTATATTGTATCTGCTTACGACTCCAGTATTATGTACTTACTAGTGAGTAGACATGGAAAGTGGTATAGGAGACCACTGTCGATTAAAAGAGCAACCAATGTTTTGGGTTAAAGTATAATGGTAGTATATATTTCATGTTAGCGTTTTAATTTTATACATAATTTCAAATAGAAAAAAATCTTATGAGAATGTATTAACTGCATGCATGCACTACGACAAAAGTGGGCATATTCGACACTATTTTTCTGTGGCCGTAGATCAAAAAAGCGTTGTCGTATGCCCTTTTTTCAAATAGGCAACACCAGGGGGCGTGGCATCCGCGGCCGTTGCATTAGCCATCTAAGGCAATGCTTTTGCCTATCTACGGCTACGGAAAGAAAGCGTTGCCTTAAATAGAGCTTTTTCCCTATTGCAACAATGTATGCATGTAATGCAACAACATACAACGTTGCCTTAAGTAGAAGCCAGAGCCTGGCTTCCAGGTCATGATAGCGAGGTCCACATGGACTTTCCACGTCAGCTGCCAACGTGTAACATGCCACGTCAGCTGCACACGTGTCACATGTCACGTCAACTGCACATGTGTCACATGCCACGTCAGCTGTGGGACCCATGTGCCATGTGGAATTAATAATATTTTAATTAATGCAACACCACTATATTATGTAATGCAACACCATTATTTTGAAATGCAATATCAGAAGAAAAAAAAAACCTAACAGTAGAAAAAGGCAAATGCAACATTAGAAGAAAGCAAATACAACGCTTGAATTAAAAATTCTACAGTACCAGCTTTGTACATAGACTAAACTCATCCAAAACATTCATCGTCACATCAAACCATCCAAAATATTCTACATACCATATCAGTTCTTCAAATATACTACAAGTGCCTACACACACGATCAAGTGATCAGAATATGTTTCAAACAGATTGTTGTCATAGAATTTTGCTTCCTTCTTGTTGAGTTCCTTCATCTTCTCCTTCAAGGTTCTGTATTCCAACTTCATGTCCCTAAACCCACAAGTGAAGTTTAATTTTAGTTAAATCTGCAGGAATAGGATAGTTTTCTATGTATATACTATATATATTTACATAAAAGCTTTCTCTAATCTGATTTACACATGCATGCATATTTCCTTTGTTAGAAATGTAATTGTTTCCGTCATGCATACATAAAAACTACCACTACCACTTCAAGTGACATGTAAGTGAAGCATTATTCAATTTTAGTGGGATGTACATTATGATAAGGAGCTCTAGCCCAAGTGGTTATGTCTATATGATGTATCAGCTAGTTTCTATATGCTTATATGCTAACATATATTGAGTACATGATAACTTATATGCTGCTCAGCTAGTTTCTAACCTGTGAAAAAACAATAGCATGAACATCAATAAGAAAACTTTTCAAAGTTCATGAGACAGCGTTTCAGAAGAAAGAAAGAAAAACCTGAAAACCCCCATCAAATGGTGGTGCCTCATACAGACTTTCTTGAGGAATTGCTGGGGGATCCCGATCATCGAAAAGCAGCCTCTCAGTAAGATCTGATATAGGTGAGGAAATGCCCTGATGGAAACAGTGTACTTTGTGTATGCTACAGAAACAGGAGAGCTAAATAAGATTTTAACTTTGCATTAGCAAACATATATTGGTTTCACAGTCACAAAGGAGAAGCAACTACCTTATTAAGTATCTCAAGGCCATCGAAAAAAGGGGATCACACGCTTGTAAGAATGCTCGTAAAAGGGAGGTTGGCATACCATCGAGATCAAACCTCTGTTTCTCGGACCACTAAAACACAAGGTAGTACATATCTTTGTATAAGAAATGCATCTAGATATAGTTCCAACTTACAAAATCTATGCTAAACCAATGACAATTACTGTGGTCCGGTGCAGTATTGAAAGTGGACAAAAAGTTGAGTGAACATGAAGTAATTTTAGTGGCTCCCATGAAATAATTTAGCTGACTACTGTAAAAATTCGAAGTTATATATGAAGATATATAAGGATCTTTACTTATAATCAAAGAGTAAAAGCAAATTGGCTTGCACAGCAAAAGAAAGCCTATATTTAAACTTCTCTTGTGATTTAGTGGTCAATGTCCAAATTGACTTGCACAACAAAAGATAGGATGAAAGAACTGTGAACTATATAAAAAAAATAGTAGGAATACAGGGGCCACTTCAGTATCAAGGGGCAGATTCTTTTAATTATAAGATTAACATTACCTAAATTTGAAAAGGGAATTTGCTTTAGAAAAGGATGAAATTTAGCAATGTTAGAAGTGATTACTTTATGTATACAGTTTATAAAAGTAAACTGTTTTAAATGGTTATGTTTTGGAGACTCTGTATCGATGAGCTAACTAACATGGATTTAGTATCCTACCTTATAGAGAAAAGTATACTGTTGAGTAGCTTATTATATTCTTAAATTTAAACAGTGATGTAAAGGTGTGATTTATTTAAGATTTTTCATATCAATATGCAATTGTGTTCACTTTTTCTTTTTAGGCAGATGGTCACTAATAACAAGAAAATTTCCAAGACAGATGAATAATGCAATCAAGAATTACTGGAATACTAACCTTAAGAAAGTAACCGGCGAAACTTCATGTCAACGATAACGCCAATAGTAAAAATAGCTTTCCCTAAAATGAACAGAAGATAGAAGATAAATTACAGATAAAAAAGCACAAGCACCTCATGATTAAAAATGTTCATCCACTATAACCTGCAGAGATGAGACCATTCACAATTCTGTTTCAATATTTTGAATGCTTCCGTGAGAATATAATTAAAGGAAAGCCACTTCCTTGGAGCTTTGAAAACAGTCTCAATCCGTTGGATTTGAAAACAATCTCAATCCATTGGCCAAAAGCAAATGTGATTTTCTAATGTAACATAGAAAGAAAAAAGAATATACTATTTGTAAATAAGTTTAATACCATTATTTGTAATAAACTGGAAGTGTCGATTGAACCCCCTAAAAAGAATATTTCGTCGAACTTAAAACTAATTAAACAACTGGAAGGGTTGTGTGTGTGTATATATATATATATATATATATACATACATGCAAGCGTATGTGGGTTTGCAGGGGATAAAATATAAAACATTATAATTCATATTAGACCAGAGTTTCAAAGTAAATCAGGGTCAGCCAAGCATAGTCAGAGAACATAAACAATTGTAAACGGAACCGGGTGATGCACACAATGATACAGTTATTGAGCCCGTTATTGTGTATTAAGATATGGACCATAAATCAGCATCTTAGCAATCTGTCCTTCTATCCATTATTGTTTTGTTAAAAGGCACAATTATTCATTTTTAAGTAATATCAATCTAGTAGACCACAATTATCCATACTTGTTTTGTATGGGCCACTGACTCATGGGACAAAAAGAAAACTACATTTTTTCAATTACCTAAAGGAAAGGCTCCAACCGGGAACACTAGAGGTCAGTTTAACTGTGAACAAAATCGCCTATTCGTAGCACATGAAACCCAAATTGTAACATATGATGCTTCTAACAAGGAACTTGTTCGTCAATGGGTTCAACAAGATACACTTTCAGCACCAGTATCATATTCACCATACTCATGCAATAGCCAACTAGTATCATATTCACCATACTAAAAAATGCATCATCAAAGAATTTGACTCCATTATCAAAGAAGTTGAATACCAAAACTGCAAGTCAAACTGCCAGTAAACCAATTTATGCATTATAATATGAATTCCTGTTCTCGAAGCTCTGAACTAGTTCTCAACACATAAGAGAACCAAACCAATCATCATTAAAACATGATTTAAATACTGCATCTTAGAAACATAAAATTGGTGCTCATGTTTTACTATACAGTTATAGATCAGGCATATATAATGAAGTTGATTCTCCTTGTAACCGTAATCTTTAATCATTGAAACATGATTAACTGCGTTGGATTAGATGCATCTTTAACTCCACCATAGTTTCAAATTGAACTCCGTAATTTCAGATTCTTATTCCAGATTCCAAACCAAATCAAATCCATAGATTGGAAATCAAAATCAAAATCAAAATTCAAATAGATTTTGAAATTGAATTCGAAATCGATTTCTTAATTAATATGTAAGATCAAAAAATATAAATCGATCCAAAATACATAGTCGACAAGGAAAACGAAGATTTAATTACCTGAAGATGCGGAGCAGGACAATCAAAATGGAGGCAGACATAAAATGCACCAGGTTTTGGGGAAAAGATAAATCGCATGATGGATTGAAATCAAGACCTACATAGGGAAAATGGAAATCGAGGATTCATGATTCCCAATTTGCAGATCCTGAATTTTTTTTCTCCAACCAAAAAGGTGCCCTAGCTTATCAAACGAAAAAAAGTTTCCAAGGCAACGAAAATCCTAGCGGGAAATAGAATAAGGGTAACGTGGATTGATTAAGGTGGATCAACGGTTGTGATTTTTTATTTATGAGTGTATGGATTGATGAGTTGTATTTTTAACTGTTGAGGGTAACGTGGATTGATTAAGATGGATCAACAGTTGTGATTTTTCATTTATGAGGGCATGTATTGATGATGTGTACTTTTAACTACTGTAACACAATGCTTTGAACCGGTGTTGCACGTCACAACATTAAACTTCCAACCACAACAGTGCATTCATGTCTAATACAACAACATATGAATATTGTTGCAGAAGATCAAAGAAACCATACATTTCGCCACAATTTTCATGCAACGCACATATATTAGTGTCGAATATGCCCACTTTTGTAGTAGTGATGGTATCTCTGTTACGTGCTTCCGCTTTACTTGATCATGTTTGACTACGAATGAAAGGCTTTGAACATTGCATTTACATGTGCCATTGTAAATGATGAGTATTCTGGCTACAAAAGGCAAGGTCATTTACTTAATTCCTAAAATCATAATGAAAAGATCAAGCTATAATTAGATTGAATTAAATAATGTTTGTGTTATGTCGAACAATATAGACTATCAGCAGAGCCGGCCCTGAGCATTGTGAGGCCCTAGGCCAAAGTGTAAAGGTGTAAAGGGAGGGAAAATGTACTAAAGCCTTAAAAAATTTAGTAACTAAGGATTGAACTGCGTACAACACAAAGGAGTCTCCATGCCTTAACCATTACACTACCTTTTGTAAATAAGTTACAACTATATTTCACAAATACACAACCTGCATTTTGAGGCCCACCAACAGCCACCACTAGCGTGAGACCCTATGCCCAGGGTCGGGCCTGGCTATCAGTGCCACATCACAACAAACAATGACTATATATCTATTTCTTTACGATAAGTTTAGAGCTACCAATGTAATTGTAGAAGTAATAGTATTTTCTATGTGCCAATTTATTTATAATACAAACCTATTAAAAATCCCAAATTATCACAAAAACAATTGACGATGTGAAAGGTGGACTCTTAATGTTTATACAAAATTTATTTTATAAATTCCCCGATGTGTAAGTTATCTAAACACGCTCCGCACATATGATATATACTGAACCTTACATGTGGATCTTATGAGTGACGTGGGCAAGTGTGGCTTGTGCATATAAATTAAACCAGCTTTAATACCAGTTAGAGAACCTCAAATTATCACAAAAATAACTGGCGATGTAAAATGTGGACTCTTGATGTTTATACAGAATTTATTTTATAAATTCTCCGATGTGGAACTTGTCTCAACCAAACCTTATTCTAACAAAGCCGAGCGGGAGCCAGGCTGATCAGGCGGCCACCTAGGACAACCCCGGCCGGCGCAATAGTAGGTTGAATGTTTATCAAATTTCAAATAAATAAAAGTTGATTTGCCCATTTAACTGAAGTGTTGGTAGCTCGGTGGTACTGTACCTGTTTGTTTCATGTGATTCGTGGATCGATCCTGTGCAGATGTACTTGGTTAAGTATGCATTCAGTTTAAAAATGCTGATTGGATTTTACTGGTGATTTTTTTTTTCTCGCTATGTTATGCCCAAGGGCAACAGCCTGCCTTCATTTTTGGATCCATTTTTATGATCTTGCCTGGGGCACCCCACGGGCCCGGCACTGGATTTTGAATACCTGATGTTTCAGGCTTCAAGTTTGTTTCGAATTCTCTTATTTATACATGCGGTACGTAAGTTGAACAAATATTTTTATGTTTTGGTTATTCAATTGCAAATTCATATAAATGCAAAGGTGGGAAAAATATTTATTTTGCTATTTCATTCTTCTCCAAATTTGCTAGGATTTGCAATATAAACGTCCAGCCTTAACTAAAATCATGTTCAAAATTCTCCATGAAAACAGAGTCAAAACAAGGAATACAAGGAATGTGAGAACAGAGTCAAAACCATGTTCAAGCAGTAGACGAATGTGAGAGCGTTGTTTGTCAAAACAAGGAATACATGTTAGAAGACAACTGAAATAGAAAAAATGTCCGTTTATAGCTTGTAAGCAGAGAGGATATCTAAGAGCATTTGATAAATGAACGCTCAATGCAATGCTGCTGACAAACCAGAAGAAGTCTATACTAATGAAGCAGTACAAAAGTGTTTAACCTCAAAGGGAAAGTATAAAGATTTGGTAGGAAACATAAAGTAATAATATGAGAAGACCTAGAAAAAGAAGCGAAGAAATGAAGTTATAAAAAACTCTGAAAACTCACAAGATGATGGAGCGAAGCCAAATGTATAAATTCTGTGTACACATGCTACTATGGCGACCCATTGATTATAGACATAGAAGAGACAGAGAAAATTACAAGGAAAAAAAAAAAAAAAAAATCAAACCTTCCTTTTGTATACTGCAGAGAACAACATTCTAAATAATTGTTTGGTCTATCAATCTTTGTAAGTCAACATAACGACAAACACTTAACTGAACCAAACAATGGCAGAAATATATAAAGACGTCGAAAGAAATATTATTTGGTAAGCAAAACTAGGCAGTCGAAAAAATTAATTAAACCTGGAAGTTCACTAAATAACATGCTGGAGAATAGTGTTTCCAATGTTGAAATGATATATATATTAAACCTGGATGTGTACAGCAGTTCCCAACACCAAAAAATAATAACACAACTTGATCAATGTTGATAAGGGTAGAACCAAAGGTTGGTAATTATTTTCCGCATTTGACAAATAATAAAACATTGGATCAAATACTGATAGTTGAACTATAACTGTACGTTTCCAAAAAAATGGCTGTAAAAGATGTGCTTATGCCGTTGATGATATAATGTTGAATGCGTAAGAATTCCTTGATATCTTCCTCATATCACCTGCAAAAAAGGGATACAAATTATGCAGCAACTGGTCAAAAATCATGAAAGTAGTTGCTACACCTTATCTACCTAGTTGTATATTTTTTCCAGCTTTTTCCAATGCCAAGATCAATCTGCAATTTGCTTAAGCGTAATTAAATATCCGAAAATAAATTGAAATATTCATGACATTATTAGTAAACTGGTTTGATCGTTGACGCAGTAACCTCAACAAATGATGAGTGATGACTGATGAGCAGCTCTACGTAGCTTAAAGTATTAAATTTTAGTTATCAATAGACGGCATTTACATGCGCATGATACTATTATCCCGTGTTGGTCTCATTTTTAGCCAGTATTAAGGCAAAAAAACATCACTCAAAATACATCATTCATATCAAAAAATAGAGGATAATGCCATAACCATTACAACAACTGTTGTAAATTTACTAATGGTTTAGCATGACATATCCTACATGTGTTAATCGGAAGTATAAAATCAGGACCACCTTAAAATGAACGCACAAAAAACCTACACTGATAACTGTTTTTATATAAATTTCATTTTGTTCATAGAAATAAACAATCAATAACTGTTACTGAGTTTGATGCACATTTGAGGTAAAGCCATACACAATGTAAATATGTAAATCTATTAATAAATCAATGTCTGCACATTAAGGGATGTAAGCTTCAATCAAATTATTTATACATCTTCTAACCTATCCAAAAATATTAGAAAATATTATTATATCAGGTACGTTGTCGATTCACTTCACAATATATGTCGTATATATAAGATACTAAAGGATCAATTGCTCCATAGGAAAGCTGAAGTTGGATAAACAGTACTGCATTTGATGCTTAACTTTCCATGTCCATTAAATCCCTAAACTCATAATGAAAAGATCTAGTTATAATAAGACTGAATTAAATAATGTTTATGTTACGCTGAAAACAGTATAAGATATCAGTGCCACATCATATCATGCAATGGTTATATCACCTATTTCTATAGGATAAGTTTAGAGTTACCAACATGTAATTGTAGAAGTAACAGTATTTTCTGTGTGCCAATTTATTTGTATTACAAACCTTATTGTTACAAAGTTACATGCACGGTGTTGCATACCTGATGTCTCAGGCTTTAAGTTCGATTCAAATTCTCTCATTTGTATATGTGGTATGTAAGCTGAGCAAATATTTTTATGTTTTCGTTGTTCAATTGCAGATTCATATAAATGTCTGGGAAAAAATAATTATTTTGTTATCTTCTCCAAATTTGCTACAATTCGCAATATAAATGTCCAGTCTTAACTAGAACCATGTTCAAAATTCTCCATGAAAACAGAATCAAGCAGTAGATGAATGTGAGAACGTTGTTTCTCAAAACAGAGAATACAGGATAGAAGACAACTGAAATAGAAAAGATGTACGTCTATAGCTTGTAAACAGAAAGGATATCTTAGAACATTTGATAAATAGACACTCCATGCAATGCTGCTGACAAGCCAGAAGAAGTCTATACTAATGAAGTGGTACAAAAGTGTTCAACCTCAAAGTTAAAATATAAAGATTTGGTAGGAATATAAGGTGGTTCAAATGAAATCCAATGAGAAAAAAGAATTTCATTTTAAGGTAGCTTGCTTACTTAGCGCTTGCGCTAAGGCTGTACACCTAATTTTCCCGGGATTGTAGTTCAATCGGCAATTAATATACTGGCACCGCCCTGTCAAGGCGGAAGCTGCGGGTTCGAGCCCCGTCTCTAGAGCGACAGGCTCTCATAGTCCAGGTCATTGAATATGAGCACGGAGGAAACTAGAAAAAGCGACTACTACTATTATCAATTAGTTAAGTAGATGCAGGATGGTGTGTTATGTTTTAAGTATGTGTTTTAGTATTTTTTTTAATGCTTCCGGCTTGTAATGTTTAATTAATGGAATCCTGTTTATGTATGAGATGTAGAAAAAGAGGTGAAGAAATAGAGTTGTACTAGTTCTTGTCTCGTCTGAAAACTCGCATGATGATGAAGCCATTACGAGTAATCAATTTGCATCACTCGTAATGGTGAGTGTTATTGATGTAATTTATTTAACGGTCTTTTTCTAATGTCCTACACACCAATTATTTAACGGTCTGTTGGCAAAAATTGTAGACTTCATTGCATGTCTTCTTTCTTGTGCACATGAGTTCTACTTTTATAGACAATAAAACAATCACGTTGCTGTCTAGTTTTGGAATAATTTAATAAAGATCAAGTGCAATATACCCCACAATTGATAGAGAACAAACTCTCATTGCTTCAATTCCCCTTCTTTCTTATCATCAAAATTTATCTAGCCATGAATCCCGATACCTATATTGCTCCTGTTTTCAATAGATTCTTGGATAAAGCAGAACGCCATATAAAATATATAGTTTCTGCTTCCAGTAACGTGAGGAATCTCCAAAAGAAAAGAGACGTATTAAACGCTAGAAAAAATGATATCAGTGAGAGAATCGATGAAGGTGCAAGAAGATCACGAAGGCCTACTAAAGAAATCATTGTTTGGCAAAGTCAAGTTGTTGATATGCTGAGCAGAATGGATATTGCATTAAATAAAGCTCAGGAGATTAGATCTTGTGTATGTTCGATTTGCGTCAAACATAAGCTAGGTCGTAGATGTGATGATATGATTAAAGAAGTGGATGAATTGCTGGAACGAGCTGCTTCTTTAATTCACAGTGCAGAGATGGCGGATTGTGATACTTCTAATATCGTCAAATCAATACCATATGTCGTAGAAGAATCACAGGTTTCGTACTTTGCAGAGGCATGTAAATGCATTGAAGATGGTAACTCAAAGACAAATATTATCGGCATATGGGGACTTGGAGGTGTGGGGAAAACAACATTGCTAAAAAAAATTCATAATAATTTTGTTGAAAATTCTTCCATGTTTGAAGCCATAATTTGGACTGTGGCATCCAGCGAACAAAGTGATGTTTCCCGGGTTCAAAGTGAAATAGTTAAAAAGCTTAGGCTAAAGGAGGTTGATGATATCGAGTCACAAGCTGATCTGATAAGTAGTTTTTTAGAAAACAAGAATTTCTTGTTGTTCATAGACGATTTATGAAAAGATGTGGATCTATACAAGGTTGGAGTTCCAAATCTTAATGATGGCAGCAAATATAGTAAGAAACGTAAAATGATTGTTACTACTAGATCCAAGGATGTCTGCGGTGAGATGGATGCTAAAAAGATAATCGAGGTAAAATGTCTAAATCCAACGCAATCTTTAATTCTTTTTACAGAAAAAGTTGGTGAGGAAGTCAAGGTTTGCCACTTGCTCTGATTACAATTGGTCGTGCCATGTCCATGAAATCAAATCTAGATGACTGGAAAATTACTCTTGATCTATTGAAAAATTCACAAGGTCACCAAGTTATGGGCATGGATGAAAAATTGCTATCTGTATTGAAAATTAGCTACGACTACTTAGCTAGTAAACAATTGAGAAAGTGTTTTCTCACCATTTCATTGTGGCCTGAAGACTTCATGATTAGAAAAAATGAACTAACTGAGTTTTGGATGGGTATTGGTTTGATAGATAACTTTGAAAGTAAACATGAAGCTAAAAATGTTGGTTGAATTTGTAAATAAATATTTATATATGGAAATTACGACTCGAAATTGAGAAATCTGACAGATAATCATGTAAGTAAATCGAACTTGAAATTTATGACTTGATAAAACAGAATTCGTATGAGTTATAATAAAACTTCCTTTATCGAATTATATGGAAACGATTTCTGAGAGATGATTGAAATATGGAGAATGGATTTTATTCGAACATGGAACGGATTCAAACGATAATATCTAACATGTTAGAATTTGGAAACTTATAATCTTATATTTATATAAGTAAGAATCTGAAATGGTTGGAATTATTGATTATCAAAATCTTTAAATTCGACAAATATTCGAGATTGAATAAATTGAACCTTATATAAAATTAAAATTATATAAAATTGGAACCGAATTTTTTTCAAATCGAACCGAAATAATTTCGGTTAATTCGGTCGGTAACCGATTTAACCGAACTTGACGGATATATTATAATTCAAATGATGGATTCACTAAAAGTAAAACATAAATTCATGTTTGGAGAAATTTTATATAGTAAATTTTATGTTTATGATAAGATTTGATCTATTTGCAACAAATGTCTTTGTATTATATAACTAAATTAATTATTTAAAGTACTTGAATACCGTAAAATTAGATAATAAACTAAAAGTTCGGTTAATTTGGTTAAATCGATAACCAAAATAAATTATTTTACAAACCGAATTCAAACCGATTTAGTTTTAAAACCGAACCGAACCGACCGAAATGAATCGGTTTGGTCGGTTAATTCGGTTTGAACTGATATTGCTCACCCCTATGGACTAAGGCTGTCAATGGATACCCGAAAAATCCGATATCCGTCTGAATCCGTATCTGAAATATCCGTTATTCGGCATTATCCGAAAAGCGGATACGGATATCCGATATTCTTAAAGCTTTTCGGATACGGATATGGTTATAGCGATATCAATATTCGAAAAGTATCTATTCGACTGATTGATGTAATATATATAACTCAAAAAAAA
This sequence comes from Allium sativum, assembly GCA_030737875.1. NCBI lineage: Eukaryota > Viridiplantae > Streptophyta > Magnoliopsida > Asparagales > Amaryllidaceae > Allium > Allium sativum. The sequence goes on from CM060916.1 coordinate 978,005,223, forward strand.
ATAGAGTTAATAATTATTTTGTAACTATTGGATGTTACTATGATATAATTCTTTGTCCATATTTAGTGAAAAATGGTAGTTTTAGTGTTTAATTTTGGAATATTTTTGGATATGCTTATGGGTATTAGTATAAAACAATGTTTCCTCATTATATTTCTTTATTTTCTTGTTTTTTATAAACATCAATACAAAAATTATTTTTTGTTGATCCAATTTTTTTTATTTATACTCTTGAATTTATTAATTACAGGCGAAGCGGATAAATATCCGATATCCGTCCGTATCCGAAAATTAAGCGGATACGGATATCCAATATCTGAAAATTAAACGGATACGGATATCCAAAAATAATTTCGGATATGGATACGGATATGGCACTATCCGTATCCGAAAGCATCCGTTGACAGCCGTAATTTGGACACCGTAACTTGCTTTACTTACACCATGAGATTTTAAATAAAATTTCAGACCAAAATGACCTTATTAAAAAAGAATCAATATTAAAAAATGGAAATATACACAATTCACCTTTGTTTGCATTATGTATACTCAATATTATTTCTCTTGTAAAGTTAATAAATTAATTCATATCATTGGTTAAATTAAATATATATTTCTTTTAAGGATTAAAGTATATTCATATTGTTACAAGCAACATTTATATACAGTCAACTTTGACAGTTTTCACTTTGATTAAATATAAAAATTAAAAATTAAAACTAACTACTAAAATTAATACTACCTAGAGTACTAAATTCTTCAATCTTTCATTCAAATCTAGTGCAAGTGTGTTCAATCATCTAAAATTAAAAGTGATTTAAAAATAAAACAATCAAATAATTTAAAATACTAGTGTTAAAAATTAAAGTTTTTTTTTAAATTTTAGGTAAATATATTGCAATTGAATACCCAATTTTATGTAATTTGGTTTTAAGGTTAAAGAGGAAAGGTGATGAAAATATAGAAGGGTAATTTTGTGAAAGACAATGTGTATGAAAAGAAATTTTCGGTGTATGCTATTTTATTTCATTTTACGGTGTGTGTTAAGTAATTATAGGTATATGAATAGAATTATCCTTCACAAACATAGGCTTGTTTGGAGAGAGTATTACTTGTTTACTCACATTTCAGAAATAATAACAAATACAAACATGTTTTGTTTGGGAAGGCATACTGGCGCATTTTGAAAACTCGCATGTATGCGATTTTTGAAAAACTCGCCTGTGTATTTTGGTTTATTCCCAAACTTTATATGTACCCACTCATTCTCTCATAATTCTGATTCATACTCAACCACATCTTTTCAACTCTATATATTATCAAAATGACTTTTCAAACAATGGTGGAGTAAGAGGTCAACTCGTACCTAGTTTGCTGTCACTGTGGATATATGGCTGAAGTTTTTGTATCAGATGATGGCGAAAACATTGGTCGTCGAAGTCTTCTTTGTTCCAATTATTCCCACGGATGCAATTTTTCAGAATGGATTGACGAACCGTTTTGTCCAAGGGGCATAGCATATGCGAAAGAGCTGGAGTAAGAAATTAGACGTCTCAAGAACTCCTAGAGGACTTGCAATTTAACCGTAACCACTAGTGTAACACCCCACGTCCATTAACGTCACTCACAAAGGGAATGCATCAATGTCCATGAAGCGTTATTGTTGTATAGGACAGATAAATTACAAGAATAAATAAATAAAACAACACAGCGGAAGATAAAACTTATTTTATTTCATCATAACTCAAAACGAGTTTACATAAGTAGTTTCCAAAACCATTACAACAGGATCAGTAGTCTTTTCCAAAAACTTCAAAGTACATAAAGAAGCAAATACTTAAATAACATAAATGCATAAATGCCCACTGAGCATAAGCAAAGCCATAAAGATGAGAGAGTCCCAAGCGATACATCTACTCTCTTCAAGCGATTGGAAGAAATCGGCACTAAGCTGTAGTATTCCCTCCTTGCAAACCTGAGGGGGGGGGGGGAAGGAAGAAAAGAGGTGGAAAGAAAAGGGGGTCAGACATAAAATCTGGCGAGTGCGATAACTTTAACAATATAATTATCAAAATAACTAGGATAAGGCATAAGCTGGGAAAATAAGGAAATGACTGTGAACAATTGGGTATGACAGAACAAACAAGGAAATAAGACGAACAAAGATAATGTTAAAGGCTCCCCTAATCACTATAAGATAATTACTACACTGCACCACTACTAGTCACCCTAAAGGTTGATCCCGCCTACAGAATTTAATACTGCTAATGGTAGTTTCGTGTACCCCTAGCTACCTCCATAGGTGCTGTCTGCCCCTATCTCGACTAGGTGTACCCGCTACCCCCATTCGATCGGCTCCCTAACTCGTAGACACCCTTGCTGGAACCACAGTGGGGTGTATCACTCCCTAAAGTGGCAACCCGATACTACCAAAAATGTACGACTTATATCTACACGATGCAACAACGTCTTACCTACCAGCCCGGGCCCACACACGCATTTGAACCCGTTGGACTTGCGTTGCCACCGCTTACCCGTTTTGACTTCTTACAATCAAACCCAGTATGTGTGTCCCATCCTCGACTTGGGTGGAGCCCACAAAGATACTTAGTGGGTTACTGGTTTGAAAAGGGCACCCATGCATGACACAAGCTTTCCACCTACGCTTGGTCCCCTCTAAGGTTTTTCCCCACTTAACCCCATTCTTAATCATTTCTTTTTACATGTTTCAATCTTGGTTAAGTTCATCTAATCGTATTTCAAATGCCACCCAAGGCGCCCACTTAATTCCACATGCCACCCAAGGCACCCACTTAACCCCCTCATGTCCCATTACATGTTTATCTGGTTAAGTGTTAATCTTGTAAAGACCTCCCACATTAAACTGGCATTTGTAGTAGCTGGATTTGTCGGGCGGGTCCGGGCAGTCTTACACCACAAACGAGCCTAACCTCGTGTCTTTACAACTGTTACGCATTTAATTTATGTCTAAGACCTCCCACATTAAACTAGCATCTGTGGCAGCTGGATTTGCCGGACGGGTCCGGGCAGTCTTACACCACAAAAGAGTCTAACCTCGTGTCTTAGGCGATTAATTACACATAATTAATTATCCTCAATTTGAATTAATTTCCCTATTCAAATTGTCAATCAATTACAAATTTAACTACGTCCATAATTGACTCAATTATGTCCATCTATTTATGATATATAAAATTATACCAATTAACATCACATTTAAGGCATTTATGCCAATTCTCAATATTAAATCTCTTAATGTTATCCCATTGCCCCACGTTGTACGTTCGTTCGTTTAACGTAAAATATACGTTAGACTCGAATAGTCTAACTTATGGAATAAAGAGAAAACATCACAACATGCATAGAATAAAAACTAGATCTAAACATAAGGGGTGAACTTGCATGTGTGAATAAGGTTTTTCTTCCAAAAACTTGCATAGGCCAAAGTTACAAACTTGCATAAACTATGGATGTCATAGATCTAATCATAAGGTGTAAACTTGCATAGGCAATAGTTACAAACTTTACATTACATGATTCATATTCCAACATATATATATATATATATATATATATATATATATATATATATACTTGCATGTGTGATTTATACAACATAGACTATGATGTAAACTTGCATCTAACTCACACATGTCATGGCCTAACTTTAGATTCAATTTACACATAAAATAGATGTCATGAAACATGTAAAGTTGTATATGATTCTCACTAACTTGCATGTGATTCATATCTAAATTAACATCTAAACTTGCATACATACATATGATTTAACATATGAATCAGTTCTAACAACATTACCAAACTAGCATATGAAACATATTATGAATTGATTGTACATAAGCCAACAATTAACATAAATTTATAACATAGATGATAACATCACAGCTTTACAACATAGATAATAACATCATAGATTTACAACATAGATAATAACATAACGGTCAATGATTCACAACATAACCATATAATCCAAATCATAACTCAACCCAATTAAATTGTTAATTATCTTATTAAAGAAATCGAACTCACAAAAAGAAGGTCTTGCGTTCTGAAATCTGAGTTCTGAAATTGATTTAGCTTGCCTTTGTAGTAGATTCGTTATTGTTTAGATTAGAGTTGAATAGAATTGAGTTGATTAGGTGGCGGCTACTCTAGGTTACAAGATGACAGCATGACGGCCATGATTCCAGTTTTTATTTGATTTTAGGTTTTGAGTCTACCCATGTTTATGTAGAATCTTAATTTAATTATAGCCGTCGGATGATCTTAGGGTTAATCAAAACCATTCATCTGGATAGGGTGACACCTCAGCCCTAATGACTCAGCAAGGAGTCAGAAAGGACTCAGCAATGAGTCACAATATGGATCAGATCACACCAGAAAGCTGTGCAGGCTTCCTGCTCGGCTTGGGCGCACTTGGAAGGTGCGCCAGTGCAATTTTTTTTCTGATTCTTCCTCCTAACTTCGTTCGTCCATATCTCCTTCATTCGGTATCCGGTTTACGCAATCTCGGACTCTATCTCAACCAGAATTCCGAGACGAACACAATGGCGCAACCCGTTTCTCTTAATTCTCACATCCGAGATTAATTATTATTAATTTTAGTTAATTCGATCATTCAAAAATTCGGGGTGTTACAACTAGTATTTCTATTATCCATCGTCGTTGTAGGTTTCTGAAGTTTAGTTTGAGTTATTCTATTATCCATAGTCGTTGTTGGTTTTTGAAGTTTAGTTTGAATTATTGTTTGTGTGTTTGTAGGACTTGGAAGATTAATATGAAGTACTGTATGTTTGTGTTTTCTAATAAATTACTTTATGTTTCTGAATTTTGAATTAAAGATTTGTATGTTTGCTGGTTCGTATAGTACACATTATGACATAAAGATGAATTGACAACTAGTTTCCATAAATTAAAGCTTGCTCAATCTATTTCTATACAGTACGATCTGCCACAAATCCAGTGATTTGACTAGACATGGATAAAGTTGGTCCAATATTTCGAAATAGTTGAGTTGACAAGACTCTGCCAAACCTGACCCAATATTTCGAAATTGATGACATAATTAAAGTTGTGCCAATTCTGATTCAAGACTTGTTTTTTGTGATCAGGGCGAACATAGGACAATTGATTCTACTTTATTTTGAAATCGATGATATGATTAAAGCACTGCCAATTCTGACTTGACAACGACCTTACTGAGTTGATTTGACAATGTCCGTATACTAATGCTAAATCAGGCGGTCCACTGATTCAGTCGACCTCCTTAATGCAAATAATGATAGTGCCATGTATCCATCATGTATGCAAAGAATCCTATACATATCATTACTACATGTGTGCACAACCATCCATTTAAATGCAACATCCATATGATACACACATTCAAGGTACATTCGTTTTACTAACTACATCCATTTATATGCAATATGCAATATGAAAGTGACTGAGCCGATCCAGTGCCTAAAGTGTGTGTATATGCATCCACGAGAAACCAGTAGCAAACACTTGCATCCACATGCATCCATCATACATAACATGTCTCAAACACAGGTTTCAACCATAGGACTATCCTATCTAAAGGTCAAAGATACTAGCGAGAGGACATACTAAGGATAAAACAAGTACAAGCTAAGCGATAAAGGAGAAATTAAAAGACATACCCTCGAAAAGAAAAGGGTGCAATGAACGCATCTTCTCTTCCATCTCCCAAGTAGCGTTGCTTTCATCATCTCCCCATTGCACTTTGACTAGCTTGACCTCTCGATTCCTCAACTTCTTAATCTCCGACCCAAGAATGCATGTAGGAGCTCGTCGAATCATCGCGTCACGCTCTATCTCCACCTCTCTAAGCAAGCTCGGCTCTACCACTTCCGCGGTCTCATGCAAACACTTCCTCAAAGGTGATACATGGAATACGTCATGTACACCACTAAGTCTCTCATGCAACTCCACTCTATACGTCATCTGTCCAATCCTTTCCTTAATACGAAACGACCCTACGAACCTTGGTGCTAACTTCCCGACGGATCCAAAGCGAACAACATTCCGCAATGGAGACACCTTGGTAAAGACCATGTCCCCAATATCAAACTCAAGATCTGTCCTCCTCTTGTCCGCATAAGATTTCTGCCTATCTTGCACCGTCTTCATCCTCCTTCGAATCAAATCGATCTTTTCCGAAGTCTCTCTAATCATATTGGGCCCAAGTAAGATCTTATCCGTAGATTCCCACCAACATGTAGGCGAACGACAAGGCCTCCCATAAAGAGCCTCGAAAGGTGCCATGCCAATGCTAGACTGAAAGCTATTATTATATGCGAACTCCACCAAAGGAAGATGCTCCTCCCATGTATCTCCGAAGTCTAAGACACATAGCCTTAAAAGGTCCTCTAGAATACGATTCACCCTCTCGGTCTGGCCGTCCGTCTGAGGATGATATGCGGTGCTCAAACATAACTGAGTCCCTACCGCTTCTTGCAACCAAAACTCGCTAGTAAAGATAGGATCGCGATCGCTCACTATGCTTGAAGGAACACCGTGCAAATGGACTATCTCTCGATTGTATACAAAGACTAGCCATGGAGCAGTCCTCTTACTCTTCACGGGAATGAAATGGACACTCTTAGTAAGTCTGTGTACCACGACCCAAATCCCCGTATTACCCTTCCTCGATCTTGGTAACCCGTCAACAAAGTCCATCGAGACACTCTCCCACTTCCATTGTGGGACCTCCAATGGGTGAAGCAGCCCACTGGGCTTCTTTTGCTCTGCTTTTACTTGTTGGCACACCAAGCATCTAGCGACGAACTTGGCCACATCCCTCTTCATATCGGCCTAAAAGTAAACTCGTCTCATGTCCATGTACATCTTGTCCCCGCCGGGATGAATGGTCATCTTCGAACGATGTGCGTCATCAAGAATGGTCTTCCTTAAATTCTCGTCTCGTGGTACACAAAGTCTACCGTCCCTACGTAACCAACCCTTATCATCTAGGGTATACCTACTGAGATGGCTCGATGAATCCTCCCTTATGAGCTTCTCTACCAACTCAACCAACTATAGGTCATCTCGCTGTGCCTCACCAATCCGTCCCAAAAGTGTAGGTATGACCTCTAAGGATGCTAGCAAACCGGGTACAAAGTCAATGGAAGGTCTAAAGTCAAAAATAGAGATGAACTCTAAGCTTCGCCGCTTAACAAACAACGGACTCAAGGACAATCTTTTCCTACTTAAGGCGTTTGCCACCACGTTACCCTTGCCAGGGGTATATGCTATCTCGAAATCGTAGGACGCTAAGAATTCCATCCACCTTTGTTGCGTTAAGTTCAAGTCCTTCTGAGAGAACAAGTATTTTAGCGATTTGTGGTTAGTGAACAATTCAAATTTCTCTCCAAGAAGATAATGGCGCCAAGACCTAAGCACGAAAACAATAGCGGCCAACTCTAGGTCATGCGTAGGGTAATTTCTCTCATGTACTCTCAACCGTCTTCCTCCATAGGCTATTACCCTTCCCTCTTGCATAAAGACTGCGCCTAGTCCTGTCCCACAAGCATCGGTATAAACGGTAAATGGCTTACTCCCATCTGGCAACACTAAGACTAGGGTTGTGGTCAAAGCTCTCTTTAAACGCGGGAACACATCATCACAATCTACGTCCCACGTAAAAACTAGGTTCTTCTTCGTCAAACGCGTTAATGGGGCTGATATTTTTGCGAAGTCCTTGATAAACTTCCTATAGTAGCCAGCCAACCCCAAGAAACTTCTCACCTCGGTAGCATTTTTAGGGACCTTCCAATCTTGGATAGCCACCACCTTCGCGGGATCCACAGCTATACCTTCTTTGGAAACCACGTGCCCTAAGAATCACATTTCCTTCCTCCAAAAGTGACATTTAGAAAATTTAGCTTTAAGGTTATGCGCTCGAAGGGTCTCCAACACTTTCCTAAGATGTAGGGCATGCTCTTCCTCGCTCTTAGAAAAGACCAAGATGTCATCCACAAAGACCACCACGAATTTATTAAGGTACTCCCTAAACACCTTACTCATCAAGTCAACAAAGTATGCGGGGGCATTTGTCAAACCGAAGGGCATCACAAGCCATTCATAGAAACCGTCCGGAGTCCTAAAGGCAATCTTGTCTATGTTATCCTCAACCACTCTCAACTGATGGAAACCAGTGGCTAAGTCCAACTGCGAAAACACTGAGGCGCCAACTAACTGATCGAAGAGATCGTCAATCCTCGGCAGTGGGTGCTTATTCTTCTTAGTAAGTTTATTAAGTTCTCTATAGTCCACACAAAGTCTAAGGGACCTATCTGCCTTCGTGGAAAATCTTATGAACCCTTTCTCAAGCAACTCCCCTACTTGCTTATTGAGTTCCCTCCTCTAACGAGGAGCCATGTGGCGTACTGGTAGAGATACTGGTTTTGCATTGTCTACAAGATAAATACGAAAGTCTATCTCACGTTTTGGGGGTAGACCCCTCACCTCATCGAAGACATCAACATATTCACGGACTATACGAACAGAATGTAAATCATCATTGGATGCGTCAAGTGACTCAAGATAACTAAGCATCACCGATCCTCTAGGGTCACAAGAAATATCAAGGTTCCTTCCACTACGAGTCAACAATTTTACTACCCTTCGTTTACAATCTAGGATGGCACCATATCTGGCTAGCCAATCCATCCCTAGAATCAACCCATAGCGCATGAAACCAGGCACAAAAGCATTACATTCAAAACCAACGCCTAAGATAGACAATCTCAAATCCCTACAAACCATGGATAAATGAGCCGACCCACCAATAGGATTTGAGACTACAATGGGATCCACAACAAGACTAGTATCTGAGTGCAGTGTTTCAACTAATAATGTGGAGATAAACGAATGTGATGCGCCGGAATCGAATAAAGTACGGACAAGATGATCAAACAGAAAAACTAAACTCTCGACGGAAATGTTTCTACCTCATTCTTATAGCGGTGGGACCGTGAGAGCCTGGACCTGCTCCCTTACCTGCCCTGGTGCCATAAGAGCCTGAAGCTGCCCTCTAGAAGTTCTTTGCCCTTGTCCCTGTTTCCTTGGGTAGTCCTTAACTAGATGATCTGCCTCTCCACAGTGGAAACAGCCAGTCTTCTTCTTTTTCCTACAGTCTTTACTTAGATGGCCTGGTGTCGCACAATTAAAGCACTTCTTCTTTCCTTTGCCATTATTGTTCTTCCCGCCTTTCTTGTTTTGTTATCGTTGCTGCGGTTTCTTTTGATCCCCTTTCTTCTTGGGTGCCTTATTAGCATTGGCGCCTTTTTCCGCTTCATGCATAAGCGCCATATCAACTAGCCTCTCAAAGGTGGCCCCCATAGGGATGTGGGTCATAGCTAACCCATGTAGTGGCTCGTTCAAACCCTTAACAAATCTCAGGGCCTTCTTTTTGGGTGTATTCACCAAGTTCAAGCCAAATCTCGCCAACTGATTGAACTTGTTGACGTATTCTTTTACTGACAGATTCCCTTGCTTTAATGCTAAAAACCTTTCCATGTATAAATTCTCTTCAGCCCGCGAGAGAAACTTTGCCTCAGACCTACGCCTAAAATCTGGCCATGTATCAACTGGACGCTCTCCATTAGTGACCACCCACCAAAACGAAGCTTCGTCCTTTATCAACCAAGCAGCCAATTGGACCTTCTTACAATCGTCCAAATCGAAAATGCCAAATGATCCTCCACTTCTTTCAACCAATTTCTAGCTTCAATGAACGTTTCAGACCCACTACAAGATTTTCCACCCATCGAACGAAAATCTTTACATATCTTGGAGAAAGTATCTCCACGCGGAGGAATGACTGGAGCTGGGGGAGGAGGAGGAGGAACGTTGGCCGGACCCGCGGCAGCAGCCCTAGCCTCGAGATATTGACGAAACCAACCGGGTACATGAACACCTTCTGGTATCTCAGGTTCTCCAGACATGCTGAAAAGAAAAAGAAAGAGTTTTAAAACAAGGGAAGCGAAAGAGAGATGTATGGATTGCGGGGATTATGCTCTTTAAAGTAAATTTTCCTTGAAAATTTGCTTCTTTAAAATAGTTTTTGAAAATACTTTCTAGGAAAATAATACTTTTGAAAACACTTTTCAAAACTTTTTATCTATTCTTGTAACCATAGCTCTGATACCACGTGTAACACCCCACGTCCACTAATGTCACTCACAAAGGGAATGCATCAATGTCCATGAAGCGTTATTATTGTATAGAATAGTTAAATTACAAGAATAAATAAATAAAACAACATAGAGGAAGATAAAACTTATTTTATTTCATCATAACTCAAAACGAGTTTACATAAGTAGTTTCCAAAACCATTACAACAGGATCGGTAGTCTTTTCCAAAAACTTCAAAGTACATAAAGAAGCAAATATATAAATAACATAAATGCATAAATCCCCACTGAGCATAAGCAATGCCATAAAGATGAGAGAGTCCCAAGCGATACATATACTCTCTTCAAGCGACTGGATGAAATCGGCACTAAGCTGTAGTATTCCATCCTTGCAAACCTGAGGGGGAAGGAAGGAAGAAAAGAGGTGGAAAGAAAAGGGAGTCAGACATAAAGTCTGGCGAGTGCGATAACTTTAACAATATAATTATCAAAATAACTAGGATAAGGCATAAGCTGGGAAAAATAAGGAAATGACTGTGAACAATTGGGTATGATAGAACAAACAAGGAAATAAGACGAACAAAGATAACGTTAAAGGCGCCCCTAATCACTATAAGATAATTACTACACTGCACCACTACTAGTCACCCTAAAGGTTGATCCCGCCTACAGAACTTAATACTGCTAATGGTAGTTTTGTGTACACCTAGCTACCTCCATCAGTGCCGTCTGCCTCTACCTCCACTAGATGTACCCACTACCCCATTTGATCGGCTCCCTAACTCGAAGATACCGTGTTGGCCCCACAGTTGGGTGTATCACTCCCCAAAGTGGCAACCCGATACTTCCATAAATGCACGGGTTATATCTACACGATGCAACAACGTCTTACCTACCAGCCCGGGCCCACACACACATATAAACCCGTTGGACTTGCATTGCCACCGCTGACCCGTTTTGACCTCTTACAATCAAACCTGGTATGCGTGTCCCGTCCTCGACTTGGTTCGAGCCCACAAAGATACTTAATGGGTTACTTGTATGAAAAGGGCCCTCATGCATGGCACAAGCTTTCCACCTACGCTTAGTCCCCTCTAAGGTTTTTCCCCACTTAACCCCATTCCTAATCATGTCTTTTTACATGTTTCAATCTTGGTTAAGTGCATCTAATTGTATTTCAAATGCCACCCAGGGCACCCACTTAATTCCACATGCCACCCAAGGCACCCACTTAACCTCCTCATGTCCCACTACATGTTTATCTGGTTAAGTGTTTCTTAATTCATTAAGACCATAACCTTGTAAAAACCTCCCACATTAGACTAGCATTTGTGGCAGTTGGATTTGCCGGGCGGGTCCGTGCAGTCTTACGCCACAAACGAGCCTAACCTCGTGTCTTTACAACTGTTACGCATTTAATTTATGCCTAAAACCTCCCACATTAGACTGGCATTTGTGGCAGCTGGATTTGTCGGGCGGGTCCGGGCAGTCTTACACCACAAAAGAGTCTAACCTCGTGTCTTAGGCGATTAATTACACATAATTAATTATCCCCAATTTGAATTAATTTCCCTATTCAAATTTCCAATCAATTACAAATTTAACTATGTCCATCTATTTATGGTATATAAAATTATACCAACTAACATTACATTTAAGGCATTTATGCCAATTCTCAATATTAAATCTCTTAATGTTATCCCATTGCCCTACGTTGTACGTTCATTCGTTTAACGTAAAATATACATTTGACTCGAATAGTCTAACTTATGGAATAAAGATAAAACATCACAACATGCACAGAATAAAAACTAGATCTAAACATAAGGGGTGAACTTGCATGTGTGAATAAGGTTTTTCTTCCAAAAACTTGATAGGCCAAAATTACAAACTTGCATAAACTATGGATGTCATAGATCTAATCATAAGGTGTAAACTTGCATAGGCAATAGTTACAAACTTTACATTACATGATTCATATTTCAACATATATATACTTGCATGTGTGATTTATACAATATAGACTATGATGTAAACTTGCATCTTACTCACACATGTCATGGCCTAACTTTAGATCCAATTTACACATAAAATAGATGTCATGAAACATGTAAGGTTGTATATGATTCTCACTAACTTGCATATGATTCATATCTAAATTAACATATAAACTTGCATACATACATATGATTTAACATATGAATCAGTTCTAACAACATAACCAAACTAGCATATGAAACATCATTATGAATTGATTGTACATAAGCCAACAATTAACATAGATTTACAACATAGATGATAACATCACAGCTTTACAACATAGATAATAACATCATAGATTTACAACATAGATAATAACATAACGGTCAATGATTCACAAAATAACCATATAATCCAAATCATAACTCAACCCAATTAAATTGTTAATTATCTTATTAAATAAATCGAACTCTCAAAAAGAAGGTCTTGCGTTCTGAAATCTAAGTTCTGAAATTGATTTAGCTCGCCTTTGTAGTAGATTCGTTATTGTTTAGATTAGAGTTGAATAGAATTGAGTTGATTTGCTTTTCTCTCTAATTGGTGGCGGCTACTCTAGGTTACAAGATGACAGCATGACGGCCATGATTCCAGTTTTTATTTGATTTTAGGGTTTGAGTCTACCCATGTTTATATAGAATTTTAATTTAATCATAGCCGTTGGATGATCTTAGGGTTAATCAAAACCATTCAGTCGGGATAGGGTGACACCTCAGCCCTAATGACTCAGCAAGGAGTCAAAAAGGACAAAACAATGAGTCACAATATGGATCAGATCAAACCAGAAAGCTGTGCAGGCTTCCGGCTCGGCCTGGGCGCACTTGGCAGGTGCGCCAGTGCAACATTTGTACTGGCGCACTTTCCAAGTGCACCAGTGCAATTATATTTTTTTTCTCTGATTCTTCCGCCTAACTTCGTTCGTCCATATCTCCTTCATCCGGTATCCGTTTTACGCAAACTCAGACTCTATCTCAACCAGAATTCCGAGATGAACACAATGGCGCAACCCGTTTCCCTTAATTCTCACATCTGAGATTAATTATTCTTAATTTTAGTTAATTCGATCATTCAAAAATTCGGGGTGTTACAACTTTTATTTTATTATCCATCATCGTTCTAGGTTTCTAAAGTTTAGTTTGAGTTATTCTGTTATCCGTAGTCGTTGTTGGTTTTTGAAGTTTAGTTTGAATTATTGTTTGTGTGTTTGTAGGACTTGGAAGATTAATATGAAGTACTATTTGTTTGTGTTTTTTAATAAATTATTTTATGTTTCTGAAGTTTGAATTAATGATTTGTATGTTTGCTGGTTCGTATAGGACACATTATGACATAAATATGAATTAATAACTAGCTGCCATAAATTAAAGCTTGGTCAGTCTATTTCTATACAGTACGATCTTTCACAAATCAGGTGATTTGACTAGACACGGATAAAGTTGGTCCAATATTTCGAAATAGTTGAGTTGACAAGACTCTGCCAAATCTGACCCAATATTTCGAAATTGATGACATAATTAAACCTGTGCCAATTCTGATTCAAGACTTGTTTTTTGTGATCAGGGCGAACATAGGACAATTGATTCTACTTTATTTTGAAATCGACGACATGATTAAAGCACTGCCAATTCTGACTTGACAACGACCTTACTGAGTTGATTAAAGTTGATTTGACCATGACGTTGCTTAGATGGTTTCTCTATTTCATAGCTTTTCAACACATTATTTCTCATTGCAGAAACACTTCAATTCTATCTTCAAATAACTTCAAGAAAAATATACTCATTCAACAATGGCGCCTACTTATATCCCTACACTTGGCTACTACGACTGTGAATTAGTCGTGAATGAGCACCAAAATGGATGTTATGTGGGAGGATTATGCAAACCAAGGAGAGTTCGAAAGGGTTGCGCACTGGATGTTTTGAAATAATTAGTCTTCAAAGCAATTAAAATTAACCTTCTCGAAAATCGAGTTATCGGTTAACTGGCCTACTAATTCGAGGTCGAGAGCCGTATCACTTTCAGACGATGAAGCTATATAAGTAATGTTTTCTACTGTTAATAAATCGATTGAGTTGTTTGTTGGAAAAACAACAAAAGAAACCGTGGAAGATGTCGTGGAAGAAATCATCGCACCTCCTATCATGAGTAGCGGTTTAGGTTATTTCACAGAAATGTTGCAAACTCATGATCCTTCACTCATTTTTAGTTCTCCTTTGTACACCCATCGGTACATTCATCCAAATATGGACGAGTAGCAGTAACAACAACAAGAACAACAAACTGATCAGTCAGAAGACCGCGGACAACAAATGCAACAGTATGTGTTCGATATTAGCCAAAGGTAAGATGTTGCACAATAATTTAGTTCTCTAACTACTCGTTGAATTGTAAGATGTAACTAAAATGCATTTATTAACAGACTGACTGAAGAACATGAAGAAGACTGGGGTGTCGGTTCTTCACAGTAGGCTGAACATACAGATAGCATGGTGTTGCCACGACAACTGTTGATGATACATGCTGGACGGAAGTCAACAATGAACCACTAAACTATGACTTTCCAAGCACAGAAGATCCCGAAGAAGATGGTGATGAGGTTCAAATGGAAGTACCAATGGACGATGATCTCTGCACAGCGCAAATGATGGCTAGATCCGTAGTGGTTAATCTAGAATTTTCTGGTGAAAAATTCTCGGCTGCTTGCGTACAGAATGGTTTTACTGTTGGGATGGTATTCCAAAGCAAAGAATAGTTTCTCCACAAACTTATGAAATGGTCTATTCTGCATGGTGTTTCGTACAAGCCAATCAAGTCGAATAAAACAATATATACCGCTGTATGTAATGTTGATCCTACTTGTCTGTGGCGAATACATGCTCTAGTGTCGAAGAAATCACAAACAGGATGGTGGGAAATCAGAAATTTGCCTCATGAACATAATTGTGTCAACCTTACGATTAATTCCAACACAAGCAAGCAACTTCTAGGTTTCATGTATCCAAAATCATGTCTTTTGTGAAGGCCAAATTGGATATCTCAACTGGGACGGTGCGAGTGCTTGTCGACGAGCAGCTAATCATCAAAATAAGTTACATGAAAGCTTGGCGAACGTTGAATAAAGCATTGGAAAAAAAATATGGTGACTGGGCCGAATCGTATTCGTATTTGCCTCAGTATTTTGCAAAAATAAAAAGAAGAAATTCAGGTTCAGTAGGACATATATCACACGATAATGTTAGGGTATTTGAGCGTGTTTTTTGGGCATTTGGTCCATATATTGCAGGTTTTGTACACTGTCGTCCAGTGCTGTGTATTGACGGGACACATTTGTACGGTAAGTATAAAGAAACACTGCTAGTTGTTGCCGCTGTAGATGCCGACGACTTCCTGTTCCCATTAGCTTATGGGGTGGCCGAATCTGAATCATATGATAGTTAGTCCTGGTTCTTTTCATGCATTGGTGAGTTCATTTATAGTGTATGAGATCGACATATTACTTTTATATCTGACAGAATGAAAGAGATTCCAAGTGCTTTGTAGGGTAGATGACAAGAACCGCACAAACATAAGTTATGTGAAAGGCATCTTAAAGCAAATTTTCAAGCTGCAGGTCATCGAGACAAGCGATTTATAGGCTTATTTTACGCTGCTTCATGTGCTTCTGAAGTGGTTGAATACACTAAAACGACCCAAACTTCCCGTCTCCGAAGAGAAGAGAAAGAATGGATTGTCTGAGAACACGACAAATCAGAACACAAACAGAAGAACATTTCATTGCTTATTACAACAATTTACATCAAAGTACAAGAATATACAGAGTACGAACAAATAATATACATTTGATAAATATCAGAGATTAAAATACATTACATAGCAGCGGAGAATAATACATAACACAACTGAAAAAGATAAACGAATACAAAGCTTTCCGAATATCATTTCAGCTTTATATCGGGATCCTGTGAATATAAATCTGCAAAACCAACACTATTAGCTGCCTGTGTGGAAAATAGGGGCACCCAGAGTTTAGGTTAAAACAATAAACTCCAGGTCAGTCATGTGACTGGTGTGAGAACTAAAATAGTTATTTAAAACTTTACTTTAAAATGAAGTAAATCAAGAGACCATGCCGTATAACACGGAACGGGTTTCCTCCCAAGAACAGCAGTGCAATGCTTTTTGGGAAAATAAAGCTATTATAAGACTCAAGTCCCATCACACAATGCAACGCAAACTGGAGGATAGAGTTTTACCTTATAATCGCCAAAATATGTTTGATACGTATAAAATGAAATCATTTGATATTATTACTAGTGCATATATGTTTCAAAAACAATTTCAATCATAATCCAGCAATCATAGACGACACGGATACCATATATCATGTCGCCATACTAGTTCTACAATCGAAACCGCACGATGTCGTATTGGAAGTTGGATTTCCATCATGAACCAATGTAAGGGATCGTCCTTACCGACTTCGAGACAATCTAGCCCATGTCTCAAGATCAGAGCTCGAGTGACCCTTGGATCCTCAGGGCCGGTCCACCTAAGTGGATTAATAATCCCTGAACAATGCGTTTCCCCACCCTATGGGGCGTAAATGAGCTAGATGACTCAAAATCCATCGGTTCCATAGTAACCGATATATCTGAGGCGCCTCGCTTTCCATCATCCACATAAGTAAAAAGGTCTAGGCTCCATACCATGACACCACTCCTAGCTAGAAAGAAACACATGTCCTTCCTGCAGTCCTCTCCCGTTTCTGGTTCACACCAGGGTGTGAGGCTCGCGAATTAACGCTATACACAAAACTATGATATATTAAATCCGTGATTTGATCATCAACCACAAGACTCTGCTTTTCAACGGAAGCCTTGATCATTTGCATCTTAGCATGCCACATAGGCAATTCACGTCATGCGACCGATGTCTTTCGATATATAACCTCTGAGCTCGTACGTCTCAGAGAAAGGCGTTAAACAAGAGAATAAATTCTCCACCGCCAAACAGATATGTATTTAATAGAAATTAATCAACATAGAATAAAATCCAATTATAGATACATATCCATTTACAAGTTCATTTTGGGTCTGAATGAAACCGCATGCACCTTATTCCTCGTCCCATATGTCCAATACAAGAGAGAGGTCCTCGCATATCCGGTCGATCTCTAAGTACGTTTGGACGATCACCACTTATTACCTCGTCTAGGGTGTGCAACCCAATCAAGACATCAGTAACCATCCAAACGATGTGAAGACCTCCGGTCTTCAACCACCGTCTTCATCCTCGGCTTATCGTCGAATCAGTTATTCAAAATGGGTATAAACCTGGCCTTTCCGAATAACTCACGTATATAATAAACAAGTGTTATAAAAACACAACGTACGCCTCATTCCAATTTTGAATATTCTTTTATTTAAATATTCATATTCTTTGGGAAAGGTTCTCATTAATTTTATCAAAGATAAATTCTTCAAGTTTATTCTTTAATCTTCCTTTGGATATCAATTCAAACCAACTTAAGGTTTATCCAAACTAGTCGGGATTAACGCACCTTACCGAAGTAATCATTTGTTAAATTTCCCAATCCCAACCTATTCATCTCATGGAGCAAAACTGGTCATACTCCATATCTAACACCACAGTGTTATCAGTAAATTTAATTACCATTTCACGTTCAAATCTAATTAAAGATTTAACTATCGCTTGGAGCAAAACTGGTGCTACTCTATTCTCGATCATTTCCCGAATTTGATAATTTAAATTATCACATTCCCTTTTCAATCTAATTAAAGATTCATTAAAACTCCACTTGGTTTTAATCTTCCCAAAAATCACTATTAATGATCATTTAACTTTGGAAACACAAACATGTCGCATTGACAATCTACACCGTACTATTGATTTCTGCCGATATATAACCCCTAAGCTCGTACGTCTTAGAGAAGGGTGTTAAGCGAGAGAATAAATTCTCCGCCACTAAACAGATGCATATTTTGCAGAGATCAACCATACATTTCAAAATAAAATGTTAGACATGTAATCATGTCTTTAACTGGGTTAAATAACTAATGTCATTTAAAACACGGTTCACGATAAACCCAAAATCACATTCCATTAATCATGGGATCTTCACGGAAAAACAGATCAATATATATAATCGATATCAATTTCCGTATCTGACTGATAATATAAATGGAATAATGACAAAGCCTTTTAAATTCCATATATATTAACAGTCTTCCTCCACAGAAGCTCATTTCGAATATTATCAAATCGAATTCCATTCAATTCCAATTTAATATATTAAAATTAGAAAACTTTACTTTAGAAAATTTCCATTAAATTTTAATAAAAAGATTTATAAATTCCAAATCACACTTCACCGTAAATCGGGTTAAAGAACGAATGTCATTAAAAACAGTTCACAATAAACCCAATTCACATCCCATTTTATTCCAATTAAGTGTTAATTAACTTGAAACTATAGTAATATTAATTAAAAGATTTATTCTTTTCACACGGGGTCTAAGTGTAACACCCCGTATTTTCTGAGAATATAAAAAAAAATGGTTAATTATGAAGAAGTTATTAAGCCTTGAAGTTTATATGCATATGAGAGAAATATATATAGATATATATAAAAATTAAATAAATAAACATGCAAAAAAGGTTCAAAACAGCGAATTGGAAGGGGGAATAACCGAACCGGCCCATTTTTGAGGTCGACCCGAGCCCTGCTGGGTCGACTACGGGTTAATCCAGGGTGTTTGGCTGTCATCCCGTGGGCCGATTCGCTCAAATGCAGATTTTGCATTTGAATGGTTCTCATGATTCAGGGTTAATCTAATGGTCCTAAATAACTTCCTACACCTATATATACATCCCTAACCTAAACCTAAATCTCATATACAATTCTCTAGCCTCCATTGCTCTCTTCCTCTCTAAAAATAAATAAATCAATGGCGTCTCTACTCTGCTGAAACCTAAGCTAGGACTTGTGCTTCTTCTTCCTCCAATTCTGATTAGGATTAAAAGAGAACAGCTACAACACCTTTTTCTTTTAGAATCCAACCAAGGCAAGTGCAGTTATTTTCCGATATAAACTTTAATTATAATTGTGACATGATTGTAAATCTGAATTTGAGATTGCGTATGTTTTGTTCTGATCTATTTTATTCTATATCTCTTTCTTCTTTCTGTTCTACAGCCAGGCTACCCCGAGCCTGCGCCAAATCTCATAAGAGATTAACGCACAAACGTTAAACTTTGGGATAAATAATGAATGATGGCATAATTGGACATGGCTAATCTGTGACTAAAAGGACATAGGTTGTAAACTAGATTTAGATCTGTGCATATTCTGTGAATTGGAAGAAGAGGAACCATTGTATATTAACATGTGACTTGAGACATTGGACATAACGCATATTTATGAATTAAAGATCTGTTATAATTTAAAGTTCTAGATTGTTGGGCATATTGTTTATATAGAAATTCATGATTTGGGATAAAAAGGGAATATGACTTAGGTGTGAAGATTTATGTTAAGATTTGATAACTATTAAATGTGAATAACACCTAAGTGGGAGATTTTTGAATATATGACATGCATTGAAATCGATGGCTATATTTGGTATAATTTATATGTGAATCTTTTGTACTAGGCAAGTTTAACTAAATTTGAGACGTGTGTTATATGGTAAATTATGACCATAATCTGTGCCATGTAAATTCAATGCAAACGTGGGGTATATGATCATAATGTGAATCATGACAACTATTTAGGCATGCAAACTTAGGCCAAATTTATAATTAGGCAAGATATGTTTATGAAACTTTAAGGAATGATTAAATCTGTTATATGGCCTAATCTGCTAGTTCTGTTATATTGCCTAATTTGCTAGTTCTGTTATATTGCCTAATCTGCTAGTTCTGCTATAATCTGCTATATCTGTTCATATACCAAATCTGTCATCTGCTAAGTCTGCTGAAGATGCCTAAACTGTTATATGCTTGATCTGCTAGTTTGCTTAATCTGCTAAATCCGTTAAGTCGCCTAATCTGAAAAATCTGTTATCTGCAATATCTGTTGAGTTGATATAATTAGTCCGCTATTGACATAATCTGAATTGGCTATAGTTATGAATAATTGACATGTATATTAGGCGTGGGTATAAATGGTGAATCATTAATTAATTGGCCGCAAAGATAAACATGGCTAACTCGAGGTTAGAATGAGTTTGCGGCGTAATTCTGCCCGGAACCGCCCGGCATATTCCAGTGGTCGCAAACAATAGGTTCTAATGTGAGAAGTTAGTCATAACGTGCTTGAAACCCGAGGTTAGACTCAGTTTGCGATAGAAACCTGCCCGGAACCAACCGGCCTAACCAGTAGCCGCAAACTATCAGTCTAATGTGAGAGGTTTGGGCATTAATATTTAATTAATGAAAATCTGAGATAATTATGATGTCTAAAACGTGTTGGGTAAGGCTAAACCAATTGGACCAATGAATCTGATAAACCCGTTTCGTGAATCCGTAGCCCCAATACAAAGTTAGATAATCTGTAACCAGTTAATCTGTAAGTCTGTTAATCTGTAACCAGTTAATCTGTAAGCCTGTTAATCCGAACATCTGATCCGTTAGTCTGAAAACCTGTTAACTTGATTGTCTGATCTGTGAACTAGTTAATCTAAATTTTGTATGTCTGAAACTTGTAGACAAGTTAAGCTGAAATCTGTTACTCTGGGGACACAAGGTTAGGAGGGGAATTACTTGTGTCATCTGTTGTTTGGGACCCATAATAGTCAGTAACCCTTTCTGGTATCAAAACTTTGACCCAACAGTAAGTAGGGTCCGGGCATGCTTACTGAACTAATTATAAGCGGTTCATTCTGATAATGGCGAGGGGTGTTGATGGTGCGTTCCTACCGGGTCATGTGCGTGCATGGATCCCGGTCTGCCTCTGAGGATGTAAGACGCCGTGACATCTGTAAATAGGTCTGTGCCAATTGGTTGTCACTTTAGGGAGTGATACACCCTACCGTGGGGCCGACACAGGATATTTATGTATTAGGGAGCCGATCGCTTGGGGTAGGGTTTTAGGGTACACTTAGTTCTGTCTGTTTCTGTTGGTACCGTCTGTTTCTGTTGGGTGGTAACACCTGTCTGTTTCTGCGTGGTACCGTCTGTTCGGGTGGTAAAGGCCCATTACTAGTGTACACCTAATTCTACATTCTGTTTCCGTAGGGATTAATCTGTTTCTGCTTCTGTCTGTTTCTGATCGGGTAGTAAAGGCCCATTATTAGCATTCTGTTTCTGTTAAATTATTCTGTACCCGTTTCTGTTTCAGTTTAGACATTAGGGTGACACCTAATTCGGTTATACTAGTATTAGTGCAGAGGAGTGTAAAGCAATAGCTTATATCATTCTGTTCTTCTGTTATATCTGCTGCATCTGTTACACTTATCTCTCATCCAGTTTTATTTTCATGTCATGTTATTATTATCTGTTCATAACTGAAAATCACTGGACTTGCCAGACTTTTGTCTGACCCTTGTTGTTTCGCCTCCTTTCTTCCGTTTCCCCCCAGGTTTTGTAGAACGGAATACTCTAGCTTGATCCAGATTTCTTCCGCTTGCAGTGCTTAAAGTATGGCTTGTCTTCTTCTGTGGGGATTATGATTTTAAACTATGCATTCTGAAGGCTTTTGTACAAGACTGATATTTTGTACTTGAATTCTGATATTGTGATTTGAAAGGATGTAACCAAGCTTCTGTTTGAAATAAAGTTATAATTTTTCAAGTACTGTTTATCTGTCTTGTAGTATTCTGTTTCTGTTTACTAAAATGCTCCACCAAAGTTAAGGCATTCCCTTTGTGAGTGACCTTAACGGAGGTGGGGTGTTACACTAAGCATAGTGTTAATGAAGTTACCATTCACGACAAACCCAAAATCCAATTCAATATTAAATACAAGGCTCTGAATAGAAATTGTATCGGCTTATATTCAATATCAAATTCTGAAATCAACAAATATCGTATTGGGAATAACGATATATATACCTTCCAAATTCCTCCACAATATCCGTATAATCACGGAATCCAATATCGAAGTATTCCAAAGAAAATTTCGATTTAAATCCATTCCAATTCATATATTGGAAATTCTGGTTATTTTTAAAACCATTTCTAATCCAATTTATTTATTTGAAAATATTGGATTATAATTCTAGTTCATAACTAGTTCATTCTGATAAAAATATATTTTTATCTTTACAAACGTGGAATTTTTCATCCAAATTCTTTCCAAATCATTTATTATGATTTTACACAAATTATTGATATTTTAAATAATTTTATCAAGGCCCGTACAGTCAATTTCCAACAACGGTCATCGAACCGCACTTACAACGGCATTTTCTAAATTTGATTTGGACATAATTCTAAATCCAACCGTTAGATTTCAAATTCCTTATATTCGTTGGAAAGCTCTTATGAACCCAACGATTTCGGTTTTAGGAGAATCCGACGGTCGGATCTCCTGTAATGTCCATTCGAAGTCAATGGCCGAAATTCGCGAACTACCGTGGCGTAGCGCGTTCTATTCAGGCCATTAAATATATATAATATATATTTCTTTGATTTCCATTTAAAACGTATTTTATAAATCGTTTTAAATTCATTTTCAAAACGATTTCAACTTCATATTCAATTTTAAATCAAAATTGAATATTCCATATCATTGATATTTAAATGATAATATTTTCAAAACATTAGATTTTGAAATCACTTCCTTTTTTATATTCATTATAAAAATGAATAAAATCGATATAAATATCGTTCATGTCAAAATGGTGTTAATCTAATTAACACGGCTTTATATATTTAAATATTTTCGTGTCGATCCCAAATCGGACATCAAAATCATATTTTAATCCATTGTTGAATATTATTTAAAATATTAGTTATTTTAAAATATTAATTACTCATCATTTAAAAGTATTCTTTAATTTAAAATATTCGTTCTTCCCGAATTGGAATCAGACACAATCAATTACCATATAATTTGATTTATATGGATTTCATACACACATGTACACAACAATAATCAAACACAGTCATCTTATAGATCATTCATAAACTGCTTTTATTAAAGGTAGACAAATAGTGGATGGAGTTGCTACTGTACAAGAGTACATTAATGTATGTATTAAGAATAATTTTCAATGTACTATTTTGAAACTTGATTTCGAGAAAGCATTTGATTCTATCGACTGGGATTATATATGCGAAGTATGTCTTGCTAGAGGTTTTAGTGTCCGTTGGATTAACTGGATTTTGTTATTACTTAAGTCTGGTAGTTCGAATATCGTTGTCAATGGGGTTATGGGAAAGAAGATCCAATCTAAGAGGGGTCTTAGACAGGGAGATCCTTTGTCACCTTTATTATTTAATTTAGCGGCTGACGTTTTTACTAGAATTATCAAGAGAGCGGGGAGATTAGGGGTATTGGGTTATGTTGGCAATGAAGTATTTAACAATGAATTATCTGTACTCCAATTTGCGGATGATACCTTATTATTTTCCTCTCATTTACCTAAACACATTATTGCTCTTAAGTTTATACTTTACTGTTTTGAGAAGCTATCTGGTCTTAGAATTAATTTTGATAAGAGTTCTGTTATGGTTATTAATGACTTTGATAATGTTGAGACTTTGGTTGCTAACACCTTAAACTGTTCTGTCATGAAATTTCCCTTTGATTATTTAGGATTTAAGATTAGACCGTCAAAATTAAAGAAGGTGGATTGGTTAGCATTGATTGATAAGATTAGTTGTAGACTATCAAGTTGGAACAGTAGATCTTTGTCTAGAGCAGGGAGATTTGTTTTGGTTAATTCAGTACTATCAGCTATTCCTATGTATTGGATGTCATTATATAGACTGCCTTTTTGGGTTATCGATAAGATTGATAGAATGAGACGTAATTATCTTTGGGGTGGGGGTAGAGATCCTATCTGTAGGGGATTTAAATGTTTAGTGAACTGGGAAGTGTGTTGTAAGGCTAAGAAAGATGGGGGGTTGGGGATTATTAATTTATTTAACTTTAACTCTTCTTTATTAGCCAAATGGTTGTGGAAATTTAGGTCTCCTACAGTATCCACAACGTGGAAAGTTATTATATCTAAATTTTATTATTCAGAAGGGGAGTTCTTGGTAGGAACTAGTGGTAGTTGGTATAATAAATTATCTTGTTTTTGGAAGTCAGTATTAGAGTGCTTTGACTTTTTTAATTTAGGATATAAGGTAATTGTACATTCGGGTAATTCGACTTATTTTTGGCATGATAGGTGGATTTCTTGTTTACCACTTAAAGTTGAATTTAGGGAACTATTTAATATGTGTAGTTTTAAAAATGCATTGATTAAAGATATCTTTAGAAGAGACTTAGATCCCCCATGGGATTTTTCATTTGATAACATATTAGATGGGGAAATGTTAAGACATTTAGCTTTACTTTATGCTAAGCTATCATTATATCACATTGATATGGGTAAGGACTTCATTAGCTGGGGTATGGATAAAAGTCAAGTTTATTCGGTTAATTCTATGTATAACTTTTTAAATTTTTCAGGTATCTCATTTCTTCCTTTTAAGTTTATTTGGAAGTCTAATTCTCCCCCCAAAGCTAAATTTCTAATGTGGTTAATCATTCATAAGAAACTGAATACGGTTGAGCTTCTTAAGAGGAAGAATATAATTTTTGATGCTAAATGTTATTTTTGTAATACTATGGATGAGGATGTTGAACATTTATTCTTTTCTTGCAACATCACATATTATATATTCAGTATGGTTTTACGGATATTTGTTTTTGATTGTAATAATTCTTTTAAGTGTTGTGCTAATTACTGGGTTTCTCATAGATTTGTTTATAATGCTAGTAAAAGATACATTTTAGATTCTTTAATCACTATCGTATGTTGGTACATTTGGTCCGAGAGAAACCAGAGATCTTTCCATTCTAATTCTGTTTCTGTGGATAATTTAATCATTAAAATAGTCTATTTTTGTTTGAATTGGATGTCTAATTCACATTACAAATTATTCTGGAAATCGGGATTTGAGACTTTATTGATTAAGGTTAGACTAAATTTGTATCTATTTATTAGAGTCAATAGTTTTTTTCGTAATAGAAATCGTATTGATTATTAAATTTCTCATTGGTATTTCATTGTATTTCTTATACGCATATATGTATGGTAAATATCTGTATATGAATATATAAATATATATATATATGATTATGTATGTATATATATACATATATATTCAGACTCACTTATTTTTATTTTATATATTTGTGATAAATTACTAATAGTTTGTTGTACTTTTGCAGTTTTAGGCTGTTGATTTTAAGGAAGTGCTTAGTGGATAGCAGGAAGGACTGGTAGCAGTTATGTTTCTTTGAGGATTGCTGTTTGGACTGCGATTATATCTCACTTGTGCTTGTGTAGGAGAGTTTTCGATGTTATATTACATTATTTTTTGATAGTACATTGAGAGTAGGGGTTATTGTATAGAAGTAGATATACTTCAATATCGGGTGGTGGCCTTGCCGGAATTCGATATTGGAGTAGATGGGCGGTGGTTTATCCGGAGCTCATCTATCTATGTTCCTTACATTACTAGAGTTGGGTTTGGTTTTATCTTGTATTATCATGTACTATATTGGACTATGTAGTTCTGTTTTTATTATATATATATATGTGCTCTCTTCTCTTCGGAAGATCACACATTTTTGTTTCAAAAAAAAAAAAATCAAACACAGTCAACCATCATCCAGAGTGCATTACGCAACTGCATAAGCGTTAAATATGAATAATTAACACTTTCAACAGTCTGCCAACCCATCGATTGACATACAACTAAATATTGGGATTAATGTATGTCCAATATCATCCCAATACCCGTGTGGGGTTTTCAAAAAACAAACACTGATTATTATTTGTGCAGTTGGGCGATGTGTAAAATATATCGTCTCAATCAATATCAGTTAAATGTGTGCACATAAACAAATCGTCTGATTTGTAAATGAATATTTATTTTATTCATATACACGTTAAAAATTATATTTTTAACTATAAAATATTTATTTCATCTCATGAATATTTTATACAGTTCATTTATACAATAAAAATGATATTTTTATTGTTCTAACATTTTTAGAAAATTTCAGCAGCATAACGGCGCGATACTAGAACCGGAATAAGGTCTAGCTTTATCCCTTGCCTATTAATGGCTCGCGCTATGAACATACCAATTCTAATCAATTCATTTCATTTTCCAAAACAAATAATCTAATCAATCAAACAACCAAACAAATATGGTTTCAAACAATGGTGTCGTGTGCTAGTAAGCATCGTTTGCATACTAGAATATATTTTTAACTAGGAAATAAATTAAGGTGAGAAGTTCTCACCTTTGGGATCCACTCCTCCATTCCTTATTTCTGAACGGTTCGGATTTTGATTCTTTTCCAGTCGGTTCCATCGCAGTCTATTTCACACGATTTTTATATTAAAAATCACATTTTTAACATCGCTATCATATTTTAAAAATCACATTTTTATTCTTATATTGTTCGTATAAAATCACATTACCGCTAACTTCATAATAAAAATTATATTTTTATTATAAATAAAAATCATATCTTTCTAACGCTACTATATATATAAAAAACACATTTTTATAACGCTACATGCATAGAAAAGATAGTATTTTTATAACACTACTTCATATATAAAAATTCTATTTTTATATCTCTACTCAAACAATAAAAATCATATTTTTATCTTGCTTCAATGTATCTAAAAATCCAATTTTTATTCGCTGTTTACATTATAAAGACCACATTTTTATTTCATAACTATTTATGTAAAAATCAAATTTTTTTATACATCATGAAATAAATTAAAAATCATACCTTTATTTTGTTAAAAATCATGTCTTTATATTTTCTTTTTTTTTAAATCACAACCTTATATTTTTAAAAATCTTATAACAACGTATTTACCCTAAATAAAAACAGATTTTTCTATGTATAATATAAAATAAAAACTGAATTTCTTCTACGTATTTAACTTAAAATAAAATCAAATTTAAAAATAAAATAATAAAACTCACCTTTATTGGTAAAAATCGCATCTTCCTCGGAGGAGGGCCCACTGGTCGGCCAAAGGCGAAGGGGAGAGGCGTTGGTGGTCGGAACTGCTTTGGGGGGGGGAGGGGGTGGGAGCGGCTGATCCTTGGCGGTGGATGTTTTGGGCATTGGGGGGCTTTTAAATGTGGAAGGAGGACGGAGGGGGTGTGGCGGCGCGGTGGCCCACGCCGGCCGTGGCGGTGGCAGCAGCGCCGCTGTTGCGGCGGTGGAGGAGGCCGCGCGCCCCTCTATCCATTTCTTTATATATATATATATATATATATATATATATATATTCCTCAGATGTGAAAACGACCCGGGGGGTGGGTTTGACCGTATGAAGGAGAAAATATTTTTTTTATATTTAAATTTATTTTTAAAATCCAAAAAGTAACCTTTTTCATTCGAACCCCGAATCAAACCCAACGACTGTTGCCCCTAGCTAATTACCCCCATTCCGAACACAATGGGATATATCCCGTAAGCCAGTTCAGTTATTACGATCAGTTTTCATCAAATTTAAAATATAAATTATTATATTTTAAATTCAAACGCACATTTCAATTTACCGGTGCCACATACGGACTCCAAAAATTACATAAAAATAAATCTGGCTATGTTTAGACGATACAGTCCTAATGAAACTAATTTCGTCGAATTTGGAGACTGATTGAAAAAAGGTCATTTTTCAGTTGATTAAATTCAAATTGAATTGACTAAACACGTTTAAATCCGCCACACTCACATATTTATTCCAAAAATTATGAAAATTGGAATCTAGCAATAATTTGACATTACGGATCCAACAAAAGTGGTCTCGTCGAAAAGGAGGTCGTTTGCAAAATCGCTATTTTTAAGGCTATATTTCCATAGTGATTATTCTGAATTTTCCACTGGACATAACTTTTTATTCCCGCTATGAAATTTGGATTTTTCACATTCGTTGGAAATATATTTTCAAACATATTCAAATATTTCTGGTTTGTACTAAAATCCGGTTTATTTTGAATCATGTACATTCATTTGAAATTTGAAATCGAAATTTCAAACTACCACGCCATTTTCGATTTCTTTTATAATTAAAATAAATATTTATATTCTAACTTCAATTCAAATAAATATATACGTTCTAATTTTATTCAAAATAAATTTCTAGTCGTAATTATTTAAAATAAATCATTTTAAATATTCAAAATTCATTAAAATTTCCAAAATAAATTTTTTAAATTGGTTCTGATTTTCCGGGTTTTTACAATCTCCTCCACTTAATTCTTTTCGTCCTCGAAAAGGAACGGAGCTTAAAGTTGTTTTACTAATCAACTCAACTTTCAGTTTGGCTTTCATTCTTCAACTTTTCAGTTTCTAAGAATTTTCCAATTTTTCAAAAATTTGGTTAACACCCTAAATTTTTAAAAAAATTCACCATAACCTCCTTTGTACGGGGAGACATTTAAAACCTCAGCTAGCCACGCAGGGGCCTCACCATCCAAAAAGAAAAAGAAAAGCCAAGCAGCTAGCCAATCAGCTCATAAAATCATCCAAACCTAATAAATTAGTAAACATGCACCTATTTGTCGGGCATACAATTTTATTCCTCTTCTTTAGCCTCCTTCCTATGACCTGTTCAATGTATATACATGTATGTGCATGCAATTGCAATCAATTTTCAAGTCAGTACAATATTTGATTCAATGTGGCTTAATGGTTCAAAATTTTAATTAATCAAATCAATAATCAAACAACACAACCAGCAATCAATTTGTGAATTAGCTTTTCAAATTCATAATTTTTTATATATTCAAAAATCATGTTTTTGATGCCAAATCACAATAATAAACCCTATCTATGGTTCTCACACCAGCCAATTGGAAATATATAGAAATCCCATCCCACTTTCGAAACTCGAACATAAATACTGATAATGCGGCCGCATTACCGGAATTATCTCCGGGCGACTAGAGTGTGATTCTATATCTATCCAGCATATTAAAATTTAGAATATACATTTGCAAGGCGTATATGTAAAATCTTTATATAATTTTGTCCAAAATCAATATAAAATAAATATTCAAATATGTATAAAATGGTTTAAATCTTCAAAACAAAATTTGTTTTCGCTTTTTATTTTAAAACAACACTCTTCACACTTGTTCTAGGATACTACTGATCCTATCTCTAATGAGTCATTCTTATTGGATATTACTAATCCAATCTCTGATGAATTCTTTCGTCCGGTTCTAATGTGTCGTGTTCTCGAGCTTTGTAAACCAATGCTCCAATACCAAAATGAAACAACCCGAACTTCTCCGATCTCTGAAGAGAAGAGAAAGAATGGATTGTCTGAGAACACGACAAATCAGAATACAAACAGAAGAACATTTCATTGCTTATTACAACAATTTACATCAAAGTAAAAAAAATATAGAGTATGAACAAATAATATACATTTGATAAATATCAGAGATTAAAATACATTACATAGTAGCGGAGAATAATACATAACACAACTAAAAGAGATAAACGGATACAGATGTGACGAAAAGGAATTTCGCTCGGTCCGAACCCGTCGCTAAACCGACCCAGACCGTTCGAAACGCCCTATTGTTTGAGAACGTGACAAAATAGAACGCATACAAAAGAACATTTCATTGTATATTACAACAATACCATCAGATTACAAGAATATACAGAGTATAAATGAATAAATATTACACAGAAATATCAGAGATTTAAATTACATTTAAATACATCGCAGCGGAAAATAATACAATACACAACTAGAAGAGATATACGGATACAAAGCTTCCCAGATATCGTTCCAGCTGTAAACCAGGATCCTGGGAATGTAAATCTGCAAAACCCAAAACTACTAGCTGCCCGTGTCAAAATAAGGGCACCCAGAGTTTAGGTTTAAAACAATAAACTCCAGGTCAGTCATGTGACTGGTGTGAGAACTAAAACAGTTCATCTTTATTTTTAAAGTTAGGTAAATCAAGGGACCACGCCGTATAACACGGAACGGGTTTCCTCCCAAGAATACAAGTGCATACAACAACAGCGCAATGCTAAATAAAGAAAAATGAAGCTGTTATAAGACCCAGTTCCCATCACACAATGCAACGCAAGCCGGAGGATAGGGTTTTTACCTTATAATAGCCAAGAATGCTTGATACGTTTAAAAGAAATCATTTGATACTATTATAAGTGTATAGTGTATAAAACAACTTCAAATCATAAGTATCAATCATAGGCGACATGAGCGTCCCATGCCACTATGTCGCCATATATAGGTTTACAAATAAAACCGCAAATGGCACGTATTTGGAAATTGGGTTTCCTTCTATGAACCGAGGCAAAAGATAGTCCTCAACCGATTCGAGACGCTCTAGCCCGCCCCTCAGGATCAGAGCTCGAGTGACCCTTTGATCGTCAGGGCCGGTCCACCGATGTGGATTAAAATGCCTGAACATGCGTTTCCCCGCCCTTTGGGGCGTAAATGAGCCAACGAATGACTCCATCGGACCCGGATCGTCCGATCAAACCGAGGCGCCTCGCAACAGCAACAACCACACAGGTGAAAAGTATATAAATGTCAGGGCTGGTAGGTCACTGACACCACCCTAGCTAGAAAGAAACGCATGCCCTCCCTGATGTCCTCTCCCGTTTCTGGTTCACAACCGGGGTGCGAGGCTCGCGAATTCACGTTACACAAAGCTGTGCCACACAGGCTGTGCTTTGATCATCACCACAAGACTTTGCTTTTCAACAGAAGCCTCGATCAATTGCCACTTAGGCATGCCACACAGGCAATTCACTCCATGCATTTGATATCCATCAATATATAACCCCTGAGCTCGTATGTCTCAGAGAAGGGCGTTAAGCAAGAGAATAAATTCTCCGCCGCCAAACAGATATATATTTAATAGAGATCAATCACACAGACTAAAATCCAATGTCAGACACACAGTCCATTTACAAGTCCGTTCTGGGTCTGAACGAAACCGGAGGCACCTAGTACCCCGCATATCCATCGATCTCCAAGTACGTCTGGACGATCACTAACTGTTTCCATCTTCTTGGGTGTACAGCCCAATCAAGATCATCAGTAATTACCCAAACGACGTGAAGACCTCCGGTCTTCAACCACCGTCTTCATCTTCGACTTATCGTCGTATCAGTTATTCAGAATGGGATAAACCCGGTCTTTCCGAATAACTCGCGTATACTTTAAATAAGTGTTACACAAACACAACATACGCCTCATTCCAATTCATCAGTCACTAACCATAAATTAATCAAGAGAATAATTTCCCAAATATTAACCCTGAAGGCCGAAACCAACATCAGATCAATATCCAGAAAACCATTCTGCTTGGCTAACCGACAGTCAGTTTCTAATTTCACATTCATAGGGGAAGGTTCCCATTAATTTTATCCAAGATAAATTCCTTGAATTTATTCTTTATTCTATTTTTGAATCTCAATTCAAACTAGTCGGGATTAGCGAACCTTACCGAAGTAATTATTTATTTTAATTTCCCCATCCCAACCTATTCATCCCATGAAGTAAAACTGGTAATACTTCATATCTAACACCACAGTGTTATCGGTAAATTCAATTACCATTTCATGTTCAAATCTAATTAAAGATTTAACTATCGCCTGGAGCAAAACTGGTGATACTCCATTCTCGACCATTTCAATCTAATTAAAGATTCATTAAAACTCCACTTAGTTTTAATCGTTAACTGGGTTAAAGAATCCGTGTCATTTAAAACACGGTTCACGATAAACCCAAAGTCACATTCATTAATTATCGGGTTAAAGAACAATTGTTATTTAAAACACTGTTCACGATAAACCCAAAAATCAATATCAATTCAATTTCAATTAAATATTATTTAATTGGTTCACTTCATTAAATCTAAATAAAAAGATTTAATCATTTCTCAACTGGGTTCAAGAACAGTGTTAGTGAAGACACCATTCACGACAAACCCAAATCACATTCGATATTCAATACAAGGCTCTGAATAGAAAATATATCGGCTTATATTCAATATCAAATTCTACGACTAACAAATGTCGTATTGGAAATAACGATATAAATATATATCTTTCAAATTTCCATAACAACACCTGTATAATCACGAATTCCAACATCGAAATATTCCGAAGACAATTTCGATTCAAATCCACTCCAATGCAATCATTGGATATTCTGGTTATTTTCAAAACCCTTTTTTTTAAATTCAGTTTATTTAAAAATAAATAGAATTCTAATTCTAGTTCAAAACTAGTTCATTTCGATAAAAAAAACTATTTTTATCTTTTCAAATATGGAGTTTTTCATCCCAATTCTTTCTAAATCATTTCTTATGATTTTACACAAATTATTACTATTTTTAATAATTTTATCAAGGCCCGTACAGTCGATTTCCACCAATGGCCATCGAACTGCACTTACAGCGACCTTTTTCGAATTTGATTTGGACGTATCTCCAAATCCAACCGTTAGATTTCAAATTTCTAACATTTGTTAGAAAGCTCTTTTCGATACGAACCCAACGGTTCCGGTTTTAGGAGAATCCGACGGTCGGATCTCCCGTAATGTCCGTTTGAAATAAATGGTCGAAATTTACGAACTGCCGCGGCGCGGCGCGTTCTATTCAGGCCATTATATTATATATATAATATATATAATATATACTACGTCAATTTCTATTTAAAACGAATTTTATAAATAGTTTTAAATTCGTTTCAAAAGCAATTTCAACTTCCATTTCAATTCAAATCAAAATTGAATTCTTCTTTATAAATTTGTTTTAAAATTCATTTCTATTCAATTCAAATTTCAATTCAATTTGAATTCATTTCAATTCGCTTTCAATTCCATTTGAATTCGTTTTCAATTCATTTCATTTCGAAATCGTTTTCAATTCATTTCATTTCGAAATCGTTTTCAATTCAATTCATTTCGAAATCGTTTTCAATTCAATTCATTTCGAAATCGTTTTCAATTCGATTCATTTCGAAATCGTTAAAATCGATATAAATATCGTTCACGTCAAAATGGCGTCAATCTAATCAACACGGCTTAATGTATTTCTATTTTTAAATATTTCTTTTCAAATATTTCTTTTTCAAAATAGTTGTTATTATCAAAATATTATCCTTTATTTTTCAAATTGGAATGAGGCCCAATCAATTACCATATAAAGTTAATTATATGGATTTTCATACAACACATGTATGTAATAGCATGGAAAAATAATCAACCATCAACCAAAGTGCACTACACTGTATAAGCATCAAATATAGATATCTAACGCTTAAAACAGCCTGTCAATCAACCGATCGACATATTTAATAAATCGGGATGAGTGAACTTCAAATTTCATCCCAACACCCGTGTGGGGTTTCAAACAATCAAACACATATTTTATTTGTGCTGTTGGGCGATGTGTAAAATTTATCGTCCCAATCAATGTCATTCAAATAGGTGTACATACACAAACCGTCCGGTTTGTAAATGAATATTTTATTCACTTCACTATATTCATATTCACGTTAAAAATTGTATTTTTAACGATACTATATTTTATTTTAACATATGAATTTCTATTCAGTTCATTCTTTAAATAAAATGATATTTTTATTTTTCTAACTTATTTTAGAAAATTTCGGCGGCATAACGGCACGATACTAGAAACGGGACAAGGCCTAGCCTTATCCCCGGTCTAGTGAAGGCCCACGCCATTCACACATCAATCAAATCAATTCATTTCACCAAACAATTCAAATTCAAATCAAATCATATAACTAATCTATGCAACCAAACAAACAAGTCCATGGTCTGTGGACGATTGTGTCGGGTGCTACTAAACACCGTCTGCATCCTAGTATATATATATAACTAGAAAAGAAATTGAAGAGTGAGAAATTCTCACCAATAGCTATCCAATAACACGACTCTTCCTTTGATAGAAATCTTCATCGCTATCGCATCTTCGTTGCCCGTATTCTCTACATATGTAAAAATCACATTTTTACTTCGCTATTCAATATATAAAAATCGAATTTTTACTTCGAAGTTCAATATATAAAAATCACATTTTTACTTCGAAGTTCAATATATAAAAATCACATTTTAAAAATAAAGATTATATTTTTAATATTCCTATGATGTAAAAATTATATTTTTATTACTTTAAAAATATAAAAATCATATCTTACTTCTTCTACTTAATAAAAATTCCGTCTTTTCTATTTTAAAACTCAAACCTTTTCTATTTTAAAGCTCAAACCTTTTTCTTTTTAAAGTTTTAAAATAAAATCAGTTTTAAAATCTTTTAAAATCAGTTTTAAAGTCTTTTAAAATCAGTTTAAACCCAAAAAAAAATCAATAAGTATTTCAGAATTAAAATAAAAATAAAATACTTACTGTATTTAAATGGGAAAAAAAAGGGGGGGGACTGCTGCTGCTCTTGGCGGCGTCGGGGAGGTCGCGGTTGGAGGAGGGACAGGCGGCGCTGGCTTCGAAGGGGCGGCGGCAGGCGGGGCTAGGGCTCGCGGATTTGGGGCTTGGGGGTTTTCTCGTGGCGATGGGGTCTTCCAGTTGGAGGAGGAGATGGTGGCGGCTTGGCGAGGTCGGAGGGTGGCGATCGACAGGCGCGGTGGACGGAGATGGCGGCGGCTCTGCTGCTCCGTTCTTTTTCTTTTCCTATTCTTTTTTTTTCGATTTTATGAAATCGGGGGGAGGGGCAGAAAGAAAGTAAAAGGGAGGATTTTTTTTTTTATTAATTAAATTAATTGCATAAAGTTGACTTTTACCCACGACCTCGAAACGAGGTCCACCGCCTGTCGTCCATAGCATTTAACCCCCATTCCGAACACAATGGGATATGTATCGCAAGCTGATTTGATCGTTACAATCAGTTTCCGTTGAATTTACATTTAAATCACTATATTGAATTTTAAACGTACATTTCAAATTACCGGGGTCACATACTAACTCGAAAAATTCCAAAAAAAATATTTTCTCGCTTCGTATTGACGATACGGTCCTAACAAGACTAGTTTCGTCGAATTCTGAGACCGTTTGAAAAATGACCAATTTCCAGTCGATTAAAATCAACTGAAACCGGTCAAACGCGTTTTCCTTTGCCACGCTCACATATTGATTCGAAAAATTATGAAATTTGAAACCTAGCAATAATTCGACACTACGGATCCAACAAAACTGGTTTCGTCGAAATCCGAGGTCATTTGCAAAATTCCCATTTTTAAGGGCCTGAATTCCATAGCGACTATTCAGAATTTTCAACTGGACATACCTTTTGATTCCCGCTATGAAATTTTGATTTTTCAGATTTGTTGGAAAGATATTATCAATTAGATCCTAATGTTTTTGGTTTCACTAAAATCCGGATTGTTTTGCACCCGGTACATTCAATTGAAGTTTGAAATCGAATTATCGAACTACCGCGCCATTTTCAATTCTATTTATAATTATATATATAATTATTATATTCTAACGACGACGTATATAATATATACGTTCGAATTCTATTCAAAATAAATTTCTCGTCGATATTATTTAAAATAATTCATTTTAAATAATCAAAATTCGCTAAAATTGCCAAGATAAAAATTTTAAACTGGCCCAGATTTTCGGGTTGTTACAACAGAGCTTTCCGAATATGATTCCAGCTGTAAACCAGGATCATGTGAATATAAATCTACAAAACCAAAACTACTAGTTGCCCGTGTGGAAAATAGGGGCACCCAGAGTTTAGGTTAAAACAATAAACTTCAGGTCAATCATGTGATTGGTGTGAGAACTAAAACAGTTATTTAAAACTTTACTTTAATATGAAGTAAATCAAGGGACCATGCCGTATAACACAAAACGGGTTTCCTCCCAAGAATACCAGTGCATAAAACAAACAGCGTAATGCTTTTTGGAAAAATGAAGTTATTATAAGACTCAAGCCCCATCACACAATGCAACGCAAACCGGAGGATAGAATTTTACCTTATAATGGCCAAAATATGCTTGATACGTATAAAACGAAATCATTTGATATTATTACTAGTGCATATATGTTTCAAAAACAATTTCAATTATAATCTATCAATCATAGACGGCATGGGTACCATATATCATGTCGCCATACTAGTTCTACAATCAAAACCGCACAATGTCGTATTGGAAGTTGGATTTCCATCATGAAGCAAGGCAAGGGATCGTCCTTACCGACTTCGAGACAATCTAGCCCATGTCTCAGGATCAGAGCTCGTGTGACCCTTGGATCTTCAGGGCCGGTCCACCTAAGTGGATTAATAATCCCTGAACAATACGTTTCCCTGCCCTATGGGGTGTAAATGAGTTAGATGACTCAATATCCATCGGTTCCGTAATAACTAATATATCCAAGGCGCCTCGCTTTCCATCATCCACATAAGTAAAAATGTCTGGGCTCCATACCATGACACCACTCCTAGCTAGAAAGAAACACATGTCCTCCCTGCAGTCGTCTCCCGTTTCTGGTTCACACCAGGGTGTAAGGCTCGAGAATTAACGATATACACAAGGCTATGATATATTAAAGCCGTGATGTGATCATCAACCACAAGACTCTGCTTTTCAACAGAAGCCTTGATCATTTGCATCTCAACATGCCACACAGGCAATTCACGCCATGCGAATAATGTCTATCGATATATAACCTCTGAGCTCGTACGTCTCGGAGAAGGGCGTTAAGCAAGAGAATAAATTCTCCGCCACCAAACAGATATATATTTAATAGAAATCAATCAACATAGAATAAAATCCAATGTCAAACACACATCCATTTACAAGTTCGTTCTGGGTCTGAACGAAACCGGATGCACCTTATTCCTCGTCCTATATATCCAATACAGGAGAGAGGTCCTCGCATATCCGGTCGATCTCCAAGTACGTCTGGAACATCACCACTTATTACCTCGTCCTGGGTGTACAGCCCAATCAAGACATCAGCAATCATCCAAACTATTTGAAGACCTCCAGTCTTCAACCACCGTCTTCATCCTCGACTTATCATCGAATCAGTTATTCAGAATGGGTATAAACCCGGCCTTTCCGAATAACTCGCGTATATAATAAACAAGTGTTATAAAAACACAACATATGCCTCATTCCAATTCTGAATATTCTTTTATTTAAATATTCATATCCTATAGCAAAGGTTCCCATTAATTTTATCAATGATAAATTCTTTAAATTTATTCTTTAATCTTCCTTTGGATATCAATTCAAAGCAAATTTAGGTTTATCCAAACTAGTCGGGATTAACACACCTTACCGAAGTAATCATTTGTTAAATTTCCCAATCCCAACGTATTCATCCCATAGAGCAAAACTGGACATACTCCATATCTAATACCACAGTGTTATCGGTAAATTTAAGTACCATTTCACGTTCAAATCTAATTAAAGATTTGACTATCGCTTAGAGCAAAACTGGTGCTACTCCATTCTCGATCATTTCCCAAATTTGA
Source organism: Allium sativum (assembly GCA_030737875.1). NCBI lineage: Eukaryota > Viridiplantae > Streptophyta > Magnoliopsida > Asparagales > Amaryllidaceae > Allium > Allium sativum. The sequence goes on from CM060916.1 coordinate 978,043,223, forward strand.
TAATTTAAATTATAACATTCTCTGTTCAATCTAATTAAAGATTAATTAAAACTCCACTTGGTTTTAATCTTCCGAAAAATCACTACTAATGATTATTTAACTTTGGAAACACAAACATGCCGCATTGACAATCTACACCGTACTATTGATTTCTGCCGATATATAACCTCTAAGCTCGTACATCTTAGAGAAGGGTGTTAAGCAAGAGAATAAATTCTCCGCCACTAAACAGATATGTATTTAGCAGAGAACAACCATACAGTTTGAAATACAATGTTAGACATGTAATCCTGTCTTTTACTGGGTTAAAGAAGTAATGTCATTTAAAACACAGTTCACGATAAACCCAAAATCACATTCCATTAATCATGGAATCTTCATGGAAGAACAGATCAATATATATAATCAATATCAATTTCCGTATCCAACTGATAATATAAATGGAATAATGACAAAGCCTTTTAAATTCCATATATATTAACAGTCTTCCTCCACAGAAGCTCATTTCAATTATTATCAAATCGAATTCCATTCAATTCCAATTTAATATATTAAATTGGAAAACTTTACTTTGGAAAGTTTCCATTAAATCTTAATAAAAAGATTTATAAATTCCAAATCACACTTCACTGTAAATCGGATTAAAGAACGAATGTCGTTAAAAACACAGTTCACAATAAACCCAATTCACATCCCATTTTATTCCAATTAAATGTTAATTAACTGGAAACTCTAATAATCTTAATTAAAAGATTTATTCTTTTCACACGGGGTTTAAGCGCAGTGTTAATGAAGACACCATCCATGATAAACCCAAAATCCAATTCAATATTAAATACAGGGCTCTGAATAGAAATTATATCGGCTTATATTCAATATCAAATTCTGAAATCAACAAATATCGTATTGGGAATAACGATATATATACCTTCCAAATTCCTCCACAATATCCGTATAATCACGAAATCCAATATCGAAATATTCCAAAGAAAATTTCGATTTAAATCCATTCCAATTCATATATTGGAAATTCTGGTTATTTTTAAAACCATTTCTAATCCAATTTATTTATTTGAAAATATTGGATTATAATTCTAGTTCATAACTAGTTCATTCTGATAAAAATATATTTTTATCTTTACAAACGTGGAATTTTTCATCCAAATTCTTTCCAAATCATTTATTATGATTTTACACAAATTGTTGATATTTTAAATAATTTTATCAAGGCCCGTACAGTTGATTTCCAACAACGGTCATCGAACTGCACTTACAATGACATTTTCCAAATTTGATTCGGACATAATTCCAAATCCAACCATTACATTTTAAATTCCTTATATTCGTTTGAGTGCTCTTTTCGATACGAAACCAACGGTTATGGTTTTAGGAGAATCCGACGGTTGGATCTCCCATAATGTCCATTCGAAGTCAATGGTCGAAATTCGTGAACAGCCGCGACGCGTTCTATTCATGACATTAAATATATATTATATAAATTTCATCGATCTCCATTTAAAACTTATTTTATAAGTTGTTTTAAATTCGTTTTCAAAACGATTTCAACTTCTTATTCAATTTTAAATCAAAATTGAATATTCCATATCATTGATATATAAATGACAATATTTTCAAAACATTAGATTTTGAAATCATTTCCTTTTTGATATTGTTACGACCCGAAATCCCCCTTATAGGAAATCACGGATTGTACTGAGGACAAGACGAATCAGAACACAAACAGAAGAACATTTCATTGCTTATTACAACAATTCATCAGGATACAAGAATATACAGAGTATGAATAAATGTTACACATTCGATAAATATCAGAGATTTACAAATTACAATGCAGCGGAAAAATAATACAAAACACAACTGAAAGAGATATATGGATACAGAGCTTTCCGGATATCATCCCAGCTGTAAACCAGGTTCCTGTGAATATAAATCTGCAAAACCAAAGCTACTAGCTGCCCGTGTGGAAAATAGGGGCACCCAGAGTTTAGGTTAAAACAAAAAACTCTAGATCAGTCATGTGACTGGTGTGAGAACAGAAACAGTTATTAATATTTATTTTAAAGTTAGGTAAATCAAGGGACCATGCCGTATAACACGGAACGGGTTTCCTCCCAAGAATACCGGTGCATAAAACAACAGCGCAATGCTAAATAAAGAACAATGAAGCTATTATAAGACCCAGGTCCCATCACACAATGCAACACAAGCCGGAGGATAGGGTTTTACCTTATAATAGCCAAAGAATGCTTGATACGCTAAATTTCATCTTTTATTATTACTACAAGTGTATAGTGTCAAAACAATTTCAATCATAAGTATCAATCATAGACGACATAAGTGCCCCATACCACTATGTCACCATACTAGGCTCTACAATCAAAACAGCAAAGTCACGTATTGGAAGTTGGATTTCCATCTATGAACCGAGGCAAGGGATCGTCCTCTACCGAATTCGAGACGCTCTAGCCCGCCCCTCAGGTCAGAGCTCGAGTGACCTTTGGATCATCAGGGTTGGTCCACCGTGTGGATTAAAATGCCTGAACATTGCATTTCCCCACCCTATGGGGTGTCAATGAGTCTAATGACTCCATCGGCTCCACACAGTCACCGATATATCCGAGGCGCCTCGCAATCCAACAACCACATAAGTCAAACTCGTTAGGGCGTGTAAAACCTCTGACGCCACTTCTAGCTAGAAAGAAACGCATGTCCTCCCTGAGGTCCTTCTCCCGTTTCTGGTTCACACCGGGGTGTGAGGCTCGCGAATTAACGCTACACAAAGCTATGCCCACAGGCTGTGCTTTGATCATCAACCACAAGACTTTGCTTTTCAACTAAAGCCTTGATCATTTGCCACTTAGGCATGCCACACAGGCAATTCACTCCATGCGATTGATATCCATCAATATATAACCCCTGAGCTCGTACGTCTCAGAGAAGGGCGTTAAGCAAGAGAATAAATTCTCCGCCGCTAAATAGATATATATTTAATAGAAATCAGTCACACAGAATAAAATCCAATGTCAGACACACAGTCCGTTTACAAGTTCGTTCTAGGTCTGAACGAAACCGGAGGCACCTTGTACCTCGCATATCCATCGATCTCCAAGTACATCTGGACGATCACCAACTGATTCCCTCCTCTTGGGTGTACAGCCCAATCAAGATCATCAGTAATTATCCAAACGACGTGAAGACCTCCGGTCTTCGACCACCGTCTTCATCCTCGACACATCATCGAACCAGTTATTCAGAATGGGATAAACCCGGTCTTTCTGAATAACCCGCATATATAATAAAACAAGTGTTACACAAATACAACATACGCCTCATTCCAATTCAGAATATTCTTTTATTCAAATATTCTTATACTTTGGGAAAGGTTCCCATTAATTTTATCAAAGATAAATTCTTTAAATTTATTCTTTAATCTTCCTTTGAACATCAATTCAAAGCAAATTATGGTTTATCCAAACTAGTCGGGATTAGCGAACCTTACCGAAGTAATTACTTGTTAAATTTCCCAACCCCAACCTATTCATCCCATGAAGTAAAACTGGTCATACTTCATATCTAACACCACGGTGTTATCGGTAAATTCAATTACCATTTCACGTTCAAATCTAATTAAAGATTTAACTATCGCCTGGAGCAAAACTGGTGATACTCCATTCTCGATCATTTCAATCTAATTAAAGATTTATTAAAACTCCACTTGGTTTTAATCTTCCCAATAATCACTATCAATGATTATTTAACTTGGGAAATCATATCCTGTCTTTAACTAGGTTAAAGAACCAATGTCATTTAAAACACAGTTCACGATAAACCCAAAATCACATTCCATTTACAATGGAATCTTCATGGAAAACAAATCGATATGTATAACCGATATAAACTTCCATATCCGACTAATAATATAAATGGAATAACAGCAAAGCCTTTTTAAATTCCAGATATATTAGTTGTCTTCCTCCACAGAAATTCACTTCGATTATTACCAAATCGAATTACATTCCATTCCAATTTATTTTATTAAACTAGAAAACTTTACTTTGGAAAATCTCCTTTAAATCTTAACAAAAGATTTATAAATTCCAAATCACACTTCACTGTAGATCAGGTTAAAGAATGAATGTCGTTAAAACACAGTTCACGATAAACCCAATTCACATTCCATTAATTATCAGGTTAAAGAACAAGTGTTATTTAAAACACCATTCACGACAAACCCAAATCCCATTTGATATTAAATACAAGGCTTTGAATAGAAAATATATCGGCTTATATTCAATATCAAATTCTACGACCAACAAATATCATATTGGAAATAACGAAATAAATATATCTTTCAAATTTCCATAACAATATCTGTATAATCACGAAATCCAACATCAAAATATTCCAAAGACAATTTCGATTCAAATATATTCCAATTCAATTATTGGAAATTCTGGTTACTTTTAAAACCCCATTCAAATCCAATTTATTTATTTTAAAAATAAGCGGATTATAACTCTAGTTCAAAACTAGTTCATTTCGATAAAAATCTATTTTTATCTTTTCAAATATGGAGTTTTTCATCCCAATTCTTTCCGAATCATTTCTTATGATTTTACACAAATTATTACTATTTCTAATAATTTTATCAAGGCGCGTACAGTCGATTTCCATCAACGGCCATCGAACTGCACTTACAGCGACCTTTTCCAAATTTGATTTGGACATAATTCCAAATCCAACCGTTAGATTTCAAATTTCTAATATTAGTTAGAAAGCTCTTTTTGATACGAACCCAATAGTTCCGGTTTTAGGAGAATCCGACGGTCGGATCTCCCGTAACGTCAATTCGAAGTCATTGGTCGAAATTCGCGAACTGCCGCGGCGAGGCGCGTTCTATTCAGGACATTTAATATATATAATATATATATATATTATATATTTCGTCGATTTCAATTCAAAACATATTTTATAAATCGTTTTAAATTCGTTTTCAAAACAATTTCAACTTCATATTCAATTTTAAATCAAAATTGAATATTCCATATCATTAATATATAAATGATAATATTTTCAAAACGTTATATTTTGAAATCACTTCATTTTCTATATTCATTATTAAAACGAATATAATCGATATAAATATCGTTCGCGCCAAACTGGCGCATATCTAATTAACCCGGCTTTATATATTTCAATAACTTCGTTATTCTATTCAACAAATGAATATTTTCTTCAACACATGAATATATATTTTATTCAACACATGAATATATATTTTATTCAACACATGAATTTATATTTTATTCAACACATGAATTTCCTTTTATTCAACACATGAATATATATTTTATTCAACACATGAATATATATTTTATTCAACACATGAATTTCCTTTTGTTCTACACATGAATATATATTTTATTCAACACATGAATTTCCTTTTATTCAACACATGAATATATATTTTATAATATTCTTTATTTTCCAAATTGGAATGAGGCCCGATCAATTACCATATAATGTTAATTATATGGATTCCATACAACACATGTATATAATAGCAACGATAAATAATCAACCATCATCCAGAGTGCACCATACAACTGCATAAGCATTAAATATAAATAATTAATGCTTATAACAGCCTGTCAATCTATCGATCGACACACAGCTAATTATTGGGATTAGTGTACGCCAAATATCATCCCAACACCCGTGTGGGGTTTCAAACATTCAAACAAAGGTTTTATTTGTGCAGTTGGGCGATGTGTAAAATTTATCATCCCAATCTATATCCTTCAAATGGGTGTACATAAAAAAATCGTTTGATTTGTAAATGAATATTTATTTTGTAAATACCCGGAAAATCTGAACCAATTTAAAAATTTTAAATTGGCTAAAATAGTGGATTTTAAATATTTAAAATAAATATTTTAAATAATAACGATGAAAAGTAAGTTTGAATCGACATTTGAAAACGAATATAATTAATTCTAATTATAAACAAGGCCTGAAATGGCGCGGCAGTTTCAAAATTTGAATTCAAACTTTGACTCACTGTACCGGGTGCAAAACAAAGAGGATTTGAGTGAAACCAAAAATATTTAAATCTGTTAGTGAATACCTTTCTAACAAATCTGAAAAATCGAAGTTTCATAGCGGAAAGCAAAAGTTATGGCCAAATGAATTTTCAGAAAGGTCGTTATGGAATTTATGTAGCCCATGAAATTGGCCATTTTGCAAACGACCTCGGAATTCGACAAAACACTTTTGTTGGATCCGGGATGTGAAGTTATTGCTAGGTTTCAAATTTCATAATTTTTGAAGCTAGTATGTGAGCGTGGCAAAGGAAAATGTGTTTTGGTCAATTACAGTTAAATTGGATCGACCAGAAAAGGGCCATTTTACAAACGGTCTCAGAATTCGACGAAACTAGTTTTGTTGGGACCGTTTCGTCAAAACATAGCTAGATTTATTTTCCGGGAATTTTTCGAATCAATTTATGGCACTGGAAAATTGAAATGTACGTTCAAATCGAATATTGAATGTTTTATATTTTAATTTGAAGGAAAACTGACTCAAACAGTCGAATGGGCCTACGAAACATATCCCATTGTGTTCGGAATAGGGGTAAAACGCTAGAGATGATAGTCATTGGGTTTGAATTGGTGTTTGTGTGTGACAAGGGGTATTTTGGAGATTTTAAAAATTATAAAATAAAATAAAAAATCCTATTGGCCTTCATTTTATCTCTCCCCGCTATTTCTTCCTCGACCCCCTGCTGAACGACGGAAACACGTCGATCCCTTCTCTCCTCTCTAACTCCCTCCACACGCACCGATAGCCACTGCCGTAGTTAGGGTTTTTGAAGTCCTCCTCTCCCTCTTCAAATCAAAACAAACCCCACCTCAAATCGTTGTGTATTGCTCGAGTTTGAGATCTCCAAAGTTTCGCCGTTCACAGGTCGATTGCTCCTCCCCCAGACCTCCGAGTTCGACGCCGTCAGCACCCTAGGTGCACCGCTCCTAGCCCTTCAAGGTGGTGAAGGCCAATCGTCATATAGCTACACGGATTTCGCGGAAATCCTCGACCTAGTTTTGAAGATATAAAGGAGGTATACGGCTAATTTATTTTGAACTGGTTTTTACACTTTTAAGTGTTGCAAACTTGTAAAAATCATATCTTTTTTGTTTCTTGACGAAATTCAGTGAAACAAGAGACAGTGGACTCATGTCTTCTACATTCTAGAAGAGACCGCATATTTTTCTAAGCCTTCTGCTATTTTTGGTGGAGTGGAACCCAATGTGAGATTTCTAAATTATAAACGATATGGAAAACGACGATGTATAAATTATATAGTCGATGTATGAGTTATATAAGCGTTTTACACCTCTTGTATAAGCGTTGTATAAGTTGTACGTTCGATATATAAGTTATATATGCGTTGTAAAAATTATATACGTGTTGAAATAGAAGTGAAATGCTTATATATATATATATATACACACCCCTCGTCCACAAACCATGGACGATATTTATTAGTTGTGATTGATGTGAAAATTGGTGGATAGCGAATTGTTGATTAGAATTGTTTATGGTTGAAATTGATTGATTGTGGTTGAAAAATACCCGTTTGTGGTTGAGAAATATTTGGTTGAAACCACATAGGATTAGTTTGTGGAAATGAAAAAAAAATATACATGCCGCCTGCGTGCGAACTAGATGCATGATTCCCCATTGTCAAAAGCTGCGAGGCTTTAAGGTAGAGCGAGGAGTCGTATTAGGGACGGCCCCGGTTTTAACTACCCTGCCGTTATGCTGCCGAAATTTTGAATAATATTCATGTGTTAGAATTATTTTCATTTGTTGAAACTATATTTATTCGTTGAATAGAAATTCATGTGTTGGATGGTATTCGTGTTTTGAATAAATTGTTTTAACGATAAAAATCACATTTTTACTCTATATATACAAACTATAGAAAACCTTCATGTGTTGAATCGAAAATCATTCGTTGAATTGAAATTCATGTGTTGAATGGTATTCATATTTTGAAAGAAATTGTTTTTATAATAAAAATCCTATTTTTATTACCTATATGAACTATATAAAATAATCTCGTTTTGAAATAAATTGTTTTATAATAAAAATCATATTTTTATTACCTATATGAACTATATAAAGTAATAGTGTTTTGAAATAAATTGTTTTACAATAAAAATCACATTTTTACTGTACACATGAGTTGTTAAAAATAGTGAAGTGTCGAAGTGAATGTTTGTTGGATAAAAATATCATTTTTATCAAATGTATGAAAAAATATCGCTTTGGAATCGAAGAATCGATATATATATATATATATATATAAATGAAATTGAAATATATCGAAAAACGAAGCTGCAGTTCGTATTTTGAAACCGTGATTTCAAACGATTAGTGCGGGAGATCCGACCATCGGATTTTCCCGAAACCGCAACCGTTGGGTTCGCTTTGGAAATATCTTTCCAACGCCACCAACTTTGTAAAAATCCAACGGTTGGATTGTCTGGAATGTTTAATTCAAATCTGAAGAAAAACAGCGCCAGAGTCGATTATATTTATATATATATAATTATATTAAATCGAATAACGATGCTGCAGTTCGTATTTTAAAATCGAAACTTCAAACGATTATACCGGGAGATCCGACCGTCGGATTTTCCCGAAACTGGAACCGTTGGATTCGTTTTGAAAAGATCTTTCTAATGATGTAAATTTTGTGAAGATCCAACGGTTAGATTTTCAGATATGTGTAAATCAAATCTGAAGAAAAACAGCCCCACGTCCGCGTTATGGCCCGAAGCGTCGTTTTGAATAAATTGGCTATTTTAAAATAAATAAAAATAGCGATAAATCATTATAAAATATTATAAACGATATGGATGTGAAATTTAGAAACTAACTGAAGGTTGGCTAAGTCGAATGGTTTCCTGGGTGTTGATCTGATGTTGGTTTCGACCTTCGGGGTTAATATTTGGGAAATCATTCTCTTACTGATTTACGGTTAGCGACTAATGAATTGAAATGATGCGTATGTGTGTTTGTGTTGCACTTGTGTATTATATACACAAGTTGCTCAGAAAGACCGGGTTTATCCCATTCTGAATAACTGAATCGATGATAAGAAATCGAAGATGAAGACGGTGGTTGAAGACCGGAAATCTTCACCTCGTTTGGATGGTAACTGATGTCTTGATTGGGAGGCATCCCGAAATATGGATAATGAGTGGTGATCGTCCAGACATACGTGGAGATCGATGGGTTTGCGAGGTATATAGTGCCCCCGGTTTCGTTCCGACCCAGAACAGACTTGTAAATGAATTGTGTGTCTGACATTGAAATTTATTATGTGTAATTGATAGTCATCAGTTGCATGGTGTGAATTGCCTGTGTGGCATGCTAAGATGCAGTGAGCAGGGCTTCTGTTGAAAAGCAAAGTCTTGTGGTGATGATCAAGCACCGCCTGTGTGGCGTAGCTTTGTGTATAACGTGAATTCGCGAACCTCACACCCTGGTATGAACCAGAAACGGGTGAGGACCTCAGGGAGGGCATGCGTTTCTTCCTAGCTAGGTTGGTGTCAGTGACCTACCAGCCCTGACATTTATATCATTTTCACCTATGTGGTTGTTGCTGTTGCGAGACGCCTCGGTTATATCGGTCGATCCGGGACCGATGGAGTCATTCGTTGGCTCATTTACGCCCCAAAGGGCGGGGAAACGTAGTGTTCAGGCATAATAATCCACATCGGTGGACCGGCCCTGACGATCCAAGGCTTGCCTGAGGCTCGGGATAGGCAGTCTCGAATTCGGTAAGGACTATCTTTTGCCTTGGTTCAGGACGGAAATCCAATTTCCAAATACGACATCGTGCGGTTTTGATTGTATACCTATATATGGCGACATAGTGGTATGGGGCATTAATGCCGTCTATGATTGATACTTATGATTTGAAATTGTTTTTGAAACATATAAACACTAGTAATAATACCAAATGCTTTTGTTTTATTCGTATCAAGCATATTTTGGCCGTTATAAGGTAAAACTCTATCCTCCGGTTTGCGTTGCATTGTGTGATGGGAACTAAGTCTTATAATGGCTTCATTTTTATAAAAAGCATTGCGATGTTTAAAAGAATTATTTGTTTTAAAGCACTGGCAATCCGATGGAGTAAACCCGTTCCACGAAAGTGGCGTGGTCCTGTGATTAGCCATATTATAAATGTGTTGAGTAGATTTCTCATACCAGTCCCATGACTGACTCGTAGTTTGTTTCACTTTCAAACTCGGGTGCCCCTTTTTCTACACGGGCAGCCTTGTATTCAGGTTTAGCTGGCTCTTTCTGGATAGCTGGAGCTGAAGATGGATTCTATTATTTATCTCTTTTTATGCTGTTCATCTCCTATTGTACATTATGTTTGTTTTCCGCTGTAGACATTTATGTATAGCTGAACTGTATTTGTACTAAGTATGATCCTGTATACTGTGTAACTCTGATGATTACGTTTATCCAGTATATTCTATTGTTCATTATCTGGTGTATTTATTTAATTCGGCTTTGCTGTTATCTGTTTATGTGTTATATCCCAAAGATTACCCTTGCCACCGTCAGTACGGGGTTCGGGGTCGTCTCATATTTTATATATACACGTTAAAAATTATATTTTTAACTATAAAATATTTTATTCATTCCACTTCACACAATCAACTTTTAAAACACATCAATTAAACAAACAAGTCATCCATGGTCTGTGGACGACGGGTGTCGGGTGCTACTAAGCACCGTCTGCATCTTAGTACATATTTCAACTAGAAAACAAAATAAAAGTGAGGAGTTCTCACCTAGAAGCTAATCAAACACCGCGACTCTTCATGTGTAGGAAATCTTCGTCGCGTTTCCCACGAGATCTGTTTCACGCGGTATACGTTAAAAATCACATTTTTATACTACTACTATATAGATAAAAATTCTATTTTTATACCGGTGTTCATATAATAAAAATCATATTTTTCTCTCGCCATTCTCTATATAAAAATCACATTTTTATATATAAAGATCGTATTTTTATATCTCTGCTACATTTGTAAAAATCACTCCTTTACACCGCTACTTCCATGATAAGGAGTATATTTTTATCTTGCTAGTAATATAATAAAAATTATATTTTTATTACTCTACATAAATAAAAATCATATTTCTATTTCTACTTCATATATATAAAAATCGAATTTTTATCGCTACTTCGTATATGTAAAAATCGAATTTTTATCGCTACTTTATATATGTAAAAATCGAATTTTTATCGCTACTTCATATATGTAAAAATCTCGTCTGTCTATATATAAAAATCTAAACCTTTCTTTATTTAAAAATATGACCTTTCTTTATTTAAAAATAAAATCTTTTTCATAGTAAAAATCTAAATTTTCATGCATTAAAAATCAAAGCTTTCTAAAAAAAACCCTATATTTTATAACTTGAAGATCATATATTTACATTGCTATTTTCTTCATAAAAATCGAATCCTTTCATTACCATTTTCTATATAAAAAACTGACCTTTATTTCAATACATACAAAGGATCTGATTTTTAACACTAATTATATAGAAAATAAATTAATTAAATAAAGAAAACTTACTGTTCTTTGATGGAGGAGGGTTCTCACGTTGGAGAAAGAGGAGAAAGATTGCGCGAGGAGGGAGGAGGAGACTGAGGGGGCGGTGGAGGAGGAGAGAGGGAGGGTGCGGCGGTTTAGGGCCAGGGGGGCTGCGTTCGATTTGAGGAAGGGGGGCTCGCGATACGGGAGGAGGAGAGGGAACAGTGCAGGAGGAGAGAGGGAGGGTGCGGTGCCGGGGCACGACGGTGGCGGGCCGGGCGGCGGTTTCTCCCCCCGTCGATCTCCCTTTTTTCTTTTCTTTTTCCCTTTTTTTCTTTTCTTTCGATTGAAAAAGTAAAGGGGGGGGGGGCTGAGAGAGTATAGAGATGGAGATATATATATATATATATTTAATTTATTATTTAATTTAATTTCAAATTGTACTTTTTTATTTTGAACTCGAAATCAAACCCACGGACTGTCGTCCCTAGCTAATTACCCCAATTCCAGACGCAATGGGATATGTATCGTAAGATGATTCGACTGTTTCGATCAGTTTCCGTCAAAATCAAAATATAAATCTATATATTGAATTTGAACGGGCATTTCAATTTATCGGGGCCATATACGGACTCTAAAAATTCCCGAAAAATATTTTCTAGCTTCGTATTGATGATACGGTCCTAACAAAACTAATTTCGTCAAATTCCGAGACCGTTTGAAAAATGACCATTTTCTGGTTGATAGAAATTGACTAATACTGTCAAAACACGTTTTCCTTCGCCACGCTCACATATTGATTCAGAAATTATGAATTTTGGAATCTAGTAGTAATTCTACATCCCGGATCCAACAAAAGTGGTTCCATCCAAAACCGAGGTCGTTTGCAAAATTTCCATTTTTAAGGGCCAGAATTTCCACAGCGACTATTCTGAATTTTCAACTGGGCATAACCTTTTATCCCCGCTATGAAATTTCAATTTTTCGGATTCGTTGGAAGGATGTCCTCAATTAGATTCTAATATTTTTGGTTTTGCTAAAATCCAGTTTATTTTGAATCCTGTACTTTCATTTGAACTTTGAAATCGAATTTTCAAACTACCGCGCCATTTTCAATTCCTTTTATATATAAAATAAAATATTTATATTCTTACAACGATTCAAATAAATATATACGTTCTATTTCTATTCAAAATAAATTTCTCGTTATTATTATTTAAAATAATTCATTTTAAATATTCAAAATTCACTAAAATTGCCGAAATAAATTTTTTAAATTGGCTCGGATTTCCGGGTTATTACAGATACTCATTATAAAAATGAATAAAATTAAGATAAATATCATTCACGTCAAAATGACGTTAATCTAATCAACATGGCTTTATATATTTAAATATTTTCGTGTCCATCCCAAATCGGACATCAAAATCATATTTTGATCCATTATTGAATATTATTTTAAAATATTCATTACTCGTCATTTTAAAATATTCGTTCTTCCCGAATTGGAATTAGACACGACTAATTACCATATAATTTGATTTATATGGATTTCATACACAAATGTACACAACAATAATCAAACACAGTCAACCATCATCCAGAGTGCATTACATAACTGCATAAGCATTAAATATGAATAATTAACGCTTACAACTGTCTATCAACCCATCAATTGACATACAACTAAATATTGGGATTAGTATATGTCCAATATCATCCAATACCCGTGTTGGGTTTTCAAACAACAAACACTGATTATTATTTGTGTAGTTGGGCGATGTGTAAAATATATCGTCCCAATCAATATCAGTTAAATGTGTGTACATAAACAAATCGTCCGATTTGTAAATGAATATTTATTTTATTCATATACACGTTAAAAATTATATTTTTAACTATAAAATATTTATTTCATCTCATGAATATTTTATACAGTTCATTTATACAATAAAAATGATATTTTTATTGTTCTAATATTTTTAGAAAATTTCGGCAGCATAACGGCGCGATACTAGAACCAGAATATGGTCTAGCCTTATCCCTCATCTACTAATGGCTCGCGCCATGTACATACCAATTCTAATCAATTCATTTCATTTCCCAAACCAAATTCAACCAAATAATCTAATCAACCAAACAACCAAACAAACATGGTTTCAAACAAAGGTGTTGGGTGCTACTAAGCACCGTCTGCATCCTAGTATATATTTTTAACTAGAAAATAAATTAAAGTGAGAAGTTCTCACCTTTGGGATCCATTCCTTATTTTTGAACGGTTCGGATTTTGATTTGTTTCCAGTCGGTTCCATCGCAATCTGTTTCACACAATTTTTATATTAAAAATCACATTTTTAGCATCGCTATCATATTTTAAAAATCACATTTTTATTCTTATATTGTTCGTATAAAATCACATTTTTATACCGCTAACTTCATAATAAAAATTATATTTTTATTACAAATAAAAATCATATCTTTCTAACGCTACTACATATATAAAAATCACATTTTTATGATGCTACATGTATAGAAAAGATAATATTTTTATAACTCTACTTCATATATAAAAATTCTATTTTTATATCGCTACTCAAACAATAAAAGTCATATTTTTTATCTTGCTTCAATGTATCTAAAAATCCAATTTTTATTCGCTATTTACATTATAAAGACCACATTTTTATTTCATAACTATTTATGTAAAAATCAAATTTTTTTATACATCATGAAATAAATTAAAAATCATACCTTTATTTTTTTTTAAATCATATCTTTATTTTTTTTTAAATCACAACCTTATATATTTTTTTAAAAAATCTTATAACAATGTATTTACCTTAAATAAAAGCTGAACTTTTTTCTATGTATTATATAAAACTCGTATTTTTTTGCCCGCTTTGCTAGGCATTAAAATTTATTTTATTAAAAAAAATACTGTAATGATTAAATATCAAAAATAAAAGAAAACAAAAATAACGTAATTAATATTAAATAGTTACATATATGTGCGTTTTTTAGAGGTCCCTATTAAGTTTCAAAATATAAAAAAAACCCGGTCATAAACTTATTGTAAATTAGGTCCCTATTTTCTGAAAAGTCATCAAAAAAATATAAAAAAATCACATAAATTCGTATTTAAATAAAACATGTAAACACTAAAAAATTCAGAACAAAAAACCATCAAAGAAGTTGTCAAAAATCAAAAAAAACAAAAAAAAAAAACGAAATTTCCAGTTAAATGCATAATAGTATGCACATATATCACTTTCCTGCATACATCCGTGCATATTTTTCACTACATACATCTTCGTTGATTTTTATTCATGCAAATAAATGCATACATGTGTGCAAATATATCCAATATTTGCACACATTTGTGCAGGTTTATTTTCAGATTTTAATCTGAAAACAGCTTACGGAAAAGTTGCATACATATATGCAATTATCAGTAATAATTGCATAAATGTATGCAACTATTTTTTTTTATTTCCGTAGATTCCTGACATTATTTCCATATTTTTGATTTTTTTTTTATGAACGTACGCACATTTTTAAAAAAAAATACAAAAAGGCGGAAAAAATAAAATAGGGGGCGGGTTTAAAATTTTTCAGAACTTTGTTTTTTTTTTTTTAAAATTAGGTCCCTACTTTTTATCCTATAAAAATGTTGCACACATGTGTGCATTTTTTTGAGAAATTTGCACATTTGGATGCAAATAAAAATGAACTGAAAAATTATGTTAAATCTATCCGCTGGAAGAACTGCAATAATTGCATATATGCATGCAATAAAATCAAAAAGGTGCATAATATTATGCATTTAACTGCAGTTTTTTCTGTTTTTTTGCTGTTTTCTTCTTTCTGACATTATTTTTGTTGTTTTTTGAACTGAATTTTTTTTATAATGCGTAATATATTTTATTACTAATTTACGAATTTTTTTAATTTTTTATTTAATTATTATTTTATAAGTTTTGAAAACAGGGACCTAATTTACAATAAGTTTATGACCGGATGTGAGCCTAATTAAGTTTCAAAATAGGGACGTGAGCCTAATATTCACTATTTTTAAATATTATAATTTATGTGGCAACAATAATAAATTGTTTTGTTGTTTATCCAGAAATAATTTTATTATGGATGATTATTTTGATTAATTGTTCTGTTATCCATCTAATTAATTTACGCAGTAACAATAATTAATTATCATGTTGTTCATTCAACAATAATTTTATCGTGGATGATTATTTGGTTAATTATTCTGTTATCCATCTAATTTTTTTGTTATGAATGGTTATTTTTTGGCATAGATATAAAAAAATTGATTATTTGTGATTTTATTCTGAAAACATGTTCTTAATTCATTACAATTTTAAACTTATTTTGTGATCTTTAAATGTGAAAAATTGAACAAATAATCATTAAAATTATATAAGTGATACAATTCAAGTAATATAATATAAATTATATACAAACTACAATATGATAACTTTTTTCGATGAAGCAAAAAAGCGCGATGATGTCATTATATATATATATATAATATGATGCAATGTATGCTTTGTTATTAAGTTTTAAATATATTTTTATATGTATAATAGGCATTCTAACTAAAATTTCAAATTACAACATAAAAATAAACATCCATAATAGAAAAATACATTAATCAATAGCAGTTTCCAGAGCAAAATAAATATAAGATCATGAGTAGTTTTCTTTCCATACAAAATAAATATGAAAATCAGAGAAAAATAAATATAAGATCATGAGTAGTTTCCATTCCAAACAAAATAAACATGAAAATTATGTTCAAGTCCAATCTTGTTCCCAGCATAACTTCATGATTTCCACTTTTTTGAATAGTTTTCATTTTTGTAGTGCAACAAGCATTTGAATAGATGAACAATTAATTAGTCATTCCTTACCAAAATAATAATAATATGTACACCGTATATAAAATAGCCATCAAATATATATATAACTTACTTTTTCTTTTTTAATTGCTTTCAGTTTTGAAATAAATTCATTTTTATCATCTTTTTTATCCTTAAAGTTGTCAAAAATACATGGCAGCTTGACATCATTATCAATCTCTTTGCTTTTCTCCTCTTCAAACTATTAGTGTTTGAAAATTTTTCAGTACCGGGGCTTTGCATATTGATGTTAGTTTTAGATTTAGTGTTGAAACTTGGTATAGACATCTACACATAAATGAAATAAAATAACTTGTTGCAATGAACATGACTAAATATATATATGTATGTATGTATATGTATATGTATATGTGTGTATGTATGACAACAAAATACCTGTGAACTTTGTAATGCAACTGCACCGTCTTCACTTTCTATCATAGAATTCTCAATCAACTCAAAACCTTTATATATGTCTATGGCCGTGTACATGCTTGAACCTCTGTGTACATTATTCTCACCAACACATATAATAACTGTATACTGCCTTCCCTCCAAACACTTCAAAATTGTTGGAAATTCATTTTTCTTTCCTTGCTAGAAACAATATTATAATTTATTTAATTTTATAAAAAAATAAAGTATTAAAATTTTCTTTTTGTATATTTGGAGCTATACATACCTTTTCTTGATTTCCCATCATGTCATAAACAATTTTTTAAACTATTCTGTAAACCTCACGCTCTTGCAAAATTATTGCAGCACTGCCACTATTATCTTCAACAATAACACATAATCTAAATCTGCACACAAACACACACTCACACACACAGATATATATATATAAACTATTAGTAGGAAAGTAAGTAAATTTTTCTCTAGAATTACAGAAAATTACCTCATGTCTGGATAGGGTATGCTTCTTTTAAAATTAGGACATTTATACTTTCCATATTTCTCCTCAACTTCTTGATCACTACATGCTAAGCAAGCATCATAATACCAAGTTCGTTCCTCTTTTACATTCCTAACGGTTATTTGAAAAATAACTTCTTTCTAAAATTTATAAAATATAGTAACTTCAGGTACTTGAATAGGAACGGCAAATAAAAAATAAAAAATATTAAAATCTAGGGAGCATACCTCAATATATTCAGATTTCAAGTTCCTTATCTCACCAATACTCGGTATTTGATAATCTCCGGTAATCATATCGTTAACATCAACTTTTCCTTCATTGAAATCAATAATATCCAACCTATATATTTTATAAGTTTAATTTTTGATGTATATTATATTTAAAATATATATTATATTACATTTCAATAAGACTCAAATTTACCTCTTTCTCATTTTAACAACACTATGATGATTGTAGTTGATGAAAAACCGTGTTGCACAAACATTGGTCATATTAGGTTGCTCTATAATATAAGAAACATCATGTTATTAAATTTTCACATATTAAAGTAATTGATAGTCGATAGCATAATTGGACCGACGGATGAGAGAATTGAGGTGGAATGATGGAAAAAGGGGTAAATCCTACCAAAACATATTTTAATAAATTTTCTCAATTATGAATAACATAAAAGTCATACTAAAATTGTACCTTTAAATGAATTCAACCTACAACTTGCCACAATGATGATAACTGTTTTCTCAGTAGCTTCTTTTAAAGGAGTGGCAAACAATTTGGCAAAATCATCCTAAAAACAAAATTTCACAGTAGAACTGTCAAAACATAAAAATGGAAAGAAAAATATTGTTTATGCATATAACAAAATAAAGATTTAAATTCCGTAATATTTAAAGTGTTATATATACATACCTCCCATCTGTAAGTTCAAATATAAAATTGCATTGCTCTTTGCCATTTGCATTCACAAACTCATTTAAACCATCTTTTGAAATATCACAATCCTTATTCTTGAGCACTCCAATAAAATCTGATAAATAGTAATAAATAATAAATGAAACTTGCTACTTATTGTAAAACAGATGTGTATGTATGTCTAAAGCATTTTAGATCATACCTAATAATTGAGCTTGGTCTTTCTCTAGTGATAACTCTTTCACATCAGCAATATCAAAGAAATCAAATTCATTTTCCCGTGTCATCATCTCATAATTCTATAATTTGGTTACCTTGGTGCGTCTTGTTAACCAAATCTGTAGATCGTTGCGGATAGGTTTTATAGATCCTGGTTTGTAGGATTTGACACACAAATTGCTGAAAATGCATATTTGTCCTTCTTCCAACTTGTCCTTCAAGTATTTAACATGATTTGCCCATATAAAAGCATGAATTCGGGTATGCTATGTTATGCAATAAAAAACATTTGAAAAAAATGAATGATTATGAGATTGCAATATATATATATATAAAGAATAAACTGTTTAAATATAATTATTTACCTTGTCATCTAACAATAGGAGATTTCTTCCTAGACATTCCTTGTCACCTTTATTGTTGTAACTTTCCGAGATTCTAATAACTTGAACTCTGATTTTCCAGTCATATTTATTATCAATAAGTTTTAGAGAGCTTAAGCTATCAAATCTTTCCATATATGTCGCTTATATGAGTTCTTATGAAAAAAAGAAAAATTAGCTAAGTTTTGATAATCAATGATATATGGATGAAAAAAAATAAAAGAGATGTCACAAGTCTATATGCGATATTGACAGTTTTTAGAACTACTAACCTAATAATACAGAGAGGCTTAGAGATGAGGAGGGTGTGACAATATGGAGAAGTAGGGACAAAAGTGATTTATATTGTGCTATGTACAATCTCTTTAGCTGGTCAAACATGATGGTCCATATTGTTAGATGAATGTTATATGTTAAGATATTACTTATATATGTTAAAATATCAATGTAAAATTATATACAAATAATTGGTATCTATTTTAGTCAAATGAGTAAAGGTATTAATGTTATATCACTGTGATACATAATATAAAAAGAAATAAAGCAACGAAACATATGAGAATATATGAAAAAATGTTATATGTTAAGATATTACTTACATATGTTAAGATATCATTATAAAATTATATACAAATAATGGTATCTATTTTAGTCAAATGTGTAAAGGTATTAATGTTATATCAGTGTGGTACATAATATATAAAAAAAATAAAGAAACGAAACATATGAGAATATATGGAAAAAGTATATATAAGTAACAACTAAAATTAATTGCAAGTGTATAAGTTAAGAATTCAAGTAAATCAAGTATAATGTGGGAACAATTGTCAAAGAAGGGAAAATGTCATAACATACCATTAAAAGCCTGAGCATTACATGAGCCAATAAATATGACTCATAATTAATTCATGTCAATAATGGAATTAACAATTCCTTGATGCGTTTTTGGTTGTTTATCAAACAGGTGTATTTGGAAGCAATATAAATTTATTTCATGTAAAAATTATCGTAAATTATATTAAATTCAATAAACATAATTAGAATGTTTGCACTAAATTAAGAAAATGTAACAGGTGTATTTGGAAGAAATATAAATTTATTTCAAGTAAAAATCATCATAAATTATATTAAATTCAATAAACAAAATAGAATGTTTGCACTAAATTCAGAAAATGTTGTGGCAATATTTTATAGTGTTTATGTTTCTAATAAAGTGTTCAGACACACAACATAAGATGTATGTTAACCATTTAATGCAATTTACATATAAGAAAGAATTAAGGTAAATCTAAATGTTCAAACAACACTATCTTCCTTGTAGTAGCAATAAATGATGGCAGTAAACAGTAATAAAGCATGATTAAAATATAGATCTCTATTAATTATAGATGGAAAAATATAGATTTCTGATAGTTATTACCTTTTAATTTCTTCTTAGTTTTTGTCATGACCGATTGTTTGGCATCAACTGTAAGCAATTATTTTAATGTAAAAGTAGTTGTTTAAGAACTGATGACCGAAGAGAAATAGAAAAGAAGGTAATAAGAACTGTAGTAACGAAAAGTAATAGAAATAAGTATACATATGCAACTGAGAATGAAATATAGTATATATGGAAAAATCCAGTCTAGCAATATAATCATGCAACACATTAACCAGGAAATATATTTTACATTGGATGATTGGTAGATATATTAAAAAATTGAACCAATAAAGATTGAAACATGTAGTATACGTAAACATGTTACACACTGCTGACAACAACATATTCAACAAAAAAAGTATTCTTGAGTTTTCCTAATCATTCCCAAGTTAATAGTATACAAAAAAAGTCAATAAAAAGTGCAAAACAATATTTATGTTTTAATTCTTTAACCGCTTGCATCCATCACATTTTACAAATAATCAACAGTGGGTCATCACGTTGATTGAAAATGGGTACACTAAAAATGACATTTGCTGTCAATATTATCTGAAAACTAAAATAGATCCAGAGTATTTATTCTGAAATACAGACATGCAATCTAAAAAAATAAAACAAATCCATGTACTATATTGAGGAACAATTAAATTTATCAATATTTGGATGAGTGGTTCTTCTTAACTGAAAAACAAAAACTGCATTTTGTATGCTGTAAATGTTTAGGGAAACTCAAAATAACAAAAAAATTGAACTTACCAGCAAAATCTAAGAAGGTCTTAAACTGTTTGAGTGTTTGTATGACTATGCCAGATCCACCACCATCATTTTTTTTTGAAATCGCAGTAGTGCGAAGTTGAGTTTAACTTGTTAACAACCAATCTTTGTTGCAAATGACCCCAGTTGGATAAATGTACCAGATCCACCGCCCTTATTGTTGAAATAGACAAAGCAAATCCAGGAAGAACCAAGTTTAGTTATGCATAACAAATCTAATCAACAAAACCAGCAGAAGAAGGATTTTTACTTGGAGTATGATCATTAGCTAAGAAAAAAAATACGAAGGAACAAACTATGCAATATGACACCTCAAATAGATTTGAGAAAGGGAAATAGGGTTGCCACTACAAATTGGTGGAAGACATTAGAAAAGGCGACAATCGATTTTCCTGTTTAAGTTGACTTTGGAATGCTGGATGAAATTAGGGTTAGAACAGGGGTGAGGAGCACGAAGGAATTAAAAGAAAAACCGACGATTCAATTCTTGTATGACATGGAATATTTCAGATATATTTATTTTGAATTGGGTAACTATAGTATAGTATAAATTGTGTAATATTTTGATTTAATACAAATATCTTGAGGGAATTAAGGAGAATAGAGATAATTCAGGGAATTAAGGAGAAAGAATCAAGGAGGTAGCAGGAAATTTTCTGCTTTACTATTATTTAATAGATTTCATACTAAACATATCATATGTTTTTTCTTTTTATTTCTTTAAAACTATTAATTGCATTTTTGTCTAGTTCTATTTAAACTATAGAATTCCAATTAATTTAAAAGCATTAATTTCAACGTTAAAAATTTCTGAAAGGTAAAAAATAGTTGTATTCTAATTATACTAATTGAAACATATTAATAACTTTTCAAAATTCAAGGGGTTATTTGGTTCTAATCATTGAATAGAAAGGAAAGAAATCAGGGAAGATAATTGTAGGTATACGCATATATGTATATGTTGATAGATTTTACACATTTAAACAATTAAAATTAAATACACAGAGGTAGCTATATCCAAATTTTATGAAACTAATTATAACATCTGCATTAAAAATGTTCTAGTATTTAAAAAGGGAGATATTTAAATTTCAAAAATATTTTATTTTCAAAGAATTTGTGGATTCTAATTAAAATCTCGCAAATGATTGAAACTTGCGTATTTTACTATGATAAGCATATATATATGCAAATGGTTAAGAATGTTGAAATAATTGGTAAGAATGTGAAAGCTAAACAGGTAGTATAAATAACAAATGGTTAAGAAATTAGCATTTCTAGAAATATTATGTATTAAATAATAAAATAATATTTAGTAAGAAATATTAAATTTACGTATATTATGTAAAGCATTTCCAGAAATATTGTGTAGGTGATAAGAAAGTTTTTCGTCATATCAGCGTTTCCAGAAATATTATGTATTAAATAACATCATCATATTTAGTAAGAAATCTTAAATTTACGTATTTTATGTAAAGCATTTCCATATACTAATAAAGTTTTTCGTCATATTATGTAAAGCATTTCCAGAAATATTACTGAAAACTTTATTATGTATGTTATTTTTACAAATAATATACATTTGTAAAAAAGATTAGTGAATTTAAGATTAGTAAATTTACGTATATTATGTATGTTATTTCCAAAACTAAAAAAGATTAGTAAATTTACGTATATTATGTATGTTATTTCCAGAACTTAAAAGGACTAGTAAATTTACGTATATTACGTATAATATACATTTGTAAAAAGAACTAAAAAGCATTTTGTCATATCACGTATATTATTGAAAACGTTATTATGTATGTTATTTTTACATAATATTTCCAGAAATATTTATTGTAATTTGCGCCATTTTGGAAATATTAGTTTACGTATATTATGTAAATAAAGCATTTCCAGAAATATTTAAATAGACAAAATTATTAATTATACATGTGATAAGAAATCAAGTAAAGAGAAATAAAAAAAATTATTATCGTCATATAATGTAAAGCATTTCCAGAAATATTACTGAAAACGTTATTATGTATGTTATTTTTACAAATAATATACATTTGTAAAGAAGATTAGTGAATTTAAGATTAGTAAATTTACGTATATTATGTATGTTATTATGTATGTTATTTCCAGAACTAAAAAAGATTAGTAAATTTACGTATATTATGTATGTTATTTCCAAAACTTAAAAAGATTAGTGAATTTACGTATATTACGTATAATATACATTTGTAAAAAGAACTAAAAAGCATTTCGTCATATCACGTATATTATTGAAAACGTTATTATGTTTGTTATTTTTACATAATATTTCCAGAAATATTTATTGTAATTTACGCCATTTTGGAAATAATAGTTTATGTATATTATGTAAATAAAGCATTTCCAGAAATATTTGAATAGACAAAACTATTAATTATACATGTGATAAGAAATCAAGTAAACAGCAATAAAAAAAATTATTAATTACATTTGTTGGTCGGACCAAATACATGTAATTTTTCCTAATTTGTAAAAATGCACGTATTTTTTTTAATAATTATTCCTAATTTGTAACAATACATGTAATTTTTTTAATATATTGTCATTCGTATGTAGTTTCAAATAATTTAAAAAACTACAATAAAATAATATTTTTAATCAATTATATCAAACCTTTTAGTCTTTTTTGTTGAATATTTATTTATGTATTTAATATTTGCATGTGCTTGATTATTTAGAATAATTATTCCTAATTTGTGACAATATATGTAATTTTTTTTAATATATTGTCATTTGTATGTAGTTTCAAATAATTTAAAAAACTATAATAAAATAATATTTTTAATCAATTATATCAAACCTTTTAGACTTTTTTGTTGAATATTTATTTATGTATTTAATATTTGCATGTGCTTGATTAGTTAGAATAATTATTCCTAATTTGTAACAATGCATGTATTTTTTTTAATATATTGTCATGCGTATGTAGTTTCAAATAATTTAAAAAACTACAACAAAATAATATTTTTAATCAATTTTATAGCATTACAAATTTGGAATACTTAAAGATTAGTGGTGTGACGACCCCAAACCCCGTACTGACGGCGGTAAGGGTTATCTTTGGAATATAACACATAAACAGATAATAGCAGAGCATAATTAAATAAATACACCAGATAATGAACAATGGAATATACTGGATAAACGTAATCATCAGAGTTACACAGTATACAGGATCATACTTAGTACAAATACAGTTCAGCTATACATAAATGTCTACAGCGGAAACAAACATAATATGTACAATAGGAGCTGAACAGCATAAAAAGGATAAATAACAGAATCCATCTTCAGCTCCAGCTATCCATAGAAAGCCAGCTAAAACCTGAATACAAGGCTGCCCGTGTAGGAAAAGGGGCACCCGAGTTTGAAAGTGAAACAAACTACGAGTCAGTCATGGGACTGGTATGAGAAATCTACTCAACACATTTATAATATGGCTAATCACAGGACCACGCCACTTTCGTGGAACGGGTTTACTCCATCGGATCGCCAGTGCTTTAAAACAAATAATTCTTTGAAACATCGCAATGCTTTTTATAAAAATGAAGCCATTATAAGACTCAGTTCCCATCACACAATGCAATGCAAACCGGAGGATAGAGTTTTGCCTTATAATGGCCAAAATATGCTTGATACGAATAAAACAAATGCATTTGATATTACTACTAGTGTTTATATGTTTCAGAAACAATTTCAAATCATAACTATCAATCATAGACGACATGAGCGTCCATGCCACTATGTCGCCAAATATGGGTATACAATCAAAACCGCACAGTCACGTATTTGGAAATTGGATTTCCGTCATGAACCAAGGCAAAAGATAGTCCTTACCGACTTCGAGACAATCTAGCCCATGTCTCCGGAACAGCCGCAACTGCCCCTTGGAGCGACAGGGCCGGTCCACACGGAGTGGATTATAATGCCTGAACAATACGTTTCTCCGCCCTTTGGGGCGTAAATGAGCCAACAAATGACTCCATCGGTCCCGGATCGACCGATATATCCGAGGCGCCTCGCCACAGTAACAACCACATAAGTCAAACTCGTCAGGGCGTGTAAAACCACTGACGCCACTTCTAGCTAGAAAGAAACGCATGTCCTCCCTGAGGTCCTCTCCCGTTTGTTGTTCATACCGGGTGTGAGGTTCGCGAATTCACGTTGTACACAAAGCTACGCCACACAAGCGGTGCTTTGATCATCACCACAAGACTTTGCTTTTCAACAGAAGTCCTGATCACTGCATCTTAGCATGCCACACAGGCAATTCACACCGTGCAACTGATGGCTATCAATTACACAGAATAAATTCCAATGTCAGACACACTGTCCATTTGCAAGTCCGTTCTGGGTCTGAACGAAACCGGAGGCACTATATACCTCGCAAACCCATCGATCACCACGTACGTCTGGACGATCACCACTCATTATCCATATTTCGGGATGCCTTCCAATCAGGACCTCGGTTACCATCCAAATGAGGTGAAGATCTCCGGTCTTCGACCACCGTCTTCATCTTCGATTTCTTATCGTCGATTCAGTTATTCAGAATGGGATAAATCCGGTCTTTCTGAGCAACTCGCGTATATGATAAACAAGTGCAACACAAATACACATACGCATCATTTCAATTCATTAGTCGCTAACCGTAAATCAGTAAGAGAACGATTTCCCAAATATTAACCCCGAAGGCCGAAACCAACATTAGATCAACACCCAGGAAACCATTCGACTTAGCCAACCTTCAGTTAGTTTCTAAATTTCACATCCATATCGTTTATAATATTTTATAACGATTTATCGCAATTTTATTTATTTTAAAATAGCCAATTTATTCAAAACGACGCTTCGGGCCATAACGCGGTCGTGGCGCTGTTTTTCTTCAGATTTGATTTACACATATCTGAAAATATAACCGTTGGATCTTCACAAAATTTACATCATTAGAAAGATCTTTTCAAAACGAATCCAACGGTTTCAGTTTCGGGAAAATCCGACGGTCAGATCTCCCGGTATAATCGTTTGAAGTTTCGATTTCAAAATACGAACTGCAGCGTCGTTATTCAATTAAATATAATTATATTTATATATGTATATAAATATAATCGATTCTGACGCTGTTTTTCTTCAGATTTGAATTAAACATTCCAGACAATCCAAACGTTGGATTTTTTACAAAGTTGGTGCCGTTGGAAAGATATTTCCAAAGCGAACCCAACGGTTGTGGTTTCGGGAAAATCCGATGGTCGGATCTCCCGGTATAATCGTTTGAAATCACGGTTTCAAAATACGAACTGCAGCGTCGTTATTCGATATATTTTAATTCTACTTATATATATATAATATATATATCGATTCTTCGATTTCAAAGCTATATTCTTTTCATACATTTGATAAAAAATATATTTTTATCTAACTGTCTTCTATTTCAACACTTCACTATTTTTATCAATTAATGTATATAATAAAAATGTGATTTTTAATGTAAAACAATTTATTTCAAAACTCGAATATTTTATATAGTTAATATAGGTGGTAAAAATAGGGTTTTTATTATAAAACAATTTATTTCAAAACAAGATTATTTTATATAGTTCATATTGATGATAAAAATAGGATTTTTATTATCAAACAATTTCTTTCAAAATATGAATACCATTCAACACATGAATTTCAATTCAACGAATGAATTTCGATTCAACACATGAAGGTTTTCTATAGTTTATATATATAGATAAAAATGTGATTTTTATATTTAAAACACGAATACCATTCAACACATGAATTTCAATCCAACGAATGAATATTGATTCAACATATGAAGGATTTCTATAGTTATATATATAGATAAAAATGTGATTTTTATATTTAAAACACGAATACCATTCAACACATGAATTTCAATCCAACGAATGAATTTCGATTCAATACATGAAGGTTTTCTATAGTTTATATATATAGATAAAAATGTGATTTTTATATTTAAAACACGAATACCACTCAACACATGAATTTCAATCCAACGAATGAATTTCAATTCAACAAATGAAGGTTTTCTATTCAACGAATAAATATAGTTTCAACAAATGAAAATAATTCTAATACATGAATATTATTCAAAATTTCGGCAGCATAACGGCAGGGTAGTTAAAATCGGGACCGTCCCTAGTACGGCTCCTCGCTCTACCTTAAAGCCTCACAGCTTTTGACAATGGGGAATCATGCATCTAGTTCGCACGCAGGCGGCATGTATATTTTTTTCTTTTCCACAAAATAATCCTATGTGGTTTCAACCAAATATTTCTCAACCACAAACGGGTATTTTTCAACCACAATCAATCAATTTCAACCACAAACAATTCCAATCAACCATTCGCTATCAATCAATTTTCACACCAATCACAACCAATAAATATCGTCAATGGTTTGTGGACGAGGGGCGTATATATATATATATGTATATTTATATATAGCATTTCACTTCTATTTCAACACATATATAATTTTTACAACGCATATACAACTTATACATCGAACGTACAACTTATACAACGCTTATACAAGAGGTGTACAACGCTTATATAACTCATACATCGATTATATAATTTATACATCGTCGTTTTCCATATCGTTTATAAATTAGAAATCTCACATTGGTTTCCACTCCACCAAAAATAGCAGAAGGCTCAGAAAAATATGCGGTCTCTTCTAGAATGTAGAAGACATCCACACGAGTCCACTGTCTCTTGTTTCACTGAATTTCGTCAATACACGAAAAAGATATGATTTTTACAAGTTTGCAACGGTTTAAAAGTGTTATTTTCAGTTTAAATAAAACAAGCTGTACCTCAGCTAATTCCTTCAAAAATAGGTTTTGAATTTTCGTGCAAACGGTGAAGTGGTTGGACGATCGGCCTTCGCAGCGACGAAGAGGGAGGAGAGGCGCGCTGGCGCGTAGAACGGGGCCCACTTCGGTGGCCTAGAGGCGGCGCGGCGGCGGTGAAAACATCCGAACTTCCCGAGCTCGATTCTCCCAAACCACTCAATGAAAAAATCCAAACTATATATGGATTTGAAGATCTTCTCGAGCTCTACAAATTTCCCAACTGGAGTGTTTGATTTTGGTGCGTGGATCGATCAGAAAATGGACGGGAAGATTTGGAGGGTTTTCCGCCTTCGATCGTGTTACGGGGAGAGAGAAAGGAGAGAGAGAAACGATGGCCCAATCAGTTTTTTTTTTATATTTATAATTTTTTTGAAATCCAAAAATACCCCTTATCTCATACGAACTCCAATCCAAACCCAACGACTGTCGTTCCTAGCGTTTTACCCCCGTTCCGAACACAATGGGATATGTTTCGAAGGCCCTTTCGAATGTTTCAGTCAGTTTTTCTTCAAATTAAAATATAAAACATTCAATATTAAATTTGAACGTACATTTCAATTTGCCAGGGCCACAAACTGATTCGTAAAATTCCAGAAAAATAAATCTAGCTATGTTTTGACAATACGGTCCCAACAAAACTAGTTTCATCGAATTCTGAGACCGTCTGCAAAAAGGCCCATTTTTGGTCGATCCAATTTAACTATAATTGACCAAAACATGTTTTCCTTTGCCACGCTCACATACTAGCTTCAAAAATTATGAAATTTGAAACCTAGCAATAACTTCACATCCTGGATCCAACAAAAGTGGTTTCGTCGAATTCCGAGGTCGTATGCAAAATGGCCAATTTCACCGGCTATATAAATTCCATAGCGACCTTTCTGAAAATTCATTTGGCCATAACTTTTGCTTTCCGCTATGAAACTTCGATTTTTCAGATTCGTTAGAAAGGTATTCACTAACAGATTTAATTATTTTTGGTTTCACTCAAATCCGTTTTGTTTTGCACCCGGTATAGTCAGTCAAAGTTTGAATTCAAATTTTGAAACTACCGCGCCATTTCAGGCCTTGTTTATAATTAGAATTAATTATATTCGTTTTCAAGCATCGATTCAAACTCACTTTTCATTGCTATTATTTAAAATATTTAAAATCCACTATTTTAGCCAATTTAAAATTTTTAAATTGGTTCAGATTTTCTAGGTCGTTACAATCTCCCCCACTTAAAAGTTTTCGTCCCCGAAAAGGAACAAAGTCGGAAGTGGTTTGATTAATCAACTCCAACTTTTTAGTTTTTGAGAATTTTCAAATTCTTCAAAAATTTGGCTAACACCCGGAATTTTCGAAAAATTTCGCCATAACCTCCTTTGTACGGGGAGAGGTTTGGAAATTTATTGGGCCGTATTAGGTACCCAATAAATCCTAATAAGAATACACATATTTATAGTGATATATTCTGGTGTTTACAGGGGAGCATGTATAGATAATAACTCCAGAGAATAAATTCTCGTCACCCTGTCAAAGCCTGAGGGAGTGTGTATTTTAATTGCTCTAAAGGATAAATCCTCGTCACCTCGTCCCGTGTGGGAAATAAATAGTCCATGTGTCGTATCTAATAACTAGAGAGACGTGATTATTGTCAACTCCAGACCCATGCGGGGTTTTTATTAATCTGGCAATTTTATCGTTATAATTTAAATAGTCCATATCAGTCATCAGTTCAACCTGTAAAATATAGTCATCGCCATACAAGCCTCTCGCTCGTATGGTAAATCTTCCACCTCGTCACACAAGCTCCAAATGCTTATGTGGTATATGATGAAGTATGCCTATCTTCAGAAGTATGCCATGTAATGTAGTTCAAAATTTATTGTTACTATCCTATGGCGACGTTTATTATTACAAACAGAATAACCAGCACTCCGCATCCAATGGCATTCACAGGAGTTGATATAATAATATTTCGCATCCAACTCATTAAGGTTTACCTATTTGTCGGGCACGCAAATAAAATCTTTACTCAGCAGCTATCCATTTACCTGTTCAAACATATATAATGCACATGTATATATTTCTATCTATTTTCTAATCAGTTCAATGTGCGATTTAAATGAATAAATTCTACTATTCATCCAATTATTGATTATCAAATTGTTTTTAACTTTTCAAATATATATCTTTTATATATTCAAAAATAAAATTTCTAAAACCAGACTATATATATAATCACAAATACATTATTTATAAACATATAACTCTCGACTCGTTCTGGGGCACTTCTGACCCTATCTCTAACGAGTTATTCTGATTCTGCTGTACTCATACTAGGATATTGCTAATCCTATATGTACTGAGTTACTCGTCCTAGAACACTACTGGTTCTATCTCTGACGAGTTCGTTAATATGTTATATTCCAGAGCTAAGCTTAACCAAAGCTCTGATACCACGTTGTGACGACCCCAAACCCCGTACTGACGACGGCAAGGGTTATCTTTGGAATATAACACATAAACAGATAATAGCAGAGCAGAATTAAATAAATACACCAGATAATGAACAATAGAATATACTGGATAAACGTAATCATCAGAGTTACACAGTATACAGGATCATACTTAGTACAAATACAGTTCAGCTATACATAAATGTATACAGCGGAAACAAACATAATATGTACAATAGGAGATGAACAACATAAAAAGAGATAAATAACAGAATCCATCTTCAGCTCCAGCTATCCAGAGAAAGCCAGCTAAAACCTGAATACAAGGCTGTCCGTATAGGAAAAGGGGCACCCGAGTTTGAAAGTGAAACAAACTACGAGTCAGTCTTGGGACTGGTATGAGAAATCTACTCAACACATTTATAATATGGCTAATCACAGGACCACGCCACTTTCGTGGAACGGGTTTACTCCATCGGATCGCCAGTGCTTTAAAACAAATAATTCTTTGAAACATCGCAATGCTTTTTATAAAAATGAAGCCATTATAAGACTCAGTTCCCATCACACAATGCAACGCAAACCGGAGGATAGAGTTTTACCTTATAATCGCCAAAATATGCTTGATACGAATAAAACAAAAGCATTTGATATTACTACTAGTGTTTATATGTTTCAAAAACAATTTCAAATCATAACTATCAATCATAGACGACATGAGCGTCCCATGCCACTATGTCACCAAATATGGGTATACAATCAAAACCGCACAGTCACGTATTTGGAAATTAGATTTCCGTCATGAACCAAGGCAAAAGATAGTCCTTACCGACTTCGAGACAATCTAGCCCATGTCTCCGGAATAGCCTCAACTGCCCCATGGAGCGACAGGGCCGGTCCACACAGAGTGGATTATAGTGCCTGAACAATGCGTTTCTCCACCCTTTGGGGCGTAAATGAGCCAACAAATGACTCCATCGGTCCCGGATCGACCGATATATCCGAGGCGCCTCGCAACAGTAACAACCACATAAGTCAAACTCGTCAGGGCGTGTAAAACCACTGACGCCACTTCTAGCTAGAAAGAAACTCATGTCCTCCCTGAGGTCCTCTCCCGTTTCTAGTTCATACCGGGTATGAGGTTCGCGAATTCACGTTGTACACAAAGCTACGCCACACAGGCGGTGCTTTGATCATCACCACAAGACCTTGCTTTTCAACAGAAGTCCTGATCATTGCATCTTAGCATGCCACACTGGCAATTCACACCGTGCAACTGATGGCTATCAATTACACAGAATAAATTCCAATGTCAGACACACTGTCCATTTGTAAGTCCGTTCTAGGTCTGAACGAAACCGGAGGCACTATATACCTCGCAAACCCATCGATCACCACGTATGTCTGGAAGATCAACACTCATTATCCATATTTCGGGATGCCTCCCAATCAGGACCTCGGTTACCATCCAAACGAGGTGAAGATCTCCGGTCTTCGACCACCGTCTTCATCTTCGATTTCTTATCGTCGATTCAGTTATTCAGAATGGGATAAACCCGGTCTTTCTGAGCAACTCGCGTATATGATAAACAAGTGCAACACAAATACACATATGCATCATTTCAATTCATTAGTCGCTAACCGTAAATCAGTAAGAGTACGATTTCCCAAATATTAACCCCGAAGGCCGAAACCAACATCAGATCAACACCCAGGAAACCATTCGACTTAGCCAACCTTCAGTTAGTTTCTAAATTTCACATCCATATCGTTTATAATATTTTATAATGATTTATCGCTATTTTTATTTATTTTAAAATAGCCAATTTATTCAAAACGACGCTTCGGGCCATAACGCGGCCGTGGCGCTGTTTTTCTTCAGATCTGATTTACACATATATGAAAATATAACCGTTGGATCTTCACAAAATTTACATCATTAGAAAGATCTTTTCAAAACGAATCCAACGGTTCCAGTTTCGGGAAAATCCGACGGTCGGATCTCCCGGTATAATCGTTTGAAGTTTCGATTTCAAAATACGAACTGTAGCGTCGTTATTCGATTAAATATAATTATATTCATATATATATATATAAATATAATCTATTCTGGCGCTGTTTTTCTTCAGATTTGAATTAAACATTCCAGACAATCCAACCGTTGGATTTTTACAAAGTTGGTGTCGTTGGAAAGATATTTCCAAAGCGAACCCAACGGTTGCGGTTTTGGGAAAATCCGATGGTCGGATCTCCCGGTATAATCGTTTGAAATCACGGTTTCAAAATACGAACTGCAGCGTCGTTATTCGATATATTTTAATTCTATTTATATATATATATCGATTCTTCGATTTCAAAGCTATATTTTTTTAATACATTTGATAAAAATTATATTTTTATCTAACTGTCTCCTATTTCAACACTTCACTATTTTTATCAATTCATGTATATAATAAAAATGTGATTTTTAATGTAAAACAATTTATTTCAAAACTGACTATTTTATATAGTTAATATAGGTGGTAAAAATAGGGTTTTTATTATAAAACAATTTATTTCAAAACAAGATTATTTTTTATAGTTCATATTGATGATAAAAATAGGATTTTTATTATCAAACAATTTCTTTCAAAATATGAATACCATTCAACACATGAATTTCAATTCAACGAATGAATTTCGATTCAACACATGAAGGTTTTCTATAGTTTATATAAGTAGATAAAAATGTGATTTTTATATTTAAAACACGAATACCATTCAACACATGAATTTCAATCCAACGAATGAATATCGATTCAACACATGAAGGTTTTCTATAGTTTATATATATAGATAAAAATGTGATTTTTATATTTAAAACACGAATACCATTCAACACATGAATTTCAATCCAACGAATGAATTTCGATTCAACACATGAAGGTTTTCTATAGTTTATATATATAGATAAAAATGTGATTTTTATATTCAAAACACGAATACCACTCAACACATGAATTTCAATCCAACGAATGAATTTTAATTCAACACATGAAGGTTTTCTATTCAACGAATAAATATAGTTTCAACAAATGAAAATAATTCTAACACATGAATATTATTCAAAATTTCGGTAGCATAACGGCAGGGTAGTTAAAACTGGGACCGTCCCTAGTACGATTTCTCGCTCTACCTTAAAGCCTCGCAGCTTTTGACAATGGGGAATCATGCATCTAGTTCGCACACAGGCTGCATGTATATATTTTTCATTTCCTCAAACTAATCCTATGTGGTTTCAACCAAATATTTCTCAACCACAAACGGGTATTTTTCAACCACAATCAATCAATTTCAACAACAAACAATTCCAATCAACCATTCGCTATCTATCAATTTTCACACCAATCACAACCAATAAATATCGGCCATGGTTTGTGGACGAGGGGCGTATATATATATATATATATATATATATATATATATATTTATATATATAGAATTTCACTTCTATTTCAACACATATATAATTTTTACAATGCATATACAACTTATACATCGAACGTACAATGTATACAACGCTTATACAAGAGGTGTACAACGCTTATATAACTCATACATCGATTATATAATTTATACATCATCGTTTTCCATATCGTTTATAAATTAGAAATCTCACATTGGGTTCCACTCCACCAAAAATAGCAGAAGGCTCAGAAAAATATGCGGTCTCTTCTAGAATGTAGAAGACGTCCACACGAGTCCACTGTCTCTTGTTTCACTGAATTTCGTCAACACACGAAAAAGATATGATTTTTACAAGTTTTCAACGGTTTAAAAGTGTTAATTTCAGTTTAAATAAAACAAGCCGTACCTCAGCTAATTCCTTCAAAACTGTGTTTTGAATTTTCATGCAAACGGTGAAGTGGTTGGACGATCGACCTTCGCAGCGACGAAGAGGGAGGAGAGGCGCGCTGGCGCCTGGAGCGGGGCCCACTTCGGTGGCCTAGAGGCGGCGCGGCGGCGGTGAAAACATCCGAACTTCCCAAGCTCGATTCTCCCAAACCACTCAATGAAAAAATCCAAACTATATATGGATTTGAAGATCTTCTCGAGCTCTACAAATTTCCCAACTGGAGTGTTTGATTTTGGTGCGTGGATCGACCAGAAAATGGGCGAGAAGATTTGGAGGGATTTCCGCCTTCGATCGTGTTACGGGGAGAGAGAAAAGAGAGAGAGAAACGATGGCCCAATCAGTTTTTTTTATATATTTATAATTTTTTTAAAATCCAAAAATACCCCTTATCTCATACGAACTCCAATCCAAACCCAACGATTGTCGTCCCTAGCCTTTTACCCACATTCCGAACACAATGGGATATGTTTCGAAGGCCCATTCGAATGTTTCAGTCAGTTTTTCTTCAAATTAAAATATAAAACATTCAATATTAAATTTGAACGTACATTTCAATTTTCCACGGCCACAAACTGATTCGAAAAAATCCAGAAAAATAAATCTAGCTATGTTTTGACGAGACGGTCCCAACAAAACTAGTTTCGTCGAATTCTGAGACCGTCTGCATAAAGGCCCATTTCTGGTCGATCCAATTTAACTATAATTGACCAAAACACGTTTTCCTTTG
The DNA here is from genome assembly GCA_030737875.1 of Allium sativum. Lineage (NCBI taxonomy): Eukaryota > Viridiplantae > Streptophyta > Magnoliopsida > Asparagales > Amaryllidaceae > Allium > Allium sativum. The sequence goes on from CM060916.1 coordinate 978,078,426, forward strand.
CCACGCTCACATACTAGCTTCAAAAATTATGAAATTTGAAACCTAGCAATAACTTCACATCCCGGATCCAACAAAAGTGGTTTCGTCGAATTCCAAGGTCGTATGCAAAATGGCCAATTTCACGGGCTATATAAATTCCATAGTGACCTTTCTGAAAATTCATTTGGCCATAACTTTTGCTTTCCGCTATGAAACTTCGATTTTTCAGATTCGTTAGAAAGGTATTCACTAACAGATTTAAATATTTTTGGTTTCACTCAAATCCGTTTTGTTTTGCACCCAGTACAGTCAGTCAAAGTTTGAATTCAAATTTTGAAACTACCGCGCCATTTCAGGCCTTGTTTATAATTAGAATTAATTATATTCGTTTTCAAGCATCGATTCAAACTCACTTTTCATTGCTATTATTTAAAATATTTATTTTAAATATTTTAAATATTTATTTTAAATATTTAAAATCCACTATTTTAACCAATTTAAAAAATTTAAATTGGTTCATATTTTCTGGGTCGTTACAAGTGGGAATAATTCAAGGTCGGACCAAATGTTAGAATAATTAAATGACCTTAATCTATATGGGCAATTTGGGTATTTTAAGGTCGGACCAATTAGTTATCATTAAAGATTAGTGGGAATTATAATATATATCGATAAAAACTGATTTTCTTCTATTTATTTACTTAAAATAAAATCAAATTTAAAAATAAAATTAAAAAAACTCACCTTTATTGGTAAAAATCGAATCTTCCTTGGAGGAGGGCCCACTGGTCGGTCGGAGGCGGAGGGGAGGGGCCCTGGTGGTCGGAACTGCTTTGGTGGGGGGGCTGCTCCTTGGCGGCGGCGGTGGATGTTTTAGGCAATGGGGGGCTTTTAAATGTGGAAGGAGGACGGAGGGGGTGCGTGGAGGTTGGGGCGGCGCGCTGGCCCACGCCGGCGGCGGCAGTGGCTACGTCGCCGCTGTTGCGGCGGTGGAGGAGGCCGCTTGCCCCTCTATCCTTTTCTTTTTTTTAATATTTTTTTTCTAAGATATGAAAACGAGGGGGGGTTTGACCGTATGAAGGAAAAAATATATTTTATATATTTAATTTATTTTTAAAATCCAAAAAGTTACCTTTTTCGTTCGAACCCCGAATCGAACCCAACAACTGTCGCCCCTAGCTAATTACCCCCATTCCGAATGCAATGGGATTTGTCCCGTAAGCCAGTTCAGCTATTACGATCAGTTTTCATCAAATTTAAAATATAAATCATTGTATTTTAAATTCAAACGCACATTTCAATTTACCGGTGCCACATACAGACTCCAAAAATTACAGAAAAATTAATCTGGCTATGTTTAGGCGATACGGTCGTAGTAAAACTAATTTGGTCAAATTTGGAGACCGTTTGAAAAACGGTCATTTTTCAGTCGATTAAATTCAAACTGAATTGACCAAACACGTTTAAATCCGCCACGCTCACATATTAATTCCAAAAATTATGAAAATTGGAATCTAGGAATAATTTGACATTCCGAATCCAACAAAAGTGGTCTCTTTAGAAACGGAGGTCGTTTGCAAAATCACTATTTTTAAGGGCTATATTTCCATAGCGACTACTCTGAATTTTCAACTGGACATAACTTTTTATTCCCGCTATGAAATCTGGATTTTTCACATTCGTTGGAAAGATATTTTCAAACAGATTCAAATATTTTTGGTTTTGCTCAAATCCGGTTTGTTTTGAATCGTACATTCATTTGAAATTTGAAATCGAATTTTCAAACTACCGCGCCATTTTCAATTTCTTTTATAATTAAAATAAATATTTATATTCTAACTTCGATTTAAATAAATATATACGTTGTAATTCTATTCAAAATAAATTTCTAGTTGTAATTATTTAACGTAAATCATTTTAAATATTCAAAATTCATTAAAATTGCCAAAATAAAAAAATTTAATTGTTCTGATTTTCCTGATTGTTACATACACTAAACTTTGAGAAGAAATCAAGATAACGAAGCCAAAGGCGCATAACTGGATTGAATGAAGCCTAGGGAATTCAGAAGAAAATTGGGCCCTTTGCAGATATGATGGTGGTCGCTTCCATATTATGACAACCAACGGATTCGAAAGTTTTAATGGTGTACTAAAAGGCGCCAGATGCTTGCCTATAAAGGCGTTGGTTGTAAGAACGTTCTTTCAATCAGTTAAATATTTCTATTAGAGACAGGAAAAAGGGGAGGGTTTGAATTCAAAACTTACTCCAAAGTGGGAAGCTAAAATTGAAGCTTATGCTATTGAAGCACGATGTTGTAGGCTTATTCGATTTGGTCGATATGAATTGAAAGTGATTCACTATTATAGAGATGAATATGATATTAAGATCGAAGGTTCTCATTGCACACGTACATGCAACATCCCACTTCTGCAGAAGATACCATGTGCTCATGTGATGGTGGCTTGTTCAACACGGGATTTTGGTAGTAATAGAGCACATCACGATTTTGCTTTTGAATGGTACTCCATCCAAAGTTATAAAGCTGCCTACGAGTCAGAGTTACATCCAATACGCGATAAGAAATACTGGGACTCGTACAATGGTCCACGTATACTGGCTCCTCGTGTAGAAGACAAGACGGACGACCAAAATCTACGAGATTCAAAAATGTTATGGACAAGCATCTAACTCCCAAAACAAATAGGTGTAGAAAATGTGGATCACAAGGCCATAACAGAAAGCGGTGTATTTCGGTAGCCTAAAATGGAGATGTATGTGTAATAACCTGGAAATGCGAGCCAATTTTAAATTTTTATTTTGGCAATTTTAATGAATTTTAAATAACATCGACGGGAAAATTTATTTTGAATGAAATTCGAAGGTATATATTTATATACGTCGTCGTTAGAATATAAATATTAATTTTATAATTATAAAAGGAATTGAAAATGGCGCGGTAGTTCGATAATTCGATTTCAAACTTCAATTGAATGTACCGGGTGCAAAATAAACCGGATTTTAGTGAAACCAAAAATATTTGAATCTAATTGATAATATCTTTCCAACGAATCCGAAAAATCGAAATTTCATAGCGGGGGTCAAAAGATATGTCCAGTTGAAAATTCTAAATAGTCGCTATGGAATTCAGGCCCTTAAAAATGGAGATTTTGCAAACGACCTCGGATTTCGACGAAACCACTTTTGTTGGGTCCGTGATGTCAAGTTATTGCTAGATTCCAATTTTCATAATTTTTTCGAATCAATATGTGAGCGTGGCGAAGGAAAATGCGTTTGACCAGTTTCAGTTGATTTTAATCGACTGGAAAATGGCCATTTTTCTAACGGTCTCAGAATTTGACGAAATTAGTTTTATTAGGACCGTATCGTCAATACGAAGCTAGAAAATATTTTTCTCGAATTTTTCGAATTGGTATGTGGCCTCAGTAAATTGAAATGCGCGTTCAAAATCAATATATAGAGTTATATGTTGATTTTGACGAAAACTGATCGAAACGATTGAATCAGCTTACGATACATATCCCATTGAGTTCGGAATGGGGGTAATTAGCTACGAACGATAGGCGGTGGGTTTCGTTTCGAGTTCAAAATAAAAAGTTACTTTTTGAAGAGATAAAATAATAATAATATATATTTCTTTTCATATACCCCCTCCTCCTTTATCTCTCACTCATATTCTCCCCATCCAGATCTCGATTAAGAAAGAAAAAAAAAACCCACGCCCGATTCCCTCTCGCCAGCGCTCCTCCCTCCGACCTTGGCGCCGCACCACCGCGGAAATCCCCCTCGCGCCGACGATCCGCCCAGACCCCCTCCTCTCAGCCAATGCTCCCTCTCCCCTTCTGAATCCGCGAGACCGCCGCCCCCGCCCCCCCAACGATGCTGATGCACCGCCCGACGCCCTGAGTTCACCTCCGCCCCCTGATGATCTCCAGCGCCGCCTAGCAGCGCCCTCCTCCCTCCACTACCCAGCAGCGCAGCCTCGCGCGAGCTCCTCCCTCCGTTCGAACGAAGACGACGGTGATTACAGTGAGCCCTTGTTTATTTATTCTTATGCTATTAGGTTAGTTTAAATCTGATTTTTTTTATTTTATTTTTATCCTAGTTTAAAAATCTGAAATTTTTCTCTTATAAGTAGTGTGGAAAAAGGAAGAGAAAAGAGACCGGTTTTACATAAATAAAATTATGGGTTTGTGTATATATATATAATGTTCAAATTAGAAAGGACATGATTTTTAATAGGAAAGATTATATTTTTAGAAATAAAAGGATTTGATTTTTAGAAATGAAAAGATCATATTTCTAAAAAAAGAAAGATTAGATTTTTAATAAGGTAAAGATACGATCTTTGGTTATGTAAAAATTCGATCTTTATATGAGGAGAAAGGTTTAAAATATAATTTTTATAATATAGAAAAGTTAAAAATATAATCTTTATAATAGTGGCATATTAAAAATATGATTTTTATATAGGTATGATAGTAAAAATATGATTTTTATTCATGTAGAGTGATAAAAATATAATCTTTATTAGGAGAAGAGCGATATAAAAGTATAATTTTTATATGATGTAAAGAATAAAAATATAATTTTTATATGATGTAAAGAATAAAAATATAATTTTTATATGATGTGAAAAATAAAAATATAATTTTTTTATATGATGTAAAGAATAAAAATATAATTTTTATACTATAGAAAGAATAAAAATGTAATTTTTATAAAGTAGAATTATAAAAATACGATTTTTATATTATATGGATAGAAAAGGCGAAATCTTTATTTTTGAAAAGGCGAAATCTTTATTTTTGAAAAGGCGAAATCTTTATATGAAGAATAGCGTGATAAAAATATAATCTTTATTGTATGAACATCGTTATAAAAATAGAATTTTTATCTATATAGTAGCGATATAAAAATAGAATTTTTATCTATATAGTAGCAGTGTAAAAATAGAATTTTTATATACATAGCAAGAATATAAAAATGTGATTTTTATATATGTAGTGGCTACGGGCAACGAAAGTGACAAAAGGCGAGAACAACGATGACTTCTAAATAAGAAGAGTCGAGATGATTGGATTAGCTAGTCGGTGAGAACTTCTCACTCTAAATTTTCTTTTCTAGTTATATATATATATACTAGGATGCAGACGGTGTTTAGTAGCACCCGACACCCATCGTCCACAGACCATGGATGGCTTGCATGCTTGTTTGATGTGTGTGAAATTTGTTTGTGATGTGGATGTGAAATCGAAAATAAATTGTAGAAGGTTGAAATAAATTAATTATCGTTAAAAATATAATTTTTAACGTGAATATGAATATAGTGAATGTGAATAAATAAATATTCATCTACAAACCGGACGGTTTGTTTATGAACACCTATTTGAAGGACATTGATTGGGACGATAAATTTTATACATCACCCAACTGCACAAATAAAAATCCGTGTTTGTTGATTTGAAACCCCACACGGGTGTTGGGATGATATTTGGCGTACACTAATCCCATTTATTTAATTGTATGTCGATCGATTGGTCGACAGGCTGTGTAAGCGTTAATTATTTATATTTGATGCTTATGCAGTTGTGTAGTGCACTTTGGATGATGGTTGATTGTTTATCGTTGCTATTATATACATGTGTTGGGTGGAATCCATATAATTAACGTTATATGGTAATTGATTGGGCCTCATTCCAATCGGGAAAATAATGAATATTATAAAAGAAAATTCATTTGTTTAATATAAAAATAGTCATGTGTTGACGATGTTCATGTGTTGAAACTATTTATGTGTTGAGTAAACTATTTTAACAATAAAATTTACATCTTTATCATATTTAAAATTAGGAACTACTTCACGATGGAGTCTGATTTAAAAATCAAACGATATATACCATAATTTTATAAAATATATTACATAACAAGAATAGTCATGTGTTGACAGTACTCATGTGTTGAGATTAGTCATGTGTTGAAAGAAATATAGATTCATGTGTTGAATAGAATAAATATTCATTTGTTGAATAGAATAACGAATTTATTGAAATATATAAAACCGTGTTGATTAGAGTTGCGCTATTTTGACGTGAACGATATTTATATCGATTATATTCGTTTTTTATTATGATATAGAAACAGAAGTGATTTCAAAATATAACGTTTTGAAAATATTATCATTTATATAGTAATGATATGAAATATCCAATTTTGATTTGAAATTGAATATAGAGTTGAAATGGTTTTGAAAACGAATTTAAAACAATTTATAAAATATGTTTTAAAAGGAAATCGACGAAATATATATAATATATATATATATATATATATTATATATAAAATGGCCTGAACAGAACGCGCCGCGGCAGTTCGTGAATTTCGACCATTGACTTCGAATTGACGTTACGGGAGATCCGACCGTCGGATTCTCCTAAAATCGGAACCGTTGGGTTCGTATCGAAAAGAGCTTCCCAATGAATATTAGAAATTTGAAATCTAACTGTTGGATTTAGAATTATGTCCAAATCAAATTTGGAAAAGGTCGCTGTAAGTGCAGTTCGATGGCCATCGATGGAAATCGACTGTACGGGCCTTGTTAAAATTATTAAAAATATCAATAATTTGTGTAAAATCATAAGAGATGAATTGGGAAGAACTAGGGTGAAAAATTCCATATTTGAAAAGATAAAAATAGATTTTTATCGAAATGAACTTGTTTTGAACTAGAATTAAAATCAATTTATTTTTGAAATAAGTAAATTGAATTTGAATTGGTTTTGAAAATAACTAGAATTTCCAATATATATAAAGTGGAAGTGGGTTTGAATCGAAATTATCTTCGGAATATTTCGATGTTGGATTTCGTGACTATGCAGTTATTGTTATGGGAATTTGAAAGATATATTTTATATCGTTATTTCCAATACGATATTTGTTGGTTTCAGGGTTTGATATTGAATATAAGCCGGTATATTTTCTATTCAGAGTCTTGTATTTAATATCAAATGTGATTTGGGTTTGTCGTGAATGGTGTCTTCATTAACACTGTTCTTAAGCCCAATAGAGAAAAAGATTAAATCTTTCTATTTAGATTTAATGAAGTGTATCAATTAAATAATATTTAATTGGAATTGAATTTGAATTGGTTTTTGGGTTTATCGTGAGCGGTGTTTTGAACAACACCTGTTCTTTAACCCGATTAACAATAGAGTGTGATTTTGGGTTTATCGTGAATCGTGTTTTAGATGACATTGGTTCTTTAACCCAGTTAAAGACAGGTTATTGATTTTTGAGAAGATTAAAACTAAGTGGAGTTTTAATGAATCTTTAATTAGATTGAAAAGTGAATTGATAATTTAAATTATCAAATCTGAAAAGTGATCGAGAATGGAGTATCACCAGTTTTGCTCCAAAGCGATAGTTAAATCTTTAATTAGATTTGAACGTGAAATGGTAACTAATTTTACCGATAACACCGTGGTGTTAGATATGGAGTATTAGTAGTTTTCTCCATGGGATAAATAGGTTGGGATTGGGAAATAAAATAAATAATTACTTCGGTGTGGTTCGCTAATCCCGACTAGTTTGGAAAACCATAATTTGGTTTGAAATGATATCCAAAGGAAGATTAAAGAATAAATTTAGAAGAATTTATCTTTGATAAAATTAATGGGAACCTATTCCCTAAGAATGTGATTTTGTGAATAAAAGAATATTCTGAATTGGAATGAGGCGTTTGTTGTGTTTGTGTAACATTTGTTTATCATATACGTGTGTTATTCAGAAAGGCCGAGTTTATACCCATTCTGAATAACCGATTTGACGAGATGTCGAAGATGAAGACGGTGGTTGAAGACCAGAAGTCTTCACATCGTTTGGGTGATTACTGATGATCTCGATTGGGCTGTACACCCAAGATGAGGGAAACAGTTGGTGACCGTCTAGACGTACTTGGAGATCGATGGATATGCGAGGAAAGTGCCTCCGGTTTCGTTCAGACCCAGAAAGAACTTGTAAATGGATTGTGTGTCTAACATTGGATTTTATTCTGTGTTGATTGATCTCTATTAAATATACATCTGTTTGGCGGCGGAGAATTTATTCTCTTGCTTAACGCCCTTCTCTGAGACGTACGAGCTCAGAGGTTGTATATCGATGGACATCAGTCGCATGGAGTAAATTGCCAGTGTGGCACGCATAAGTGGCAATTGATCAAGGCTTCTGTTGAAAAGCAAAGTCTTGTGGTTGATGATCAAAGCACGACCTGTGTGGCGTAGCTTTGTGTATAACGTGGATTCGCGAGCCTCACACCCCGGTATGAGTCAAAAACCGGAGAAGGACCCAAGGAGTGCACGACGTTTCTTTCTAGCTATGGTGGTGTCAGTGACCTACCAGCCCTGACATTTATATACTTTTCACCTGTGTGGTTGTGGGAATGCGAGGCGCCTCGGATATAGGTCTGTAAGGACCGGGAAACGTGTGTTCAGGAATAACTAATCCTCAAAAGTAAGAGAGGACCGGCCTTGGATGTTCCAAAGGATCATAGTGGGGTCCTGAGGCATTTGCTAGAGTGTCTCGAATCGGAGAGGAGCTTGCCCCTTGCCTCGACTCATGACGGAAATCCAATTTCCAATACGTGATATTGCAGTTTTATTTGTAGAACCTAGTATGGCGACATAGTGGTATGGGTCATTCATGCCGCCTATGATTGATATTTATGATTGAAATTGTTTTGACACTATACACTTATAATAGTATCCAATAATGTGTTTTAAACGTATCAAGCATGCTTTGGCTGTTATAAGGTAAAAACCATATCCTCCGGCTTGCGTTGCATTGTGTGATGGGACCTGGGTCTTATAATAGCTTCATCTTTCTTTATTTAGCATTGCGCTGTTTGTTTTCTGCACTGGTATTCTTGGGAGGAAACCCGTTCCATGTTATACGGCGTGGTCCCTTGATTTACCGAACTTTAAATAAAGATTAATAATTGTTTTAGTTCTCACACCAGTCCCATGACTGACCTGGAGTTTATTGTTTTAACCTAAACTCTAGGTGCCCTTATTTTCCACATGGGCAGCTAGTAGTTTTGGTTTTGCAGATTTATATTCACAGGAACCTGATTTACAGCTGGAATGTTATCCGGAAAGCTCTTTATCTGTATATCTCTTTCAGTTGTGTTTTGTATTATTTTCCGCTGCGATGTATTTAAATGTAATTTATTGTAATCTCTGATATTTATCGAATGTATTTTATTCATTTATACTCTGTATATTCTTGTATCTGATGGAATTGTTGTAGTAACAATGAAATGTTCTTCCGTCTGCGTTCTATTATGTCTTGTCCTCAACGCAATCCGTGCTTTCCTTCACGGGGAAGTTCGGGTCGTGTCAGTATGTTTGTTGATGGGATGTCAGTGTGTTGCATTTCGTGTATCTGTATTTTTATGTTTCCAACTTATGTGTTCTTAATCGGACTTTGTATCTCTTTCATATTCGAATATTAGAATTTGGTTATTGTTTTATTTTGTTTGGTTAAGCTATATATACTATTTGGATGTATAATTTAAATATAATTAAAAAAAAGTTCATCACGTCGAGGTAATTCATAGTTTAACATTTTGCACTTCATTCGAATATATAAAAATCATTATACGTTGAATTTCATTGAAACAAGAAATGTTCGAATCTATAGAACTATATTTTTATACTGAAACAGAAAAAGTGAGATTTCATATTATAAATATTGAGTTATGTCCAACTCAAATTTCCAGAAAGTCGCTATAGAATTTAATACCCAAATGAATACAGGCGAACTTTGAAAACTTTCCTTCGTACGAATTTCGAAAACTCGCCTTCATTAATTCAAAACAGGTCTATTCCTGTAATTACTTTTCAAACAAGGTCGTTTGCATTATAAGTTTTAAAAAAACATAGTTAAAGTGAGAATCTATTTTCCGGGCCCCATAAGAGCGTCTTGTGTCTGTGCTTCGCTACATAATTTGGAATCCACGTCACCCCTAAATTGTGCTCAATACCCGCATTTGTGTGACCCTTCGTTTTCAAGCCCCATAAGAGCATCTTCAGCCCACTTTTATTATCAATGTAAAGTGTTAGCCTACTTTGTGAACTAGGCTACACAAAGAGGAAACAACGAGAAAGTCATCAGTCGGTTCGGATCGGATGAAGATAGTGCAGGAGGTAAGTAAAGACCAAGAATGATTCGGATCGGATCAGAATGGCATCAGCATCATGAAGCAAGTGGCTTCGGCGGTTCGGATCGGAGGGACACTTCAGTGGCATCAGAAGAAAGCAAGCGATCAAAACAGTTCGGATCGGATGAATACGTCAGCAGCAACAAAGGACAACAAGTTGCATCATCGGATCGGATCGGAGGCCCCGATCCGAACCCCTTCTCCTATCCGAACACGCAACCGTTCCTGCGTATATCTCCTGAAGACTCGGACTAGATTTGACCATTTCTCCCACGATTTTCTACTGAATCAATGCGCTGTAGCCATCTTAGAGCTTCCGAACCCGACTTTCAAGGGATGAATGCCACGCAATTCCGAACCGGAGCCACTTCGAGGAGATTTTTCACCTATAAATACACCACCTAGAGGCGTTTGAAAGGATCTTTTGGCAAGTTCTCAGTCCATACTTCCTCCATAGCCGAATTCTACAATCATATTCAGACCAAAATCATCTCTTAAAGTCCATTTTTGAGAGATTTGAGTGAGTTTATGAATTGTAATCGTGAGATTGAGTGAGAATTCCTGCTGTATTCATATTCAAATTAACAAATCAAAGATAACAAAGTGGACGTAGGCTCGTTAACGCTGAACCACTATAAATTACGTGTTCTTTACTGCTTTTTGATTCTATTTTGTTGAATTCATATCTAATTTGAGTGTTAGAGCCAATTTTTGGTCTAACATTTTGGTGCTTTCACAGAGAAACTTCGAATTCTTAGCTTTTTTTGGATTACCATTCTACTATTTGAACCTTCAAGTTCAAAGAAGTTAATCCCCTCTCTTTGACATCTTTCAATATTTGCTGACTAACCGCTGAAGAATCAAGTGTTATGGCTAAGACCAAAGGAAAGGAAGTGCAAGGTGCAAAGGTAAATGAACCCAGAGAAGATCAGCAAGCTATTGTATTAACAAGGTCACGCGCTCAAAGCTCTGGAGCAGATCAGTCCAACCAAGAAGATCCGAACTGGATCGGAAGTGCCGATCTGAACCGAGGGGAAACAAGTCGGATCGTGTTGACACCGATCCGAACCGATGATGTAGAGCGCTCTCAACCTCTCCCTCCGAAACACACTGAACAGAATGCTGGGAACCAATCCGAACCGAACCAGGGTGAGCCTGGAACTTCTACTCGAGCTCCCTCCAACGCTCCGATTCCAGCCACGATGACTAATGTTCACCCTGATCCATCTGCACCCATTACTCAGGGAGATTTTTCACGTTTTCTTGACATGCTTCAGAGCACTAAAGAAGCATTGGAAGCCCAAAGGCGTGACAACCTTCGTATGTAGGAAAACATGATCACCATGGGTAGAGAATTACAGGAGCTCCGGAGGCAGAGAACTCCTTCCCCACCACGCCACATTCCTACAGATGATTCGTCTTCTTCGGAGGAGGAACATCCTCGCGAGAGAAGGTCGCTTGAATGACCTCAGAACCTCGATCAATTGACTTTCGGATCTTTGGGATCCCGAGAAGATGCTGCCCGTGTATTGGGTCCTGATGACCCGAGTCTGCAACAGCCTATGTTGCTACCTATGCATGGATCCCATGTCTTACCCAGGGATCCCAATATTACTAACCCCATACAGCAACAACTTCTCCAACCTTTACCTCCAGAGATTAACTGGGAGAACAGAGAGCAACATAGAGCAGCTGCCGCTAGAAACAGAAGGTTATCCCCTGATCAGGAACCTAGGAGTAACCCGAACATCAGATCTAGAGAGCCTGTGCAGACATTAACCAACGCCGATGTACAGGCGATGGTGCGGCAGATTATGTCGGAAAGCCGGTGGTATACTAATGAAGATTGGGGCATTGAGCGAAGTCATACCCCTTTCACAGATGATATTCTGAATTACCAATTCCCCCGACGATTCAATTTGCCTCAGATGGATCGATATTCAGGAAGGACATACCCAAGGCAGCACCTAATGAGATATGCATGGTTTATGAACGCGGCAGCAGCTCCTGATGCCGTAAAGTGCAAAGCTTTTCCCATTTATCTTGAAGATGTAGCATCGATGTGGTTCACTCAACTTCCCCCTCGGTCGGTGTCCAATTTCACTGAATTGAGTGAGCGTTTCATGAATCAGTTCTGACTCCATGCCCAAAAGTCCAAGACCGTCATAGAGCTGTCACGAATCAAACAGGGCCCAGGAGAATCTTTGAAGTCATATTTGGATCGCTTCAACCTGGCCGTCACCGAAGTCACTGATCCCCATGAGCCCACTATCCTGATGGCTTTGATAGAAGGAGTAGATCCCGACACAAAGTTCGGGGATTACTTGGCTGGAAAACCACCTCCCACAAGAGAGTTATTCTATGAAAAGGCTAATGTTCGCCTGAGGCGAGAAGAAGCTAAGGCAACTTGGAAGAGAAAGTCCGAAGGGACCTCGAAGGAAGGTATTCAGAGTAATGTCGTTGTGAAACAGTCTGGTGACAGTTCAGGAAAAGTAGAAGTAAATGTTGGCAACCAGAGTGGTGGTAATGGCGACAGAAATGGGAACGTCAATAGAAGAAATAGAAATCATGGGAACAACTCCAATAAAAGACCCAGATTCCAGAGTTTTGAAAACTACACGCCGTTAAATGATACGTTGGAAAACATCTATCTAGACACATACAACATGTTGCAATACAAAAAGCCACCACCCAGGGATTCTACAGAGAAGGAGATTGAGACAGGAAAGTTTTTCCTGTTTCATGGTACACACGGTCATTCCACTAATGAGTGTCGTCATTTGAGGGACATCGTCGAAAAATTGCTACGAGAAGGGAAGTTGGATGAGTATAAAGCTGCCCCAAGGGATAGGGGGCAAGGGGGACAAGCCCCGAATCAAGAACAACCCGCTTCAAAACCCACGACTCAGCAAAAGGGTAAGAGGATCGTCATTAACTCCATTATAGGCGGCCCTCACTTGATCGGTCGAAGTTTTAAAGCCATGGATCAATACGTCAACGCCGCCAAGCATTATGAAGTTGGAGAATGCAACAGCCTTGAAGACGTCACTCTAATAAAGCAGCAAAAAACGTTGTCCAATGATGTCGTATTCCGCAACAGAGACAAGTTTGGAGTTCTATCCCCAACCGACGATCCGCTGGTGATAACCACGACAATTGGCACCGCTCTAGTTCATAAGGTGTTAGTGGACAACGGAAGCTTGGTCAATATCCTCTTCAAGAAAGCCTTCGAACAAATGAGGCTCGAAGCAAAAGACTTAAAGCCATATCAAGGATGGATACGTGGGTTTAACGGAGTATCTACGGCTCCAATGGGTTTTGTGGAACTACCCGTCACACTAGGGCAGGGGGATCGCCAGAGAGTAAGGATCCTGCCGTTTGTAGTGCTGGATTTGGAATCGCCTTATAATGCCTTTCTAGGCCGACCAGCCCTTGCCGAATTTAGGGCATGTATTGCACCTTGGTGTTTGCTGCTAAAATTCCCGACTAACTCGGGAGTTGGAACAATGAGAGGCGACCAAGCCACGGGACGGGCTTGTTATGTGGAAGAGTTAAAGATGCTGATGAAGGGGCTGGATTTAGATGCTAAAGACGATTCCGCCTCCCCAAAGGGGGGCCTCAGCATAGCAACTAAGGGGCCTTACCCCGAGAGAGTCGCCCTCAGACGTGCTCGAGGATATAGATCCTAGAGAGGATAGAGAGCCTGGGGACATGAAAGCGACTCTCAATGAAATAACGATCGACATATCTATTGATGAAACTAACCCAACAAGAGTACTAAAGATTGGCTCGCAACTAGATCCAGTTAGAGCAAAAGAATTGGCTGATTTTTTGAAGGCAAATCTGGATGTGTTTGCATGGACCCACGCTGACATGTGTGGGATTTCGCCTGCCATTCTGAGTCACTCCTTGTGCATTAATCCAAAGCACCCACCAGTCAAGCAGAAGAGACGGATGTTGGACCCAGAGCGGTCAGTAGCTTTGAAAGAAGAAGTAGAAAAGTTAAACGGTAACAGATTCATTAAGGATTCGAAGTATCCCGACTGGATATCGAATCCCGTCCTGGTCAAAAAGTCAAATGGGAAATGGAGAACATGCATCGACTTCTCTGATTTGAACAAGGCTTGCCCGAAGGATAGTTTTCCTCTCCCCAGGATTGATCAACTAGTAGATTCAACTGCCGGGCACGAACTTTTATCCTTTATGGATGCTTATTCCGGGTACAATCAAATTCCCATGCACGTACCAGATCAAGAGCATACAAGCTTTATTACAGACTTAGGGTTGTATTGTTACGTCGTAATGTCGTTTGGATGAAAAAATGCGGGAGCCACATATCAGCGCCTGGTCAACCGCATGTTTTACAATCAAATTGGGAAGACTATGGAAGTTTATGTAGATGATATGCTAGTGAAGTCCAAGCAATCTTCCGATCACACAAAAGACTTAGCAGAAATGTTTGGCATACTACGAAGGTATGGGATGAAATTGAACCCTTTGAAGTGCTCCTTTGGCGTGGCATCAGGCAAGTTCCTTGGCTTTATCGTGAGCTCTAGAGGAATTGAAATCAACCCAGACCAAATAGCAGCAATCCGGAATATAGAGGAGCCGCGAAAGATTAGGGATGTTCAGAGCTTAGCTGGGAAAGTTGCAGCACTGGGTAGGTTTATCTCCAAAGCAACAGACAAGTGTGTGCCTTTCTTCAATCTCATAAAACAGGGAAAGCGAAATTTTGAGTGGACCCCCGACTGTGTGGAGGCATTCCAGAATCTGTTAGACTTCTTAGAAAAGCCTCCAATATTATCAAAGCCCGTGAAACATGAAGATTTGTTCATCTACTTGGCGGTATCATCTCACGCCGTCAGTGTTGCACTAGTACGTGAAGAGGAAAAAGTCCAGAAGCCTGTGTATTACGTAAGCAAAAAACTAGCTGCTGCAGAACGCAACTACCCAAAGATAGAGAAGCTTGCTTATAGCCTCCTGATTGCTTCCCGCAAACTCCGCCATTATTTTCAGGCACATCCAATAGTTGTGTATACAGACCAACCTTTGAGACAAGTGTTGCAGAAACCTTAAGCATCAGGGAGGCTACTCAAATGGAATATCGAGCTGAGCCAGTTTGATTTGAATTTTCAGCCACGAAGATCAATACGGGGGCAGGCCTTGGCTGACTTCATAACTGAATTTACAATTCCTGAAGAAGAAACGGTGGGTGACAAGACAGTTACTTTGGATCAAGAATTAGAGCTTAGTCCGTGGAGATTATATACGGACAGAGCCAAGAATGATAGAAAGTCTGGCGCCAGAGTTGTTTTAATAACTCCTGAAGGACGATCTATCTACTATGCGTTGCGGTTAGAGTTTGCTGCTACCAATAATGACCCAGAGTATGAAGCCCTGATTGCCGGGCTGAAACTCGCCAAAGATTTGGGAGTGAGGACACTAGATATATATTGCGATTCTAAAATAGTGTTATGTCAAGTTCGGGAAGAATTTGCTGCTAAAGGACCTCGACTCATCACTTACCTCAAGAAGATAAAAGAATTGTTGGAAGGTTTGGAGCATTATAGCATAACACACATTCCAAGAGCAGAAATTCAGAAAGCAGATCGATTGGCGAAGCTAGCAAGTTCAGATAGTCTTAAAGAATCCGAAATGGTTCCGATAGAGGTATTGGATTCACACAGTTTTGACCTGATGGAAGTAGAGCTAGCCTTGGAAGTTGAACCAGAAAGAGAATACTGGATGACACCAATTAAGAACTTTTTCAAAAGTGGAACTCTCCCATTGAAAAAGAGCGAAAGACGAGCTGTAAGACGTAAGGCCACAAGATATGTTCTACAGGGCGACGTCCTTTATCGTGAAGGGTTTTCAATGCCTCTGCTACGATGTATCGCACACGACGACATCAAGCGTAAACTGCAAGAGGTACATGACGGTGAGTGTGGAGATCACACTGGGGGCCAAACCCTGGCAAAGAAAGTGTTACGATACAGATATTTCTGGCCTACCGTGAACAAAGACGCAGCTGCTTATTCACGACGCTGCGACAGATGTCAAAGATATGCCAAAGTTCCCAGAGCACCTCCTACTCAGCTCAAGTCAATGGTAAGTCCGTGGCCATTTGCCATGTGGGGAATTGACATTATTGGAGTACTACCCATTGCCAAAGGAGGAGCCAAGTATGCAATCATTGCCGTGGATTACTTCACGAAATGGGTGGAAGCTGAACCTTTAACAACCATCACGACAAGGAAAGTGATTAGTTTCATAGTGAGAAACATTATTTGCCGATTTGGGATACCAAAGACCATCATAACTGACAATGGGACGCAGTTTGACTTCATAGAGTTCAGAAACTTTTGCCAGAAATATAAAATTGATAAGCGATACACTGCAGTAGCTCATCCGCAGTCAAATGGACATGTCGAGGCCATAAATAAAGTCATTAAATCAATTCAAAAGAAGCGACTGAAACGGGCCAAAGCCCGATGGGTAGATGAGTTGCCATTAGCCTTATGGGCATACAGGACGACCTTTAAGACGGCTACTGGCCATACTCCCTATTCACTTTCATTCGGGTTTGAAGCGGTGATCCCAGTAGAATTGGAAGTTCCTTCTCATCGAGTCGCGTACTATGACCCGATGACGAATAAAGCGCTCCTCCTAGAGTCTCTTGATATGATTGAAGAAAAAAGAGATGAAGCCGACTTGCGTGCCTCAAGACATCGACATCAAGTGGCACGTTATTATGACCAAAAGGTTCGCCTCAAAACCTTTGAACCAGGAGAACTAGTACTGAAGCGAGTCTTCCCGCCTTCATCCCGGTTGGGTCCCAAATGGGAAGGACCGTACGCCATCCAACGGAAGCTTGATAAAGGAACATTCAAGCTAACAACCGTGGACGGTGAAGAGATTCCCAGAGCTTGGAACGCTCAGCATTTACGACGATATCTGAGCTAAATATGAAATGTCATTTCTTTTGTTTTCATAAGCTATGTAAAATGGCATGACTTGCCTTAAAAAGTCTGTTTATGTGAACAAAATATTATAAAGTGGATGTAGGTTACGACTTAGTCGAATCACTATAAAATATCGTGTGTCATTTACTTTCCTGCATTATTTATATCTTCAACTATTATTCTGTTATGACTGTGAAGCACGGAATGTTAAACTAAAGTTGAAGATGACCTATATGCGGGGATAAACAAAATGACTGTTTGTACAATAAGACATAAAAGAATGGGAAGACGACATTCTTAACTCGAACTCTCAAGAATCGAGAGAGAGTATAAAGGACGGGAAGACGACATCCTCTGAGGCGTGAAGGTGCACCCAAATGAGAGACCGCCTCAGCAAGAACTCTAACCTGGATATAAGACTGGAGAGTATAAAAGATGCCGGAAAAGAAAGGGCGTCAATGACGAAAGGAATGTGATCCCCGTCAGAGAATCGGGGACATTCGAACTTTTTAATTTAATCTTGAATAGTTCTCCTTCAGTTACTCAAGATTGACTGGGGGCATACATGTACACACATATTCCCCTCCACCATGACTCCGTTACATGACTTTAGTATGATACGCATTTGTACTTTTACATAAGTATTGAACTAACGACTAACAGGCATTGTAGGAAATGAATTATTTTTATTTACAAACGTGTGGGTTTGTACAGGAAAACAAGCAAAAAAGAAGATGCGAGGGCCACACTCGCTACAACAATTATGGGCCTATTAAACACTAAAATAAAGCAAAACACTTCATCACTTAGACGTTGAAGTGGACTTGGATTTTTTAGCAGCCTTCTGAGCATCCTTCGTCGCTCTTTCAGCCTCAGTTAAAATGCGCCTTGGCTTTTTCCTTCCTATGACTGAAGTGCTGGAATCGGTTGATTTTTTCCCGGGACTTGGAATGCTGGAATCAAGAGAAGACTTTTTAGCAAGCTCTTCTGTAATAGACCTAGTCGAAAGCTTAACAACTAACCTTGATCCAGCATCCACCACTGCGAGAGGCTTAAGGCTTTTGGGGTCCAGGTCTTCAACTTTAAGCTGCATACGTTTGTCTTGTTCGGCTTTCAATGCAGCTAAAGTGATGCCATTAGCGCTTCTTGATTCCTCAACTATAGCCACCTCAGGGTCTTCCTCATGCTCCTCGCCGCCGCCATCATCTTTCAAGGCGGCTATCATCTCATCATCATGGGGAGCATCAACCTTATATTTTTCTCCTTCAGCCTTCTCCGCAAATTTTGTTTCGGCGGTGGTCCCTTGAGGCACGTCTGTCTTCTCGGACGGATCAGCACCTGCGGAATGAGAAGCAACAGTTATCAACTCGGGAGAAAATAAAGGGTCCTTCATCGACTGCCCGACTATGTGATGGAAAGTGGAGATAGCTTTGACGAATTGGGGTGAAAAGGTAGAAATACCTTTCGATGATTTTTCAGCGGGAGTAACTATCGTCTCGGACACCGTCTCAGGAATAGGGGATAAAAGAGATGCCTGAGGAATCGCCGGGTTTTCGTGGTCCTATCCCTCTACTTCAAAAGTTTCAGCGGCAGTGGAAGAAGAACCAGCCTCCAAGATGTCCTTTTGTTTAGCCTTCCGCTTTTCCTCCTCCATGGCAGCAGCAATCAGGCGATGCCCCTCAGCCAGACGTGCCGGCTCGTCATCTCTTAGATACTTTTCCATGAGTTTGTCCTCGTCGATGGAATCTACCTTGAGTTCTTCTTTCTCCCATTCAACAATTTGGCTCCATACGTGGACCAAGGTAGTCGGATAATCATCGATCCAAGAGATGCTTCGGTGACGGGTTATATGTGCAAAAAATTCGATCATTAATTCACCGAAGCCCTGCACATCCTCCTGGGCCTCTGCCAACTGCTTGCGGGACTCTTCGGCCGACTTGATGACACTTTCAACAATACCCTCCACTAGGCAGCCCTATTTTCGACCTCCGTCAACTTGGAAGTCAAGTCAGCGTTTTTCTTCTCCAATTCGGCGTTCTTCCTCGCTAACTCGGCCTTTTCTCGCTCAAGGGCAGCGTAAGCAAGTTGCATTTTGGCATTATCTGACTTAGCGTCTTCTGCTTGCTTCTTCATCTCCAAGCGCTCTTGGCTATGAGACTCGAGCAAGTCATGATAACGTTTTCGTAGATCTTCAAATTGTTGCTTGAAGCTAGCAGCATCCCGTTGAGCGATAGCAAGTTGGGCCTGTGTATCCTCAGGGTCTTTCCCCAAATTTTTCAAGGCCTTTGCATCAGCTTCTGCAGTCTTCTTCATCGAGTTAGTTTCCGTGATTAGAGTTCGGATGATTCTAGAAAGGTTACGCGAATACTTGAACATCTCTGAATATTGTTTCTCGACTGCATCAATTTTCGCCTTGGCCTCGTCCGCCCACCTTGAGGAAATGGGCTCGAGGGAAGGTAAGAAAGTTAGGTTCTCAAAATAGTGATTGGGGAACTGCTCCTCTAGGTATGCTCGCTTAACTGCTGTTTCAGCGTCCAATGGTGGAGTTGCGGGGAATGTCACTCGGTATCCTTATGTGTGGAGGGCTCAATGGCCTCCTCATCCTTTCTAGGCCGCTTAGTGGGAACCTTGTGCTTGCTCCGCGGGTCGGTATCTCTCGACGGGTTCCTTTCTCTACTGCGTTTTTCTTGAGAAGAAATTTGGTCTTTTGACTGCGACGTGTCATCTCCTCGACGACCTTGGTAGCCTTTGTATCGCTATGGATCCAACCGAACGGGAGAGCGAGAGCGCGAGGTCCGCGACTGATAAGAATCATAAGGCCTTCTATCCTCACTACCGCGGCTTTCGCGGTGATCATGCTCAACATCATGAGGGGGTCTGGTCATACTGCGGCGTAGTTTCCTGATGTCATAGTGAGCACGAGACATTGTACCTGCACAACAATGTAAGTGGAATTCAGAATCAGTATTCTCATAAGAAGAAAGTGTTGTGAAGTGGGGTGCTATTGTGTTAAGTGCATCCTAAGTGGTGTCCCCCCTCCGACAAACCAGAGTCTGAAGCCAAGCCAGCACGAGTGGGCTCTTTGGCCTTGACTGGAGTAGTCTCCTCTGAAGAAGTAAAAACTAAAGGATTCGTGCCAAAATCCTCGGAAGTGTAAATAGTGTCAGGAAGGGGGAGATCTCCCAAGCCCTGAAATGTAGGATCATCAGCAGTAGGGGCATCTCTTTGGGAAGCGCCTGTTAGCTGTTCTTTAGGAGAGGGTGATTTCTCAGGAGAAATAGCATCCCCAGGGGTGATGTACCCTTCTCGGTGCTTTTCAGGTATGTTAGCCAGCTCATCGTCTTGAGTCGAAGTTGGAGAAGGTGAAGTTCAAAGTGGCATGGTGGGGCCTTTCGAGCTCTCGACCATTTCTGGAATTACATCCACCGAAGGGATATATACATATGGACCTGACACGTGACATATGCTACGGGTAATGGACAGTAGCCTGTGGTGATGAAGATATTCGTCCTTGAGGACCTCATCGATAGTTAGAATTTTTTTATCACCATTGAGGAGCTGATGCATCCGATCAAAATACACTTGATCCGATATTTGTTTGGGATTATCAACTACAAACAAAAAGAAAACGGATTAATGTATTGGCATGGACACCCAGATTTGAGAGTTAGAAGACCAATGCTTTACTTGATTTTGTCCATCACCTAGCACATCCCGACTGTTGCCTTATATAAAACCATTCCAGCATGGAGTCGCCGGCCTTGCTGCTGAACGGCGCCGAAATTATTTTTCTTTATGGGACTGATTCGAAGTAAGAGAAAGAAGGAGTTTCTCGAGTCCGATGCTTGAAGTTATAAAAGAAATGAACGTCATCGAAAGTGAGCTCTGTATCTAAGATCTCACGGCTACATATAAGGTATATAGGTAAGCATAAGAGTTGGGATGCAGCTACATGGGGACAATCCGCATCTGTCTTAGGAAGTCAACAACAAAAGGAGAAAATGCTGGGATAGCCCCAACCATGCACATTAATCGAGTGATTGCCATAAACCCTTCTGGAGGACTGTGAGGACGGTCAATTTTCGACGGTACTAGAGTATCCCTTCTTAATATACCGTGCTTTAGACATATGCGAGCAAGTCTATCATTGTCGATTGTTGATTCAACAGAGTCCTTGGGTGATTCCAAGATAATGGCAGACTCAAATTCGTCAGGGGCTCGGCAGTCTCCAATCCCTCCTTCCTCCTCATAGCCCAGAGAAGCTTCGTTGTCCGAGGATGTTTCGTTGCTATGCGTTCCTATTTCATAATCTGAGCCCTCGTCATCCCATTCAAGGTCTGAAGAAGAAGATATGTCATCGAGAGTATATTTCTCGGAAATTTCTGCAGTTTCCGTCTTCTTTGCTAATCTAGAAGAACGTCTGTCGGCCATGATCGCTAGACTATTGAAGAAACAATGGCAAGAATTAGAGTAAATTTGCCCGTGACCCCCGTGTGTGCATGTGAACAAAACTGTGTGCTACGTGTAACAAAGATACAAAGCAAATACATGAAAGTATAATGTAAACGTCCAAGGAAGCAGTAATGTTCGGAACGGTTCTTGATATTCGTTTTTGTTTGCAAGGCACTATCCTAACTGTCCATTAAGTTGAAGATGGTGTTGAATGTTGATTTATTTAGTCAAATAGATTCTTGCTCATTAAGTCATGTTGCTCCGGTTCGGTTCGGGTGCATGCGTGGTATCGGATCGGGGGGCAGAGCCTCCTCATGGTTTGAAGAAATATTGGCACCCGATAGGCAAGCCGGATCGGTTCTGAAAAAGCACATGGAGCGGATCAGAGCGACTTGAGTGATCTTCCCACTTTTCTCCTTATTTCTTGCTCCGACCCGATCCGGTCAAGTGAGCCCTCTCCCTCCTCTTTGCTTTCCAGTCCGTTCCGATCCGATCAAGCGAATTCAATTCCCATTTCCACTCCCACGTTTCTTTACCCGAACCGGTTCCCCATACTTTTCTTCTACCTCCTCCTTAGCATCGAACCCACTTCCGTGCCAGGAGCCCCAATTGAAATCGAGTGCTCGTGTGTTCAAACATTCGACGAAGGACCCTAACACTCTCCATAGCTGCCTCGAGATGGCGATTGACGCCATTAACGACGATGGCGGAGGGTGGAAGGCACCGCGATGTCAGAATTTCGTAAATACCATGCTCATATCGTTCAATTTAACCACAAATCCAAACTGAAAACAACTATAGCAAGGTGATTCGAGATTATAAAGCTGCCTATAAATTTGACTCGGGGATTAAAACGAGAGTTTTGAAGTTTTTTAAAGGCTAGGGTTTCGGTGCAGGATTTCTTAACTGAGAGCAATAAAGGAAAGGGAGAAGGAAGGAAAGAGGTAGCGGATTTATATAGGTCCAAGGTGACTCTTAGTATCCCCGGCCTCTGATCTTGCTCCGTTCGGACCAGAAATCAAGCCCACCAACACATTCTGGCCTGTTGGACCAGCGCTAAGCAATACAAAGGGAAAGCCTGTTGGGGTCGGGTCCGAACCGAAGGGAACTGAGCACAATGACTTGGCATGCAAGTTGAATTTAAAGAAAAATAAAGAAAAAGCTCACCTGGAAGAATCACTGGACGTTAAATAAAAGCTATCAAAGTTGTTTGAAAATGAAGGAGGTAACGCATATTGATTATGGATATATATAAGCAGCAAAAGCTACGATGTTATGAAGCGACACGCTGCTATAAGTAGATGGAAGTGATCATTCAATGGTTCTAATTCAAAAGATGTTTTGTAAACTGCTTCGAAGCACACTTTATCTTAAATAAGAGTGTACATCGAGGGGGGCAAAATGTTAGCCTACTTTGTGAACTAGGCTACACAAAGAGGAAACAACGAGAAAGTCATCAGTCGGTTCGGATCGGATGAAGATAGTGCAGGAGGTAAGTAAAGACCAAGAATGATTCGGATCGGATCGGAATGACATCAGCATCATGAAGCAAGTGGCTTCGGCGGTTCGGATCGGAGGGACACTTCAGTGGCATCAGAAGAAAGCAAGCGATCAAAACGGTTCGGATCGGATGAATACGTCAGTAGCAACAAAGGACAACAAGTTGCATCATCGGATCGGATCGGAGGCCCCGATGTGAACCCATTCTCCTATCCGAACCCGCAACCATTCCTGCGTATATCTCTTGAAGACTCGGACAAGATTTGACCATTTCTCCCACGATTTTCTACTGAATCAATGCGCTGTAGCCATCTTAGAGCTTCCGAACCTGACTTTCAAGGGATGAATGCCACGCAATTCCGAACCGGAGCCACTTCGAGGATATTTTTCACCTATAAATACACCACCTAGAGGCATTTGAAAGGATCTTTTGGCAAGTTCTCAGTCCATACTTCCTCCATAGCCGAATTCTACAATCATATTCAGAACAAAATCATCTCTTAAAGCCCTTTTTGAGAGATTTGAGCGAGTTTATGAATTGTAATCATGAGGTTGAGTGAGAATTCCTGTTGTATTCATATTCAAATTATCAAATCAAAGAAAACAAAGTGGACGTAGGCTCATAAACGCCGAACCACTATAAATTGCGTGTTCTTTACTGCTTTTTGATTCTATTTTGTTGAATTCATATCTAATTTGGGTGTTAAAGCCAATTTTTGGTCTAACATAAAGTGAATGACACATAGGTATTAGACATTTTGGTTTAGTTTTTAATCTTCAATGCTAAATTAATAGAAATGTAGAATATGACATGACATGCTTTTTGTTAGACAATGTGAATTGGAATGTCTAGTACTAGACATTGTAATTCACAATGTGAAGAGTTAACCACCGCTAGTTATTACTTATTTAATTTTAAAATATTCCTAAAATGACACATGTACAAAATTGAATGCTTTTAGATATTTGCATTGGAGAGCAAGTTTAAATTTTATTTTTAGAAGTTAGTTTTATATATTTCATATTGTGGAATAGAATGGACACATAAGCATTTTTTTGACATTACATTACATAACTCATCTATTTTTCCCTACACAACACATGGGATTTGTCATTTAATCAAGAGCTAATATCCATCATTTAATATATAATTCAATGGTTAAAATAGTTACCCGTGTCATATTATTTTGTTCCTTCTAGTATATCACACGGATCGCTGACTTCAAATACAACGTTGTAGAATAGTTTTCTATGTTTATTTAGGCTACGACCATTGCAACATTGAATTTGTTAAATTCTTTTTGGTTATAGTTACAGTTTGCTGTCCTTATCAGCGCCCCTAACAATATTGCCTAATGCTATAAATTTACAACTTTTAAAAATTGTTCCATTTACAAGTCACAATAACGTAACATATACGATATGGAAATAAAATTATAATACAATGTAAAGAAACAACCGTTAACAATTTTTTTCTACAATAATTTAAAATAACATTCTGGATGTTTTACAACATTTGTATAGTTGATAAAAAATACTACAACATTTTTTCTAATAAATGCTTTGAAAGATCTGCATGTTGTGGAACACTTCAGTGAACTATTGCATATCAAATGTTGTAAAATGGTAAATTTGTTATAGTGGAATGAGCTCATGTTATTCTCTAATATCCTATACCATCTTTGAACCTAACGATCCCATTAGACTTTCTCATTTTACTATTCTTGAACACTCATACAACCATAAGACGGATCTGGATCCCTCTAGGAAAAATGGAAGTTCATGTAGCTGCAGCGCCAGTTCCGTTGTTTGGGGTGCCCTAGGAAAGGCCAAAACAATAAGGAAAAAAAGTCGATTTACTATATTCATCTCCTACAATGTTGTTGCCCAACCAAACAGAAAATTCATGCAAAGAAAGAAAATTTGCCTTAACAAAAGCAACCACGGTAGGAACAATTATGGATGAGTTTCAAAATCATGAAAAGAAAGAGAGGAACCTAAAGGAAAAATTAAACTGCATGATAATGCAAAGTGAAGAATCTGAGCGTTATTACTTTGAGAGCAAAATAAGTGGCAAGCAAAAATTGAACTCCCAATCTCAAAGGTAGCATCCTAGCACGCAACCATCCAGCCCATTGCACCTAACTTGCTCAACATCATCAGCCAATATATTTCTTACTTAATAACAATCACCACCACAGTTCATCATGGCTGTTACGCCCACAAAGGGGAGTTGCCACAGGCGGTGGCCTGCTCCGCTTAGCCCTGGAGTCGGCCCTATGTAACTGAGAGTTATATGCTCACACCAACATTATTAATGGACATGATATGCCGAAATGAAGAAAATGACGGTTGTACTTAGAGCCTTGGAGACAAGTTGGCAAAGTGTTTCTTCGGTATTACAATGTAGTTCGAATACTGAAGCATAAATTAAAGGTTTCCACTAGAGGATGGACCTTAAACATCTTGAAATGCAATCTTTTTATCAGAAGTAATATGGGTTATCAATCTTCCTTTCTATCAAATATTCATATTAAGTTATTGTTTAATTTATCCTTTGATGTATGCGTGAGCCTCCTGCTAGGGAATGTGGAACGCGGATCTTAAGGCAAAACTAACACTAGAGGGAGGGAGAGAATAGTGTTTATAAGGAATTTACGAAATTCTAAAACTTATATGATCTATTATATGAATCACACACAACAGGGATGATCACAGACACAAAATCAAACACAAAAACTAATAAAAATAAAAGGAAAGAACACACCGAATTTTATACTGGTTCGGATTACTCCTACGTCCAGTCCCACAGAACGCTGGATTATGCAAACTTTTATTAATATCGATATCCAAGTACAATCCTCTTGATTCACGGCTACAATGTTAACACCGCTCCAAACACCCTTGATTTCACAGCTACAATGTTTACACCACTCCCTTTCCTTGATTTCAGGGCTAGAAGGAACACACCCTTTCCTAAACAATTCCAAAATGATTATAACAACCATATAACTCTTCAATAGCACTTCACTTCAGAGAGTAATGGATAGAGAGTGAGAAAAAGAAGAAGTTTTATATGATTTGAGTAGAAATTGGCAAATCAAAAGTGTAGAAATCAATAAAATAAGAAGTATTAATGTTGGGATGAAGAGGGAAGAAGATGAAGAAGTTGAATGGTTAAAAAGTTCGAAATCAACCCTATTTCTAATATTTGAAAGGTTGCAATGTTTCTAAAATGTTATAAATAGTGAAAAGACACTTCCTTTGTAAATCGAATTTCTGACAGTTATATGTCGACATAGACATATATGTATGTCGACATATCTATATATAAATTATTTTTAAAACTATTTTTCAAGTGTTTAAACATATATATAATTCTTGAATCAAAATTTAGTGAAATAAATGAGTATTCTAAGGTATAAAACCATATGAAATCATAGAAATATATTATATAAACATACTTATAAATTTATAAAGTTTAAAACTATATAATTATAATGATATAAAACTATATAACTATAGAATTATATATTAAACTTAAAACTTATATTTGAAATTGTAAGTAAGATAGAAAATCAATTTGAAATTAGAATTAGAATTTTGAAAATCAGAAATTGAAATTTGAAAAACAGAATTTAAATTTGAACCCGGAGTGCTATTCAGAGTCTTACATATAAACTAGACTCTATTACTATATTTTTCTTGAACTCTTAAAATCTTGATAACTCATGAATCTTGAATCTCCTCTAAATTCTGAATCTCTTGAACTCTAAAACTGTACAGTCTCAGCATTTAAGTTATATATATAAATCCTGCATATATATGTATGTGTGTGTGTATATATATCCTGGATAGAGATGTTAGTATATATTTTATAATGAAATATGGTCGTTGTCATCAAAACTCCATTCTCCATTCATCTCCCCCTTTTTGATGATGACAACCTTGATTTATAAAATATCCATACATGTTCATACCTTTTTGATCTGGTCCTACTAGAATTCCCCCCGTCATTATGAATTCTATATACTCCCCCTTAAACTAATCCTTATTTTATAACTTCTCCCCCTTTGTCATCAATAAAGAAATTATAAATAAACTCCGCCTAAATCTTATATCCATCTATACATATCCTATGACTATAAGACTCGATTCTACCCAAAAGTATATAAATCACTCTCCCTAATTTATCCCTAAATAATACTAAATGTATAAACAAATTAATCTAAGTATTCAGTATATATACAAATCCATATTTACATATGTTTCAAAACATATATATACAAGTTTTAAATCCAAACAATCCAAGGCAGGCACAAGTTTAAACAAATTTAAACAAATCAAACCAAGTAAATTCGAACACATAAATCATACCAGACAATTTTCAAATCAAATGTCTCTTGGAACTTCTACCCGTTCATCTTTGCCAGAGATTGGGTCTTTCTTGATGTCCTTCCAGTCTTCTTCTTTGGTGAGTGGTGTTTTGGTTTCATTTCTGAAATGAAAAGAGATTGACCAACGAATTACGTCAAAGTGCTTCTCTTGATATTCAACCATTTTCATCTGAATTAATTCGAGATGGCACTGATTTCATAGTACTATAGATAGGATATTCTTAAAGGAATTCAAAGTTTCTTTAAGATTCTCACTTAAATTATGAATTGGATTTTTCATAATTTGATATTTTAGACAAGAATTGTTTAAAGATGAAGGAGACATGATATAATGAAATTTTCTAGAAGAAATAGGCTTATACAAAGTCTAGAATTCGTTGGATTTGAATAGACATGAGTTAGTTATTTAATTTTAAATTTTGAACAAACTTAAAAAAATCTATTAATTATATATCGACATAGTGATATATGTATGTCGACATACATAAGAAATTTTTTGGAATTTTTAATTTTGAGTTAATTGTTATTATATTATATTTAATTCTAACGTTTTTACGGTAACTTAAAGATAGTTTTTACATAAATAAAACACCATTCATTTCAACTTGAAAGTTAATACATCCAACTAATTACGAGACACTAAATACGAGATTCGAAAGAGAATATAAGCAAATACAAAAGGTAACTTAAACTAGATAAGCTTAGTTTTCAGAGGATGATGAGGAGGAAGATGATATTCCAAGTTTTCTTCCTATGTTTCCAATGAACTTAGACATTTTTGTAAGCGTCTTTTTGAGCTTCTTTTGGTTCTTTACTAGTTTTACTTGATTTTGAACAAGCGTCTTGTAATAACCCGGAAATCTGAGCCAATTTAAAAATTTTATTTTGGCGATTTTAATGAATTTTGAAAATTTAAAATGAATTATTTTAAATAATAACGACGGAAAATATATTTTCGACGAAGTTAAAATGAATAAATTTATTTTAATTATATGACGAGCCTGAAATGGTGCGGTAGTTTGAAAATTCGATTTCAAATTTCAAATGAATATACAGAATTCGTTTTGAGTCGGAATTAAACGAAACCAGAAATATTTGAATATGTTTAATCATGGCTTTCTAACGGATGTAAGAAATTGAGATTTCACTTTATATAGTGTAAGACATGTCCAGTTTAAAATCCAGAAAAGTCCTATGGAATTTATATATATTTTAATATATATAAAGGCCTTGAACATAGCCATTTTACAAACGACCTCTGTTTTCAACGAAACCACTTTTGTTGGATTCGGGATGTCAAATTATTGCTAGATTTCAAAATTCATAATTTTTGAAATCAATATGTGAGCATGGCATAAGAAAACGTGTTTGAACAGTTTCAGTCAATTTCGATCGACCAGAAAATGGCCATTTTTCAAACGGTTTCGGAATTTGATGAAATAAGTTTTGTTAGGCCGTATCGTCAATAAGAAGCTAGAAAATATTTTTCAGGAATTTCTGGAGTCCGTATGTGACCCTGGTAAATTGAAATGTGTGTTCAAATTCAATATATAGATTTATATTTTGATTTTGACGAAAACTGGTCGAAACGATTGAATCAGCTTACGATACATATACCGTTGTGTTCAGAATGGGGGTAATTAGCTAGGGACAACAGTCGGTGGGTTTGATTTCGAGTTCAAAATGAAAAGTTACTTTTTGGAGAAAATTAATTAGTATATATATATATATATATATATCTGCATATAGGCCCTCACCCCTTATTCTCTCTTACCCCATCAGTTTTCTTAAAAGGAAAAAAAACCCAAATCGAAGTCGTGCGTCCTCCGCCATCGCCTCCTCACCTCTGCTCCGCCTTTGTTTCCTCCTCCCCCTCAACGTTCGTCACCTCCTCCTTTCCTCGAGACCGCAATCCACCCAACCACCTCATGAAACCGTCAACGTCGAAGGCCGCTCCACCTCCTTCACCGGTTCCGCCGTAGCTCCGACCATCTCCCTCCCGCTCGCTCCGACAATCTGCTCCTTCTCGCCTGCTCCCGTCTAACGTCCACAACTACGAGCCTACAGCCACCAAACCGCCGCTTCCCCATCTTCTCCTCCTCCATTTATCAACCCGTCGCTCCTCTGCCTGAGCCACCGCGCCCCTCAGCCACCTACGACTAGCGAAAACCCCTCCTCCCTCTTAGAACAGTGAGTTTATTTTATTTTGTATACATTTAGTTCATTTTCAGTCTTAAAATATAATTTTTATATAGACGAGATAAAAATCTGATCTTTTTATATTATAGAAAGAATAAAAATATGATTTTTATATTATAGAAAGAATAAAAATATGATTTTTATATTATAGAAAGAATAAAAATATAATTTTTATATATGTAGCGAAATAAAAATCTGATTTTTATTATATATAGTGAGATAAAAATGTGATTTTATATGTGAACAGCGAGAAAATGAAGTTGGAATGTCGGGCGAATCCAAACCTTCAGAAATAGAGAATGGCGGAGTGGAACCCAAAGGTGAGAACTCCTCACTTTTATTTTAATTTCTAGATGAAATATATACTAGGATGCAGATGGTGCTTAGCAGCACCCGACAACCGTCGTCCACAGACCATGGATGGCTTGTTTGTTTGATTGATGTGTTGTGAAAAATGATTGTGTGTAGTGGATTGAATAAATATTTTATAGTTAAAAATATATTTTTTAACGTGTATATAAAATAAGTATTTATAAACAAATCGGACAATTTGTTTATATACACTGATTTGACTGATATTGATTGGGACGATAAATTTTACACATCGCTCAACTGCACAAATAAAATCTGTGTTTGTTGTTTTAAACCCCACACGGGTATTGGGATGATATTTGACGTACACTAATCCCGATTGTTTAGCTGTATGTCAGTCGATGGGTTGACAGACTGTGTAAGCGTTAATTATTTATATTTAATGCTTACGTAGTTGTATGGTGCACTCTGGATGATGGTTGATGATTTATCATTGCTATTATATACATGTGTTGTAGAAAATCCATATAATTAACATTATATGGTAATTGATTGGGCCTCATTCCAATTTGGAAAATAAGGAATATTATAAAAGAAGATTCATGTGTTGAATAATATAAATTCATGTGTTGAATAGAATGAAAATTCATGTGTTGAATAGAATGAAAATTCATGTGTTGAATAGAATAAATATTCATGTGTTGAATTAAATAAATATTCATGTGTTGAATAAAAGAAAACATTCATGTGTTGAATAAAAGCCGTGTTAATTAGATTGACGCCATTTTGACGTGAACGATATTTATATCAAGTATATTCGTTTTTAAAATGAATAAAGAAAAGGAATTGATTTCAAAATCTAATGTTTTGAAAATATTATCATTTATATATTGATGGTATGGAATATTCAATTTTTATTAGAAATTGAATAGGAAGTTGAAATCATTTTGAAAACGAATTTAAAACGATTTATAAAATACGTTTTAAAAGGAAATCAATGAAATATATATAATATATATATATATTAAATGGCCTGAATAGAACGCACCGCGCCGCGGCAGTTCGCGAATTCAGACCATTGACTTCAAATGGATATTACGGGAGATCCGACCGTCGGATTCTCCTAAAACCAGAACCGTTGGGTTCGTATCGAAAAGAGCTTTCTAAAGAATATTATAGATTTGAAATTTAATGGTTGGATTTGGAATTATGTCCAAATCAAATTTGGAAAAGGTCGTTGTAAGTGCAGTTCGATGGCCGTTGATGGAATTCGACTGTACGGGCCTTGATAAAATTATTAAAAATAGTAGTAATTTGTGTAGAATCATAAGAATTGATTTGTGAAGAACTGGGAAGAAAAACTCCATATTTGAAAAGATAAAAATAAACTTTTATCGAAATGAACTAGTTTTGAATTAGAATTAAAATCCATTTATTTTTGAAATAAATAAATTGGATTTGAAAGGGTTTTAAAAGTAACCAGAATTTCCAATAATTGAATTGGAATGGATTTGAATCGAAATTGTCTTTGGAATATTTCAATGTTGGATTTTGTGATTATACAGATATTGTTATGGAAATTTGAAAGATGTATTAATATCGTTATTTCCAATACAATATTTGTTAGTCGTAAAATTTGATATTGAATATAAGCTAATATATTTTCTATTCAGAGCCTTGTATTTAATATCAAATGGGATTTGGGTTTGTCGTGAATGGTGTCTTCATTAACACTGTTCTTAAACCCAGTTGAGAAAAAGATTAAATCTTCTTTTATTTAGATTTAATGAAGTATACCAATCAAATGATATTTAATTGTAATTGAATTTGAGTTAATTTTTGGGTTTATCGTGAATGGTGTTTTAAATAACACTTGTTCTTTAACCCGATAATTAATAGAATATGATTTTGGGTTTATCGTGAACTGTGTTTTAAATGACATTGGTTCTTTAACCTAGTTAAAGACAGGATATGATTTCCCAAGTTAAATAATCATTGATAGTGATTATTGGGAAGAATAAAACCAAGTGGAGTTTTAATGAATCTTTAATTAGATTGAAATAATCGAGAATGGAGTATCACCAGTTTTGCTCCAGGCGATAATTAATTCTTTAATTAGATTTGAACGTGTAATTGTAATTGAATTTACCAATAACACCGTGGTGTTAGATATGAAGTATGACCCGTTTTACTT
Source organism: Allium sativum (assembly GCA_030737875.1). Classification (NCBI taxonomy): domain Eukaryota; kingdom Viridiplantae; phylum Streptophyta; class Magnoliopsida; order Asparagales; family Amaryllidaceae; genus Allium; species Allium sativum. The sequence continues at coordinate 978,110,658 of CM060916.1, forward strand.
CATCGAATGAATAGGTTGGGATTGGGAAATAAAATAAATGATTACTTCGGTGTGGTTCGCTAATCCCGACTAATTTGAATTGATATTCAAAAGAAGATTAAAGAATAAATTTAAAGAATTTATCTTTGATAAAATTAATGGGAACCTTTCGCAAAGTATAAGAATATTTGAGTAAAAGAATATTCTGAATTGGAATGAGGCGTATGTTGTGTTTGTGTAACACTTGTTTATTATATACGCGAGTTATTCAGAAAGACCGGGTATATCCCATTCTGAATAACTGATTCGACGATGTGTCGAGGATGAAGACAGTGGTCGAAGACCGGAGGTCTTCACATCGTTTGGATAATTACTGATGATCTTGATTGGGATGTACACCCAAGAGGAGGGAATCAGTTGGTGATCGTCCAGACGTACTTGGAGATCGATGGATATGCGAGGTACAAGGTGCCTCTGGTTTCGTTCAGACCCAGAACGAACTTGTAATTGGACTGTGTGTATGACATTGGATTTTATTCTGTGTGATTGATTTCTGTTAAATATATATCTATTTGGCGGCAGAGAATTTATTCTCTTGCTTAACGCCCTTGTCTGAGACGTACGAGCTCAGAGGTTATATATTGATGGATATCAATCGCATGGAGTGAATTTCCTATGTGGCATGCCTAAGTGGCAATTGATCAAGGCTTCTGTTGAAAAGCAAAGTCTTGTGGTTGATGATCAAAGCACCGCCTGTGTGGCATAGCTTTGTGTAACGTTGATTCGCAAGACTCATACCCCGTTTGTGAACCAAAAACGGGAGAGGACCTCAGGGAGGACATGCGTTTCCTTCTAGCTAGGGTGGTGTCAGTGACCTACCAGCCCTGACATTTATATTATTTTCACCTGTGTGGTTGTTGCTGTTGCGAGGTGCCTCGGATATATCAGTGACTATATGGAGCCAATGGAGTCATTTGGCTCATTTACGCCCCAAACGGCGGGGAAACGCAGTGTTCAGGCATTTTAATCCACATCGGTGGACCGGCCCTGACGATCCAAAGGCTTGACAGAGTACTTGCCTAAGACTCGGGCTAGACAGTCTCGAATTCGGTAGAGGACTATCTTTTGCCTCGGTTCACAGATGGAAACCCAACTTCCAATACGTGACTTTGCGGTTTTGATTGTATACCTATATATGGCGACATAGTGGTATGGGGCACTTATGCCGTCTATGATTGATACTTATGATTGAAATTGTTTTGACACTTTACACTTATAGTAATAACAAAACATGAAATTTCACGTACCAAGCATTCTTGGTTGTTATAAGGTAAAAACCTTACCCTCCGGCTTGCGTTGCATTGTGTGATGGGACCTGGGTCTTATAATAGCTTCATTGTTCTTTATTTAGCATTACGCTGTTGTTTTATGCACTGATATTCTTGGGAGGAAACCCGTTCCGTGTTATACGGCGTGGTCCCTTGATTTACCTAACTTTAAAATAAAGATTAGTAATTGTTTTAGTTCTCACACCAGTCACATGACTAACCTGGAGTTTATTATTTTAACCTAAACTCTGGGTGCCTTTATTTTCGACACGGGCAGCTAGTAGTTTTGGTTTTGTAGATTTATATTCACAGGAACCTAGTTTACAGCTGGAATGATATCCAGAAAGCTCTGTATCCGTATATCTCTTTCAGTTGTGTATTGTATTATTTTTCCGCTGCTATGTAATGTATTGTAATCTATGATATTTTGTGATGTATATTATTTATTCATACTCTGTATATTCTTGTATTCTGATGGAATTTTTGTAATAGGCAATGAAATGTTCTTCCGTTTGTGTTCTGATTCGTCTTGTCCTATGTACAATCCGTGCTTTCCTTCATGGGGAAGTTCGGGTTGTTACATTTTGGTATCAGAGCTTGTGTTTACAAAGCTCGAGAATAAGACACATTAGAACCATACGAAAGAATTCATCAGAGATTGGATTAGTAATATCCAATGAGAATGACTCGTTAGAGATGGGATCAGTAGCATCCTAGAACGAGTGTGAAGAGTGTTGTTTTTAAAAATAAAAATGAAAACAAGTTTTGTTTTGAAAATTTAATTCAATTATTCGTATTTGAATATTTATTTATATTGATTTGGACTATCAGGTATATAGATATTTTAATATACGTCTGATCCACGTGTATTGGAAGCCTCCAATATACTGGGTAGATATAGAATCACACCCTAGTCGCCCGGGGACAATTCTGATGATGATTGCAACATCATCAGTATTTGTGTTCGAGTTTCGAAAGTGGGATTTCTATATATTTCCAGTTGACTGGTGTGAGAACCAAAACTAGATAGGGCTATTGTTGTGATTTGGCATCAAAAATCTGATTTTGGGGATATGTATTAAAGTTATGTGATTGAAAAGATAATCAACTAATTGATTGCTGGTTGTGTTGTTTTATTATTGTTTGATTAATTACTTTAGCCAAATTGTACCAAATAGTGAATTGTATTGAAAATTTCTCGCATTTGCATACGTATACATGTACTTACATTGAACAGATCATAGCAAGGAGGCTAGAGAAGGGGAATACAATTGTTTTCCCGACAAATAGGTACATGTTTATTGTATTTCTTGGGTTTTTGATGATTTTATGAGCCGATTGGCTAGCTGCTTCGCTGTTTCTTTTTCTTTTTTAGATTGGTGAGGGCCATGGGAGGTTATTTGAAATATCCCGAAGCTCCAGGTGCAAGGAAGGTTATGGCGAAACTTTTCGAAAATTTAGGGTGTTAGCCAAATTTTTGAAGAATTTGAAAAGTTCTTAGAAACTGAAAAGTTGAAGAACTGAAGCCGTAATTAAAATAATGAAAGTTCAGTTGGTTTGTAAAACAACTTTCGGCTTCATTCCTTTTCGGGGACGAAAAGTTTTAAGTGGGGGAGATTGTAATAACCCGGAAAGCTGAGCCAATTTAAAATTTTTATTTTGGCGATTTTAATGAATTTTGAATATTTAAAATGAATTATTTTAAATAATAACGACGGAAAATATATTTTCGATGAAGTTAAAACGAATAAATTTATTTTAATTATATGACGAGCCTGAAATGGCGCGGTAGTTTGAAAATTCGATTTCAAATTTCAAATGAATATACAGAACATGATTTTAGTTTAAAGGAAAAACTTAGACCCGCATTTTAAATTACGGACGGAACTTTTTATTTTTGGTTTGAAGGACGCGCGCTTCACCCCACATACCCCACTAACAAACCGTTCCCCATTTCATTCGTTCTAGGGTTTTGTCTCTATCAAAAAATCATCAGTATATTCGATCCAAAAAAAATCAATCCCTAAAATCAGTAATGTCGACAACTGAAACAGACTCTTCAACTTCGACCTCTAATTTGCCGATAGGCGATCGGGTATTCAAGGCAAGATCCCCGAATCGTGCATCATCAACTCCTCAATCGAAGGAAAAATCTCCAAAAAGTGGGAAATCAAAAGCTAGAGTTGCAAAATCAAGAGCAGTTAAACAACTCGCACTGCAAATCAGCGATGAAGAAGGTACTGTGCGTTCAAGGAAGCGTCCTAGGGTTTTGAAGGTATTAGATTTTGTTAAAATTTTGTATGTTTCGTCTAAATGAGAACGAGAAAATCCTGATACATGAATTACAAAATATAATGATAGTTATAGATATCACTTTGCCTCTTAGCAAATCATTTTGCATTCCAGCAAAATATAGTGATAGTTATAGATATCAGTTTGCCTCTTAGCATGTCATTTTGCATTCCAGCAAAATATAATGATAGTTATATATATCACTTTGCCTTTTAGCATGTCATTTTGCACAGCAAAATATAATGATAGTTATAGATATCAGTTTGCCTCTTAGCATGTCATTTTGCATTCCAGCAAAATATAATGATAGTTATAGATATTAGTTTGCCTCTTAGCATATCATTTTGCATTCCAGCAAAATATAATGATAGTTATAGATATCAGCTTGCCTCTTAGCATATCATTTTGCATTCCAGCAAAATATAATGATAGTTATAGATATCAGTTTGCCTTTTAGCATATCATTTGGCATTCCAACAAAATATAATGATAGTTATAGATATCACTTTACCTTTTAGCATATCATTTTGCATTCCAGCAAAATATAATGATAGTTATAGATATCACTTTACCTTTTAGCATATCATTCTGCATTCCAGTGAAATATAATGATGGTTATAGATATCACTTTGCCTCTTAGCATGTCATTTTGCATTCCAGTGAAATATAATGATGGTTATAGATATCACTTTGCCTCTTAGCATATCATTTTACATTCCAGCAAAATATAATGATAGTTATAGATATCAGTTTGCCTCTTAGCATATCATTATGCATTCCAGCAAAATATAATGATAGTTATAGATATCAGTTTGCCTCTTAGCATATCATTTTTCCTTCCAGCAAAATATAATAATAGTTATAGATATCACTTTGTCTCTTAGCATATCATTTTGCATTCCAGCAAAATATAATGATAGTTATAGATAGATACCACTTTTCCTTTTAGCATATCATTTTGCATTCCAGCAAAATATAATGATAGTTATAGATATCAGTTTGCCTTTTAGCATATCATTTTGCATTCCAGCAAAATATAATGATAGTTATAGATATCACTTTGCCTTTTAGCATATCATTTTGCATTCCAACAAAATATAATGATAGTTATAGATATCACTTTGTATTTTAATTTGTCATCTGATGCATGATTAAGATTTGTGAAAAAAGATAGTTATAGAGGAATGGTTTGCACGATCTTTGGTTTTGACCTTTTTTTTTGCTTAGTTTTGCCTTGTTAATACTGTTGCTGTGTGTGCCATGTATCTTTAGTCATTGAATTGGTTTAAACGTGAAATAAAGGCTTGATGTCCTTGTCTATTGGTATCATACCAGTTGCCGCATGTACGAGTGTACATTTGTATTCTAAACTGTATGGCAAATACTATTCTTTTGTTGATCACTACAACTATATTTTTGTGGTTTACCTTGATCTTAAAGCCTCGCTGAGTCATAATATAACATGGGTTAACGGTTATCCTTGCTATCGTCCTGAAATGATAATATAATTACTTACTTCTTGTTCTCATTTTTTTCAAAAAGGAGGCGAAGGACGGCCATAGCCGTAGAATCAAAACCTACTTGAATTATTATGGAATGTAATCTAAAACTAATTTGTTATTTATATGTTATATTTGACATAGTTTTTTGCTATTGTGATTTCAGATGAATAAAGATATAAATAAAATGACAGTTCCATATAGCATTTTTGTAATGGTACCATTTCTAGTAGCATGATTGTCCTATAAGTAATGATAATTTCGTATGACATTTTATTCTTAAATTGCTTAGAATATTGATAATGTTAATTATGATAGCTTAATATATCATTTTTATCCATGTTCACTACCAATTTTACTGTTATCTTACTGTTACTTACTCTTGTTTTATTGTTACTTACTGGTATCAATAACAGTATGTTATTTATTGTTACTTTTAATAGTATTAAAATGATAGTTTTATATATCATTTATAATGTTTTGGTGAATTTGTCTATTATGCTGAATTTGTGATGTAGTATTAACATTTAAACATTTGTGTATGCACAGAATACTACAGCAAAAATACAAAAAAAGGACAAAGAAAAAGAAAGAAGTCGATACGAATCAGTATCGTTGTAGTTTAATGGCCATGATCAAAACAATGGAAAAAATTAAAAAAGGTAAAGGTTTTACAGCAGATCAGTTAGATTTCATTAAGCAAACACCATTTCATCAGTTCATTTTTTCTATATATGAAGGTTATGCAACTTTGAAAGAATGTAGAAAATCAACTTTGACTGTGGATATTCTTATTAGTACATTTTCTGATGAGAATGAAGATTTCAAAATTGGGAAAAAAGTTTAAAAATTATGACTGAAGATATTGCATTGCTGTTTGGTTTGCCAATATATGGAAAAAACTTGTTTCCTCTACCAAAATCTTCTTTTCAACACCTATCTGACTACTATAAAGAATTTTTTGTAAGGAATTTTGGAATAGTTGATCATATTACTAAAATACATACCATTGCTAGAATTAACTTTGTTTTTGAAAATGAAAATTATCAATATCAAACTGATTTACCAAAACTAATAATAATTTTAGCAATGATAACTTTCTTTTTTCCAGATAACCAAATGTATTTACCTTGGGGTTATCTACAGTACTTAATTGATGAAGAAAAAATGTTTGATGTATCATGGCAATTAACAATACAATGTTCACTGTTACGTTCACTAAAAGTGTTCAAGTCCAAGCCACGCCAAATGTCCGGATGTTCCATGCTTATTTTGGTAAGAGATACCCTTTTTATTAGTGCATTATCCATGCAACAGCCTATGTTATTAACTTAATTGCTTCTCTAGGTACACTTAAACCAGTTACATTGAAATGATAGTTCAACATATCATTATTTTATGTTACTTTTTAACTCAACTTTAATCATTGAAACCTCCTTTTTTTTTAAAAATGTTTTAAATTTTGTTAATTAAACATCAGAATTTGCTTTTTCTGTCAATGTTTTTGTTCAAATGTTACATTGAAACATGTAATGATAATTTCACATATCATTTTATATAACCTTCTGTTTTTAGCTATAATTGGTTTATTAACATAGATATAAAATTTCTATCTTTTCCCCTATAATATAACACATACCTTTTTGTTTGTAAATTAAAATGATAGTTGAAAATAGCATTTAATTAACTTTCACAGTTACACTGCATATTTTATTTTCCTGCATACCCAAACATATAATTTTCTCAAATGTTTTTATTTTTACTTTTGCAGTATTTCTTTGCGAACATGTTAATTTAATTGAAGAAAAGGCAAAATGCAACAATAATTTCCCAAGGTTTGTGAAATGGGATATAAGCTGTCTGAAGAACAATGTCACAAATGATACATTAACCAGAATGGATGATGAAAAGGTAATATTCAATTTACATTTTTGTCCTGTAAATTTATATTTAATCATCTAGATACCTTATTATTGTTTTTGAACAGATTTTTGAGAACTTGAGACAAATTACTGAAAATGAGAAGACTTTACTACAACAATAAAAATTGCAAGTTCAACATGCTCCACACTGATCTGAAATGGAAAATGATGATGATAATAATCAAATTGCCTCTCTTCAGCAGTATATACAACAACTGGAAAGTAAACTAAGAAAAACTGAAGAAGAGCTTAAAAATGAAAGAGCTGAAAGAATAAAAGAGAAAGAGTTGATCGTAGGATTGAAAAAAGAAATTGAGAAATTGAAATCAAAAACAACCAGCACAGAAGAAGGAGATGAAAGCCAAAATGTAAATAAGGAAAATGAAATTGATTTCGAAGGTCCCACATTTGATCTGAAAATCACACAACAAATGCTAATTCTACAGGAAAGAAGCAGAAAGGGGAGAAAAGGAAAAATCAAAGTCAAAAATAGAAATAGCCCCAAGCTCATTGGTTAATAGGGTGACAACAAGGGCTGCTCGAAAGAAATCAGAAGCTGATGGAAAAGTTGATGAAAGGAAAAATGAACATGAAAAAAATGTAGAAAAAACCGATCTGGAAAAGGAAGATCAAAATAAAATTAGTATCGACGAAGAAATTGACAGCGGGTTGAAAGATGTATCAAACATTGAAGAAGAAAGCGATGAAGAAAACATTGAAGAAGAAAGCGATGAAGAAAATGACAACGGTACGGACAATACAGTCAAATTAGTAGACATTGAGGCATACTTGCCGAAAAAGGAAAACTATCAAACTAGTTTAAAAGTCAAAAAAGCAAGCTTCTAAATCTTCTTGAAGAAAGCAAGAAAAGCATAGTTCTTTCGTATTTTGAAAAAAATGAGAATGAGAAGTAAGTAATTATATTATCATTAATAGTTTTTCATTACAATTTCATCGAAATAATAGCTACTAACTTATTTTGTGTTTATGTAAAATGCAGCTCTGTAGTTTTCATATCAGATGATGTTAAAAGGGGTGGGATTACAATTGTAAAATCTATGCTTGAATCTATTTTGCTGGAATTGTACACAGATGGCCAGGTATTTTTCTTTTTATTTGTATATAACTTATATTCACATCTAATAGGCTGGAAAAATAGACAATGTACACGTATGTTCAAAATGATATATATGAACTTATCATTTTGATATAAAGCCTCAACTATACATAGTATATATAAACTGTACATGCACAAAAGAGCCATGCATGCTATGATAATAGTTGGAATATGATTAACAGGAAAAATTGAAAATAAACAGGTGTATTTGAAATGATATATAAATGTATCATTTTGATATAATGCCACTACCACACCTGAAAAATTAGCAACATACGTATTATGCTGATATTCATATTGAATGAACAGACGAAAACAAAGATAGACAAATATTTTGTAAATGATATAAAACTTATCATTTTTGTATACAGCTACTAACACAGGTTATTATTTTCTTTATTCTATCAGATAATTGACTGGTATGTTCAAAACCAAGAATTGTATGAGCACAGCTATACCTTCTCCACTATAATGAAGGTAAGGCAAACCTTTTTTAAAAGTAAGGTTAAGTTCTTTAAAAATTATGCTAAAAAATTTAATATGCAGAATGCAATAAGCAATGATTTGGATAATGTGATACATAAACTAATTCTTCCTATGATAGAAAGTATTGTTCTGAATGAGTATACCGACAACATATTCTTTCCGTTGCATCATATCAACCATTGGACGCTTTTGAAATTGAACTATGTCACAATGCAATGGACCCATTATGATTCAAATAAGTCTCTAACTAGATCTACAAGGATGTCAAATCCAAGCTACAGGCACGCTATTGATCAGGTAAAATAATTAGTATCTTGATAGACAAAAACTGAATAATGCTACATTCAACTATCATAATTTAATTATTTTCTACATATCCAGAGAAAGAAGATTGAAGGGCTATTTGAGAAAAAAAGGCAGGAAAAGGGAATCATGAATAAAAGTTTCGGGAAAAAAACACTAATACCAGAACCATCCCCGCGGCAAGAACCATCCTCGTAAGTATTTAGTCATTCCTAAAATATAGATTTAGTGGTTTCCTGTTTTCATTCACATAAAGCACACGAAAAGTATTTAGTGATACCTTTGTAATAGTGATACCGTAACCATCCCCGCGGCAACACTCAACTATTTTGTAAACTGTCTTAAAAAAAGCTCAATAATTGATTGTTACCAAATGCTTTTCTTGCCATTTGTAGGAATGACTGTGCTTGGTTTGTAATGACAAACATTAAATTGCATGACAGTGGAAATCTTCCACAGATGTATGAAAAGGAAGAGATCGACCGACTCAAAGCGGATACAGTGTTTCAAATCGTCTACAACGGGAGGAAAGGAACAAATGAAACCAGTAGCAGAGCAAAAAGATTGATTTTTAATTGCAATTAGATTTGATATATTGAAGTTTACTTGTAATTTTCTTACAAGCTTCCTTGCTATATTTCTAGAAAGCACAATAGACTTACGCTAACTGTTTAGTCTGTAATAACATGTGCTGATAACATCATTTGTAGTACGGTAATGTTGAAAGTTTGATATGTTTCATTTCATCATCAAATTGCAATATCGTTGTTTTGCATGCAGTAAGATGCTGTTAAATTGCGTGTAATGATATCAAAATGATATGATGTTGTCTCAAAAGTTTTCCAACATTACAGAATATCAAAATGATATATGAAACTATCCTTATTTAAAAATATTTTCTATTTTTTGCTGTTGATGAAATCTAAACATAAATTAGTACAATAACAGTTATAATAGCTTTAAACATTAAAAAATATAAATTATCTTATTCTCAAAAGCACAGTGCTATATGTAGATAGCGTAAATTGTCTGTTTAAATAATACCGTCAACTAACAAAATGACATAATGCATGCTAAACATAAATAACCATCAACCACTATTATAATCAGCAGAAATTGACGAACAATGTTATAACCAAAGATAATACAGATGGCAACATAAACATTATGTAATATAACCATTATACATAATTATAACCATCCTACAGTATTATAGCAATACAAACGTATAACAAAAATCAAAATCGCCATATCATTGTCAAACATACAATATTATAAACAGCATACAGAAACTAAGCAACATTAAAATAATAAAAAATTGCAGATAGCATTATTAAATGACAAACAATAATACATCCACTAAACATACACAGAAGCCAAAAGCAAATCAAACATAAATCAATCACTCAGACAACATTATCATAATAGTCATATAGTCAAACAGTTTACATATATGAATTGCATAATAAAAGAAAAAAATGATAACTACATGTGTAACACCCCGTGAATTCTATAACACTAAGCTTCACAAATTAGTGTAATTAATTCTAAATGAAAGAATTAAGGGAAATGGGTTACGCCATTGCATTCTTCTCGGAATTCTTCTTGAGATAGAGTCCGAGTTTGCACGAATCGGACTCCGTATGAAGGAGTTATGACCTTCAGAAGTTTCAGAATAAAATTTAAATTCAAACAGCTTAGTTTAAAATTCAAAATTCGAAAAACAGGTTCAAACTGGGTTGGGCGAGAAAATTCCCGCCCAGAGACCAGGTCGACCATGGTGTCGACCTGGCCACCCAGGTCGACCATAGTGTCGACCTGGGTGTCGACCTGCCAGTCGAATTACCTGGTCGACCTAGCTGGCTGGGTCTGGCTTTGGCTCGAATTTCTGTGGCTCGGTGTGTCACTAGGGCTGACATGTCACCTCTTAATTGGCTCTTTGAACTTTGTATGGTTTAGATTCCTCCTGTCTTCATCTGACGGCTCAAAACAATTTAAAAATCTATAAATACACCCTTAAGTCTCAACTAAAAATTCACAAAAAAATAAGATGGGAGTCGTCATGTTGCCAGGAAGGAATTGAGCATAGCCGTCAAGAGAGAAAAGCTTAGAGGCGAATCAAATTAAGAAGAAGAAGATTAAAGTTTAATCAAATTAATCAACGCAACGTTAATCTACCCAAAGGAGCGCATCTCAATTTCAGAATTCAGAATCCAGAATTCAAGATTCTGCATTCGTTGTAAGTATGGTGACCTTTCAGAATATGAATAAAAACTGTGACGTGATTCGATGTAAATGAAAATAGAATTGTGTTATTGTATGAATTCTGTGTATTGTAATAATTCTGTCATGACTTGTGTATTGATATTTGTGGCATAAATTGATTGATGCAAGCCTATTGGACATTTGTATATGAAAGTAATAGCAATAGCAAGTTGTGGCAAAAACTAGAAATTGACCCCTTTATGTTTATATCGATGGCATGGACTATATACATTCCCTTAGTCTAAGTTAGAATTTATGTAAACATGTTATAGATTAGAGACCTTTTATGCCTACATGACCCAAAACCTATGAACACATTCTTATGTTTATTTGCAAATATAATTGGATCTATGTTAAGTATCATTTGGGTTTCATAAACTACGCAAGTTCATGTTGAAATAGGCTATATGATTAGATGTAAAAATTGGACATTTTTGTGAGTATATAACATGCTAGTTTTGTGGTTGACATTATGCCAAGTTAAACATGTTTAAACACAAGTTTGTATAAGCTTAAACTATGCCATTTCACCTACTTAGTTATACTTTGATTTGAATGCAAGTTCACATGACCCATAATTTATGTTAGTTGAATCGCTAAATTGCAAGTTCATGCGCCACACACCTTTATGTATTGTAAAATGTTACATGTGCTCAATTTCCCCTTTTCCCACGTTTATAAAGTTAGGCTGAATTGTGTCGAGCCCAACATTTGTTATAATGTTGCGAACGTACAAACGGGGGTAATAACGTTGGGTGTAAAACATGAAAATATATGTTGGCATGTTTGGCACATGCCAACGACAATGACATTTAAGCGGTATGAATTGTTATACCCAAAAATAAAAGACATGACATTTACATATAATTGGGAAGTAATAAAATATGTAAATTTAGAAAACACAGTATGCTTCACCCGAGGTTGGATTGAGTTGGGACGTAAACCTGCCCGGACCCGTCCGGCTGTCCAGTAGTCACAACAATACCAATCCCATGTGGGTGGTTAAGCATTGAGCCCAATAATGACCCGAGGTTAGACTGATCTACGGTGTAAACCTGCCCGGAACCGACCGACACATCCAGTAACCATAGCAATACCTGTCTAATGTGAGTTGTCTGGGGCTCTAAGCGGCTAAGGAAAGATGGTAGGGTTAAGTTAAATATAAACACTTAACCAAATTCAACATGTTAACAATAATTGATGGATGCGGGTTAGGGAAATACAGACACTTAACCACTTAACATGTTTGACTAGAAAACCCTGGTAACGAGGGACCCGTTTCAGCAGTAACCCAAGTTAGGTATCATGGTACCCTGAAACTAGGCAGGGTGGGGCACGATTACTGGGTTGATTGTAAGCAGTCAAAACGACGGCGGTGGGTGCACAGTGCAGGTTCTAACGGGGTGCGGGCGTGCACACACTCAGAAGCAGACAAACAGGGCACTGGGGACACCAGTAGTATAACCTATGCCTTCTAGAATTTGTGTCGGGGCCGCCACCATGGGTCTTGATACACCCCATGGTGGGACCAGCATAGGTATCTACAATTCTTGGGGGCCGTATGACACATGTTAATGCAAGTAGGAGACGATCTTTAAATAAAAATGGGGATCACTTCACCCTCAACATGGGGTGCCAGTTAAAATAAGCATAAGTGGGTGCAGATATATAGTATGGGTGCGATAGTACATTCGACACTTCCTTAGCTTGTGACACTTTCCTATTTTCAGTTTATATCTATCATGCCCTTTTCTTATTCACATACTGAAGAGTTACTAGATTTACTCAGTCTTTATGTCTGACTCTATTTTTCTTTTCGTCTTCTTTTCTTTCGTTCCCCCCAGGTCCACAGGGAGGAAACAACTCAGCTCAGTCAGACTCTTTACAAGCTCCAAGATCGTAGATGTATGATTTGGATCTCTTTTGCTCGGATTATGGCTTTGGATATCACTATGGGGATTTTTGTCACTTTATTTATGTTTTATGCTTCTTTAATAATCAAGACAGTAATGAGGTTGTAATGTTGGAAGTATTTTGAGACAATTATGGAAATGTTTTGTTTGAACACGTATTGATGAAATAAAAGTCTGTTTGGTTTCCGTTGTTTAAAATATGTGTATTTATATCTGTCTTGAGTTTATCTGTGGCTTTTACTTATAAACCTCCACCAAAGTTAAGGCATTCCCTTTGTGAGTGACCTTAACGGAGGTGGGGTGTTTCACTTGGTATCAGAGCATAGGTTTACCAGATAAGATAAAAGTTTTGGAAATTGTTTTCAAAAGAAAGTTTAAAGAAGCATTTTTCAAGAAAAAGTGTTATATTTTTAAAGAGGCATAATCCCCCAAAGCCATATGCACTATCTCTCTCTATCCTTCGTTTTGAATCTTTCCTTTCTGTTTCAGCATGCCTGGGGACCTTGCTTCCCAGCTACAGATGCTTTTACTCCTCCTCCTCCTCCTCCTCCTCCTCTACGTGAACCAGCAAACGGAAGAATCACCGAACAAGAAGTCGGATAATAGTCAAGGAGGAAAGGACCGCAATAATAATAACAAGACACGTGAGAAAAGGAAATGTTATTTCTGTGGCATTGTTGGACATGTGATGAACGACTACAGAAAGAAGAAGAGGAAGATGAGTGCTACTTGCTTCTATTGCGGTGAGGCTGGACACATGGCTAAGGACTGCCCTAAGAAGCAAGGGCGAGGCCCGCAAGCAGGACCTTCTGGGGGTACCTCTTTAACTTCTTCTCCTAGATGCTTTGTTTTATCCTGCTTATCTTCTCAATCCTATCTTGATAACTTTAGGTAGTAATATTTCTGTAGAAAGTGTAGTCTATCTTTATGATCATCTAGTTCGTACACTTTTTGACTCTGGTGCATCACACTCCTTTATTTCATCTGCCTTAGTAGAATCTCTGCATCTAGACACAAGTATGGTAGAGGATCCCTTAGTAGTTTCAAATCCAATTGGGGGCTCCGCTTACTTGTCAATGGTTTGTTTGGGTTTGAAAATCTCTATTCTCAGCATTGAGTTTAGTTGTAATGCTTATGTTTTGGGCTTCTTGGGATATGGTTTGATCTTAGGCATGGACTGGTTATCCAGTAATGGTGCCATCCTTGATTGTGAGAAAAGAGTAGTTAGACTCTTGACTCGGCTTGGTAACACTCTAGAAATTTCTTGTAATCCCTTGAATGCTGTTATGCTTAGTTATCTAGAGTCGCTTGATGCTTCTGATGAGAATTTGCAATCAGTTAGAGTAGTCCGGGAATATCCGGATGTCTTTGAGGAGGTGAAAAGCTTACCTCCGAGGTGAGAAATAGACTTCCGCATATATCTTGTGGATAATGCAAAGCCAATAGCTTTACCTGTCAGACACATGGCTCCAAAGGAGAGAAAGGAGCTCAGTAAGCAGGTTAAAGAACTTCTCGAAAAGGGGTTCATTAGACAGAGCATTTCGGAATGGGGTGCTCCAGTGGTGTTCACAACCAAAGCGGACGGTTCGCTTTGCCTTTGCATCGACTAGAGGGGGTTAAACAAATTGACCAAGAAAAATAGGCACCCTCTTCCCCGAATCGACGATTTGTTTGATCAGCTTGTAGGAGCGTCGGTCTTCTCCCAACTTGATCTGGCAACTGGGTTCCATCAGCTGAGAGTAGCTGAAGACAACATTGATAAGATGGCGTTCAGAACCCCAGACGGTTTCTTCGAGTGGCTTGTCATGCCTTTCGGCTTGACAAACGCACCCGCTTATTTCGTAGACCTAATGAGAAGGGTGTTCAGAGAATTCCTCAACAAATTTGTGGTTGTCTTCGTAGATGATATCTTAATCTTCTCAAAGAATAACGAAGAGCATGCTCAGCATCTGAAAGAAATCATGGAAACTCTCCATACACATCAGTTAAAACCCAAATTCTCCAAGTGCCACTTTTGGAGAAAGGAGGTAAGATTTCTGGGGCATATAGTGTCCAAAGAGGGGTTGGCTGTGGACCCCGCGAAAGTGGTGGCAGTGCAAGATTGGAAGACACCAAGAAATGCAACCGAAGTTCGAAGCTTTCTTGGGCTAGCCGGTTTTTACCGAAAGTTTATTAGGGATTTCGCGAAAATCTCAGCCCCACTCACAAGGCTAACAAAGAAGAATCTAGCATTCGCTTGGGATTTGGACTGTGACATTGCCTTCCAACGCCTAAAAAGGGCTCTTACAACAGCTCCAGTTCTAACTCTGCCTGACGGAAGCAAAATGTTCACAGTATACACAGATGCATGTGGAACGGGACTAGGCGCTGTTCTAATGCAAGAAGGAAGGGTAGTAGCTTATGGTGGAAGACAATTGAAAGTTCATGAAAAGAACTACCCAACCCACGATCTGGAGTTGGCCACCATCGTCTTTGCGCTTAAGTCTTGGCGCCATTATCTCATAGGTGAGAAGTTCGAATTATACACTGACCATAAATCGTTGAAATATCTCTTCTCGCAGAAGGATCTTAACTTGAGGCAGAAAAGATGGATGGAGTTTCTTTCCTTGTATGACTTTGAAATTTCCTATACTCCCGGCAAAGGCAACATAGTAGCAGACGCGTTGAGCCGAAAGAAACTGACCTTAAGCTCTCTCTTTGTGGAAAGGCAAAGCTTGGAGTATATAGCCAGTTTCAACTTTAGGCCCTCCTCTGATTTTGTACCGGGTTTTCTAGCATCTCTCGAAGTATACCCTACTCTCTTAGACTCAATAGGGACTGCACAACGTGAAGACCCTCAGCTTGTTGATGTGATTGATAAGACTTATTAGGGGTGAGACTTCTAGTCACCTCAGTAGATACGCCATCGATGATAAGGGTTGGCTGAGGCGAGATGGAAGATTATGTGTCCCACAAGCAAGGGAGTTGAAAGGAAGGTTCTCGAGGAAGCGCATCATTCCAAGATGACTATACACCCTGGCGGTGATAAGATGTACAAGGATATAAAAAGGACTTTCATTTGGAGCGGCATGAAGAATGACGTGGCAGATTTCGTTTCTAAGTGCATGACCTGCCAACGGGTCAAGGCGGAACAAAAGAAGCCTGGAGGACTACTTCATCCTTTAGAGGTCCCACAGTGGAAGTGGGATAGCATTTCAATGGACTTCATTGATGGACTACCTAGGTCGAGAAGAGGCAACACTAGCATTTGGGTAATAGTGGATAGGCTTACTAAAAGCGCCTACTTTGTACCTATCAAAAGTAGAAGGACCGCCTCATCTCTAACATCTCTTTATCTCAAGGAAATAGTTCGACTCCATGGGATACCCTCCAGCATTGTTAGTGACCGAGACCCTATCTTCACAAGTGAGTTTTAGCGGAGTCTGCAAGAAGCTGTAGGCACACAGTTATGTTTGAGCACGGCCTATCACCCCCAAACCGATGGCCAGACGGAAAGGGTGAATAGAGTTTTAGAGGATCTTTTAAGACTTTGCGTCCTTGACTTTGGAGGGACGTGGGAGGATCACCTTCCTTTAGTGGAATTTTCCTACAACAACAGCTACTAAGCTACCATAGGCATGGCACCCTTCGAAGCCTTGTATGGAAGACCGTGCAATCACCAACTTGTTAGTGGGAGTCTACAGATAAGCTTATACTTAGGCCATACATGATTCGAGAGACTTCAGAGAAAGTGGACTTGATACGGAGAAGGATGAAGACAGCCCAAGACAGACAAAAATCCTACGTCGACAAAAGAAGGACCGACCTTGAGTTTGAGGTTGGGGACAAGGTTTTCCTTAAGGTATCTCCTTTAAGGAACGTCGTTCGCTTTGGATTCGCAGGAAAGCTAGCACCAAGATTTGTAGGACCGTTTCCTATCATCAAGAAGGTTGGGAAGATGGCCTATAGATTAGAGCTACCCGAGAGACCGACCAGAGTTCACAACGTCTTTCATGTTTCTCACCTCCGGAAATGTTTGCATGAGTCTGCGGAAGTGGTAGAACCTAGCATTCTAAAAGAAGCCGAAGTGGAACGTGAAGCAACTGTGAGGAGAGTTCCAACCCGCATCTTAGGAACTGAAGTGAAAAACTACGCAACCGCGAAGTCAAACTCGTTAATGTTCAGTGGAGCAATGCCGAGGAAGACGCGACTTGGGAAACTGAGGACAGAATACGCGCTGCCTACCCTCTTCTTTTTGAGGGTACATCTGCGATCTCTCTTTTTCCTTAAGTTATGCTTTATCTATCTTTTTAGGTATACCTCCTCGGTCCTTTTCCTAACTCCTTAAGTAGAAAACAAATGGATGCAAACATGTATTTGAAAACATGTTATGGATGATGGCTGCAAATGGTTGCTAGTGATTGCTAGTGGTTGCTCGTGGATGCATATACACACACCCTAGGTTATAGATCGGCTCAGTCACTTCATATTGCATATGCATATATGTATTCTCGTTTGTATATGGTTGAAACTTGATATGCTGTCATATGGTCGTTGCATTTGTATGAATAGTTGTGCACTCATGTAGAATTATGAGTAGGAAAATTTTGCATACATAATGGATTCATGACACTTACATGATTCACATTAAGGAGGTCAACTGAATCAGTAGACCGCTTGATTTCTGCATTAGATAAGGACATGTACACACACTATGCATATGATCACGAAGCATTAGAAGTCTTTTAAGGACAGTGGATGCCTATGTTTGTTGGTTGAGTAGATGGACTGTGGATGGTAGGATATACATTCTTCCTAACTTGAAGATTTCGGGGATGAAATCCTTTTAAGGGGGGAGAATGTGACACCCCGTGAATTCTATAACATTAAGCTTCACAAATTAAAGTGTAATTAATTCTAAATAAAAGAATTAAGGGAAATGGGTTACACCATTGTGTTCATCTCGGAATTCTGCTTGAGATAGAGTCCGAGTTTGCACGAATCGGACTCCGTATGAAGGAGTTATGACCTTCGGAAGTTTCAAAATAAAATTTAAATTCAAACAGCTCAGTTTAAAATTCGAAATTCGAAAAACAGGTTCAAACTGGTCTTGGCGGGAAAATACCCGCCCAGAGACCAGGTCGGCCATATGGTCGACCATGGTGTCGACCTGGCCACCCCAGGTCGACCATAGTGTCGACCTGGGT
Source organism: Allium sativum (assembly GCA_030737875.1). NCBI lineage: Eukaryota > Viridiplantae > Streptophyta > Magnoliopsida > Asparagales > Amaryllidaceae > Allium > Allium sativum. The sequence continues at coordinate 978,128,948 of CM060916.1, forward strand.
GTCGACCTACCTGGTCAACCTGGCTGGCTGGGTCTGGCTCGAATTTCTGTGGCTCGGTGTGTCACTAGGGCTGACATGTCACCTCTCGATTGGCTCTTTGAACTTTGTATGGTCCAGATTCCTCCTGTCTTCATCTGACGACTCAAAACAATTTAAAAATCTATAAATACACCCTAAGTCTCAAAAAAAAATTCACAAAAAAAATAAGATGGGAGTCGTCATGCTGCCAGGAAGGAATTGAGCATAGCCGACAAAAGAGAAAAGCTTAGAGACGAATCAAATTAAGAAGAAGAAGATTAAAGTTTAATCAAATTAATCAACGCAACGTTAATCTACCCAAAGGAGCGCATCTCAATTTCAGAATTCAGAATCCAGAATTCAAGATTCTGCATTCGTTGTAAGTATGGTGACCTTTCAGAATATGAATAAAAACTGTGACGTGATTCGATGTAAATGAAAATAGAATTGTGTTATTGTATGAATTCTGTGTATTGTAATAATTCTATCATGACTTGTGTATTGATATTTGTGGCAAAAATTGATTGATGCAAGCCTATTGGACATTTGTATATGAAAGTAATAGCAATAGCAAGTTGTGGCAAAAACTAGAAATTGATCCCTTTATGTTTATATCGATGGCATGGACTATATACATTCCCTTAGTCTAAGTTAGAATTTATGTAAACATGTTATAGATTTGAGACCTTTTATGCCTACATGACCCAAAACCTATGAACACATTCTTATGTTTATTTGCAAGTATAATCGGATCTATGTTAAGTATCATTTGGGTTTCATAAACTATGCAAGTTCATGTTGAAATAGGCTATATGATTAGATGTAAAAATTGGACATTTTGGTGAATATACAACATGCTAGTTTTGTGGTTGACATTATGCCAAGTTAAACATGTTTAAACACAAGTTTGTATAAGCCTAAACTATGCCATTTCATATGTCACCTACTTAGTTATACTTTGATTTGAATGCAAGTTCACATGACCCATAATTTATGTTAGTTGAATCGCTAAATTGCAAGTTCATGCGCCACACACCTTTATGTATTGTAAAATGTTACATGTGCTTGATTTCCCCTTTTCCCACGTTTATAAAGTTGGGCTGAATTGTGTCGAGCCCAACATTTGTTATAATGTTGCGAACGTACAAACGGGGGTAATAACGTTGGGTGTAAAACATGAAAATATATGTTCGCATGTTTGGCACATGCCAACGACAATGACATTTAAGCGGTATGAATTATTATACCCAAAAATAAAAGACATGACATTTATATATAATTGGGAAGTAATAAAATATGTAAATTTAGAAAACACGGTATGCTTAACCCGAGGTTGGATTGAGTTGTGACGTAAACCTGCCCGGACCCGCCCGGCTGTCCTGTAGTCACAACAATACCTATCCAATGTGGGTGGTTAAGCATTGAGCCCAATAATGACCCGAGGTTCGACTGAGCTACGGTGTAAACCTGCCCGGAACCGACCGACATATCCAGTAACCGTAGCAATACCTGTCTAATGTGAGTGGTCTGGTGCTCTAATAGGCTAAGGACATATGGTAGGGTTAAGTCAACTATAAACACTTAACCAAATTCAACATGTTAACAAGAATTAATGGATGCGGGTTAGGGAAATACAGACCCTTAACCACTTAACATGTTTGACTAGAAAACCCTGGTAAAGAGGGACCTGTTTCAATAGTAACCCAAGTTAGGTATCATGGTACCCTGAAACTAGGCAGGGTGGGGCACGATTACTGGGCTGATTGTAAGCGGTCAAAACGACGGCGGTGGGTGCACAGTGCAGGTTCTAACGGGGTGCGGGCGTGCACACACTCCGAAGCAGACAAACAGAGCACTGGGAACACCAGTAGTATAACCTATGCCTTCTAGAATTTGTGTCGGGGCCGCCACCATGGGTCTTGATATACCCCATGGTGGGGCCAGCATAGGTATCTACAATTCTTGGGGGCCGTATGACACATGTTAACGCGAGTAGGAGCCGATCTTTAAATAAAAATGGGGATCACTTCACCCTCAGCATGGGGTGCCAGTTAAAATAAGCTCAAGTAGGTACGGAGATATAGTATGGGTGCGATAGTACATTCGACACTTCCTTAGCTTGTGACACTTTCCTATTTTCAGTTTATATCTATCATGCCCTTTTCTTATTCACATACTAAAGAGTTACTAGATTTACTCAGGCTTTATGTCTGACTCTATTTTTCTTTTTGTCTTCTTTTCTTTCATTTCCCCCCGGTCCACGGGGAGGAAACAACTCAGCTCAGTTAGACTCTTTACAAGCTCCAAGACCGTAGATGTATGATTTGGATCTCTTTTGCTCGGATTATGGCTTTGGATATCACTATGGGGATTTTTTTTCACTTTATTTATGTTTTATGCTTCTTTAATAATCAAGACAGTAATGAGGTTGTAATGTTGGAAGTATTTTGAGACAATTATGGAAATATTTTGTTTGAACACGTATTGATGAAATAAAAGTCTGTTTGGTTTCCGCTGTTTAAAATATGTGTATTTATATCTGTCCTGAGTTTATCTGTGGCTTTTACTTATAAACCTCCACCAAAGTTAAGGCATTCCCTTTGTGAGTGACCTTAACGGAGGTGGGGTGTTTCAATATGTATCATTACAGTATAAAAATTGGTCATTGTGGAAAAAAACAGTATTAAACATCAAGGTATAGAAAAGCCTGACAGTTTCTTTTGTTATGGCCTGTAGAATTACATTGGCTACATTTATTTCTTTTATTCTGAGAATAGCCATAGCCACCACATCTCTTTGTAGAAGGTCTACCTGCTCCGCGAACTTCTTTAGGAGGCCTAATAATAATATCATTTTCAGCAATAACTGGCTTATCAAAATTGGGAATTGGATTAATGGCTTCAGCATATGAAGATCGAAAAGCGTCAACAGTAAAGTAGCACTCCACATAGTCGTAAACTGATAACCTTGACTTATTAATACATTTGATTGCATGAGCACATGGAAATCCGGTAACTCTCCATTGATTACAGCTACATAAATGATTTTCGAGATCAATAAAATGAGATTTAGGGGATTTTACTTCAAACACAAAGTCTGAAGACTTGTAAACATCCCAGCCAAAACCAACATCGACTAACTTAGACAAGCGTTCCTCCATAACAGGACAAAGAGTCGTTTTCCAGAAACGACATTTCTCCCTTCGCCTAGCCATTTGCTCCATAACTTTCACTCGAATACCATCCAAACAAGAAGTTATAGGCATTACTCTATCTTCCAAAATCCAAGAGTTGAAGCTTTCTGCAACATTTGAAGTATATTCACCATGCCGCTTTCCTTGAAAAAACAAATCTGCCCAGTGATCAAAAGGTTTATCTTGTAGAAAATTTTCAGCAGCCATACCCCCAATATTCTTAAATTTAGAAAGATATCACTCAAAATCATACATATTAGAAGCTCTAGCACAAAGTTTGAATAACTCTACAACAGAAGAATCACCATTAGTTGCCTTCACAACACTACCAATATTTTGTTCCATGTGAAGCAAACAGTAGCTATGATATGAAGAGGGAAATACTTTAGGAACACCTAATATGAGACCCTAATGACGATCAGACATAAAAACTAGAGATCAGTCTTCATTTAGAATTTCTTTCAAACGGGACAAAAACCAAGACCAGTTAGATTCGTTTTCATGTGAAACAATACCCATAGCAAGAGGAAAGAAACCTTCAAAATAATTAATTTATGACCTTTCAAAACTAAGATACATGAGCCTCATTAAGCATCAGAAATATGATAGTAATGTCTGGCAAACACAATTGAATTAGACTCAAAATGATATATGAATATATCATATATTTTATATTAGTCTTTTAGTACCTTACTGTCTAAACATTAATACTACAAACACTTCCAGTGGAACCATTGATAAATAAAGCAAACAAATCTAGTGTAAGCGTTGTTGCATTACAATTAGTTAATGTGCATAAAAATGATAGTTTCATGTATCATACGTACAAAAATAACCAAGAAAAAGAAAACAAAAGTAAAATTAAACTCGTACCTTGATTAGCATTTTTAGAAGTAGCAGCTAACAAAACTCCAGGTCTTCCCTTCAAATGAGCATCATCAAAAAATATTAATGGTCTGCAGTGTTTAAAACCAAGCGAGCAAGCACCAAAAGCAAGACAAATTCTCTCAAACTGATTGGTTGAAGAATCAACATCCATAGATACATAACTACCAGGATTATACTATTGCAATGCCTCCGAATACCAACGTAAATCATTATATGACATCGCATCATCCCCATATATCTCTTTCAATGCAAACTGTTTTCCGCTATAAGCATAATAGTATAATAGATTGAAATAATACTCGCTTCTAAATTCCGCAATGATATCCTTCGACTTCTTCATAGGAGCATCCCGAATTTGATCCAAAATCAAAGATTTAACAAATCTACTTGAAATAGTTACTCTATTAACATCTCTAAGAACCGCTCCACACGAATGATTAAAATTATAAGTTCTAATAAAAAATCGAGAGAGTAAGCCCGGATCCGAAGAAGCATTAACATAAAACTTGCAACCATCATTAATCCAAGAACAATTTACCGAAATTCTATCCGGAGCGTTTCTAACAAAAATCAAAGCATAACCATATTTTATTTGATACGCCATTAAAAACTCCCTAAAATCCTCAGCTCCATCAAAACAAAAACCAAGAAAATCCACAATATTTTTCTGCGAACCTTTCTTTAACATATCTTTCAAATAATGAGATGAATCGGCATGTGACTCGCAATTTGTTCCAGAATTACTACCAATCGAAGTGCTTTGTATGCTTTCAGAACCCAAAGCACAACCATTACTATCAGATTCCGTAACACTAACATTCTCCTTAACTGTAAACTTGAAATATTGACTCTTCTTAAAAGTTAGAAGACATAAAATGCTAAGCAAGTCTGAATCAATGTCGATAACTATAGTCTTATTCTCAAGAACATAAGAAATCTCAATAGAAAACTGATTAAGGTGTGGCCAAACATCACATATTTCACTTTTAACACCAAATAAAGAAGAGGCTGTGGTCAGACGAGTAGAATAACAATTCTCATTGTGTTCAAAGATAACAAGCAAACTATTTGCTTCATTATTGATAGTATCAGAACTACAAAAAAAAAATCCAATTAAAATACTTAAACGAACAAAACAGTAACAGTAAATGTTAAATTTACATATCATAACAAAATAGAACCAATGTTGCTGCTGGAAACAAGAATATATTAACTAAAAAACCGTATGATAAATAAACATATCACTGGCAAGATTATAGTTTAAATGTGAATACTGCAGTAATGCTATATAAACATAGCATAAAATAACAAACCACATATAATATTCACTAGAACGACGGAACATCATCAAACTATAAAACAATAAACATTGTTGAAGAAATGCAAAAATAAACATTAAAATCTTACTTCTCCATTGAAATAAATCCAAATTTGATATCGATTACTAGAAGAAGAACAAGCTGTATAACCTAGATGAGCAAAAAATCGATTATTAATCGACAACAATTATATGCAACAAAAAACAGAAATACTCGAAAGAAATTAAAGAAGCATACCTGAATTTACCTAATTGTTTAATGAAGATAGAAATCACCAATGGAAATCTGTAGCAAGGAAAGAAGACGAAAATCGATTGACAATGGAGAAATCGAATACAAAATTAGAGTGAGCGCCGTCCTGAATCGAGAAATCAGTGATGAAGAAGATCGCAACCAAATTAAACAAAAGAAAAAATTTAAATGTTGCCGAGTCTTTTTCCTTGGAACGAAAGTTTAACGACCGCTTCCTTCAGACGAAAAAAAAAGCGCCGCGTCCGTAGGCCCAAAAAATTTAAAAAAAACTTCCTTCAGCCCATTTTCCTGTATACAGAATTCGTTTTGAGTCGGAATTGAATGAAACCAGAAATATTTGAATCTGTTTAATCATATCTTTCTAATGGATGTAAGAAACTGAGATTTCACTTTATAGAGTGTAAGATATGTCCAATTTAAAATTCAGAAAAGTCGCTGTGGAATTTATATATATTTTAATATATATAAAGGCCTTGAAAATAGCCATTTTGCAAACAACCTCTGTTTTCGACGAAACCACTTTTGTTGGATCCGGGATGTCAAATTATTGCTAGATTTCAAAATTCATAATTTTTGAAATCAATATGTGAGCGTGGCATAAGAAAACGTGTTTGAATAGTTTCTGCCAATTTCGATCGACCAGAAAATGGCCATTTTTCAGACGATCTCGGAATTTGACGAAATTAGTTTTGTTATGACCGTATCATCAATACGAAGCTAGAAAATATTTTTTGGGTATTTCTGGAGTCCGTATGTGACCCCGGTAAATTGAAATGTGCGTTCAAATTCAATTTATAGATTTATATTTTGATTTTGACGAAAACTGATCGAAACGATCGAATCATCTTACGATACATATCCCGTTATGTTCGGAGTGGGGGTAATTAGCTAGAGACGACAGTCGGTGGGTTTGATTTCGAGTTCAAAATGAAAAGTTACTTTTTGGAGAAAATTAATATATATATATATATATATATATATATATATGCATATAGGCCCTCCCTCCTTATTCTCTCTTACCCCGTTAGTTTTCTTAAAAGGAAAAAAAACCCAAATCGAAGTCACGCCTCCTCCTCCATCGCCATCGCCTCCTCACCTCCGCTCCGCCTTCATTTCCTCCTTCTCCTCAACGTCCGTCACCTCCTCCTTTCCTCGAGACCGCAATCCACCCAACCACCTCATGAAACCGTCAGCGTCGAAGGCCGCTCCGCCTCCTTCACCAGTTCTGCCGCAGCTCCGACCATCTTCCTCCCGCTCGCCCCCAACAATCTGCTCCTTCGCACCTGCTCCCGTCTAACGTCCGCAACTACGAGCCTACAGCCACCAAACCGCCGCTTCCCCATCTTCTCCTCCTCTATTTATCAACCCATCGCTCCTTTGCCTGAGCCACCAAGCCCTCAGCCACCCACGACCAGCGAGAACCCCTCCTCCCGCTTAGAACAGTGAGTTTATTTTATTTTATATACATTTAGTTCATTTTTAGTCTTAAAATATAATTTTTATATAGGCGAGATAAAAATCCAATCTTTTTATATTATCAAAAGAATAAAAATATGATTTTTATATTATAGAAAGAATAAAAATATAATTTTTATATATGTAGCAAAATAGAAATCTGATTTTTATTATATATAGTGAGATAAAAATGTGATTTTATATGTGAACAGCGAGAAAATGAAGTTGGAATGTTGGGCGAATCCAAACCATTCAGAAACAGAGAATGGTGGAGTGGAACACAAAGGTGAGAACTCCTCACTTTTATTTTAATTTTTAGTTGAAATATATACTAGGATGCAGATGGTGCTTAGCAGCACTTGACACCCGTCGTCAACAGGCCATGGATGGCTTGTTTGTTTGATTGATGTGTTGTGAAAAATGATTGCGTGTAGTGGATTGAATAAATATTTTATAGTTAAAAATATAATTTTTAATGTGTATATAAAATAAATATTTATAAACAAATCGGACGATTTGTTTATATACACTGATTTGACTGATATTGATTGGGACGATAAATTTTACACATCGCCCAACTGCATAAATAAAATCTGTGTTTGTTGTTTTGAAACCCCACATGGGTATTGGGATGATATTTGACGTACACTAATCCCGATTGTTTAGTTGTATGTCAATCGATGGTTTGACAGACTGTGTAAGCGTTAATTATTTATATTTAATGCTTATGTAGTTGTGTGGTGCACTCTGGATGATGGTTTATGATTTATCATTGCTATTATATACATGTGTTGTAGAAAATCCATATAATTAACATTATATGGTAATTGATTGGGCCTCATTCCAATTTGGAAAATAAGGAATATTATAAAAGAAAATTCATGTGTTGAATAATATAAATTCATGTGTTGAATAGAATGAAAATTCATGTGTTGAATAGTATAAATTCATGTGCTGAATAGAATAAATATTCATGTGTTGAATAAAATAAATATTCAAGTGTTGAATAGAAGAAAACATTCATGTGTTGAATAAAAGCAGTGTTAATTAGATTGACGCCATTTTAACGTGAACGTTATTTATATCGAGTATATTCGTTTTTAAAATGAATAAAGAAAAGGAATTGATTTCAAAATCTAATGTTTTGAAAATATTTTCATTTATATATCGATGATATGGAATATTCAATTTTGATTAGAAATTGAATAGGAAGTTGAAATCGTTTTGAAAACGAATTTAAAACGATTTACAAAATATGTTTTAAGAGGAAATCGGCGAAATATATATAATATATATATTAAATGGCCTGAATAGAACGCTCCGCGCCGCTGCAGTTCGCGAATTTAGACCATTGACTTCGAATGGATATTACGGGAGATCCGACCGTCGGATTCTCCTAAAACCAGAACCGTTGGGTTCATATCGAAAAGAGCTTTCTAACTAATATTAGAGATTTGAAATCTAATAGTTGGATTTGGAATTATGTCCAAATCAAATTTGGAAAAGGTCGCTGTAAGTGCAGTTCGATGGCCTTTGATGGAATTCGACTGTACGGGCCTTGATAAAATTATTAAAAATAGTAATAATTTGTGTAAAATTATAAGAAATGATTTGTGAAGAATTGGGATGAAAAACTCCATATTTGAAAAGATAAAAATATATTTTTATTGAAATGAACTAGTTTTGAACTAGAATTAAAATCCATTTATTTTTGAAATAAATAAATTGGATTTGAAAGGGTTTTAAAAGTAACCAGAATTTCCAATAATTGAATTGGAATGGATTTGAATCGAAATTGTCTTTGGAATATTTCGATGTTGGATTTCGTGATTATACAGATATTATTATGGGAATTTGAAAGATATATTAATATCGTTATTTCCAATACGATATTTGTTGGTCGTAGAATTTGATATTGAATATAAGCCGATGTATTTTATATTCAGAGCCTTATATTCAATATCAAATGGGATTTGGGTTTGTCGTGAATGGTGTCTTCATTAACACTGTTCTTAAACCCAATTGAGAAAAAGATTAAATCTTTTTTTATTTTGATTTAATGAAGTATACTAATTAAATGATATTTAATTGGAATTGAATTTGAATTGATTTTTGGGTTTATCGTGAATGGTGTTTTAAATAACACTTGTTCTTTAACCCGATAATTAATAGAATGTGATTTTGGGTTTATCGGAACTGTGTTTTAAATAACATTGGTTCTTTAACCCAGTTAAAGACAGGATATGATTTCCCAAGTTAAATAATCATTGATAGTGATTACTGGGAAGATTAAAACCAAGATGAGTTTTAATGAATCTTTAATTAGATTCAAATAATCGAGAATGGAGTATCACCAGTTTTGCTCCAGGCGATAGTTAAATCTTTAATTAGATTTGAACGTGTAATGGTAATTGAATTTACCAATAAATCGTGGTGTTAGATATGAAGTATGAGCAGTTTTATTCATGGGATGAATAGGTTGGGATTGGGAAATAAAATAAATGATTACTTCGGTGTGGTTCGCTAATCCCGACTAATTTGAATTGATATTCAAAAGAAGATTAAAGAATAAATTTAAAATTTTATCTTTGATAAAATTAATGGGAACCTTTCCTAAAGTATAAGAATATTTGAGTAAAAGAATATTCTGAATTGGAATGAGGCGTATGTTATGTTTGTGTAACACTTGTTTATTATATACGCGAGTTATTCAGAAAGACCGGGTATATCGCATTATGAATAACTGATTCGACGATGTGTCGACGATGAAGACGGTGGTCGAAGACCGGAGGTCTTCACATCGTTTGGATAATTACTGATGATCTTGATTGGGATGTACACCCAAGAGGAGGGAATCAGTTGGTGATCGTCCAGACGTACTTGAAGAACGATGGATATGCGAGGTAAAAGGTGCCTCCGGTTTCGTTCAGACCCAGAATGAACTTGTAAATGGACTGTGTGTCTGACATGGGATTTTATTCTGTGTGATCGATTTCTATTAAATATATCTCTGTTTGGCGGTAGAGAATTTATTCTCTTGCTTAACACCCTTCTCTGAGACGTACGAGCTCAGAGGTTATATATTGATGGATATCAATCGCATGGAGTGAATTGCCTGTGTGGCATGCCTAAGTGGCAATTGGTCATGGCTTCTATTGAAAAGAAAAATCTTGTGGTTGATGATCAAAGCACCGCCTGTGTGGCATAGCTTTGTGTAACGTTGATTTGCGAGACTCACACCCCGGTTGTGAACCAGAAACAGGAGAGGACCTCAGGGAGGGCATGCGTTTACTTCTAGCTAGGGTGGTGTCAGTGACCTACCAGCCCTGACATTTATATTATTTTTACCTGTGTGGTTGTTGCTGTTGCGAGGCGCCTCAGATATATCAGTGACTATGTGGAGCCGATGGAGTCATTTGGCTCATTTACGCCCCAAAGGTCGGGGAAACGCAGTGTTTAGGCATTTTAATCCACATCGGTGGACCGGCCCTGACGATCCAAAGGCTTGACAGAGTACTTGCCTGAGACTCGGGCTAGACAGTCTCGAATTCAGTAGAGGACTATCTTTTGCCTCGGTTCACAGATGGAAACCCAACTTCCAATACGTGACTTTGCGGTTTTGATTATATACCTATATATGGCGACATAGTGGTATGGGGCACTTATGCCGTCTATGATTGATACTTATGATTGAAATTGTTTTGACACCACTTATAGTAATAAAAAAACATGAAATTTGATGTACCGAGCATTCTTGGCTATTATAAGGTAAAAACCCTATCCTCCGGCTTGCGTTGCATTGTGTGATGGGACCTGGGTCTTATAATAGCTTCATTGTTCTTTATTTAGCATTGCGCTGTTGTTTTATGCACTGGTATTCTTGGGAGGAAACCCGTTCCGTGTTATACGGCGTGGTCCCTTGATTTACTTAACTTTAAAATAAAGATTAACAACTGTTTTAGTTCTCACACCAGTCACATTACTGACCTGGAGTTTATTATTTTAACCTAAACTCTAGGTGCCCTTATTTTCGAGACGGGCAGCTAGTAGTTTTGGTTTTGCAGATTTATATTCACAGGAACCTGGTTTACAGCTGGAATGATATCCGGAAAGCTCTGTATCCGTATATCTCTTTCAGTTGTGTATTGTATTATTTTTCCGCTGCTATGTAATGTATTGTAATCTCTAATATTTTGTGATGTATATTATTTATTCATACTCTGTATATTCTTGTATTCTGATGGAATTGTTGTAATAAGCAATGAAATGTTCTTCCGTTTGTGTTCTGATTCGTCTTATCCTCTGTACAATCCGTGCTTTCCTTCACGGGGAAGTTCGGGTCATTACACGTCTCTTTGGAAATGGTTTAGTGTTGAGTGGACACTCTACACTTTCTAACGAAGTTTCTAATTCTTCTTATTTGATATTCATGGGTTCTTGTTCTTGTTGCATTCGAGCTTGTTTGTCTTCGAATGTCTCATAAGGCTTGAAGGTGAGTGGAATTTGCATAAGGTGTATGTTTGTGGATTCAAACACTTTTCTTGATATAAACTCTTCTCCATTGAGATCAACTCTGAAATATTTAGTAAGGTAAACTCCATAATAAAAAGTGTTTTCTCTAGTGGACATTTATTTGGGCTTAAGTTGTTTTAAAATCATACCAGACTAATTAATGTTATAAGTACCAATGATAGCAAATAGTGCTTTTTGGACTTTGAGGGTGAGGTTATTGAAGTTTTCGGAATGAGGAGTGACGATATGTTGAAGGAGGAGGTTAAATATTCTTTCTTTTGGGCGGAAAAGCGATTATTGAATTCCAAATGAGCATTGCTTTCAAATATGTGATGAAAGGTTTCCAAATCGGTTTCATCAATTTTGAATTCCGAAAAATCCAACCCCGTGCTCTTATATTTTAAGTTATTGCCCAAGATTCGTAATCTGGAACAGTTTGAGTGTCTTTTATGCTACTCCATATTTGATTTCCATCTCCTTCGTAAAAGTCACGATTAAGATTTGCATAGAACATTTTGACGAGTTTCGAGTAACATACTTCATTGTTATTCCAAGCATCAACCAAACTTAGAACTTCGTTTTGACTGAAGAGACAAGAAAGATCATAAGATTGAAAATCTTCAAAGATGGTGAAAGCATCTGTTGCTAAGTAGTCAACATAGGTTTTGATTGCTTCTTTATCATTTTAAAGATAGCTTTTGGTGGTTTTGGTTAATTTCAATTTTTGAGATGTGCTTGAGGAAGCCATTAGAGAGTTTGTTTCTAAGGGTATAGATATGAAGAAAGTAGTTTGAAATTTGAATGAGAGGTAGAGAGAATAAGATTGGATATATAAATAAATGTGAAAATAAGCGTCAGGTCCCTAAAAGGTTTTAAAATATAAATGACATCCATTATATGTTTACATTACAAAGCGGGTCCATGTTTCTTGACTTACGTGTTTTGGACAGAATAAATGAGCTGACACTTAAAAAAGAAATCTAAATTCTGCAAATGTTCCTAGAAGATCATGGAAACAGAAAAAAACTTGCATACATGTGTGCAAGTACTCACAATTGTTGCACACATGTATGTAAGTATTCACAAAGCAATTTATGTTGAAATACTTCAGATATTCTTACATGTATGTGTGCAACTATTTTAAAATATATGCACACATGTATGCAAATATTGCATGAAGGTTTGGCGTTGAAAAATATGCTTGCGAATTGTTGCACACATGTATGCAAGTATTCTGCAATACCTGCATCCATGTATGCACACATGTGAATTTTTGCATACTTGTATGCAAAATTTCTGTAATACTTGCATGCCTGTATGCAAGAAAACCAACACAGATGCATGACTGAAATACTTGCATGGATGTATGCATGAAATTCAAAATACATGCACATTAGTATGCAATTAACTGCAATTTCGTTGTTCTTCTGTAATTTTGATTTTTGACGTGTTTTTGATGGTTTTTTTATCTGATTTTTTTTTACATTTTATTGTTTTAATTCAATATGAGTTTAAGTGATTTTTTTAGGAATTTTTGAAAAATAGGGACCTAACTTATAATAAGTTTAGGACTGGATGCGAGCCTAATTTTGAAACTTTCCAGGAATATGTGCCAAATAGACCCTTATTAGAGATTGGAGGGGCAAAACTTTTCTGAAATCAATGACACCTTTCCAGACCTTGGAAGTTGGTGAAAAGTTGGAGGGAATTTTGTAAGTTTAAACTTTTGAAATTCAATTTTTGAATTTCATTTTCTGGTCTTTATGTCGACATGCCCTTCTATGTATATCGACATACATGCAGAAATTCAAAAAACATATGGTTTTGGCTTTTGGTTTTAAATTACCGATTTATATTTCAAGTTTTATTATTTTACTAAAATAAAATTGATCCTAACAAACATCTAAAATTTATTTTATTATTATATTTATTAATTATTAAATTCAAATTTCAAATTTCAAATTTGAGTTTTAAAATTCAAGTTTGAATTTTAAAGTTTAAATTTTGAATACAAAGCAATGCATTCAAAAAAAGCAAACTAAACATCCATTCAACCAAAAAATTAAAAATTAATTAAGGCATCCCCGGTTTTTAGATCCATTTCTTCGATATTCTCCGAATTCTGAATTGCTATGAAACACATATTTGTATTTTTGATTTCTGGCTCTTCATCACTTGATGAATCTGAATAGTCTACGGTTGCTGCGTAGGCCCTATTTCTTTTCTTCGATGAATTATTATTGTCTATCTGTTGATTTGATTTATCTAGATATGGACACATTCTCTTTATATGGCATGGTTTATTACTGTTGTAACATCAATCATTATTTCTTCCTGAACCGCCTTAATTATTTCTCTGGAGATTATTTCTTCGTTTGTATCTGGGAAATTTTATGAAATTTCTAGTTATTAAGGCAATTTCTTCATCGTCTTCACTACTTGAGTCAAGACCATTTGTTGTCGCTTTGAATGCAATAGATTTCTTTTTTGTAGGCTTATTTTCCTTTCTTTTATAGTAATTGAACTTCAAACGACATTAAATTCCTATTTAACTCCTCAATCTTCATTTCACTAACATATTGGGTTCTTCAATTACCAACATTTTATGATCCCATTATGGAGTCAATGAACTCAATATTTTTCTGACTTGGTCTTCTTTTGAATAAGTCTTTCCCAATGCCATTAATGAATGCACTATCTCTTGAAATCTGCAATACATATCGGAAATAGATTCAGTCTCGTTCATTTTAAATAACTCAAACTGATTTATTAGCATTGATATCTTTGTTTGTTTAACTTTATTGGTTCCTTCATGAGTAACCTGTAATGTTCTCCATATTTCATAAGCAGATTTACAAACTGACATTCTATTAAATTCATTTCTATCTGATGAACAAAACGACATATTCATGGCTTTAGAATTGTTTTTTGCAGCAGCCTTTTGTTCATTAGTCTATTGTGTAAAATTAGCAGTGGGTTCAACATATGTAGTTTGCATACTATTCCATGTGTCAAATCCTATTGATTGTAAATATATTTTCATTCTATATGCCCAATATGAATAATTACTACCATTAAATAGTGGCGGTCTTACAGTTGACTGACCCTCTACAAAGGAACTATTATTACTAGTGTTGGTTGCCATTTAATATATTTTTTAAATCAGATTATGAACTTTTTGAAAACCAAAGCTTCGATACCAATTGTTAGGGAATGCGGAATGCGAACCATAAGGCAAAAATAATACTAGAGGGGGGATGAATAGTGTTTATAAGGAATTTATGAAATTCTAAAACTTATATGATCTATTATATGAATCCACAGTAGAGATGATCACAAACACAGACTCAAACACAAAGACAGAAACTAATAAAAATGAAATGCAGAAAAGGAAAGAATACACCGGATTTTATACTTGTTCGGATTACTCCTACGTCCTGTCCCACACGACACTGGATTGCGTAGAGTTTTGTTAAGTTGATATCCAAGTGCAATCCACTTGGTTTCACAGCTACAAGGTAAACACTGCTCCAAACACCCTTGATTTCACGGCTACAAAGTTAATGTCGCTCATATTCCTTGATTTCTGGGCTACAAGTAACATACCCTTTCCTAAAAAATTCCCAAATGATTACAACAACCCTATAACTCTTCAATAGCACTTCAATTCAGAGAGTAATGGATAAAGAGTTAGAAAAAAGAAGTTTTATGTGATTCGAGTAGAAATTGGCAAAATAGAAGTATAAAATAAAATAAAATAAAATAAGAAGTATTAATGGTGGGATGAAGAGAGTGCAGATGGAGAAGAAGAATGGTTAAAAAAATCGAAATCAACCTCTGTTACTACCGAAATTAACACCGATACAAGTGACGGTGAAGGTGTATCGGACCGCCACGAGCATAAAGAGAATCATCCGTAAGAAAGAAGTCAAGCACAAGGTAAAACCGAAAGCATAATAGAATGATTCGAAAGTCAGGCAGCCGACACCATCGTTGGAGAAAAGAACTCATACAAAAGAAGGGTACCAATATGGTAGTTACCATAGGAAAGGAAGATAACAGAACTCCCAGAACCGGAAGCCAACAAGGAGAGAGACTAGGAATCTTACACACCTTGACCTAGAAGGACAGAAGGGCTATCGGTATTAACTTGCTTAATATCGATACATCAAGAAACGAGAGCATCGAAAGTACAAGGGAGTCATTCGGGAGCCATTTACCGAGACCACCAGTAGATGATCATCGGAATGCCACTCTAATAACCAATTAGCAAAGCACCGGAAGTAATCCTCTGGAAAGCCGAGACATACTTTAGGCATCTACCAGAAGGCAGGCTGGAACCATCGAAGAGAGACAAGATATTCACACTAATCTACTTAGTGTCGATAGCGACAGGGGTGACGGATCTGGAAATAAACCACTTGAATCACGAAGGCAAGCTCCCCCAAGTGTTGATGACAAGACCAAAAGCCTATGTCCGGAAGTCTGTATCCGGAATCCTGTTTCCAGAAGCCTTTATCTAGAAGCATTGACTAGATGCCTTTATCCGGAAGCCTCACTAAAAGCTATCCATGCTGACATGCACAGTATTGATTCAAAAAAGCTAGAAGAATCTCCAAAGAAGGGCTCCGGTAACCGAGACCATTCCTCCAAGTGTCGAAGACTGACACACCAAAAGCCACAAGCAAGGCGAAAAGAGCAGCCGAGGGCCAAAATAACCAGAACCAAAGGGAAAAAGCGGCTGACAGGGGCTTCTACTGGCCCAATAGCAAAAGGCGCCCCCAATTTATCTATAAATAAGACCCCACGGGTCTCATTTTCGAGGCCGATTTCTCATTTCTCATTCTTGTATTCTCTTTCTCTAGAATAAATCCTAATTTCTAAATCAATTTGAGAATTTCTATTGTAATCACTTATGTACTTCAAATCAATGATCAATAAAGAGTGGATCAACACTTAGCGTATTCCCTTAAGTGTTTCTACATGTTTTTCTTAGCTATTCCCCATATAACCTATAATAGGTCTATTGTATGATTACAGGTTCCCACTCAATCCTAGACTTGCAGAACCCCTTCCAACAAGCCTTTTAGTCCTTATCGAGGGTTGCGTTTAGGGATCCCTTATCCTAAGATAACTATTGGTTCTTCAGTCGCTTAAGCGTGATGCTCACCCCATTGAGGGAAGAGTAACTAATTTTTCGGGCTATAAACCTTGATATCTAGGAAACGGTGAACTAACTCAAACTCGTGAAAGCTAAATAACTCCATTTCCCCTTAGGTCAACTTCCGTAGATCTATTTCCGGTGTTGATGAAAAATATCATTAATATTTTGGCGCTAAAAGAACGGCCTGAACCTTCGACCTTTTGGTTAACCTTACCCCATATCTAAATGTGACGTTCCGTTCCCGGTTGGACTAAGCTTTGAAGAAGAAGAAAGTATGAACAGAAGGTCTCTACGAGTTACTAATGAGTTTCCCATGGTTACATCAAGTATTAATGAGCCATGGGTAGTCGAGAAGGTTAGGTTAGAAGCCTTGCACATTCAAGAAAAAGGAAGAGATGTAGAGCCTTATGACCTTGATCGCTGGAGCATTAACCCCTTCCATTTAGGGCCGATCCCATTCTTTGCCCTAAGAAACTGTACAACAGAAGAACACAATCCCTTTCTTCGTATCGAGGAAGCCATTCAAACGCAGGCTAAAGGAACAATATTTGGGAAAAGGATCGAAAAAGGTTCCACTTATCCCACTGCAAAAGATTCTAAAAGAAATACGCCCTTGTACCAGAACACAGCTAAAAGAAAGTTTGAGGATAGAAAAGAGGTAATAGAGTCTAGAGGTAAAAAGGCTAAGTTCCAACGTCAAAAGAAGGCCATCGAATCAATATTACCAACAGGTTGTGAGCTTACTACATCAATCGAGGGTATCTACTTTCTGACTAAGCGTGAATTAAATTTTTGGCCTTCGTCCAAGAAGAAACCCAAGAATGGAACCAAATTGAAGAGAACTTATTGCTACTACAACATGATGAATGAATATGAAGCCAATGATTGTAGAGTTTTAGAGGGAATGATTGTCAACTTCTTAAGACAAGGAAAGTCGTACATATATGTAAAGAAAACATAGTTAACTACAACAACAGACTCTTTGAGAAAAAGGTTATCTACATAATGGAAACCCCCTCAAAACTTGGAATGCCCAAAGATGGGTCAACCACAAATGGACGAAAACCCTTGTCACTGCCAAGTTAGCCAAGGCAAGGCACCCCCCAGAGTGGGGTGGTGTGTAAGCCTTTCTCTGCGCCCGACTCAGAAAGGGCTAGGTTAAAGCATCAAAAGCATAAGCCTCCGACCCACACCAGAAATAGTCATGATGGAGAATCTAATTAGCATGCCTTGCCTCTACTCGTAGAAGAGTATGCCATGCTTCTGCCATGAACTAAGCACGTCCTACCTTTGCTCGCAAAAGGGAACGTTCTACCTCAGCTTATGTTCCGGGTTACCCGCAAAAGGGAGCGGAAACCCTTATCATCACCTACGATGGTCAGGATAGGGCACCCCTTTGAGGGGTAGAGTGTAAGCCTCTATCATCGCACACAATGGTCAAGTGATATACATGTAAATGTGTATATTTTATCCACTTATTTATCTTGTTTTCTCTTAAAAATAATTTATACTATGTATTTATAGTTGTGTTTTCAGGTTTTTTAAGATGAATGGAATTGATGCACTTAATTGTTGAAAAGCTTGAAGAATTTATGTAAGAAAAGTGTTGATTTTGAGAAGTAGATTAAAGCTTGAAGAAATATTGTTGTTCAACCAACTTCTGCCGCATATTTTAAGGATTCAATGCCTTTTCATAAAGATAGCTTGTCGCAGATATTATGGAGTTCCTATTCATGCACAAAACAGTTAGAGTTGATGCCATTTGATGCCCACAAGCTATGACACTTGCAAATCCATTCTTACGCATTCACATTTAGCTAGTTGGTTTATGTGTTATTTTTAAAAAGGCTTTTGTCCCACATTGTATAATAGGCCTCTTAGTCTTGGCCTAGGAAACTATAAATACACTTGTATTTAGTTTATTTGGATTCATTCAACATTAGGTTTTGTTATGTAATTCTTTGCTTGGAATAAAATTCTTCTTCACTGTTCTTTTTGCTTTTAGTTTTTTTATTTACATGTTATTTTCTTTTCTGCAAGTAGATTAGATTGTCCTTTATTTTATTTTTATTTTCTTTTCTTATTTTTGTTCTATGTTGCAATCTACGTTTGTTGTCAGGATAATAAACATGAGAGGCTAATCCCTTTAATTTAGGGGTGATGAAGCTCTCTAATCACATAGATTCAACATAGTTTGTTTTTCATAGTCTCTATTTGTACTTATTGAAGAATGGATGTTTAGTGTATTTTGTTGATGATGCTTGGTTTTGATGATCTATGCTTCTAATTAATAGAGGATATATTATGCGTGATTAAATGACATAACAAAAATTGCCTTTTCGTCTATATATGATTTTGGTAAAAAGAGGAAGTGTTAATCAACATTTGATATTCTATATAACTAACTAATAGTAAATAGAGTATTCTTAAAATTGATATTGCTTTCAACTTGTTGTCTTTTTCATGAGAACTAAATAGTGAATTAGATTTGTGCTATAGTTTGATGACTTATGTTATGCTAATTAATAGCATAAATATGTCATACTTATGATAAACACAATATCTAACCTCACTTATGACAAACAAATAGATAGCATAACTTCATCATGTTGATTTGTGTGATCTAGAGAGTGAAAAGACCTCTAAATTGCTCTTAACCAATAGTTGCATTCTCAACTTAGTCATTCATTTTGTTAAATTTTAGTTAACATATTTTAAAGTTTGGTTTAATTTAATTGTATAGAATTTAAAATTATTCTTTCCCTGTGGATCGACTCGTATTCTCTAACATACTACAAGTGTACGCTGTGCGCTTGCGGTTTATTACACTTCGCGGCGATATTCTAATTCACAGAATATTTGTCGTCGAACAAGATTTTGGCGCCGTTGCCGGGGAAAGGAATTAGTTTTAATTTTATTCTTCGAATTAATTTTCTTATTTGTGTTCTACTAAAAAAAAGAAAAAAAGGAGATCGTGTGTTTGTTTGTTTTATTTCACTTTAATTTGTTTGTTTGTGTGTGTCATTGTGCCTTGTTTTAGTGTTCTTAGTTTTCTTTCCAAAAAAAAAATTATTGTTCCATTTTATAGTTAGTTGTGTGAATTGCATTTGTTTTGTGTGTGTGTTTGTAATTGCATTTGTGAATATTCGCTTGTACTATCTGTCTATTTCATCTCTCTTCATAAAAAAAATCCAGTCATTTATCTTCCAGTTATTAGAAATAGAAAAAAAAACACTTGCCTTTTGTTCAGTCTCTTTCCCATTTTTCGTGTTTTCAATTTCCTTTATTTCTTTCCCTTTATCTCTCTCATTTATTCCTTTCCTTTGTACACTTCTTACAAAAAAAGAAATAAAAAAATTAAAACCCAATTTATTGCTTACCATTTTTTTTCCCTCCTTCCTCTGTAATTTCTTTCCCCTTTCTGCCTCAATATACCTGTTGGCTCGCTTTTTGACCAAGCCACCCAGGATCATTCGTAAGAGGAAAGCAAGAAATCACGATCCCCAAGAATATGAAGGAACGGATCGCACTCTATCGACTCGCCCAGGAACGGATCGCACTCCATCGTCTCGCCCAATATCGTTTCGCGTACCATCGTCTCGACCACTATCGGATCGCCCCATCTCATCAGCGAACGACGCAGCCGGGCGATCCGATCCAAACTTACATTGTTACCCCGAGCGAACCGATCCGATCTCCTGGTGCATGGCGAACCCTCTGACCTGTTCAAGCCCGAGCTAGTCTTAAGCGATCCGAATCGCATGGATCTGGCGACACCTGTCCGCAACGGCTAATTTGACCATTTCTTCAACGGCGGCGATCCGATCCGATGCTCTCGGGATTCGTGCCACGTGTCCACGATCCGCCTAACAAAATCAGCTATAAATAGCCCAGAGCTTGGCATTTTTCGGGATCCTTTTGGCAATATTGAGCATTGAATCCGCCATTGTTGTCAAACTACTGAAATATTGAGATAAATCATTGTTGTATTAGCTTTTAAAGCATAATCAATAATATATAAAGTGGACGTAGGCTCGTTAACGCCGAACCACTATAAATTCTGAGTGTCATTTTCCTTTTTCTTTTTCTTCATCTGAAATTCTCTACTGTGCATAACAATTTGGGTGTTAGGTCCAAATTTCGATCTAACATTTTTGGTGCTTTCACTGAGAAACTCAGTCCTAAAGTTTCACTATTCGCTTCTTTGAAGATTCCAGCGATTCGGATATCATGGCTGGAAAAAGATCTAAAGCTTCGCAGACCAACGAAACGATTGAAGAGAGTGTGCACGAACTGGGCGACGAAGAAACTCTGGATCGCGGAGCGCAGGGGGCGAACCGATCCGATGAAGACATCGCGTTCCGAGTCGATGAGAACGAGACGATCCAGGCCGCTGAAGGGGTTGTTACTCGATCTCGAGGTAACGTCTCGCAACCTCTGCGTACCACCACCACGAGTCGATCTCAGGGGGGCGCAGCGAATCGCCCTCCACGAACCGCAGCTATCCGAACTGATGGTCAGACTACAACTCGACCTGGGAAGGAACCTATGACCCGCTCTTATCGTCCAGGAACCTCTGCTCGACCCGGATCGAGCTCTTTGCGCATAAGAGAGAGTGATGATGACCAATATGATCCCGCTGCTCCTGTCACTGAGGGGGATCTCTCTCGCTTCGCCGAAATGTGGGATAGGTTGTTTGATGAGTTGGCTGCCCAAAGGCAGGAGAGTTCCATCCTGCGGCAAAATATGACGGCTATGGATAGAAGACTTGATGAGCTAGCAAGGCAAAGAACATCGCCGGTTCGTTCACTCACCCCAGTATATCCTTCTTCGTCTGAAGAATCGCCGAGACCTCCGCGGCGACCATATGAGAGAGCCGAAAACATAGAACAGCTTCGGTTCGGAACCCTGCCCTCACAGGAAGAAGAAGCGCTAGGGGAGGGGCCTTCGAACCGTAATGTTAATGATCAAGCAACGGCTCTCAGGACTCGAGATGTGAACAGTCCTGTGCATAACAGACCACCTCAGCCCCATCGCCGCACGCATACTCATGATAACAGGGGGCAGCGTAGCCCCATCCGAGCCCCAGATTTTGTGACTGCTCCCCGAAGAGAGATCAGAGAACCTCGCCGGGCCAGAGGCACTGACCTTGAACCTCCTTTGACTAGTGCAAATGTTGCAGCCATGGTCCACCAGATTCTGGCCGACAGCCGTGGACAGCGGAACGAAGACTGGGGAATCGACCGCAGTCATACTCCTTTTACTGACGATATTTTGGATGCGACTTTTCCAAGGCGTTTCAACATGCCACAAATGAACCGATATGCGGGAAGATCTGATCATGTCCAGCACCTAATGAGATACTCTTGGTCGATGACCGCTGCCGCCGCTTCTAACGCGGTTAAGTGTAAAGCGTTTCCCATATTCCTAGAGGACGTGGCATTGTTATGGTTTACTCGCCTGCCGGCGAGATCGATTTCTAGCTTCAGGGAGCTGAGCGAGAAGTTCGTAGAACAATTCCATATCTACGCACAGAAGACAAAAAGCGTGATCGATTTATTCCTTGTCAAACAGCGACCAGGCGAGAGTTTAAAGATGTACCTTGATCGTTTCAATTTGGCCGCCACTGAGGTTAAAGATCCTCATGAACCGACCATTGTCGCAGCACTGATTGACGGAGTGGATAAGGACACTGAATTCGGGAGGTACTTGGCAGGCAAACCGCCCCACACTAGAGAGTTATTCTATGAGAAAGCCAACGTACATCTACGCCGGGAAGAGGTATACGCAAACCGAAAGGTTAAAACAACTGATAAGGAGGAAATTCAGAGTAATGTCGCCATCAAACAGACTGGAGACAGCTCGGGGAAAGTTGAAGTTAACGTCGGAAATCAGAATCAGGGTGGTCGCCAACCCGGTAACAACAATAACAATGGTAACGGCAACAACCGGAAGAGGGGCCGAGGGAACGACTCCCAGAGAAGGACTCGTCCCAGGGCCTTTGAAAGTTATACACCCATAAGTGATACTCTGGAAAATATCTTCATGGATGCGTACGAAGTCCTCCAGAATAAGAGGCCACCTCCTAGAGAGTCGACAGAGAAAGAGCGTGAGACAGGGAAGTTTTGTCTCTTTCATCAAATCCACGGCCATTCGACGAACGAATGTCGTCACCTGAGGGATGTAGTCGAAAGGTTGCTTCGAGAAGGAAAGCTAGATGAATACAGAGTAACGCCTAGGGACAGGGGGCAAGCAGTGCAGGCCCCGAATCAGAATCAAAATCAACTTGCTGCTAGGCCGACTGCTCAGCAAAAAGGAAAGAATATTGTTATCAATACCGTGATCGGAGGACTTTATCTTGCTGGGCACAGTTCCAAAGCATTGGATCAATACGTCAATGCGGCCAAACAACACCTCGAGGTGGGGGAATGTAGCTACCCCGAGGACAGTATCCCGGTGAAGCAGCAGAAGATGATGACCGATGATGTTGTTTTCCGAGAACGAGAAAGCATCGGAGTCCATGCTCCAACTGAAGATCCACTTGTAATTACGATACCCATTGGGCCAGCCACTGTTCATAAGGTTCTGGTGGACAACGGGAGTTCCGTTAATATTCTCTTCAAAAAGGCCTTTGACCAGATGAATTTTGAAATAAAAGACTTGAAGCCCTGCCAAGGATGGATCCGCGGATTCAACGGAGCATCCACCGCTCCAATGGGTTATGTAGAGTTGCCAGTTACACTTGGGGAAGGGGAACGCCAGAGAGTGAGAATCCTTCCCTTTGTGGTTTTGGATGTTGAATCGCCATACAATGCCTTTTTGGGCCGACCGGCCCTCGCAAAGTTCAGAGCCTGTATAGCCCCCTGGTGCTTGTTATTGAAATTCCCCACAGAAGCTGGCATTGGTATCGTCAGAGGGGATCAAGTTGCTGCGCGAGCGTGTTATGTTGCCGAACTAAAGTTACTTCGCAATGGAGGGGATATCGAAACTAAAGGCACCTCTCCCCCTCAGGGGGCGGAGACCTTATAGCAACCAAAGAGGATAATCGTTGGAAAGTCGCCCAGAGAGATGCCCGAGGATATAGATCCCAGAGAGGATCAAGAACCCGGGGGCAAAATGGCAACTCCCAACGAGGCGACTGTGGATGTACCAATCGATGACAGTGACCCGGAGAAGGTCCTTAAGATTGGATCCCAGTTAAGTTCGAATCTTGCTAAAGAATTGACGGATTTCTTAAAGAACAATTTGGATGTATTTGCTTGGACCCACGCGGACATGTGTGGGATATCCCCATCAATCATGAGCCATTCCTTGAGCATTAACCCCAAACATCCTCCAGTAAAGCAAAAAAGGCGAATGCTGAGCCCAGAGAGGTCCGCTGCCTTGAAAGAAGAGGTTGGAAAGCTAAAGAGTAATGGGTTTATCAGAGATTCAACCTACCCAGACTGGATTTCGAACCCAGTCCTGGTAAAGAAGGCCAACGGGAAGTGGCGAACGTGTATCGACTTCTCGGATTTGAACAAGGCTTGTCCAAAAGATAGTTTCCCATTACCTCGAATTGACCAGTTGGTAGACTCGACGGCAGGTCACGAGCTTCTCTCATTTATGGATGCTTATTCAGGATACAACCAAATTTCGATGCATGTTCCAGATCAAGAGCACACTAGTTTTATCACTGATCTGGGATTATATTGTTATGTGGTAATGCCCTTTGGTTTGAAGAACGCAGGCGCTACATATCAACGTTTGGTCAACAGAATGTATTATAACCAAATCGGGAAAACAATGGAAGTATACGTCGACGATATGTTGGTTAAGTCCAAGAAATCTTCTCAACACACCACTGACTTGGCGGAGATGTTCGGCATTCTTCGAAAGTATGGAATGAAACTCAATCCAACCAAGTGTTCATTCGGTGTTGCTTCTGGAAAATTCTTGAGATTCATTGTCAGTTCCCGTGGTATCGAGATTAATCCAGACCAGATCACGGCAATCAGAAACATTCAGGAACCTAGGCAAATTTGGGATGTGCAAAGCCTTGCCGGAAAAGTGGCCACACTAAGCAGATTTATCTCCAGGGCTACAGATAAGTGCATTCCGTTCTTTGAATTAATAAAGCGAGGAAAACGCCACTTTAAATGGACACCTGACTGCGTAGAAGCATTTCAGAATTTGCTCAGGCACTTGGAGAAACCTCCGATTCTATCTAAACCAATAGATCACGAGGATTTATTCGTGTATTTGGCAGTGTCATCCCACGCGATCAGCTCAGCGTTGGTAAGGGAAGAGGATAAGGTCCAAAGACCTGTGTATTATGTGAGCAAAAAGTTGACAGCAGCAGAGCGTAATTATCCATGGATAGAGAAGCTGGCGTATAGTTTACTGATTGCCTCCAGAAAACTTCGGCACTACTTTCAGGCACATCCTGTCACCATATACACCGATCATCCACTCAAGCAAGTTTTACAGAGACCAGAGGCATCTGGAAGGTTACTCAAATGGAATATTGAGTTGAGTCAATTTGACTTGAACTTTCAGCCCAGACGGTCAATTCGGGGGCAAGTGATAGCCGACTTCATAGCAGAGTTCACTGTTCCTGAAGAAGATATAGCAAACGAAGAAGTGGAACCTTCAAAGTTACTTTTTGATCCTAATGCCTGGAGGTTGTATACTGATGGCGCTAGGAACGACGAAAGATCCGGCGCTGGAATAGTGCTTGAAACCCCCGAGAAACGATTGATAACCTATGCAATCCGAATGGAGTTTCAGGCCACTAACAACGATTCCGAATATGAAGCTCTGATAGCCGGATTAAAGATCGCAAAGGAACTAGAAGTCACAAAGCTGAGCATCTTTTGTGACTCCAAGTTAGTTGTGAATCAAGTCACTGGAAGATTCCAAGCTAAAAGTGCAAGATTGATTCTATACTTAAAGAAAGTGAAAGAACCGCTGAATGATTTTGATCACTACAGCATATCTCATATTCCGCGGTCAGAGAATCAGCAGGCAGACAAGTTGGCAAAGATGGCTAGTTCCGACGATCCTGAAGTGACTGGGCTAGCCCCCGTTGAAGTACTTCGGTCCCCCAGCATAGATCAGATGGAAATCGACCTAGTACTAGAGACGGAACTAGAAAGGGAGTCCTGGATGACCCCTATAAAGAATTTCCTAATGGATGGAACGCTTCCGACCAAGAAAAGCGAGAGGCGTAAAGTGATTCGTAAAGCCACCCGATACGTTCTGCAAGGCGGAGTTCTTTATAGGCAAGGGTTTTCAATGCCCCTCCTTCGGTGCATAGCCCACGATGACATCAAGCGTGTGCTGCAAGAAGTCCACGAAGGCGAATGTGGCGACCACACTGGAGGACAAACTTTGGCGAAAAAGGTATTGCGGCATGGTTATTTCTGGCCTACCATAAACAAGGATGCGGTAAGATATGCACGACAATGTGATGCGTGCCAAAGATTTTCAAAGATACCTAGAGCGCCTCCAAGTCAGTTGAAAACAATGATGAGTCCATGGCCCTTCGCTATGTGGGGAATTGATATCATAGGAAGCCTCCCCATAGCAAGGGGCGGAGCAAAGTTCGCTATTGTGGCCGTAGATTATTTCACTAAGTGGGTCGAGGCTGAACCACTAACTACAATCACAACTAAACGAGTGATCAACTTCATCGTGAAAAACATCATCTGTCGATTTGGGATTCCAAAGATTGTAATAACAGACAACGGAACTCAGTTCGATAGTGTTGAATTCAGAAACTTCTGCCAAAAATACCACATCGAGAATCGGTACACCTCTGTGGCACACCCACAATCGAACGGGCAAGTCGAAGCGGCAAATAAAGTAATTAAGTCCATTCTGAAAAAAAGAATGAAGCGGGCTAGAGCCATGTGGGCTGATGAATTGCCCTTGGCACTATGGGCCTACAGGACAACATATAAATCAGCAACGGGACATACCCCATTCTCCCTTGCTTTTGGAACGGAAGCAGTCATCCCGGTTGAGATAAAGGTACCTTCTCATCGGGTAACTTATTATGATCCGATGACCAATAATGAATTGCTCCTTGAGTCTCTGGATATGATCGAAGAAAAGAGGGACGAAGCGGACCTGTGTGCCCTGAGATGCAAACAACAGGTCGCCCGATATTACAACAAAAAGGTCCGAGTCCGAACCTGGAAACCCGGAGACTTGGTTCTGAAACGTGTCTTTCCACCCCCAACTCATATGGGAGCGAAGTGGGAAGGACCGTACTCTATTCTGAGCAAGCTTGATAATGGAACCTTCAAGCTGGCAACCGTAGATGGAAGGGAAATCCCCAGAGTGTGGAATGCCCAACATTTGCGGCCATATTTAACATGAGAGTTTCAAATCTATTCTTTTGCTTTGTTAAAAAACTATGTACAGGGCATGACTTGCCTAGAACAGTCTGATTCCTTAAAGCAAGAGATTATAAAGTGGAAGTAGGTCATGATTCGACCGAACCACTATAAAAATACTGTGTGTCATTTGCCTTTATTGCATCTTTATTTATTTGCCTGTTTATTTTTATGAAAATCAATGTGAATAATGCAGGTACTCGAAGTCCGGTGCCAACTGTTCCCCCCGTAGACTAATCGGAGGAACCTAAAGCCTTGGCAAAGGCTCCAACTGCTTGTCCGACTAGTTTTAATCCACGGAGCATGGGTTAAAGTGTACACCTAGGATGAGTTTGATGAGCATGCATGATTGCAGACTGCTTGGTCCGAACTCTAACTCTCCAGAGAGAGAGAGTATAAAGGCGTCTCCCATTGAGCGCTGAGAAAGAGCTCCTTTCCCGCTGAAGGATCGGGGAGCGAGTGAATCGCTGAGCTCGAACTCTAACTCTCCAGAGAGAGAGAGTATAAAGGCGTCTCCGATTGAGCGCTGAGAAATAGCTCCTTCCCCGCTGAAGGATCGGGGAGCGAATGAATCGCCGAGCACAAAACTCTAACTCTCCAGAGAGAGAGAGAGAGTATAAAAGCGTCTTCGATTGAGCGCTGAGAAAGAACATATTCCCTGCTAAAGGAACAAGGGCTGACTGAACTGCTGTTATCCCATGAAATTTCCTATGCCCCCATATTCAGAAATAGGGGGCAACTTGCCGACAATACTAATCAACCCCTAGTAAACCCCAGTCAGATGCTACAGTAACAACTGATTGGGGGGCACCATGCACTCGTATACATACACTGGATTTTGGTACAACAGTGTGGCATAGCATGAAAATTCTTCTTCCTTTTTATTGGCTGATTTGTAGTTATTATTAGTTACCTAATGACTAAACATGGAAAGTTTCTCTGAATACAGGTACACAATGATGCAAAGAGAGATAAACCCTTGTTTATATACTGCGAATCAACAAAGTGAAAAGCAACCTAGAACCAAAAGTGAGGACCAGTCTCACAATTACACTTCCTGGCCAGTGAAAAACCTAAAGACAAAATATCAACAAACAACAAACATCCTACTTACGCTTTGACCTCTTCTCTTGTTTCTGCCTCTCCAGCCTCTCCTTATCGGCTTCAGACGGATCTCCTTCCTTCCTCTTCCGCTTGTCTACGAGGGGAACATCCGACTCCTCTGAAGTCTCCTCTTCCACCCCTTTTCTCTTGCTTCTACTAGAGAGGGAAGCCAGGAAGTCATCGGGGTTTGCGAAGTGAAGCTGCCGGCTGATGGACTTGGGCTGGATTTTCACAATCATCCCAGTTTTGGGATCGAATTCCGCAAGAGGGACTACGTCCAAAGCTTCATCTCCCACCTTCTTTGAAGCCAACTCTTTCTCTTGTCTGGCTTTTCGGCTGGCCAGGGGTTCCTCATCGTCATCATCGGCCTTTTTGGTGCCGGTAACGTCCTCTTCGTCATCCACATGACGACCATCCATGTCTTTTAAAGCTTGGATAGTCTCAGCATCTTTGGGTACATCGGTGCTAGGTGCCGGGATGCTTCCTTCTACCGTTGTGACCACGACCCGCTCTGAAACATCAATCCCAACACCCGGCAGGACAGCCTCCTTCTCCACTTCTCTCTCTTTTTCAGCATCCTTGTCAACGGGCTCACCACCTGCATTACGAGAGACACACATCACTAATTCAATTGGTTGTTCTGCCAGACGACGACAATTCTCAACTGCTCTAACAAATTGTGGGGAAAAGAGAGAAATACCTTCAGCAGATGCTTCTTTTTGAGTAGTTGCAGAGGCTCCAATGACCATGGGAGTTCGACCCAAAGGGATTAATGGATCATCGGGATGATATTCCTCAACCCCGGAAGTCTTGGGCTCCACGACCGAACTCGAGCCCTCATCAGCTTTGCCTTTACCCTTAGCCAGGGTCCTCTCCTTTTCCATCTCTGCCAGAATTAGGCGACGACCCTCTGCCAGGTCCTCAGGCTCATTGTCCCTTAGGATGCTTTTCATCAATTCATCCTCATCAATTTCCTCGGCCCCCAGTCTATGTTTTTCACCTTCCACAATGGCATCCCATAAGTTGGCCAAAGTAACATGGTAATCCGGGATCCATGAGATGTTGCGAGTTTTGAGAACCTGGCCAAGAAAATCGAAAATCATTTCTTCAAACCCCTCGATCTCCTTCTCTCTTTCGAGGAGCTTGTTGTTAGAAGCAGTGGCCAACTCGAGGGCACTTTCAACGTTCTTTTCGGCAAGAGCTGCCCGTCTCTCCGCGTCCGCAACCTGGTCATTCAAGATCACCTTTTCTGCTTTTGCTAGAGCCAAACTCTCTTTTAAACTCGCTTTTTCTGCCTCCCAAGCAGCCTTCTCAGCTTCAAAATGGCCTTGTGCTGTTTTCAACTCGATGTTGGCCATTTTAAGATCTTCAACCTCCTTCTTTAAAGCCATTTTTTCTTGGCTATTGGAGTCCAGCTCTGAATGAAAGCGCTGCTTGGCATTCTCTAATTCAGTCTTATAATTTTCAGCGTCCCTCCGTGCTAAAGCAAGCTGGGCCTGAGCATCTTCCAGGTCCTTCTCCAATTTTGTCCTAGCCCTCTCGTTATTTTCAAGCTTCGCTTTAGATCTATGTGCTTCTATTTTGAGCGTTCGAATCACTTCTGAAAGATTAACTGCGTGCTTTTTCATCATTTCGTATTGTCTGGCCACGTGGCGAATGTGGCCGATAGCTTCATTATCCCAATTTTTAGGAACCGGCTCCAAGGCAGGAACAAACACCATCCTGTCGAAGAATATGTCTGGGAATTGTTCTCGCAGCTTTCCCAGTCTACCTTGGATCTCGGGACCGTGGACGTAATCCCGTGACCCGGGGGCAGCTAACTCTGGTTGGCTGGTGGGGACAATATCACTTCTCTCCTTCTCAGTCTCTTTGGATGAATCTTTGTCCCTATCTTTAGATTCATGATGCCTTTTGGACGACCGGCTATGGGAAGGTGCACTCTTTGGAGGAGTTAATTCTTTTGGAAGTTTCTTTCCCCCTGTCGGGACTGTCGGATGACTTGAAGGTTTAGTAGAGATCGTTCTAGGTGGAGATCGAGATTGCGAGGAACTCGGCTTATGAGAAGGACCGCGAGAGCGCTCCGTATCCGGGCGAAGGCTGGGTGTGCCCTCACGAAGAGAACGATACGAATAAGATTTCCTGCGGGACATCGTTCCTACAAAAAAGAGAAGATCATATTAAAACTTCGAATATCCACCATTTAAGAGTGCAGGGTTAGATAGTGTGTGTGATGTGTGCATCCCATATAATTCCCCCTAACAAACCCGGGCCTGAAGACAGGCTCATCTGATCAGTTTCTTGTCCTCTAGTTGAAGCGATCGCCTCTTCAGAAGCAGGGAAGAAAGGCCCTTCTCCGAAGTCTTTCTCCGTATATACATCGTCGGGTAGAGGGATTTTATTCAGCTCATCAAATAACTGCTCTTCTGTCAAGTCATCGTCAGCAACAGTTTCTATTGGAGCAGAAATAGGAATTTCCTTCGACGCGTCACCGCGGGCCTCATCCCCTCTGTATATGTTCAAGTCTTCATCGTCTTGGATAACTATCGGAGAAGGACTCTTGCGAAATTTAGTTGTTTCTGCCGCTTGTGAAGTTCCCTCTCCCTCCGTTGGGGGCACGTACTTGTAAGGTTTGCCACTAGTGCCAAGTCCAAATCTTCTGTCTAGAAGGCAATGCTTGTGAAGATTGTCATCTGTAATGCATTTTTTGATCCTTAGAAAGTCGGTTTTGCTCTGTGAAAGAATGGATAATCGATGGTTATATAACGGACCCTCCGTTTTCGGGAAGATATGATCTGTTTAAGACAAAGAAAAAGGGGGAAAATGTTAATACTTAGACTCCTTGAGCAAGATATTCGATTAGAAGATCGAAGTTTACTTGATTTGAGCCATCTTCGTGAGCATCCGGCCTGTTTCCTTATATAAAACCAATCAGATTTAGGGTTCCCTATATTGCTATACCCATCGTACAGAATCTTTCTGTTCGCCACTGATTCGAAGAAAGAAAAGTTTGGAGTTGCCGAAGAACGGTGCTTGAAAAGAAAGAAGAATACCAGATCTCTGAATTTAAGTTCGGCGTGCAGGATCTCTGCATATGCAACGTATAGTGAGTATAAAGATGCGTAGGCGTTTGGATGAAGCTGCATCGGAGCAATGCCTAGTCGTCTTAAAGTTTCGATGGCAATTGGAGGAAACGGAGGGATAGCTCCTACTAGACACATTGTTCGACTAATCGCCATATACCCTTCCAGTGCTAGGTGGGGTCTATCTTCGCTTCCAGGCGTCAAGACATCGTCCCAAGGAATGCCGTGTCTTAAGCAGATTCTTTTAAGTTTTATTTCGTCAAGCTTGGATGCTAAAGAATCAGAAAATTTATCTATCTCAAGTGCGCCTGGGATCTCGTCAGGAGCTCGCTCATCAGTCTCAGAATTGTTGTTGGATGAAGTACTTTCTGTCTGATCTGATTCTGTGGCTTCGTACTCAGATCCAGAGTCTTCACCTCCCGGATTGACTGAAGGAATTTCAGGGTTGTACTGTTCGGGAATCTCGGATTCCGCTTCTGTCACGGATCTTGAAGAAGAATGATCATTCGACATTGCTGCCAGGACGAGAAAATATGAACAATAAGATTAACACTACCCGTCCCCCGTGTGTGCAAGTGCCGGTGTGTGTACTTGTGTGTGCGTATTAACAAAAAATAAAGCATGAGAGCAATCAAGGTTATCAGGAGCATTAGTCGTCATATGCAGTCAAATTATGAGGTCATTTAGTCCAGAGAGTTCAGCGTCAAGGCTCTATCCTAACTGTTCAGAGTTTTATGGTGACAAGGCGTTGGTTAAAGTCTGAAATTTCTTCGTATTGTCAGCTATGAGTCGGATCGCAAAGCAGAGGGATCGCCCCTTTCGGATCGCATAGTAGAGGGATCGCCCCTTTCGGATCGCAGGGTACAGGAATCGCCCCCCATCGAGTCGCCGGGCGAAGGAATCGCTCCTTCACGAACCGTTGCGACCCCCACGATACGTCCCTTGCTGCCACCACGATCCTTTGTCTCGCCACTCGCTTTCGTCTTCTCTTCTTGGCCACGAACCGAACCGGCCTTCTTTCTTCTTCTTCTTCCTCCTTCGTTTTCCTCCTCTCCTTTCCATCGTCGAACTCCGAGCTCCACACCAGTTAGCCATGGCGTTTTGATGATTTCGTTAGAAAAGCATAAACTTCCATCGTTTCTAGTCGAGAAAGTTCATGAAAAAGCGGCGTTCACGAATAAGAATATCTTTTGTGGAGTTACCTTTCTAAAGATTGAGAGAATGCTCGGATTTTCGGAGGTTTGGAAAATTTGGGTTCGTTCTTCGATAATGCGAAACGATTCGGTAGAAGGAAAGAAGAAGGGGAATGAAGAGGAGAGTGTCGGCTTATATAGGCAAAGAGGGCGACCGTTTGTCTCCCTTTCTTTGTCCTATTCGGTCCGCGAAACACCATGCAGGCCACGATCCAAAGTTTGTATCGTATAGAAGCCCACGGACCGCCTCAAACGATGGCCCACCAAACTCAAAGCCCGACACGGCTCGAAGGAAAGTCCGCCTCGTTTCGCACAAAGGCCTAGATACTCAGCTCGAGACGAGCACGTGATCACTCGGACCGTGGCGCTCTATGGCGATCCGATTCATGCGTGCGTTGATTTGAACTCGTGCAACTGTTGATTTACGTCCCTTCAAGAAAAGGTAGATTAGAATTTTCGAAGCATGTTCCATCTTCGATAAAACATACTTCGAGGGGGCAAAATGTTGGCTCGCTTTTTGACCAAGCCACCCAGGATCATTCGTAAGAGGAGAGCAAGAAATCACGATCCCCAAGAATATGAAGGAACGGATCGCACTCTATCGACTCGCCCAGGAACGGATCGCACTCCATCGTCTCGCCCAATATCGTTTCGCGTACCATCGTCTCGACCACTATCGGATCGCCCCATCTCATCAGCGAACGACGCAGCCGGGCGATCCGATCCAAACTTACATTGTTACCCCGAGCGAACCGATCCGATCTCCTGGTGCATGGCGAACCCTCTGACCTGTTCAAGCCCGAGCTAGTCTTAAGCGATCCGAATCGCATGGATCTGGCGACACCTGTCCGCAACGGCTAATTTGACCATTTCTTCAACGGCGGCGATCCGATCCGATGCTCTCGGGATTCGTGCCACGTGTCCACGATCCGCCTAACAAAATCAGCTATAAATAGCCCAGAGCTTGGCATTTTTCGGGATCCTTTTGGCAATATTGAGCATTGAATCCGCCATTGTTGTCAAACTACTGAAATATTGAGAGAAATCATTGTTGTATTAGCTTTTAAAGCATAATCAATAATATATAAAGTGGACGTAGGCTCGTTAACGCCGAACCACTATAAATTCTGAGTGTCATTTTCCTTTTTCTTTTTCTTCATCTGAAATTCTCTACTGTGCATAACAATTTGGGTGTTAGGTCCAAATTTCGATCTAACAATACCCCAACATCCTCACCAAAAATCACGTCACTCCACCTAGAAAAACAATTCCTTTCTATTTCTCTTTCTTCTATTCTTATCGACTCTTCAACCATATATTCATCAACACATACCCTCCTACACTAGATTTCCACTTTCATACAAACAAATACAACCACAAAATCCATTCATCTTCTCCTACAACAAACTACAAGACACCGTTGATAGTTCTTCTGCCTCATCTCTATAACCAGCGATTGAAAACCTGATCTCATCAACAAAATAATACCAAGTTGCCTCATCAATTTCTATCACACACAATCACTCCTCCTTGGCACTGGAATTCATTGAGCAACAACACCATTTCAAGGCCGACGTTAACCACTACATACTGTTCAACCTAAACAATCCATCACAGCTTGTCCCCAATCCACTACTGACCTGCTATACACTGTTTCTTCCTCACATACATCTCTACTAACCTCAACTACACCATCCACCATAATGAGACTACTCATAAACTACATCTCCTTTGTCTTCAACCATTCACCAAAACTTGTCAACACCCAGCTCTTCACTAATCAGCCGTTACCCCTCCCTCAGGTCACACCATTCAACATCCCAATTCACTAATCAAAAGCACGCCTCAAAATCACCAATTCACGCGACTCTAAAACTCCAGTCACTACCCGAATTTAGCCCCTCCAACGCATTCACTCAGACCTCCTCCACCTACCACTCATGCAACCTTCTGCATACAATCACCAACTTCACAAATATCCACCGGAAAAAATCACCAAACCAGGCGCAAACTCCACTTCTCTTCTCCACAAACTATCACTTCATCTGCCCCCAAAACGCAACATTTACAACCAAAACCACAAAAACAAATCGCAATTCACCAACCTGAATTACCAACCCTGAATCGCTAATCACCTCAAAAGCACAAAACCATTGTTTCAAAACTTCGGCAGCTCCCTTCAGCTATCCACTAGCCTGCGACTTCTTCCCCAATACCCGATTTCGATTCCCAAAACCCACCCGAAAAATCAACCTTCTTGAATCCCCAATATCACAAGTCGCGGATAAAACCACGAGCCACCGTGCAAACGCAATCGCAGCCGTGAATATCATCGCGACTGATTCAACCATGTCGATTTTTTTGAATTGCGATTGAAAAGTGGATTGAATTTCTGAGTCCGACTTTTAATTCTAATTTTTTTTTGTATTGAGAAGTGGATTGCCTGGGCTACAGTTTATTTGTTTTTTGTGAATTTCTGAATTTGTGTTAACTCGTTAAAAGCGCTTCGTTAGTGGGTCGGGCTTCTTGTGCATGCGTGCCATGGGCATGTTTTCTTTGTTTTAGTTTTATTTTTTTGTGTTACTTTTGGTTACCTTGAAATTTAGAATTAACATTTCAAAAAGAAAAAAAATAAAATAAAAAGGGTTTGGTTTTGATAGCTTTTGCATTCGGTTAGCTTGGATAATATGGGTACTCGTTTTGAAATATATTTCAGATTGCAGAAAGGATAGAGATTGCTTGCTGAAAATTGCTTGATTTGCGCTTGCCATGCTTGCTAATAAAAATTTGCCGCTTAAAAAAAAAAATTGCTAATAAATTCGGACGCTCCGGTATTGTTCTCTTCTCCCTTATTTTAATTTAATTGCATTGTTGTTTTCTTGCATTTGCATTTAAAAAAATCCAAAAACAAAATAAAATTCATTTGTAGTTGCATCGTTATTCACGTTTAATTTCTGTTTTGCATTCATTTAGTTTTGTTTTTATTTTTTTAGGACATTATTATATAATGAAAAATTGGTTTCTTTCCATTGAATTTTTTCTCGATGTCTAGACTACGGCAAAGTAATAACCGTTTATAAATATTACGGTGATTCGTAAATATTATCGGTTGTTTATCTAAAGGTACTTAAACCTTCGGCTGCATTGCTAGGGTGATTCCTGGTGCATTGGTAACTCCTGTCCATTAACTGGCTGAGAAATCTTTTGTTGAAATTAATCTAACCGTCGTTATATAATTTTAGATAATTGTAAATAAGTAATTTGCATTCATATAGTTGCATTAGTTCCATGCATACATAAAAAAACCAAAAAAAAAACAATTTTTTTTGTGAATATTTCTTTCTCTTAAAATAAAAATTTCTTGAAAATGTCTCAAATACCTTCTTCCTACGGATTTTATGATAGTTGTGAAAATCAATATAATCCATATAATTTGACACCAAATTCATATGGATATTTTAATAACAACTATTGTACAAGCAATTTGGACTAAACGCCACCAACTTTTCAAAATTTTCAAAGTAGTCCTGATTTTGCACCACAAAATTTTCAAACTAACGATCAACTCTCAAGTTTGAAAACAAGAATTAAACTTTTACTTGAAATGAGCATACAACAAAATGAAGAAATAAATGAATTGTGTAATTTATACGTGTGCAATAATTCAAGTGGAATCTTTCAAATTAATCAAAATTCGATTTCACCTCCAAATTCAAATGATTCTGATTATAACCCTTGTCAATTCAATTTTGAACTCCAAAATGAATTTCGAATTCAAAATGGAAATGTAAATCACTTTTCAAATGATTTCGGCAGCGGGAATAATTTCAATTGTGGTGCCACTGAAAACTTTTGTTCTCAACTATTTCAAATTGAAAATTCTCATGTAAATAATTATAAATTTGATTTTGTTGAGCAAATGAACGAACTTGACGATTACTTGAAGTTTCATGAGAAACAAAATCGAATCCAAACATGTGACGATTCGAATAAAAATCCACCTTTGCCCACATCGATGATTTTCAAATAACGACTTTCGAAATTGAATATAACGATTTTAATGAAATTGTCAATAATACGGTAATTGAGTTGGGTTTCAATTCTTTTGAGAGGGTGGAACCAAATCTCAAATTTGATATTCCTTTTTCTGAAAATAACGACTTTCAAACAACTTTGGATTTTGGAAATGATACATGCACTGAAGTTGATGATAATTCACCAAAGGAAGACAAATTTGATGAATACTATTTTTTTTGGACTTTTCGAAAGTGAGTTAAATTTTTAAGAGGTAGATTTGAATCACCATTTTGATTTTGAAATCGATAATTTAAAAAAAAAAATCAATGACAATTTTGAAATTCAATTTGGTGAAAATAAACATGAAATTCAATACATTATTCAATCTGTCTCGAAAATCATCAAAAACAAAACAACTCATTCGATTTTAAATAAAACAACATTCGATTTTCCAAATCTACACTCACCTTCAAAATCTTTTACGATTTGTTTTTTCAAGCTTAAGTCGTGCCTCTCATACTTGAAGATACAAATGAATTGGTCTTTAGAAGACCGTTTCATTTACTTATTATCAATATATTTTCTGATAGACTATAATTTCTTTTCTCTTGTAAATATAAGTCATAGTTTCAAGATTTTCATTTTCTTTCCATTTGGGTTGACTGTGGGGACACAGTCCAAATCAAGTGTGAGGGGAGTTTCATATTTATTTTGGTTTTGCATAGAATTTTCCTTTTTTCATTCAAAAATAAATAAATAGAATATTGCATTTCTATATACTTTTAAATAAGACATGATGGAGTCATTAGCATATAATTTTGGTCATTCGATTAAAATGTTTGGAAACTTACTTCTCTTAGCGGATAACGAAAGGAAAGTTTGAATTATGAGAAAATTTGATGTAACTTGTATATTGGGAAATCCATAGGTGATGAGTATGAAATGTTTTCTGAATTGTAATCCGATTAAATGAATGGTTGATTTAGACTACTTACGATAATATTTTAGATCTTTTAAGTGAAGTTGTGCTAAGATATTCTCGCTTAACACTCTCTCTTTTATGTAAAAAAAAGAAAAAAAAAGAATGTATATGTATAATAATAATCCAAGGGTATCCAACATTGCAAGTACATCTCGCGTTGGTGTGCAAACCCGCCAAGCTCTTTCCGAAACCTTGTTGACAATGTCAACGTCGGTATATCTTGTTCTCATTTATGAGTTGGACACCTAAGGATTACCGACATCTTGTTGACAAAGTCAGCGTTGGTCTGCACAATCCACCAAGCTTTGTCCTAAACTCTCATAGATGGTATACCTTGGTCTTTTCGGTTAGGTGTTTGTAAATAGTAATGTAAATATTTTAAAATAAAGAGAGAGTAAGCACTTGAAATCCAAGCACACTCTTCACTTATTCGACCTAACTTGTTAACAAAAAGGAAGTTGAGATGTCGTTTTATGATTGTTGATATCGATTATAGACTTCATTTCATATTTGCACTATGTTTCTACCAAAACAAATGGCCAAGCTGGAGGAGTTTTTGACAATAACATGACTTTTGTTTGAAGTTTTGATTAGTAATGGACTCAAGTTTCATAGTGACGACCCAAATTTGTGTTAACTCATTTGCGTAATATTTAAAAGTAAACTATCCATATGTAACATTCCTTTAAAAGCTTGCATTCATCTTGTAAATATTTTCTAATCTTGCATTT
Organism: Allium sativum; assembly: GCA_030737875.1. Taxonomy (NCBI): domain Eukaryota; kingdom Viridiplantae; phylum Streptophyta; class Magnoliopsida; order Asparagales; family Amaryllidaceae; genus Allium; species Allium sativum. The sequence continues at coordinate 978,167,238 of CM060916.1, forward strand.
TGTAAATATTTTTTGCGTTTAACTTTTGGATTTTGTGGGTAGTATCCACTGAAAACCCTCACGAGACAACACTCGTCCTACTGGGGACACCCAGAGGTTTAAAGGCTTGTTGCATATGCTCAATGCAATCGTGCTCCCTATGAAAATGGATTTAGCTTAGTTTTTACTTTATTCGAGGGCGAATAAAAAGATAAGTGTAGGGGTATTTGATATACATGTAAATGTGTATATTTTATCAGCTTATTTATCTTGTTTTCTCTTAAAAATAATTGATACCGTGTATTTATAGTTGTGTTTTCAGGTTTTTTAAGATGAATGGAATCGATGCACTTAATTGTTGAAAAGCTTGAAGAATTGATATAAGAAGAGTGTTGATTTTGAGAACTAGATTAAAGCATGAAGAAATATTGATGTTCAACCAACTTCTGTCGCATATTTTAAGGATTCAATGCCTTTTCATAAAGATAGCTTGTCGCAGATATTATGGAGTTCCTATTCATGCTCCATTCTTACGCATTCACATTCAGCTAGTTGGTTTATGTGTTATTTTGAAAAAGGGCTTTTGTCCCACATTGTGTAATAGGCCTCTTAGTCTTAGCCTAGGCAACTATAAATACACTTGTATTTAGTTCATTTGGATTCATTCAACATTAGGTTTTATTCTGTAATTCTTTTCTTGGAATAAAATTCTTCTTCCCAGTTCTCTTTAGATTTAGTTCTTTTTATTTACATGTTATTTTCTTCTCTGCAAGTAGATTAGATTGTCCTTTATTTTATTTTTATTTTCTTATTTTTGTTCTATGTTGCAATCTACGTTCGTTGTTAGAATAATAAATATGAGAGGCTAATCCCTTTAATTTAGGGGTGGTGAAGCTCTTTAATCACATAGATTCAACATAGTTTATTTTTCATGCTCTCTATTTGTACTTATTAAAGAATGGATGTTTAGTGTATTTTATTAATCATGCTTGGTTTTGATGATCTATGCTTCTAATTAATAGAGGATAAATCATGCTTGATTAAATGACACAACAAAAATTGCCTTTTCGTCTATATATGATTTTGGCAAAAAGAGGAAGCATTAATCAAAATTTGATATTCTATATTACTAACTAATAGTAAATATAGTATTCTTAAAACTGATATTGCTTTCAACTTGTTTTCTTTTTCATGAGAATTGAATAGTGAATTAGATTTGTGCTATAGTTTGATGACTTATGTTATGCTAATTAATAGCATAAATATGTCATACTTATGATAAACACAATATCTAACCTCACTTATGACCATACAAAAAGAGATCATAACTTCATCATGTTGATTTGTGTGATCTAGAGAGTGAAAGCACCTCTAAATTGCTCTTAACCAATAGTTGTATTCTCAACTTAGTCATTAATTTTGTTAAATTTTAGTTAACATATTTTAAAGTTTGGTTTAATTTGATTGAATAGAATTTAAAATTATTATTTCCCTGTGGATCGACTCGTATTCGCTAACGTACTACAAGTGTATACCGTGCGCTTGCGGTTTATTACACTTCGCGACGATATTCTAATTCATAGAATATTCGTCGTCGAACGTCAAGGTATATTGTCAAAAGAGTAACCCTTAATTCCACATCTACAGTAGCCCGGTTTAAGCATCTAAGACCTTATCATTGCCTACGATGGTCAGGATAAGGCGTCTTCTGGAGGGAGGTTGGGTAAGTCCTTGGACTCTGCTTGTGGATAAACTCGCCAAGCGCACTAGATGCACAGGTCCAGAGAGTGGCCAACAAAGCATGTACATCCTCTGCTTTGACAATAAAATCCAGAGAGTGGCTCAAGAAGCACATACATCCTCTGCTTCCTAAATCCCACCCAAATGGGGAAACATAACTAATTATCAGAAGTGGTTTCCTAGTCTTCTATTAAATACCCGAATCTAGGTTAGTTCGGGACTTCTATTAAATACTTGAATCTGGGTTAGTTTGGGATACCTATTAAACACCAGAAGTAAGTTCCTGGTTCTCTACTGGGCAACCTAAATCTTGGTTGAACCTAGGATTCTATTATTATAGGAGGAAAATTCCCGGATCTCATTCTTAAATCGTGATTTAGAATATGGACCAACGTTCCCGATCATTACCAAGAAAGGTGCTCTAGCCATCTTTTTGTCAATACCCTAATGTTAATTAGAAAGACTTAAATTTTCATTCCCAGAGAGGAATCAACAAAGCAAAACTTAAAGGAAAATCTAGAGTTTATTATTAAAAGGCTCATAAACAAAGATAGTAGTCTTCCGTCCTACTCGAGGAGATTTCTTAGACCCTTTATGTACAAGTCATTATTGTTTCTATTTAGTACAACTAATGAATTACATAACAAGTGACACACGCGATTTACAAGTATATTCACAAAGGTTACATAATTGACTATTCAAATGTGGGTTTGTATACATTATGACTACAAACACAATCAACATCCTGTCTCTCTTTACCCTCGGGCAAGGGAGGATTGATGGCATGACGAATTGCAAGGCTTAGAAGCTCATTAAGTTTATGCACTTTCTTGTTTACTTCACTAAGGTTATCAGAGGGCTTGACCTGAAGTTTGAAAGCCATATGATAAGCTCTACACATAGCCCTAAGGGACTTATTGTCTTTCTCTAGCTCAAAAACGTTCATATGCATATCATGTTTTCCTCTTGTAAATGCCTAATTTGGTTAACGTACCGGCTAACACGGTCGAATGAGTCCTTAATCAATTTGGTGTCGTAGGTACTCTTCATCTCAACTATCACTTTTTTGCGCCAATCAGAAATGGCTGATTCTTCTAACCCTTGGGGGGATTCTTTAAGTAAAAATACTTTTGAGAAACTGAGTCCTTAGATGCAGTTGTGGCACTAAAAGGTTGGGACATTGTTATGATAGGAATACTTTTGAAGGAGTATTCTCATGTCTTACACTTTGCATTAGCATTGTCCAACTCAATTTCCAAATTAGTAACGCGTTGACGTAAACCTCTTAAGTCGTCTTCAAAATTGATGGAGGGTTTGGTCTTTATATATGTCTTCAATCCAAGAATGAGTCTGTCTTTCTCTTTTAGTTGACCTTTCAGAGTATCTATTTTTCTCACTCAAATGCTTGATAGATAAATCCTGAAGTAAGATAGTTCTATCTCGAGACATTGAGAGTTCTTCACCTGACTTTCCCCTTTCCTTGACAATTAATGATAGTTTGTCTTGAGGCGGGAGGATTTTATGTTGGCTCACCTGCTCGCAAGAAAAGGAAATAATTATGCATAAGTATTTCACCTAGTGGGGTGATACTGTTCTCTTATAATAAAAGTATTTGTGGACTTCTTTTAAAATTAAATTCTGATTCCTTCGATACATATAAAAGCCTAACAAGAGTTCCAAGGGTACAAACTCATGCATCGGTACACTTGTCGTTTCCATATCATCTTGGCACATTCGATCCTAAGTCTCTTTAATGTCACCTCACGATCTTCACCTAAGAAAGTAAAGGAGAATTGAGGGAATTTCATGTAAATACCCTTGAGCTCTCTTAGAAAATGTTTTCTTCCGAAAACATGGGTGTGGTTGTTGAAAATTCCTTTCTCAGCTTACATATCAAGCGTAATGCATCTTTTAGTAAGTAAAGTTCTGTCTCAATGTGAATAAAGGAATCAGAAACCATAAATAACAGAGCAGGATTACAGATATATTTTCTTTCGTGCATTCACAAAATCAAGTTTAGAAATTTTCCTCCAATTCCTACAAAATCGATCTCTTAAACAATTCAGCAATAAACTTATCCTTGTTATACTAAAGCCTTTTAGGGGGAAGATCCCTGGGAATAGTAGGAACCCTTTCAAGGTTCTAGCAAGCCCCGGGATGATGGTCAGTTCCAAACTCATCTAAATAAAGCCTATGAAGACGACGTACTAAACCCTGACCGCACTTCCCTAGAAAAGAAAAGTCCACTATTGTGTATCGCTTGTAAACTTCATATAAGAAGGTAATTAAAATATCTCTATCCTCATTCAACGTCCAAAATAAGGTCATCAGCTCCTTCTTTTCCTCCCGAAGGACTTGCCTATGCTTACAGGCTTTCCTTAGTTTGGGAGTAGCCTCATGCTCCTTATAGTGCATAAGCTTGGATGCTCTCTTTTTAAATCATGATATCTCTGAGCTAATGAATTATAATCTTTTAGCAACCACCCATGTTCTATACGAGATTGAGTTACTTCTCTTTGTTTTTTTATCTACTTCTGCTCTAAGATGTGAAACGATTTTTCTCTTGGTCTATACCACGCAATGGCAGGAAACTAGTTAACATCATATACTAGAAAAACAAAAAGACATCGCGAAAACAAATGCTATACCTAAGAAGGATAAACCTTAGGTGAAGTAGGCTGTTCACTTCCTGAGGCCCCAAAAATACCACCTTTCCTGGTTCGAGAAGCTTCGAAGTCTTGAGCAGTATAAGTACCAGCAGCATCAAGACTGCAGCTTGTAAAATCATGAAAAGCCTCGAGAGCTTCAGAAGGGTCACCCCCATCCTTGTCATGTCCACCATCACCATCATCACCTCCATCGCCATCAACGAAAGTCGAATGCTACTCTTCCTCACCAGAATCATCAAAGAGGTCCTCAACATATAGGAGGTCTTCAGCTCTGAGCTTGTCCCTTTTCGGCATCTCGCCTCTTTGCATGACAATGTTAATCCGTTCCATGACTTTGTCTCTAATGGAAGAAGGAACGGTAGTAAGTTGTATTTCAGGAAGGATCCGAAGATTATCAGAAAGAACGTGGAATAAGGCATCTTTATAATATTCGATCTTAATCAAGGGAAGATGAATCTGCAGAAAGTTGGAAATTCTGCTTTTAGCCTCATAAATTATCCAAGACGCGTGAGAAAGCTTCTCGTCTTTCCTCTTGAGCTCATCAGCATGATTAACCACATTCTCTGCTATTTGGTGCTTGAAAGCCGAAACTTTGGCCAGACAGGAGACAAGAGACTCGTCTCCCGCCACTTCTTTTCAAGAGTTGCATCAGCACGGTCGAGGGAAACCTTCAACCTTTCGCATTCATCGATTAAAGCCGCGTTCGCTTCCCGAAGACGAGTAGCCTCAAAAGAGGGTAAGGAAGGCGTTGTTTAGACAAGTGCCATCTTTTAGTGACCTAGGAAAAAAATAGATCTCAATCAGCCGTCACAACAAATTAAGGATAAGGAAAAGATTGGAAAAAGAAAATACATACTGATAATTGTTCAATTAGAAGATGACAAACACCTTCCTCGTTATAAGAGGTGGAAGGTAAGGAAGCTTTCGTAACTTCAGGGGAAGAAAGAGCGAGTTTCACGATATCATCAAAATTCATAGTTGGCACAAAAGACCCCATAGGATTGATAGATTGAAAGGTGGAAGTTTGGGCCATAGCATGTTTGTCCGCTTCTGACATACTTGGAAGGGTCGACGGTAAAATGCAACCCTCACATTCGAGAACAAAAGTGCCTTCAGGAGAAACAATGATAGTCCCCCCAGTAGAACTGGTAGCAAAGGTTGCGGGGACATGAGCTTCCAAATCAGTAGTCTTAGCAGTGGTACTCCGAGAAAAAGGGGCAGGGGTGTCATGTTTTAGTCTTTTAGCTGGCGGTTCAATGCTCGATTCAGCCAACCTCTTGATAGCGATAGCAGTAGATTGGTCCAATGCAACGGAGAGTTTTACGGCTTCTGAAACCGAGGCCCCTGGTTGAGTGCAAATATAAAGATGAATTCAAAAGCAAAGACCTACAAATTAAAACTACTCCAAAAGAAAAATAGAGATCCCCATAAGGTTACCTGGAAACAAGGCGGACAAAATGGAAAACACGTCTGAACCTAGAGTTAAATGCTTGAATCCTAAGAAACGAACAGGTGGGCTCCCCAAAATATTCTTCCCGTCAGGAACACTACAACAAAACTGCTATTTTATAGCGGCCCACAGCCGCTATGAATAAGATCTATAGCGGTTTCATAACTGCTGTATATGAACATGTTATAAAAAACTGCTAAATATTTATAACGCTTTGTATGCTGTTATGAAAGATCCCGTTTGATAGCGGTGATTTGCCGCTATGTTATTTTATTACAGTAGCTCATTTTGACCGCTATAATACATCAAAATCTCATTCAAAGAGAAAACATTTATAACACCGTATTGCCGCTATAAAATAAGTGTTCAATAACAGATATCCAACACTATTAAATAAACGTGTTATAGTTTTACTAAACCCTTTGACAGCTCATTTTTGCCGCTATGCTACATCAATACAATAACTCATTTTCACCGCTATTATACATCTAAATCTCAATAAATTTGAGATTATTCATAACACAGTTTTACTGCTATAACATATATCTTTGATAGCTTCCATAGGACGTTATTAAATTAACATGTTATAGTAAAAATCTCTCTACAGCTCATACATTTTAACAATAATAATCAAAATGAATCTTCATAACAAATTAAAGATGAACACACAAAATATACTAATAGCAAATAAAGTATCAACTAACTAAAGAAATTCAATACATATGTTTTCAATTCCCATTGATGGTAAATTGAGTACACAGAATACAAAACATAGTTCATAATTGTTCAGTTAGCACACAAAGACACAAGACAAAACAACCCAATCCTACTAGATAAAACAGCCCAAACCTGCTAGAAAAAACACCCCAAACAACTTAGCACCTCTGTCTTACTTTCACTGCCTCATCACCCTTTGTCGGCCTGTATACAACAAAAACGAATCATTGATGAGGAGTAAAGTATAAGAAATGTGTGAATCACATGACAATGCATACAAACTGGGTCTGTTATAATCTTGCTGAACTAAGCACTGTGCAATAAGCCTTATACAAACTGGGTCTGTTATAATCAATCGGTGATATGCAATCGAGCTTATAATAGTACATGCGAAAGCCACTAAAATCAAACACACAAAGGCCCTCAAGCTCCAGGAACAATGCATACAAACTGTGTGAATCACACGACAATGCATACAAACTAAGTCTGTTATAATCATTTCAGCCGACTCTGTCAACTAAGACCTATACACAAACTATATGGATTTTTTTCAAGTATAATTATTTATTAACATGTTAATCCAATCTAATATTGCTACTGATTACCTTGTTTGCTGCAGTCGACTGAACCTACCTATTTTCACTCATATATCTTTAAAGATAAACACAATACCATTCTAGTATCGCTTGGTGGAATATATTTTCACTCACAAGAACCACTAAATCAATTCATTGAGCCATTCTCAAACATTTTTTCTTTTTAAAGTCAGATAAATTATATCCAAATATGTTTATGATCACACATGGGACATGCTGATTAAGTTATCCAAGCCAATTTTTGATTGATGGAAAGAAATTAGGTAAATGTCTCTGTATCAACTTTCAAACAAATAGAATCAGTAGAAGTACCTAAAGAAGTTACACTGGGCTTGACAGCCAATGTCAAACCGACAAAGCAATCATTTGATTCGTTATTAGCAAAATCCCAGAGGTTCAATTCAATCTTTGGTTCTACACCTGCAAAGATTTAAATACTGCTTAGAACCATAATCACAGCAGTTCAATGGATAACATTGATATTCCAAAAACTCACTTCTTGAACTCAAGGGAAAATGTCCATGTGTGTAAGACGGTACCATGGTGTTCTTAAACAATTGACCTGTCTACCCGCATAGACTAGGCTAACCCATTGCAAAACAAGAAGCTGCTACATGTTTGGTCTGTAGAATACATCTGATAGAAACAAAACGTTAAATAAACTAAGAAGGGGCCTAATCAAATAAAACATATTTCAACAAATCTATCAACTTTTACGATGTTTTTTGTTAACTTAGCAGCATAGTCATTTAGTCATGTTTTGAAATTGAATAATGAAATCAACAATACTGGAACTAAGTAATGCATTCATTATTTCATGAAAGAAAAAAACCAAATAAACAGTTTTGAAGCTTGAGAACATGGGAAATGGAAGCAAACGTACTTTCACAAATCTGCTATAACCATTATCTACCACCTGGCATTACGTGCCCATAAGATAAACTTCATTTGGACCATATAATATATTTAAAATAGAGGATAAACAGTTGTGAAGAGCTTGAGAACATGGAAAATGGAAGCAAATGTACTTTCACAAATATGTTGTAACCACATGGCATTACGTGCCTATAAGATAACTTCATTTGGACCATATAATATATTTAAAATAGAGGATGAAATTTTTGTAAACAATTATTTCATGTTAGTCTCATGGGCTCGGTTTGTTTTGGAGACAAGGCTTCTTGTGCTTATAGACTTGTTTTCCGGTTTTGGTTTTTATTTATTAAACGATGAGTACTTTTGTTATTGACACCTTATATGCCATTGCTATTGTTATTTATTATATTTTTGAAAAATATCATAGTACTACTTTTGTTATTGACATCTTATATGCCAGTATTTTCTTCTAGGTACTCGGTACAAAAGCATAAAGTAGATACAAAAAAAAACTACGAAGAAAAACACAGAACCAAAAATGAAAACATGATGTGGAAGACTGTAAATGTATCTTTGTGAGTTTATAGCGATGAACTTACATATTTTTCTACTGCGCGCACAAGCAGCTCTGCAGTATTCCTACTTGTGTGTACTTCTTTTCTCATCATTGCTCGTATTGTCTTGCATCCCGGATTATCCACTATTAAATACACTAAGAAAATTGTACCTAAATTAATTGACAAAAATAAGACAATGAAACAGTTATAAGTCTGAAGTAGCTGCTACCACATGAGTTGAGGTGGAGCATGCATATTGAAAAATACTTACATAATGAAATGACCACTTAAAGCGCAAAATGGTCGATCGTATCACAAAAAATATGCTCAAAGTATGATAGGTTTGGATAACCCAGGCTCAAAATTTATGTTATATCCTTATCGCACAAATTGGTCGATCATACCACAATATATTTTTGTTATAAAATATGCTATAAATTTATAATGATGCAACTTTTTTTCGTAAATATCAAATCCAAAATTCCTCAGTACAAAAATTCAAAAAAATGTTTTGTGATAATTTATAATCATCAAGCATTAAGGATGTTTTATGCTTGCTGAAATTTTTAATTCCTACTATGTTGTAAAGTATACAATTTTAAATCGAAACTTGCTTCAGATATAAGAATCTTGATGGTTGAACATTGAGTAGTTTTGAATTTATTTGTCTAGAACTAGAGAATTAGTTTTATTGAGTATTATTACAGTGTAATAAGTGGTAAGAACCTCAATAAATGTTTAATGGTAATGATAAATTACCAAACACTTGTTTGCAATAAGTCAGTAACAGTATTAGATGCTTATTAAGCATAAAATGGTTGCCATCTGGCAATCATACTTGTTGTTCTAAAAAGATGCAAGCTATGAATGTGTGTAATTTGAACAAGTAGTATAATTTTTTGATGCTGAATAGTTTATAACATAATTATTTACGATCAAATATTATGGTTATCGAATCTATTTAAGATGCAAGTGTTTAATGACATTAAGCAAAAAAAAAAACTTGTTGCAGTAAGTGCTTAATGATATTAAACACTTTCTTAAAAAAATCAGCAAATCACCACATTTAAAACCAATCAACATCCAGCAATCAGACATCTTATTTGAATGCAACCTAAGATTAGAATTAAAAAAATTGTAAGAGGCTACAAAGGCAAACCTGAACAGCAGCGCTAAGGGCAACAACCTCATCGGGGTTCACAGTGACATTGGGATCTTTTCCAGTCAATCTCTTCACTAATTCCTGAACTACTGGAATTCAGGTCGATCCACCGACAAGGATGACTTCATTCAAATCACTGATTGCAAGCTTAGCATCCTTCAAAGAATTGTCCACTGGTCGCCTAAGCCTAAACCACAAGAACAACTTGAGCTAAACCACAAGAACAACTTGAGCTAATTGTGTTGTGGTATATACTTGATACGATGTCAAGTTAGATGTGCATAAAGGAATTACAGTTTTTGATATATGGAATATTTAGCTGTTGAATGGAATTTCCAACATCATAATTAGACCAAACCAATCACAGATTGTTTATATACTGACAAATCATTTTATCTGGATCTTATATAACATGTTTATATGGGAGTTATGTTTTAAGAACATAACTCAAATCACAAATCGCAAATTGAAACAATTTACTTGCGGACCCTGCATGTGTGTGTGTAGTTCACGTGTTTGTATGCTAGATTTTGATGGATGTAGGTCATCGACTAATATTTACACATGTAAAAACATTGCGGTTTTTTCACAGCAACAATTTGTAGTTTTAAAATTATTTAAATTTCAATGTTTGAGCTTCTACATCTCTTAACACGAAGTTTAATGCTTATGTTCCATTTTGTTCTGAAAACGATAATTTGAATCATAGATTCAAATAAGCATCTTGACTTATTAGTATTTTTCAGCATGGATTGAAAGTTTTTTTTCAGTTGTGGTTTCAATTAAGTTTTGATTCATAATGTGTGAACCAAATTGAACTGCGGGGGAAGAATTTGAAACAGGACTCAAATCGATTGATTTTTGTAATCACAATGTAGGAGTAATATTTTTTTTTCCTTTATCGGCAATGATTGCATAAAGCTTAAAATCTTATAATTTGTCGCTTGATTTACCTCGCCATAGGATAAACAAGAAAGAAAATACAAAATGGAAAAAGACCGGATTATATATATATATATGTGTGTGTGTGTGTGTGTGTGTGTAACACAATGGAGAAAATATATTCTCACTTTTTCTATCAACCAACTTCTATAAAATAAAAATGGAAGGTTTTTAGACACAACTTTTTTTTATTGTTACTATCCCCAAAACATAGATAGAACTATGCACCAGTGATTCTCTCCAACTAAGATTCGATTTCAAATTACGATTAAAAAACCAATTAAATCCACAAATAAGAAAAATCATTCAATTCATGCTAAAATTCACAGTACCTATCAATAAGAAAAATAATTTACACCTTCTTTAAGACAAGCACAAAAAAATCACCTATCAAGAAGATCTAAACACAATTCTTCAAATTTAGCCCTTGTGATAGTTGTCTCGATGTGCTTGGGACCTTCGGCGGTTGCAGTAATGAATGTCAAGCTAATATACATAAAAATAAGCTGATCAGATTAGTAAAAAACCATATATCCACTGGTATTATGGTATTTTCTTATATTAATAAGCTAATATACATAAAAATAGATTTTGATAGCTCAATACTTGCATCATACCTTATAGGAATTCAAGTCAGCAAGTTGATGATCTGCAAAGACTTGACTCGGTAGCACTGCCTCCTATTCGTTTCCAAACTATATGATCCAGCTCAGTACAATTTTTGTATAGAACTGCAGAATAAACGTGATAAGTGAGAAGTCAATGGTTACTAATAAACTATTCTAAAAAATAAGCTGATCAGATTAGTAAAAAAACCGACCCTGCTTAAAAGCAGAACATCGAAGAAATCAATGGAAAGGAAGTGAATTTACCTCGGTTTAGTGGTTCTTTTATAGCAGGTTCGAACCTCGGTCTTGGCGACTGTGTTTACTGCTTATTGATCTCAATCGGTGCTTTATTAGCCGAAGAATCAACTTCATTCTAGTATTTTTCGTAAAGAACAGGAAGAGTGGCAGACATTAGCAAGACTGCAGAAACAGTACATAAATAAATGAATCTGATTAGCTATTATTATTTTGAGGCCAATTTAGCAATTATTATTACAATTTTAGCAACCATAATTAATACTTTCCCTGAGCATATACAAAAAATGAACATGCTCATTTCATTTTAACATGGAAAGAATTTTTGTGGATAAAACTAATACAAGCATACAAAACAATTCATGCAAAAATATTTATATTTGTTAGAAGTAATTCTTACCAATGTATCCTAGAGTCAGAAAAGTGAACCATCCACCAATTTTAGAAATAATCCACAAGCTCCCTATTACATGCATTATTTATTACAGAGTGATTGATTTATCATCATGTAAGGAAAGTGGCATAGAGATGGAATCAAAAAAAGGAAAAAAAATCAACTCATTTACCTTGACATTTTCTTGAAATCTTTCCCTGAAGCAACGCATCTTAAAGCAGCGTATAATTCATTGAGTTTATGTCTCAACAAATGTGTTATGCTAAGAAACAAATCCTTAGGCAAGAGAACCTCCAGTAGAGTTGAAGGTTTCCTGAATGATAATTAGAAGCCATAACCAGCATGCATTATATTGTGAGATGATATTCTTAGACAAGAAATGCCAATCATTTTACTGAACTAATTAAACAGTTTTATTGTAGCTAGAGTTTTTGATGGGTGATTATATATAAAGCTTACTTGTTTAGAAAGGGTGCAAAATAAGTCCCAAGAAGTAGTAAAACCAAGGAAAGCATAAGGCAGTGACAAATAAAAGTTATCCAACCCCTTGGAAAAGAAACCAAAGGGTAGTCACTACAGCAAGAATCCCCCCTGACATTAACACAAAAATTTGCATGTAAAATAAAGATTCCAATGCAGCACCCTCCAAATGTTGTAACTCTCTTTTGTTGGTATTAGGTACGATGTAAGGTTATCATAATAAAACTAAAATAAATCCAAAATTATAAACTAAGATAAGAACCTTCAGAGTAACCCAAAGGAAGTAAAAAAAATATATGAAAACAACTACTGTTATTTGACTTTCCCAATTGGAAATTTTGATTTAGGTTACACAGTACAAGTCAGACTTTGCAGAAGTCGAATGTTGAAATATGAAATACACCTTATCCAGATTGCTAAGCCTCCAAAGTACTATTGTACACCCTGTGACACCTAGTGATCTTATTTTAATACAGAATAGGAGTAAGTTTAAGTTGACCGGACCAAATGAGAAGTTAACTTATCCAATTTGATTATTGTTGCTATGGATTCACTAAATAAATTAGCATCTAAGATCAACTGAATAAATTGCCTTGACACCAATACAATAAATTTTAATCAGTTAAAAAAACAAAGCAAGCAAGGTTCTAAACTCAGTTTGTTACAAAAGAATACTTTGTTGAGTAAAAAAAAAAAGTTGGTATCTTACTAAACTGCTCTTTTAGTTAACCATACTTTCCTGAGTGATATTTAACAAAAAGCATTAGAGATGATTGAGTTGAACCAAAAATTATATTGATTTGAAAATAAATGTCAATTGACAAATAGTGTAATTCCTTCGGTATTTTTACATTATAGTTCATTGATATTTTGATGCATCATAAACCACAAAGCATTTCAAAACCAATCAAAAAATGCAAATGCGTAGTATTACATGGCTCTATATGTACATACGTATAAACACAAACATGCATGTGTATGGATGTATGTATGTAACAAGATCAGTTTGTCATATGATCATTAGTCAATTCAATCTAGGGAACAAACTAAATTGTGCAGCAAAGAAGTTTTAAATTATCAAATTGGCTATCCATTGAAATTGGTATATGTGTAATTTTATCCGAGACCCTTAATAATATTTTTAATGTCAAATAAGTGAATTTTTAAATGTTTGGTCAGATGTCATGGGCCAAATCTTCTATTCATATTTAAAATTCAAGTTTCTAGGAAAAATAAAATTGACCAAGAAGACAGAACTTGGATGATCAACTTTTCTGTTCAGCTTATTTTTGTAGATTGTAATCAAAACTTTCATAGTTTAAATATTGTAATGTGGTCGTTTTGTTGTTGTAAATGGTATGTAAATGCATCTGCATTGTCTTTGTAATGATATATATATTAAACTAGATAATAAAGAGCTCTTCCAGAGAAGATTCTTAAGTGGAACAACAGGCTAAGTTTACATACCCTTTTAGCTTACATACACTTCAAGTTTTAAAAAGTTTTGGAAGTGACCTTTTATGACACATTTAGTTCACAGTCAAAGAATGTGAACTGAAACAATAAAATATTGTCCATGCTCGTAAACAAGTTGACATTTAACATATTATGACTATTATATGAATATTGTCAATACTGTCATCCTGTTTTAAGTTTAAGCAACAAATCCAAGCTTTCAAATAAAAACAATTACCTGCCTAATTAGTTGTACAGAAATGCTTCGGTGCTTATGACATAATAATTTTAAGTTCAACTTGGACAAGGTAATAATAAATTATAATATAATGTCTTGAAGATTGATTACTTGTTGAATTTTCTAGTTACTACTATGTATTGTTTGTAATTCTATTCTGTATAGATTCACATGCTTCCAAAAGCATAAATCAAGAGAGAATTACTGTAAGTGTCTTGATCGTCCTTTTTTGCCTACATTGGATACATGTTCTGAGATTCCAAAATTTTCCTGTTTGATCATAGAGTACTACCCTAGCGGTGATTTTCATGGCTTAAGGCAGAGGCATACAATGAAGTATTTTTCTGAGCAAGCGGCTAAATACATTTTTTATTGTCAATTTCTTTATTACATTATTATTACGCAGTTATTGTTTTAAATTTTACGATGCTATTCCATATATTGTGATTTCTTGATGTTTCATCCTGTAACTAGGGCTAAAACTATTACAAAAATCAATCTATTGGTCTATATGTATCTCTTCACCTCAAGTTTGTCAAATACATGTTACTGTTAAATAACATGTCTCACAACTCTTGCTTAATATAATTTTGGTTTATAATATGACATAGTAAAGTACTAGTTTTCTAGAAAAACTATACAATAAAAAGCATACCTAACTTTCAAACAAGATGATGGAGTAGGAGTAAATAAATGCTATATCACAAAATGCTTGGAGGCTTCTCCATATTTTATCCATTTCTGATACAGCACCCACACTTAATCCTACAAGACTTCGTTTTATAACACCATTAGCTACAATCGATAGATAAAAGCATTATAATATTATGATAAATCTAATAAATAAAGACTACATGCATTTGACGTACATGCAACTTGCAGGATGCCTAAGATCGAACATATTCATGCAGGAGTAAGTGAAAGAGATGATTGCAGCTATCCCAACTAATCCTGTGTACTGAAACCACCTACGTATCAGCATCTGCACGCGTCCTGTTATAACAAATCATATTTAAGACTTAAATAAGGAGAGAAATCTATTGTAGGATTAAGACTGGAATTAAGCTTTTCTTTTGGATCATTGACGCGCACATTCAAGAGTTCGAATCTGAGTGATTGTTACATCCTAACCCAACCAAGTAGGAAGCAGCCATGTGTTAGATAACGACTAAATCTTCTCATATAACTACAAATGAAAATTCATTTTATTCTTAAGGCCGATAGATTTGGTTTTGGTGGGATTTCCACGAGTAAGGACAACAGATTCTACTCCACTAAAATAGATCGAACATGTGATAGCTTTTATAAGAGGATAAAAACGAAATAGTATATATTTCAACGTCGACCTAGATGAAACAGCAAGAGGCCAATAGTCATGATTCCCAAAATAGATACCTTGTGCCCAGTGGATTCAAAGCGAATCAAATAGTTTATGCTCCAACTCAGAAAAGACAAGAATGAACCTCTGCACAACAGGCCTAACAGCAGCAAACTTAGTCCTTAAGTTTTTCCAACTTTCCTATTGACAATTCCATGAGCTAGTCCACCCTCCAACGGTAGATGAGAACATTGTCAATTCATATAGAAGTTATATTTATCACAGAATCATAAGATGTAATAAACAAGGATGAACTTACTAATCAGGACAATCACACAATACATGAATTAGACATATCAGATGTTAACACATAAAAAATGGCTTCTGATTTTCATAAGAACCTCATTCTACTTTTTTAGGCAACCCCTTCGATTGAATATGGAATCTTCTGATCATATGGGCGGAAGATGATCTAAGTCGAATATGCAAAAATACAATATTACAGTGTTACTACTACCAGACTATAAAAAATGATTAATATTGTCCCTCTTAAACCACGTATCCCAAGGCAGACATGATCGGAAATGATTAATATTCATTTATGTCGTTACCAAGTAATGCAGAGTAACGTGACATCCATAATTTTAAATTTATGTAATCACCTACGAAATACCACTAGGTGGACGTTGTTTAATGCAAGAACGGGTTGTATCTAGTATATGCACATTTTAACAAGAAAATAAAATCAGTGTACAATATAGAGAAAGATTTTTGAAATAGACTGACCTGGAGATTGTCTTTAGATATGTCGGCTGCCAATATAGTTTGACAGTGCCATCTTACACTATCCCATAATGCAGTATGTTGAAGGCAAATCCTGACATATTGAATTGAAGTCTTCTACATAGCTTGTTGCTCAATAGGTGCGCCAGCCACTAAATTTACTATCATTGCAAACTGAGGCTTCAAAAAAAGGAAAAAAAGTTCTTACCTTGACACTGCAGTTGGCCATGTGCGATGTGCCAAAATGGCTGTAATTTACAAGTAAAATCGCAATAACATGAGGATTTGTATTCACTCAGAGAAGGTTAAATAGAACATAAGACCATAAATTAAATAGATACATGGCTTGAAATCCAACTTAAGAACTTATCCTTAATGTGAAATAGACTAATTTTTTTAGAATAGCATGTACAATTAAATATTTGTGAATGGTCGCTTTACAAATAAATCATTTGATTGTAATAAGACTAAATCATGAAACATGAAACCATTATATGTTGAATATTTTGTATACGGTTAAAGGTATATAATTTTTTTAGAATAGCACGTACAATTAAATATTTAACTGTATGTTTTGCAAATATTTTATGATTGCTCTAAATCTGGAAGAAGTGCATTAAAAGAACGAAGAAACAAAATTATTTTAGATTAAGAATTCAATTGCTACAACTAAATTAGGATATCTCTTCAAACTTCGAAACCAAAACTACTTATAAATTTGTTAATTTTTATATTAGCTATCTTAAGCATGAATTGCGGTAAAAATTCAACTACATACTTTCTAATCCACCGGAAGTGGGGAAAATTTTTAATACTAAGCAGCTTAAAATTTCATAATGTGAAGATGATAAAATGCCATAAGCTTGGTTGGCAAAGAAGGCGCTAAAAGCATATGTTTTACACTACCTGATATCGTCGTGATAGTACAAAGTCTTAAATATGGTACTTTGACAATGCACTTGCATGAAACAGAAACCTTTAACATTTGAGAAATAATATAAATTTGCTCATGTGGATGGAGAATTTAAGTTGATATCAAAGTATGAAATGTTGCACCTTGTATGCTGGTGCTTTAATAAATAAGATAATACAAGGCCCTAGTTTGCTTATAAATAAGAAGCTGCATCAATCATCTTGGCACACAATTTTTTTAATAACATATAAAAATTATGATAATTATTGATGAGCTACATTAACAAAGTTTCGATATAAACTACTAACCCTTTAAAATGAAAAATGAAATAATTAAGAAAACGATAAAGGAATATTAGCATAAAACATGAAGTACATCATATGTCTTAATTCTAACATAAAATGAAATTATTGCTGAACTGTGTTCATTGGTATCATTCTAACACATATTTTTGTACTCAACAACTAGAATCTGGGAAATCAATTGAGTCGGCGAAGCAGTTCCCAATAATAACTAATGCAAAATGCTCTATCTGCATAAGCAAACACAGATAGTCGTCATACTAAAATAATTTACAAGCGGTTAAGCAGATTAAATAAATAGGAAAAAGTATGAAAATAGTCAAATCAATTGGGCAAAGGCACTAAAAATTATAGCATAAAACAGTATAAAATTCGATGGAATTGTTTCGCTTACCTAAATTCTCGGAGGTTAGGGTTTCAGAACGCAAACGATGGAATAGAGTGGCTGCGATGAAGACAAATGGCGCGGGGAGTTTAGTAGAGAAGAACGGTGCTAATAATTTGTTTTAGAGATGAAATCTGTTCCGGGGGAAGGGAGAGTTGGTGGAGAAGAACACATTTTTTTGGAGAAGAACGTCAAAATTATTTTGTTCGTGGGAGGCAAACAAAGGAATTTAGCGGGGTCATGAAAATTTTGGGGGGAACAGAGCGTTACACGCAAGTGTCAAAACAAAATGCATACGAAGACAAATAAGTAGGCCTAATCAATAACAGTTCAGAAAAGCACGTTATTAAATTATGTTATTAAAAAGACATTTTCTTGTAGTGGAAGAAGGTTATATTGATGCAATTTATCCAAGGTCAACAAGACTAATCGACTATGTGGCTCTTTAAATGCTTTACAGATAATATCAAGCGCACGAGACCCACTTTCTGCCAAAACAACACTCTTGGAAGCAGAATCTGGAAAACAAGTAAAGTTAAACAATGCCTAGGAAAAGTACAATTACTCATGCAAGGGTAGAGAAACTCACCAAAATCTGCAAAATTCCCTAAAATGCCAGCAGGGCATCTAATAAAAAAGAACTGATCTTCCCAAGGTATAATTTTACTAATACTATCACTAATGATTTTCTTTAGAGGATTAATACGTAGAATAGGTAATTCTGCTCCCTTTGAAAACCGCACCAAATGCTGAATAAGATAAGGAGTGAGGGAAGTCTGCCTCGATTCGAGAGCTAGAATTTCGAGGCATAGAAGCACGGTATAGATGTTTGGTGAAAGTTGGATAGGTGCGATTCCTAGATCCTGCAAGAACCGAGAAATAAAAGTCGGAAAAGGGAAGAAGCCTCCATGCCAAATGTGAATGGCAGAGTACACAAAGCAACCTTCCGGCAGATTTCTGATATTACCTTGGTTAGTCATAGGTTGAGCATCCACATCCGACATTCCAAAATTACTAAGTATGGAGTTTAGTTCATCCTGAGAAGTAATAAGAGTTTTTTCAACATCAATGGATTCTTTTTCCGAAAGCTGTCGAGAATGCCAGACTTTGGTTGACTAAAGCTCTTTTTATCAGACATAACGCCGCTAGATGATATAATTTCATAACACATGCATTAGTATCACACTCGTTCATGTGAAATAAGTAGACAACATACAAACCTTTTAATGCAAGGGTTTCCAGACTATTGCATGTCAAGATAGCCTTAAATATTGACCTGGGCAGAATTCACACAAGATACTGTATACACTTAAAGACAACCAAGCCCTTAACGATGACAGAATTATTTATCCCGATACCAAAGACAAAAATAGCAAAAGAATGGTGTCGACAAGAATAAAAGAAGTTGGTGGCGTTTACACCGAGAACCTATGAACTTAAGTCATCACCAAAGGCCTGATTGGCCTTCGGGTCCGGCACGTAAAATCAGAGCTAAAAGGTTACAGTTACAAGGCTCATAAAATTTTCCGACATTAAAACCAAAAAATGGAACCATCCTACCAAAGGCCCTTTCAGATGATTCACCATTTTCAATATTACTCCGGCACTCACATGCTAAAAAAAATACAAAGTTTGGTGTCGGCAAAGTCAGTGTAAACAAGCCAGTAATGAGAACAATGATTTCACCAGAACCGAAGGCATAATTTTCACTTTGCAATACTTAGCGTAAAAAAGATCCTTCTTGTGAAGATTGGGTACCCCAAACCCAGGAAATCACATGGGGAAGAAGCATTCGTTTAGATCACCATGAATCGTAGTCTAAATTGCCTATTATTAAATAATTTGTAAAGCCCTAATTGATTTAAGCGATTAGCTTAAATTTCTACTTATGATTGACATAAGAATACTTACAGTGGGTTGAGTTTGAAATTCCCGAAAATCTATGTTAATTCTCGATGAACAGTAACCTGGTTTGAGCAATTGATGTTGCAGGTAAAATGTAAGGAAGAAGAAACTATGGTAATTATGCTAAATTACCTTTAATCTAAGCCGTACAAATAAGAGCTTATCAACGGGCCCAATCGAGGAAGATCAAAAGATAGAGGATCAGAGCTCCAAAGGGACATCAAATTTTGACATGGAAAGTTGAAATTATCCCTTAATAAAAGAGGCAAATGTTACTACCGAAATTAACACTGAAATTGTTGACGATGAAGGGGTATCGGACAACCACAAGCATAAAGAGACTCATCCGTAAGCAAGAACTCAAGCATAAGGTAAAACCAAAAGCATAATAAAATGATCCATAAGTCAGGCAGCTGACACCGTCGTTGGAGAAAAGAACTCAAAGGATACCGATAGGGTAGTTCCGGCAGGAAAGGAAGATAACAGAAGTACTCCTGAATCCGGAATCCAACAAGGAAAGAGACTAGGAATCTTACACATCGGGACTTATAAGGACGGAAAGGCTATCAGTATTAACTTTCTTAATACCGATACATCAAGAAACAAGAGCATCGAAAGTACAAGGGAGTCAGCCGGGAGCCATTTACACCCTCGGTAGATGATCACCGGAAGGCCACTCTAATAATCAATTAGCAAAGCACTGGAAGTAATCCTCCAGAAAGCCGAGACATACTTCAGGCATCTACCGAAAGGCAGGACGGAACCATCGAAGAGAAACAAGCTATCCACACTAATCTACTTAGTGTCGGTAGTTGTAACACCCCGAATTTTCAACATAAGATAATAAAATAATAATAACTTAATTAAATATTCAGAATTAAGTAAAACAGACTGCGCCATTGCGTCCATCTCCAAATTTTGGTCAAAATAGACTCCTAGTTTGTGTAAATCGGACACCTTATGAAGAAATTATTAAGATTTGAAGTTTGTATATGCGTAAGAAGAATATATATATTAGGTTCAGAAATTAAAAATTCGGTTCAAAATTCAAAATTCGGGAAGGCGGCAGATTTCCCGCCCAGGGGTGTCTACCCCCTAAAGGGGGTGTCGTCCCCTGGGTCGACACCCTAAGGGGTGGGTAGAACCATGGGTCAACCCCCCTACGGTAGATTTTGGCAGATTAGTTTTTTTTAGATTTGGACGTTTCTGATGGTCTTTAATCAAATGTGAGGGTACTGATTTCTCTGGTACACCTATAAATAAGTCTCTAGAGCTAACACTAAACCTCGTAATTCTGAGGCTACGCTAAAGCTCTGCCATTACTCTCTCTCTCCTCAAATCTATTCAGAAAATTTAGATTATTAATAAGAAGATTTTAAATTCAAGATCTGGAGGAGATAATTGACGTTAATAAAAGATTATTCAGAATCATGAAAAGCAAGGTAAACTTCTAGATCCAATCAATTCAAATTCTTCCTCTTTCTTTCCTTTCTCTTTTAATGAAAATAATCAATCCATGGTCACTATGTTTTGAATTCGATTAAGGAAAAAACCATGGATGCTAAAACTGGATCAGATCCAGAATTAGGAAAACGTACGAGGTAAGTGGGTTTAAGCTATAGCACTTTAGATAATAATATGTTATTGTTTACCATTCCCTATTTTGTATAACTGAAATATGACATGTTAAATGTTTAACATAAGTCGATAATGACTAAAGTGAGATGTTAGTATGAATAGGCCAAAAAATTCATATGCTGAATTGGTTAAGGTGATGAATGTTTACATGTTTAAAAACAAACTTGTTAATAGCGATTACTATGGTTATTATTCCATTGATTCACTTGTGGCATATTATTAAGTAAATAATATGTTTAACTTGTTGGATTTGACTAATTACTCGATTGAATGTTTACATGTCAAAATAGAGTTAAACTCATGTTAAAAAGGACATACGCCATAATATTGGCATAGTTTCATGACATTTAAATTAGATTATAGTAAAAAGGATAATATGCCTAAAATTCACATGAATAGGAATGATGGTTAAAGAACGAACATGCCTAGATTCACAGTAGTTTGACACTGTAATGCTCTTAGACATGAGGTTAGATTGCACTTGTGATAGAAGTCTGCCCGGAACCTCCCGACATATCCAGTATTCACAAGTGGTAAATATAATGTGAGGGGTCTAAGTGCATAATTAAAACATGTAATGGTGCTAAGACACGAGGTTAAGTCAACTTATGGTAGAAGTCTGCCCGGACTCACCCGGCAAATCCAGCGTCCACAATTGTAGACTTAATGTGAGAGGTCTAGCGCATATATATAACAAGATATGAATAAATGGAAATGATGGTAATTGAATATCTAACTCAGAAAAAAAGAAAGAAAGGAATGTAATGGACTGAGTTAGTGTGATGCGAAGGAAAAGTGATGTATTTCCCTAAATTACCTATTTCTAAGAAGGTGGTTGCAAGTAAGAAACAGTGAATAAAGGAAGAAAAAGGAAAGAAATTACTTGCCAGCACAAATTTAAATGGGAATACGTTTTGTAAATAATTCACTAATTCCTTGTATACATCAAACTGATAAGGTGCATGAAGTGTTTTCCTTAATTAAAAAAAGGAACATATATTACAGTGAATGAAGAATACTGGAATACAACAGGAGAAGAAAATGGTTTAAGTAGGGAATGAAAATCACCTATTATAAATAATTAACATTAATGAGAATGTTGTTTAATAGGTAGACTTGTCCTAGGGACAAATGAAGATTATAACTTAGGTTATAATAAACTATTAAGGAAATAGGATAACTGGTAAAATGAGAGAAGGGACGCTTAATTGTAAATTAAGTAATCAGTAAATGGGGAAAGCCAGAAACCAGTTGAGAAAAGGGAGAAATATATGAAATATAATAAGTTATACTTAATTATAAATTAAGTAATCTGTAAACTTGGAAGTCTGAAACTCGCTGATAAGAATAACATGTTGGGACTTGTCCTAAGGACAAGAGGAAATTATAACATAGGTTATAATAAATGGGTAGAGAAACTTATTAATGGGATTAGTTAAGAGAACTAAGTTAATAAGTTAACAACAATAAGTTGTAGTAATGGTGTAAAATGGAATTATGATTAAGTGAGAAAGAATGAGGAAAACTTATGAAATAAGTTGTATTTAATCATAAATAATGACTGACACGTTAACAGAAAACATGTGAATTGAGATATACTTAATTACATATTAAGTAGAACATGTTATTGTAATGATGAAATAAAACAAGATTAAAGAAAAGATTGTGGACTACAGACCCTGGACCACAATCTAGAGAATAAAATGTTGTGGGCTTATTAATAAACTTAAATGGGTTAAGTTATATAACCGAAATTAAGAAGCAAGAGGAAATTGGTAACTTGATTAAGAATTCAATATGAATGAGAATAACCAAGTTAAATGGAAACCTAATGAGGTAAGGCAAGCACGTAAAAGAATGTATAGACATAGGGTCTAACAACATATTAAAGTAAGGCACTTGGACCAGTCTGCATGTTTGAAGGTGATTAACCCAACGGGGCAGATCATCATAGTGGTATAAGGCACAGGGGAACACACATTCATCTGACTATTTTGTCGGCTCCAAAGGACTGGAAGGGGAAGCACGCGGCCTCCTGAGGTACGTAAGTGCTCATAGTACTTCTCTACGCGGTGGCATATGTTTTAGGCCGTGCTCGCGGAGGTTGGGTCTGCGCGTAACTACTAGGTGGGTGGGCCTTGACTGCAGAAGTAGCTATGCAATCAAATTGCTGTGACGCGGTGACACTAAGGTGATTCGGCGGTTTCCTCAACAGGAAGGCGAAGGGTCATGACCAACAAGGATAGTGATCGTCGGATACCCGTCATCGACATCTAGTGGAATGCGGAAGGACTAGAGCTAAAACAAATAGACCATTCACCCTTCACTATCGGGGTACGGTGGTTGAGTGAAGACGCCAAATGGATGTTTAGGTTGTTTTCTTTAGCGACAACCATTTAGCTCTTGTAGTCTTTACTAGTTGAGGGAGGGGCCGGGATGGGGCCATAGCCACCATGAAAACAGACCCTAGGTATATCTATATATAGAGGTTCCTAAAGATGGGCCTATAAAGATAGTAAAGCTCCAGACTAAGTTCCGTGTTTCTTGTATCACCCTGCTATGGAACTCGATGCACGTTATAGGATGTGCGATTAAGGCATCTAGCTACAATTGATGATACATATATGGAACAGTCTAGATACATGCATGTCGGCTCTGGGTGGTGTATCGTAGACTTGAGGGAATTATTCTGGTATGGAATCTGATTCGATCGACGATGGAAGTCCGTACGCTTACGTAGCGTAGTAATGAAAAATATATGAGGAATGTAACATTGTTATGTAGAGGTCCGTACATCACTCCGGCGTAGAATGTCGGACTGCGTTCATTTCGGTGGCATTACGGTGGTGACCGTGCGAGTGGGGTACCACGGGATGTACCTCAGTATTGAGGGGTAGCTACATATATACTATATTAGGTTAGTCCACTGGGAAGTAAATGGGTACGACGTGTGTGTCAGCCTTGAATGTTGTTAACCTAAGTAACCTAATAAATAAGAAAATATGATTGAACAGTATATGTAGGATTATCCAAAGTGTATAATTTAAATCCAGTCACCAGAACTTGTCTTCTGACCCCCTACTCATAACATACTCGTAGGTTAGATTTGTGGCAGAGACATGATAGCCTTGGGTACTGGATAGGCAGTATTATTAATATGGTAAGGCTATATTTTGGTTATATTATATTTTATCCATTCTGCTGTGAGATAATTTCTGAGCTCTGACATGTTTTATGTCTTTGTCTTTTCTGCAGGATACAAGAGAAAACCAATCCGAGTTTCGATAGATTGGAATTTTTGAAAAAAAATCGGTCTGTCGGAATTCGGGTTGTTACATCTGGTATCAGAGCTTAGATTTAGGATTCCTGTATAAATAATGAGTAAACGTATTTGTAATTTTTTTTCACAAATATAAATATATTATATATACCCCTAGATCCATAGAGGATAGAAAGAGTATAATATGGTAAGAAATGGGATGTTTGTTTTGTGCACTAAAAGAATGAATATGGAAATCAGAGACCCTTAGGTAATTTGGGTAAAGAGTGTGCAATGTACTTTGTATGGAAGAAAAGTGAATCCTACGTGATTAGTATTTTGGGTTAGTGGGATTGAAAACCTTATAAATCAGAAAAGGTTGAAAAGATAAAAATGGATTAGGAATATATATAGTTGAGAGAATTGACCTCGTGGAGTGTCTAGGAAAGCCTAGAAAAATTGGAAACCCGCTTTGAGTCTAACCCTATTGTTAACTTTTAAGAACTTGAAATTATAAAAGTTTTGGGAAAATGGTTTATGGTGTTTTTCAAGTTTTAATCTTAAAAGATATAGTTTTAAATATGTAAAGAAGTACATATTGGGTTTTGAAGTAAAATGGGGTATATTTTGTAAATAGTAATTTTCTTGCGAAAACTTTATCTAAAGTAAAATTCTCTCAGTAAAAGGTGCATATTATAGAGCATGTATAGCTCCTTAGTTTTCTTATTATATTTCATAACAAGAATTTTTAGTAAAGAAAGATTTTAAATCTCTATTCTTATGGCGACCCTTTTTTTTATAAATTATTTCAATAAGATAATTTTGTTGGGTGTACAAGATAAGTTGTAGAAATTAAGAATAGAGTAGATGGTTGCACCTTGTAGTAAGAGACTGAAACGATCTTATAGGTAAAGTCATAAACTCGATTGAGAAATAGTTGTCCTTATCTACTCTAGTTTCCGTGATTTGAAAAAAAAATGATTTACTTTTTTTTAAGATAACATATTTTTATGGTTTGGCAAGAGGAAGAAAAATAAAGTTTTGACACTTTTAAATTTTTTGGAAGAAAGTTTAAATGAAAAGGCCAAACCTAGTTTTAAAAATATGGAATAGGTAAGGATTAGAGCCTAAGGAAGACGAGAAAAGTTTTGAGGCTATGAAGTAAATAGCGAGAATTATCTTGGAATAATAGTAAGTCCCGTAGAATGCGTAAGCAATGTAAAGCCTAGGGTGTTGCTTGAAATAATTGTTGGTACACATCTAGAATTAGTAGTGACTACTAGATAGAAAAGGGCAAGTAAGTGTTTAGATCCTGTTGCTAATTTTCATGTTAGGGGTAAAACCCGTTATTGCATTTCTGTTGGGATCGTTCCGTTATTTTGTTCTTGTTGAGTACTTAGGGTAACACCTAAACCTGTCGGGGATCCCATAGTTTGGACTTTTCGGTCTGAGGGGGACATTGTCCCAAGATTCTTGGCCCTTAGTAGTAACCGTGTAGGGTGTCTGTTCTCCTGTTTTAGTAGAAAGATAAGAAGCTTTTTAATATTTAAACTAAGATCAGATGATTAAATAAGCTAAGAAAAGAGAAGTGACACAACTAAAAAGGAAACAGAAAATTCAATAAAGCAACAAACATGATAAGCTATGAGAAAAGATGGATAAAGATAAAAAATTCCAAGATAATACGAAAAAAAATCAGTAACAAAAGAAAATTTTCTTATGTTGGTTGTGCTTGGATAGGAAAAATAGTGAATCTTTATAAATAGTTACATAAAATCCAAGTACGGTTGGAAAAAGGTACATAAAAGTAAAACGAAAGAGGTGAAATTTTCTGTTTTCCACTTTTTTGTAACATAAGAAATCGAATTTAGAAAACTAGATTTTTCTGAAATTCGAAAACTAAAGTTGGTTGGTAGGATTATGGATGCAACAATTGGATGAAGTACATTCTTACTCAGTAAGAGTGTAGGAAAATTTGGATGAATAAGCATTTTGATTTTCAAAATATTGCACTCAAGTAGAACTGTCAGTATATTTAGGATGTGAGCTTCATGTTTTAAAAGGATTTTTGTAAAATTTGCATACTAGGAGGTACCTCTTAGGAGTACATGTATTATTATGTTGTATTTCACTTTGAACAAGTGCACAATGTTTGCAAAAATTGGATGCACACATGATGGATGTATATTATGCGAGGGGTTAATTGATTTTACCCTTATCAAATTTCGGGGATGAAATTTCCTAAGGGTGGGAGAATGTAACACCCTTCATTTTCAACTTAAGATAATAAAATAATAATAACTTAATTAAATATTCAAAATTAAGTAAAACAGACTATGCCATTGCGTCCGTCTCAAAATTCTGGTCAAAATAGACACCTGGTTTGCGTAAATCGGACACCGTATGAAGAAGTTATTAAGGTTTGAAGTTTGTATACGCGTAGGAAGAATATATATATATTAGGCTCAGAAATTCAAAAAAAGGTTCAGAAATTCAAAATTTGGTTCGAAATTCAAAATTTGGGAAGGCGACATATTTCCCGCCCAGGGGTGTCTACCCCCTAAAGGTGGTGTCGACCCCCTAAGGGGTGGGTCGACCCATGGGTCGACTCCCCTATGGCAGATTTAGGCATATTAGGTTTTTTTTTAGATTTGGACGTTTCTGATGGTTTTTAATCAAATCTTAGGGTCCTGGTTTCTCTGATACACATATAAATAAGTCTCTAGAGCTAACCATAAACCTCATAATTCTGACGCTACGCTGAAGCTCTGCCATTACTCTCACTCTCTCCCCTCAAATATATTCAGAAAATTTAGATAATTAATAAAAAGATTTTAAATTCAAGATCTGGAGGAGATATTGACATTAATAAAAGATTATTCAGAATCATGAAAAGCAAGGTAAACTTCTAAATCCAATCTATTCAAATTCTTCCACTTTCTTTCCCTTCTCTTTTAATGAAAATAACCAATCCATGGTCGTTAGGTTTTGAATCCGATTAAGGGAAAAACCATGGATGCTAAAACTGGATCAGATCTAGAATTGGGTAAGCGTACGAGGTAAGTAGGTTTAAGCCATAGCATTTTAGATAATAATATGTTATCGTTTACAATTCCCCATTTTGTATAACTGTAATATGACATGTTAAATGTTTAACATAAGTCGATAATGACTAATGTGAGATGTTAGTATGAATAGGCAAGGAAATTCATATGTTGAACTAGTTAAGGTGATGAATGTTTACATGTTGAAAAACAAACTTGTTAATAGTGATTACTATGGTTATTATTCCATTGATTCAGGTGTAGCATATTATTAAGTAAATGACATGTTTAACTTGTTGGATTTGAATAATTACCCGATTGAATGTTTACATGTCAAAATAGAGTTAAACTCATGTTAAAAAGGACATGCGCCATGATAAAGGCATAATTTGATGACATGTAAATTAGATTAGAGTAAAAAGGATAATATGCCTAAAATTCATATGAATAGGAATAATGATTAAAGAACAAACATTCCTAGATTCACAGTACTTTGACACTGTAACGCTCTTCGACACGAGGTTAGATTGCACTTGTGATAGAAGTCTGTCCGGAACCGCCCGACATATCTAGCATTCACAAGTGGTAAATCTAATGTGAGGGGTCTAAGTGCATAATTAAAACATATAATGGTGCTAAGACACGAGGTTAAGTCAACTTGTGGTAGAAGTCTGCCCGGACCGGCCCAGCAAATCCAGCGTCCACAAGTGTAGACTTAATGTGAGAGGTCTAGTGCATATATATACGTATATATATATATATATACATATAACAAGATATGAATAAATGGAAATGATGGTAATTAAATGTCTAACTCAGAAAATAAGAAAGGAAGGGATGTAATGGACCGAGTTAATGTGATGCGAAGGAAAAGTGATGTATTTCCCAAAATTACCTATTTCTTTTAAGTAAGCCACAGTGAATAAAGTAAAAAAAAGGAAAGAAATTACTTGGCACCATGGATTTGGATGGGAATATGTTTTGAAAATAAATAACTGATTCTTTCTATACATCAAACCGATAAGGTGCATGAAGTGTTTTCCTTAATTAAAATAAGGAACATATATTATAGTAAATAAAGAATACTGGAATACAACAATAGAAGAAAATGGTTCAAATGGGGAATGAAAATCACCTATTATAAATAATTAACATTAATGAGAATGTTGTATAATAGGTAGACTTGTCCTAGGGACAAGTGAAGTTTATAACTTAGGTTATAATAAACTATTAAGGAAATGGGATAACTGGTGAAATGAGAGAAGGAACACTTAATTGTAAATTAAGTAATCAGTAAATGGGGAAAGCCAGAAACAAGTTGAGAAAAGGGGGAAAATATATGAAATCTAAGAAGTTGTACTCAATTATAAATTAAGTAATCTGTAAACTTGGAAGTCTGAAACCCGTTGATAAGAATAACATGTTGGGACTTGTCCTAAGGACAAGAGGAAATTATAACATAGGTTATAATAAATGGATAGAGAAACTTATTAATGAGCCTTAGTTAAGAGAACTAAGCTTATAAGTAAACAACGATAAGTTGTAGTAACGATGTAAAATGGAATTATGATTAAATGAGAAAGAATGAGGAAAATTATGAAATAAGTTATATTTAATCATAAATAATGACTGACATGTTAACAGAAAACATGTGAATTGAGATATACTTAATTATATATTAAGTAGAAGATGTTATTGTAATGATGAAATAAAACAAGAATAAAGAAAAGATTGTGGACTACATACCCCGGACCATAATCTAGAGAATAAGATGTTGTGGGCTTATTAATAAACTTAAATGGGTTAAGTTATATAACCGAAATTAATAAGAAAGAGGAACTTGATTAAGAATTCAATATGAATGAGAATAACCAAGTTAAATGGAAACCTGATGAGGTAAGGCAAGCGCATAAAAGAATGTTTAGACATAGGGCCTAACAACATATTAAAGTAAGGCGCTTGGACCATTCCGCACATTTGAGGGTGAATAACCCAACGGGGTAGATCATCGTGGTGTTATAAGGAACGAGGGGAGAGCACATTCATCTGACTATTCTGTCGGCTCCGAAGGACTGGAGGGGGAAGCATGCGGCTTCGTGAGGTATGTAAAGTGCTCCTAGTAGTCCTCTGTGCGGTGGCAGATGTTCTATGTTGTGCTCGCAGAGCTTGGGTCTGCGCGTAACTACTAGGTGGGTGGGCCTTGACTGCAGAAGTAGCTATGCAGTCAGAGTGTTGTGATGCGGTAACACTAGGGTGATTCGGCTGTTGCCTCAACGGGGAGGCGAAGGGTCATAACCAATAAGGATAGTAGAGCATCGGATACCCGTCATCGGCATCTAGTGGGATGCAGAAGGACTAGAGCTAAAACCAGTAGACCATTCACTCTTCACTATCGGGGTACGGTGGTTGAGGGAAGAAGCCAAATGGATGTTTAGATTGTTTTCTTTAGGGGAAGTCATTTAGTTCTTGTAGTCTTTTACTAGTTGAGCGAGGGGCCTGGGTGGGACCATAGCCACCGTGAAAACAGACCCTAGGTATATCTATATAGAGGCTCTTAAAGTCCGGCCTGTATAGATATGGAAAAGCCCCCGACCGAGTTCCGTGTTTCTTGTATCGCCCTGCCACGAACTCGGTGCACGTTAGAGGACGTGCAGTTAGGGCATCGTGTAACACCCCCACTCTGATATACTTATTCAGAAGCGGTGATGCTACATATAAGCCATGGTGCGAATAGAACAGTATCACAACTTAACATGAACTTGTCGGAATATAAAATCATTCTTAATACATGATTTTAAAAAGAAAAGCTATTATACAATCATCCCATCATAGAATATGGTTACAAAGATTCACGAGTGTAATAATTAAACATATGAGTACATAAAAAGATAATCTACATAATGTAAGTCTTCACTTCAAAGCATCCAACTAACCATCTAAACTTGAAAAGTTCTAAGTGTAGCATCATGAGAAACACAATCCAAGTGAGATAGCTATTTAAGCTTAGTTTTCACATCATTTCTTAGTGGGCTGTATTATAGTTTCATCATGACTCTTTACTTTGAAGGTTTCATCAATCCAAGTTTTAAAACAAAAATAAAGAAAGACTTCGAAATACAAAATCAAACAAATTTATGATAACTTCCTTTGATCAAAACTAATAATCTATCCAATTTATAGCTATAAATTTGAACCACACCCGCAACTTGGTTTATATGTTAGAATGTGTTATCCCATTGCGGTCGGCATCCCGTCATCAAATAGGATGTACTCTACTCGGCTCGATACCAACATAGAGTAATAGTGCAATACCCAAGATCTATTGTCTTATACCGCACCCCATCGAAGAAGTATAATTAAGAAAATGAATCTCAAAAGTAATCTTAAATTACTTTTCTTTAATATTTAATAAAGTTCTAAATTATTTCTAAATTCAAATAATTAAATTTGAATTAGCCATCCCGTCCGTCAGATCAGTTAGGGATAGCCAGGAAGAGCAGGAAACTATATTTTCCAAACTCAAGCCTAGACACTGTCCTCTGTGTCACCCTAGAAAGTTCTAGTCATTCATTTTGAAAGATACTTTATAAATATATGTGTATTCGCGCAATAATTAGGGTATTATATTGGTAATTGGCAAATCTCCTACTTTTAAATTCATGCTTTTTAAGGGTTTAAGACAAAACCAAACTATCTCAAATTATTCCAATATATGTTAAGAAGAACCTCAGAACTACTTGAAACAAAGAAAAGGTAGCATTTAAAAAAGTGCTATAAAAATTTTAGCATGAAAAATAAAAACTGCAGCGTTTTTAAAGCGTTACAACAAGTTTCAGATGTTTTTAGGCTCAAAACAACTACCTACAGGGTTTTAGGCATGCTACGAAAAGTTCTGGGTGGTTTATAATGGTTCTAGATTAAATTCAGCTACTATAGCGTTTCTGGCCGCTATAAAAAGTTCTATTTTGACATACTTCAGTGTTAGAAACATTCAAAACGCGTTTCAGATTTCCAAAGTGTTTCAAGTTTCAGAAAATCAGCTTTTTTTCAGTTTTTCGGTGAAATGTTTGACGCTGTTTCTCTATGATAAAAATAGATTTTGACTCCAATTTTTTTTCAAAATGAATCTATCTTTGTCTACTTAATTATCATAAAAAGAAACCCCATAAGTTATTTATCTATTCAATAAGTAAAATTCAACAATACAAGCCATTTTTAACATGTCTAATTCAGGCTGATTTTTACCTTACTTTGCATCCAGTTTTTAGGTATGAAAACGGCTGAATTAGAAAAAAGCACATAGATGAAAATTGTAGCCCTTTGAATTAGCTTTCAAAATTGGTAGAGAAGTCGTAATTTCATTAGGAATTGCAAAAGTTATTCCTAAAATACCGAACGTCATTTTCAGGGGTTCACGTCCAAACATTCATTCATAAATTTCTCAACTTTTCTTCAAAATATGAAATGAATACAAGAACTAAAATAGTTTTTCTCACCTTAGACTTGTATCTTGATCTTGTACCTATCTCTTGCCTTTTCCTAAACTTCTCCTCTTTATCTTATTTTATTTTTGTTTTCAAAATGTATGAAATGAAGTGAACTTTTCCACCCTTTATATAGTAGTTTTCAAGGCTAATTTTGTAATTTAGTTTTGGACACTTGTCCTCCTTATCATTATTCGAGATTTACGATGAAGACACATGCATACTTAGGTGTCTTTAGATGATTCTACACATGGACACCTAATGTGTGTATGTGTCTTAACCTTATTTACTTACAAGACATGAGATCCTCTCATTTTATGACACGTGTCCCTATCATTTTAAGCCATTTTTCTCATTCTAGAATTTGTACACATACCATTTGTAAACTATGTATTATGTATATATTTATACATACATATATCATATATATACATATATATGTATGTATTTATCATACTTAAATATTTGAATCGGATTGAACTAATATATTCAAAATTTCTAGAAACTTTTTCATACTAGGATTTATTTAAGTTAGGCTGTTACACTCTACCACCCTTAGAAAAAGATTTCATCCTCGAAATCTAAGCTTCAAGAAATTCTGGATAATCTTTGCGAATTTCTAGTTCACTTTCCATGATGCTTCATCTTCGTTATGATGGTTCCATTGAACTTTTACTAAGGGAATTTCTTCCGTTCTTAGTTTCTTAACTTTTCTGTCAAGAATTGGAATATTTCTTTCAATGTACTTGGTCCCTTTTTTAACTTCAATGCCGCTTAAATCGATCACATGAGATGGGTCAAAAATGTACTTTTGTAGCATTGATATGTGAAACACAGTATGTATACCTGATAATTTCTCAGGTAAATCGAGTTCATATGCAACTTTCCCAATTTTCCTAGTAATACGAAATGGTCCGATAAATCTTGGTGATAGTTTTGCCCTTTTCTTTCCAAATCACATTGCTCCTCGTACCGGAGAAACCTTAAGAAGAACTTGATCACCTACTTCGAATTCCAAATATTTTCTTCTATGTTCTGCATAATTCTTTTTCCTACATTGAGCCGCTTGTAATCTTTCCTTTATGATAGAAATCTTCTCAGTTGTTTCCTTTACTAGGTCGGGACCAAGAAGCTCACGATCTCCAACTTCTACCCAACATACTGGCGAGCGACAAGGCCTTCCGTACAAATCTTCATATGGGGCCATACCAATACTTGCATGATAACTATTGTTATATGCAAATTCAATTAATGGTATGTGAGTTTCCCAGGGGATTTCAAATTCCATTATACAAGACCTTAACATATATTCTATGATCCGGTTCACCCTTTCAGTTTGTCCATCTGTTTGAGGATAAAATGTTGTACTCAGGTTTAGTGATGTCCCTAATGCTTTTTGTAGACTTCTCCAAAAACTTGAAGTGAATCGTGAATCTCTATCTGAAACTATGGTAACTGGTATACCATGTAGTCGAACAATTTCTTTCAAAAAGAGTCTACTCAGTTTATCTATTGAGTAAGTCATGTTGTAAGGTATAAAATGTACTGAGTTGGTCAAGCGATCCACCACTACCCATATTGCATCATGACTTTGTTTTGTCATTGGTAATCCAATGATAAAATCCATTGTTATATGCTCCATTTCCATTCAGCAATAGGAAATGGTTGCAGGAGTCCTGCTGGTCATTGCTTCTCTGCTTTAATTTGTTGGCAAGTAAGACACTTTGCAATAAATTTAGCAACGTCCTTCTTCATTCCGTTCCACTAAAATTGACGCCTAAGATCCTTAAACATTTTTGTGCTTCCTAGATGCACTGTTAGCCTTGAACGATGTGCTTCACTAAGAATTTCATTTTTCAATTCAGCTTGATTTGGAACATAAAGTCGATTTTTGAATCAATAATCACCATCTTTATCAGTATTCCAATCCACTGGTTCCTTATCCTTCATTTTCATAAATAACTCTTTTAATTCCTCATCATCTTCTTGAGCTTTCAATATTCTACTTATCAATGTTGGTTGAATAACAAGATTACATAGAAGTGCTACTTTGTTAATCATGGATCCATTAACCATCCTTGTGCAAGCGTTCATCTCAGCAAGAGTCTCAAGATCTCTCAATTCTCTTATCATTAAATGAGCTATTACACCATAGCTCTTTTGACTTAATGCATCTGCAACTATATTTTCCTTTCCTGGATGATAACGTAATGTAAAATCATAATCTTTTATGAATTCCGTCCACCTTCTTTGTCTCATATTTAATTCCTTTTGAGAGAACAAATATTTTAAACTCTTATGGTCAGAGTATACATGGAATTGATATCCATAAAGGTAATGTCCCCAAATTTGCAAGGAAAACACAATTGCGGCCAATTCTAAGTCATGAGTTGGACAATTAGCTTCATGGGGCTTTAATTGACGAGAGCCATAAGCAATAACTTTGTCATTCTGCATTAGTACGCATCCTAATCCTTGTCTGCATGCATCAGAATATACTTTATATGGGACTTTCTTCCTTGGCAAAGACCTCTGTCAATCTTTTCTTTTATGTTTCAAATGCTATCTTACATTTTTCATCCCAAATAAACTTAGTTTCCTTACGAGTTAGTTTTGTTAATGGAGATGCTGTCTTTGAGAAATCTTGAATAAATCTTCAGTAGTAACCAACTAATCCTAGAAAACTTCGAACTTCTGTTAGTGTTGTCGGAGGATTCTATTTCGACATTGCCTTAACCTTTGATGGGTCTACTCTTATTCCGTTCTTTAAGACAACATGTCCAAGAAATTTTACTTCCTCCAACCAAAATTCACATTTACTAAATTTTGCATGTAGCTGATGCTCTTTTAGTGTTTGGAGACATAAACGCAAATGGCCTTCATGTTCCTCCTTTGTCTTAGAATAGATAAGGATATCATCAATAATCACAATAACAAAATGATCAAGATATGGATGGAACACACGATTCATTAGATCTATGAATACTGCTGGTGCGTTGGTAAGGCCAAAAGGCATCACCAAGAATTCGTAGTATCCGTATTGTGTTTGGAAAGATGTCTTTGGAATATCTTCTTCTTTTATTCTTAATTGATGATACCCTGATCTTAAGTCTATTTTCGAAAATACGGCAGCTCCTTGGAGTTAATCAAATAAGTCATCGATCCAAGTTAATGGATATTTGTTCTTAATTGTTACCTTATTAAGCTCTCGATAATCTACGCATAAAAGAAATGTCCCATCGTGCTTCTTTACAAACAATACTAGTGCTCCCCAGGGGGATTTACTAGGTCTAATAAATCCTTGATCCTCCATCTCCTTAATTTGTCTCTTTAATTCTTGATTTTCCGTAGGAGACATACGATAAGCTGCTTTAGCAATAGGAGTTGTACCAGGGATTAAGTCGATGCAAAAATCAATTTCTATTTTTGGTGGTAACCCCGGTATTTCTTGAAAAACTTCTTTAAATTCCTTTACTATTGGGATTTGATCCACCATTTGATTCTTATCCTCGATATTGATATGAGCAATATATCTAGATATAAAAGCGTCTTCAACTTTATCACATGAGCAAACAAAGATTTCATACTCTCGAATTGTCAAACTTATGGTTTTGTTGTGACAATTCAAGATAGCTTGATATTCTATAAGCCAATCCATCCCAAGGATGATATCAAAGTGTTCCATTGGAAAGATAATTAAATTAGCCACCATATCCTTACCATTAAAGTTAAGGATACAGTTCCTACATACTTTCTGAAGTTTAGTTCCCCCTCCTACTATGTTGTATACTATCAAAGGATTTGATAGTTGTTCAATAAGTAATCCTTTCTTAGTAGCACATATTTTGGATATTAGAGAATGTGTGGCACCAGTATCGAATAAAATTCTTGCTTGAAAGTCAAAAATAAACACAGTACCTTCTACTTAAGCTTGTTCAGAAACAACTGCATACACTCGTCCTTGTTGTCCCTTTTTGTCCTTCCTCGGCTTCTTGCAATTTCGACTAATGTGCCCAGGTTCATTGCAATTGTAACACACAATTGGCTTTGTATAGTTCGGAGAAATGTGTCCAGTCTCATTGCACTGGAAACATCTCTTCACTTTATCAAGCTCCTTTTCCTGTCTCGTCGGTCCTTTGCTTCCTCCATTTGGTTTCTTCTTTTTCTCATCTGGTTTCTTTGATAGTCTGAAAGATTGATTGGTTTCCTTTTATTTAAAACCTTCCTTTCTTGCTGGAACTGAGATAGTTTTCTTCCAGATTTAAAGCTTCAGCTACTATCATCTCATAAGTTTTACGTCTATCTCCAATAACATGTCTTCTTATAGGAGGAATTAACCCCTTCGCAAATCGTCTAGCACGCTTTTTAGGTGTAACAATTAAGTGATTTCCGAATCGGGATAATGTTTCAAACTTATTTTGATATTGGGCTACTGACATACCTTCTTGAGTAAGATTTTGAAATTTTGTCTTCATCTTATCTCTCTCATTCTCTGCGAAATACTTATCCAAAAACTTCACCTTGAATTCTTCCCATGTCATTTGTTCCATCTCATCTGGGGTAGTTGTTGTTCGAACTAGTTCCCACCAATTTCGAGCCTCCTCTGATAATTGAAAGACAACCAACTTCCTCTTGTCAACTTCGTTACATTCCAAAACTTCAAATATATCATCTAGAAGTTGAATCTATTGCTTTTACTTAACTGGATCTGTACCTCCAACAAATTTGTCAGGTTTCAAGCTTTTAAAATGGCTTAAAAGGTGATTTGTTGAAGATGTTGGAGAAACTTGCTCCATCTGCTTGATGAAAGATGCAAAGAGTTCCTTAGCATTTGTTTGTGCGGAGGACTGAGCCTCTTGACTTTGAGTTGTTGAGTTATTTTGATTTTCCATGTCCTTCAATAAAAATATCTTGTTATGGTCACGGATGAAATACAAATTTAGTTATAAAGAATATCTAATAACATACTCAAGTCATGAACCACAAACATATTATATTTCTTAGAACCCTTATTTACAAACCAAATTTGGGTGTTTATCCACAACCTTCCCAAACTATAGATAGTCATCCATACTACTTGATAAATTATCTAATAATTAACTTCCTATTTCATTCTTAATCTATCACTATTATTTCCTTTTATGAAGAAGGGCTTGTTTCCTCCTTTACTGCTCGAGAAGGTCCAGTGACTTCTTGAGAGTAATCATTTGAGCCAACTGTCTCAGACTCCTCTTCATTATATTGTTCCACTATTTTATTTGAAGTCGCTTACGTCTAATATTCGCTCCTTGTGGTGGTAATGCCCCTTCTTGCCTTAGATATTCTAAAGCATATCCATAGTCGATACGTTCTTCCAGTTTAATTGCCATTGCAAATGGTTTCATCTTCTGGCGCAGACGATAAAGAACAAAATCTCTTTTTAGACCGTCTTCATAATCATTAGCCCTATTATAAACTTCATATATCTCATCAAGGAGAATTGCTCTCCTCTTAAGCACATGCTTCTCTGTTGTGCGACTTGCAGCAACTAATCGTTCATTTGGTGTGGTGGTGCACTTAACGCCACCCCATGTATCCCCCGTACACCAAGTTCTGTTGCTAGCCGTAACTTATAACTGCAAATAGTCATAAAGATGTCAATAATTGTATAAACTTCCTATTCTGACAAATTCAATTGTGATACTATAAAATTTTCCAAAAGCACCCCTTTAACCTTGGCTCCGCCCAACTCTGTAACACCCTTACTCTGATATATTTATTCAGAAGCGATGATGCTACATATAAGCCATGGTGCGAATAGAACAGTATCACAACTTAATATGAACTTGTTGGAACATAAAATCATTCTTAGTACATGATTTTAAATGAAAGAGCTATTATACAATCGTCCCATCATAGAATATGGTTACAAAGATTCATGAGTCTAATAATTAAACATATGAGTACATAAAAAGATAATCTACATAATGTAAGTCTTCACTTCAAAGCATCTAACTTACCATCTGAACCTGAAATTTTTTTAAGTGCAGCATCATGAGCAACACAGTCCCGGTGAGATAGCTATTTAAGCTTAGTTTTCACATCATTTCTTAGTAGGTTGTATTGTAGTTTCATCATGACTCTTTACTTCGTAGGTTTCATCAATCCAAGTTTTAAAACAAAAATCAAGAAAGACCTCGAAATGCTAAATCAAACAAATTTATGATAACTTCATTTGATCAAAACTCATAATTTATCCAATTTATAGTTATAAATCTGAACCACACCCTCAAATTGGTTTATATGTTAGAATATGTTATCCCATTGTGGTCGGCATCCCGTCATCAAATAGGATGTACTCTACTCGACTCAATACCAACATAGAGTAATAGTGCACTACCCAAGATATATTGTCTTATACCGCACCCCATTAAAGAAGTATAATTAAGAAAATGAATCCCAAAAGTAATCTTAAATTACGTTTCTTTATTATTGAATAAAGTTCTAAATAATTTCTAAATTCAAATAATTAAATTTGAATTAACCATCCCATCCGTCGGATCAGTTAGGGATAGCCACGAAGAGCAGGAAACTATATTTTCCAAACTCAAGCCTAGAAACTATCCCCTCTGTCGCCCTAGAACGTTCCAGTCATTCATTTTGAATGATACTTTATAAATATATGTGTATTCACGAAACAATTAGGGTATTATATTGGTAATAGGCAAATCTCCTACTTTTAAATTCATGCTTTTTAAGGGTTTAAGACAAAACCAAACTATCTCAAATTATTCCAATCTATGTTAAGAACAACCTCGAAACTACTTGAAACAAAGAAAACTAGCATTTAAAAAAGTGCTATAAAAATTTTAGCATGGAAAATAAAAACTGCAGCGTTTTAAAAGCGCCACAACAAGTTTCAGATAGTTTTAGGCTCAAAATAGCTATCTACAGCGTTCAGGTGTGCTATGAAAAGTTCTGGGTGGTTTATAATGGTTCTAGACTAAATTCAGCAACTACAATGTTTCTGGCCGCTATAAAAAGTTCCATTTTGACACACTTCTGCATTAGAAACATTCAAAAAGCGTTTCAAATTTCCAAAGTGTTTCAAGTTTTGGAAAATAAGCTTTTTTCCAGTTTTTGGGTGAAATGTTTGACGCTGTTTCTCCATGCTAAAAATAGATTTTGACTCCAAATTTTTAGCATAAAAAAGCTATCTTTGTCTACTTAATTATCATAAAAATAAACCCTTTAAATTATTTATCTATTCAATAAATAAAATTCAACAATATCAAGGCATTTTTAACATGTCTAATTCAGGCTGATTTTTACCTTACTTTGCATCCAGTTTTTAGGTATGAAAACGGCCGAATTAGAAAAAAAGTGCATAAAGGTGAAAATTGTAGCCCTTTGAAATAGCTTTCCAAATTGATGGAGAAGTCGTAATTTCATTAAGAATTACAAAAGTTATGCCTAAAATACCGAACGTCATTTTCAGGGGTTCACGTCCAAACATTCATTCATAAATTTCTCAACTTTTATTCAAAATATGAAATGAATACATGAAATTAAATAGTTTTTCTCACCTTATACTAGTATCTTAATCTTGTACTTATCCTCTTGGCTTCCCCTAAACTACTCCTCTTTATCTTATTTTATTTTTGTTTTCAAAATGTATGAAATGAAGTGAACCTTTCCACCCTTTATATAGTAGTTTTCAAGGCTAATTTTGTAATTTAGTTTTGGACACTTGTCCTCTTTATCTTCATGCAAGCTTTAGGATGAAGACACATGCATACTTAGGTGTCTTTATATGATTCTACACATGGACACCTAATGTGTGTATGTGTCTTAACCTTATTTACTTACAAGACATGTGTTCCTTTCATTTTATGACACGTGTCCCTGTCTTTTTAAGCCATTTTTCTCATTCTAGATTTTGTACACATATACCATTTGTAAATTATGTATTATGTATGTATTTATACATGCATATATCATATATATATATATACACATATATATGTATGTATTTATCATACTTAAATATTTGAATCGGATTGAACTAATATATTCAAAATTTCTAGAAACTTTTTCATATCACGATTTATTTGAGTTAGGCTATTACACATCGAGCTACAATTGATGATACATATATGGGACAACCTAGATACATGCATGTAACAGTCTAATTCAAATAAATCCTAGTATGAAAAAGTTTCTAGCAATTTTGAATATATTAGTTCAATCCGATTCAAATATTTAAGTATGATAAATACATACATATATATGTATATATATGATATATGTATGTATAAATGTATACATTATACATAGTTTACAAATGGTATATGTGTACAAATTCTAGAATGAGAAAAATGGATTAAAATGATAGGCATACGTGTCATAAAATGAAAGGAACATGTCTTGTAAGTAAATAATGTTAAGACATATACACACTGTAATGACCCGCATTGGCAAAGATATTATAATTAATTTATTTAATTATTGAAATGGTGGTTTAGAGAATTTAATGGTCGTGGAATTAAATAATGGTGAATATTCAATTAAAATAATAAATTAAATAATATATTTAATTCTGAAATAATCAGAATTGGCTGAAATGGCGATATGGTGTGAACCGGATCATTTGTGATATTTAATTCAGTTTAGAATTGAATTAGAATAACGAATATATTATTTGAACGACAGTTTGAACGTATAATTATATTATAATTAAAATCGAGCTCGAAATGGCGCTGCAGTTCGTAAATTGGCAATTCGAACTTCAACTGAATGTACAGGATTTGTTTTAAGCCGGATTTCTGTGAAACAAGAAACGTGTGGAGCTGGTGGAGTATATCTTTCTAGTGGAAGAGAAAAATCGGGATTTCGTCGTGTAGATTTTGATTTATGTCCAAATCAAATTTTAGAAAAGTCGCTGTGGAATTCCTTTATAATTTATAAAGGGATTATTTATATTTTAAAAAGGAATTTCAATATAAATCGAATATCGGGTTGACCCAGATTTGAAATATCAAGTTATAAATCCCAGTAGAGCTGTATGGTATTCCACTGTGAATATAGACGATAATATTTATTTTTAAATATTAAATTTCATTATATTTAAATATATTTATATATTTAAATGGGTCATTCAAAGCTGTAAAAATAGCCAGTTTTCCAAACGACCTCAGAATTCGACGAAACCAGTTTTGTTGGGACTGTAATGTCGAACTGTAGCTGCCTGCCAGTTTTCATGATTTTTGAGTATTGTATGTGACCATAGGGATTTTTAAAGACGAATATAAATAGAAATAGGATAAAAATAAAATAAAATATCCGATATAAAAATATCTTACCCTTACTATAAAAACCCCTTAACACCTTATGACCTAATTCATTCCTCCCAATAGTCAACAGCAAAACCTACCGCTGTTATTCCACCCGAAACCCTTTCGCCACTTTCATAAATCAAAGAAATTCAAATCAAATGTTATAAATCCTGAGATGAGTGTATACGAGTTCAGGATAAACTCCTCTTCATTCTGGTATCCCTTTTTATTAGTTCGAACCCTATTTTCCACTATCGCAAGTACACAGTGAAGCTAGGGTTCCAGTTTATGGGTGATGGGAGGAGCTTTGATTTGAATGGAGGGTGTAATAATGGTCGTGATGGAAAATTGAAGAGGTTGTGGTGTTTCTGGAGGTTTTGGTGCAATCAGAGTTTGGTATCTTCATGGCGATACGCGAACCGGGACCGGCGACGAATGTTGAAGCATGACCTCGAGTTGAACTTCAGTGATATAGGAATGGAGAGTTTTCGAAGTGGAGTTTTATGGTATTTTTTCCATGAATTTAAGAGTCGTGATGGAGGAGTTTTGGTTGGAGGAAGCAAACGCAGGTAAAAGGGGATACGGGTTCGAATGAGGATTGGGGAAGAAGAAGGCTGGCCGATGCGGGTTTGGGTTGGTTCAGAAGGACGTGGGCCGATATTAAAGGAAAATTGGACGAAACAAGATCCGTTGGGATCGTATGGACGGACACTACATGATGGAACTGACCAGAAGTGGATTGGGGCTCGTATGAATTTATGGCAAAATAAATTGTCCGACTGAATCAAATAACGCAAACCGTTATTTAACGGCTAACGCGCAAATGTGAGTAAATCTCACTAACTCTGAACAGTTTATAATTTCATGTTGTATTTTTAGAACTGTTAAATATTGGTTGATTGACTGTGTGTTGACTGTTTGATTGAACTGCTAGTCAGTTAGTTGAATTTCTATATTGATTTTGTTTAACAGAATATATCATATAGTGATGTTGATTTTATTGTGTAACATCTGTGGATGCAGGGAAACAGGTTGGAGGAATCCGAATGGATTCCTCAACAGTTATTTTATTGTTCTTCATATATTGTGATATATGATGTGACATATAATCTGTTGTTGATTATGTGTGTTTGGACGATATTTATCGTTGTTATATGGTGTGTTAAATACCATAAGAAATACAAGAATGTGGAAAAGGGATTTTCAAAGTATATTTTGAAAATAATTTATTTATATAAAATCAATGGATTTTATATTGTTAAAGGAAAAGGATTTGAATAAAAGAAATATATAGAGTAAATCAAATATAAAGGAATTATATTTGCTAAACAAATATAAAGGAAAATATTTGTCAAACAAATAGAAAGGATAAATTTTTAAATAACAGTTTATAAATTAAATAAATATTTATCATTCTGTAATGACCCAAAAATCCGGTCCAATTTGAGCTGACCAAAAACACAAGTCCAACCCCAAATTAAACTGAAAATCAGGAAATTAATAGAAAGAAAAACAGAGGGTGAGGATAGATAAGATAGGAACTTAGAATAGAAGAAGAAGAAGACAACATCAGAGTAACACGAATCTCACAGCGGAACGAATAACATATAATAGATAACATATCCTTGAAAATAAAATCATTTTATGTATACAATAACATTATCAGAGTATAACACTTACAACTCAGCGGAAATAACTATAACTATAATCCTGAAGCCTCCTGCTCCAAACTCTTCCAGTATATCTGTAAATCCCGACTACTTGACTGCTCGTACAAAATTGAGCACCCAAGAGTTTAGGGAAAACAAAACAAAATAAACTCCGGGCCAGTCATGGGACTGGTATGAGTAAAACGGTTTAAAACAGTCCAAGCAGGTAAATAATATCTCATAAGACCACGCCGTATAACGGAACGGGTTTTTCCCTTATGAGAGTTCAAATAATCTTTATATCAAAAACATTTTGATATTATAATAATGTCTATCAACACAATATAATAATCATCTAGCAGAAACGCTTTCATCTCACGTTCTACATATATAGTATACAATCAAAACCGCAAACACGTATTGGGTAATGGATTTCCAACTATGACAAGGTATGGAACCACCTTCCGATCAGTGTACTCTAGGAACGATACAATGGAGTTCAACAAGAACATCTTGCAACTCAGCCACACATGACCGACCACTCATTTCGCTTGAGTGTATCGAATGTATATCACCAACGGTTGGGATCAGCAACCGTTTCCCGAATGGGACAGCATCAACAATAGATTTTTAGAAGTAAATGAAACTCTAGATCAGGTGATTATACACCCTACTTCGGAGCAACCGACTTAGCCATGCTGCCTGCCCGATTCATTTACCGGATGTGAGGCTAGAAGCTACGCTTTATCATCACACCAGATTCACTTTGAATGCCACATCGTCAAATCCATCAAATCACCGATTGACGTCCTCAACCACATATTATGTGTTAGCTAAAAGAAGTTTCCTTCTCCATTTTCACTCTTGGTACGGTTGGAGAAATCAATATACGTGATCGTATGGAAATACTCTGTCAGACATCCCTTCATACAAGTCATCCAGGAACAGGATGAACCGAAGGCACTATTCAATACATCCATCTTAGACACTGTTATCTAAGACTTATACCATAGCCCTTGCACTTTACTCCTTCTTCAATTATCTTTGGCATATATGATTTGCAACGCTTATGCCAATACAGAGTGGTTCTTTGGATAATAATCCAACCGATCTCTCCATATTAACAACATTAAAATGGTCAAAACATTGATAGTCTGTGAGTTAACTATCAAAGAAAAACACGTGTACAAACAACGATATTATTTCCAGGAGGAAATTATATCGATCAATCATCATTCAACATTTATCTCTGTATTTAATTAATTTACTTATCTCCTGTTTCCCTATATTCAACATTTCTTGTTTTCTAAATTTAGAGAATATATGTTATTACCATTGGAAAACATTTCCATTTCTTGTTTTCTATATCAGAAAACATTTCTGGTTCTTATTTGGAAAACATTTCCAAAACCCCTTCATTGGGCTAAGACAGATGTTTAAACAAACCATCGCGATGCCAACTCAAACCATTACGCTTATTAACTAAATTCGTTTAACCAACCTCCACTATCGAACCTTAACCATTCCTTAGTTAAAAATGAAGTCAATCAAGTTGGGGTAATACTACCTCTCAGACCTTAACTGAACAACGTTTCTAACCTTGAAATAGACAAAGTTCACCTTTTAATTCTTTAACAAACTTCCTTGCGTAACTCCCTTTCGAATCATCTCTA
The DNA here is from genome assembly GCA_030737875.1 of Allium sativum. Taxonomy (NCBI): domain Eukaryota; kingdom Viridiplantae; phylum Streptophyta; class Magnoliopsida; order Asparagales; family Amaryllidaceae; genus Allium; species Allium sativum. Next base: position 978,212,023 of record CM060916.1, read on the forward strand.
TTCGATAATTCTTTCCTTCGATAAGGTATATTCGATAACTCTATTCGATTAACCCTTATCCATTTACTCTATTGGACTAACGCTATTGGATTAACTCTATTTGATTTAACTCTAGTCGATAACTCCTTTAACTCTATTCGAATAACTAATATCCTATAACTCACTTCGATTAAACAAATTGATAACTCTTTTCGATTAAACTATAATCGATAACTCCTTTCGATTAAACTAACACCGATAACTCCTTTCGATTAAATTATAATCGATTAACTCTTTTCGACTAACTTAACTTAATTCACTTAACTTATTCACTTAACTCGATTTACTTATCTCGATTATCTCGACTCGATAACTTAACTCGATTTACTTGTCTCGATTATCTCGACTCGATAGCTTAACTTGATTTACTTATCTCGATTATTTCGACTCGATTATCTAACTCGATAACTCAACTCAATTATCTAACTCTAATCGATGAATTTAACTTGATAACTCGACTCGATCATCTAACTTGGTAATCTTAACTTGATAACTCAACTCGATTATCTAACTCTAATCGATTAACTCAATTGGTTAACTCTAACTGGTTAACTCTAACTCTAACTGGTTAACTCTAATGCATACTGTTAGATCAAAATTTGGACCTAACACCCAAATTGTTCTGAATCTTATAGAGTTTCAACTGAAGAATGAGAAAAAGAAGAAAGTAACACACAGAATTTATAGTGGTTCGGCGTTAACGAGCCTACGTCCACTTTATATATTATTGATTATACTTTGAAAGTTAGTACAATCAATGATTTCTCTCAATACTCTCGTAATTGGACAATAATGGCGGATTCAGTATTCAATATTGCCAAAAGATCCCAAAAAATGCCAAGCTCCAGGCTATTTATAGCTGATTTTGTCAGGCGGGTCGTGGTAACACGTGGCACGAATCCCGAGAACATCGGATCGCATCGCCACCGTTAAGGAAATAGTCAAATTAGCCGTTGTGGACAGGTGTCGCGATCTGCTTGAAAATCGGATCGTGCAGATGGGGAGAATCGGTCAAAATGACGGTTAGGGACACGTGTCGCTAGATCCGTGCGTCTCGGATCGCTGAAGACTAGCTCACTCTTGAACGGGTCAGAGGGTTCGCCATGCATCAGGGGATCGGATCAGTCTACTCTGGGCAACAATATAAGTTCGGATCGAGTCGCCTAGAGGGTTCATTTCGCTGATGGATGGTGGGCGAGTCGATAGTGGGCGATCCGACATCGGGCGAGTCGATGATGCGATCCGTTCCTTCATGTACTTAGAGAACGTGGTTTCATGCTTTCTTCTTATGAATGATCCTGGATGGCTTGGTCAAAAAGCTAGCCAACATTTTGCCCCCTCGAAGTATGTTTTATTGGTGATGGAACATGCTTCGAAGCTATAGAATCGTCTTTTCATATCGAGTCGTGAAACAGTGAACGATTCCTTTTCTGGGACTCTTCAGAGTCTTCATCACTGGATCTGTTGGTGATTTATCGATTCGTACCGCATACTCGAGTCGTAGTCCTTTAGCAAGCCATTCGTCTCGTTCTCTGGTGAGCGCTTGGACTCCTTTACGGGACGGAACGAAATGGGCTTCTCTCCGAGACGTGGTGGGCTTTTGGTTCGCGGCCCGCCTATTTTCGCGGACCGAATAAAACAAAAAAAGGGGAGACAAACGGTCGCCCTTTTGCTTATATAAGTCGACCCTCCTCCTCACTTTCTTCCTTCTTCCTTCTTCCGTATCGTATCGCCTACGTCACTGAGGAAACACCCGAGTTTTTCAAACCTCCAAAAATCTGACTGTTCTCCCAACTTTTATAAAGGTAATCCATCGAAAGCATCCTTATACGATATCGCTCTCCATTTTAAGAGTTTTTTCGACTGGTTTGAGGGAGGAAACGATGGGAAATTGCGATTCTTGGGAGAACCAGCGAAGCGCCATGGCCGATAGGTTCAGAGGTTGGAGTTCGAAAACGAGAAGGAGAGGAGGAAAACGGAAGAGGAAGGAGAAGAAGAAGGCCGGTTCGGATCGTGGGCAAGGAGAGGAAAGGAAGAAGATAAAGGCCAGTGGCGAGTCGGAGGATCGTGGTGACGGCAGTGGCGCGCTTCGTGGGGGACTGTAACGATCCAGCAAAGACCCTGATTACTCAATTTCACGATTCGTGAGGGGGGCGATCCCTCTGCCCTGCGATCCAAAGGAGGGTGATCCCCCTACCTTGCGATCCGAAGGAGGGCGATCCCCCTACCTTGCGATCCGAAGGAGAGCAAACTGTCATATACATCGCGGTCCGACTTGTAGTTCACGATCCAAACCAATTTTTGAACCTTAGACGATGCCTTGTCACCATAAAACTCTGAACAGTTAGGCTAGGGCCTTGATTTGGACTTTCTGGACTGAATGACCACATAGTTTTAACTGCATATGACAACTAACACCTTGATGATCTTGATAGCTTTTACGCTTTATTTTTAATGCATGCACAAGCACACACATCGGCACTTGCACACACGGGGGACGGGTAGCTTTAATCTCACTTTTCATGTTTTCTCGCCTAGCAGTAATGTCGGATAATCAATCTTCTTCAAGATCCGCTACAGAAACGGAGTCCGAGGTTCCTGAGCAATACAACCCCGAGATTCCTCCAATTAATCCAGGAGGTGAAGATTCCGGATCTGAATACGAAGCAACGGAATCAGATCCGTTCGAAAACACTTCATCTAGTGAAGAATCTGAGATAGACAGGCGAGCTCCCAACGAGATTCCTGGCGCACTCGGAATAGATAAATTTTCTGATTCTTTAGCATCCAAGCTCGATGATATAAAGCTTAAAAGAATCTGCTTGAGACACGGGATTCCTTGGGATGACGTCATGACTCCCGGTAGCGAAGATAGACCCCACTTAGCTCCGGAAGGATATATGGCAGTCAGTCGAACCATGTGCTTGGTAGGAGCTATTCCTCCGTTTCCTTCAATCGCCATCGAGACTTTAAAACGACTGGGTATCGCCCCGATGCAGCTTCATCCTAATGCTTACGCATCTCTATACTCCCTATATGTTGCATACGCGGAGATCCTAAACACCGAACTCACATTCAGAGATTTGACATTCTTCTTTCTTTTCAAGCATCGCTCCTCGGCTACCCCAAATTTCTCTTTCTTTGAATCGGTGGCGAATAGGAAGGTTCTGTACGATGGATATAGTAATATAGGGGATCCTAAGTCTGATTGGTTCTATATAAAGAAACAGGCCGGATGCTCAAGAAGATGGCTTAAATCAAGTAAACTTCAAGCTCTTAACTGAATATCTTGTTCAAGAAGTCGAAGCACTAACATTCTTTCCTCCTTTTTCTTTGTCTTAAACAGATCACGTCTTCCCGAAAACAGAGGGTCCGTTATACAACCATCGATTGTCTATTCTTTTACAAAGCAGATCCGACTTTCTAAGGATCAAAAAATGCATTACTGATGAGAATCTTCATAAGAATCATCTTCTGGACGTAAGATTCGGACTTGGCGCTGGCGGCAAACCCTATAAGTACGTGCCCCCAATGGAGGGAGAGGGAACATCACAAGCAATAGAAACATCCAAATTTCGCAAAAGTCCTTCCCCGATAGTTATCCAAGACGATGAGGACTTGAACATATACAAAGGGGATGGGGCCCGCGGTGACAAGTCCAGGGAAATCCCAGTTTCTACTCCAATTGAACTCGCTGCTCCCGATGATTTGACAGAAGAGCAGTTATTCGCCGAACTGAGCAAAATTCCTCTGCCCGATGATGTATATACAAAGAGAGACTTTGGAGGGGAGCCATTCTTCCCTGCTTCTGAAGAGACCATTGCCCCAAATAGAGATCAAGAAACTAGTCAGATGAGCCTGTCTTCAGGCCCCGGGTCCGTTAGGGGGGATTATATGGGATGCACAAATCACACACTGTCTGACCCCGCACGCTTATATCGTCAATACTTCAAAGTTTTAATATGCTCTTTTCTTTTTTGCAGGAACAATGTCCCGCAGGAGATCTTACTCTTATCATTCTCTTCGTGAGGGCACTCCCAGTCTTCATCCGGGTACTGAGCGCCCTCGCGGCCCTTCTCACAGGCCGACTTCCTCGCACCCCCGGTCTCCACCAAAATCAACATCTGTCAAACCTCCCAGTCATCCGGCAGTTCCTACAGGAGGAAAGAAACTTCCTAAAGAATTAACTCCTCCAAAAAGTGCACCTTCTCACAGCAAGTCGTCAAAAAGGCATCACGAATCTAAAGATAAAGGCAAGGATCCAATCAGAGAATCTGAAAAAGAGAGGAGTGACATCGTCCCTTCCAGCCAGCCAGAGTTGGCTCCCCCCGGGTCACGGGATTACGTGCATGGTCCCGAGATTCAAGGTAGACTGGAAAAGCTGCGGGAACAATTCCCAGACATATTCTTTGACAGGATGACATTTGTTCCAGCCTTGGAACCGGTCCCCAAGAACTGGGATAATGAAGTTGTCGGGCACATCCGCCACGTAGCCAGGCAATATGAGATGATGAAGAAACATGCAGTTAACCTTTCAGAAGTCATCCGAACACTTGAAATAGAAGCACATAGATCCAAGGCGAAACTTGAAAACAACGAAAGGGCCAAGACCAAGATGGAGAAGGACCTGGAAGATGCTCAATCCCAACTCGCCTTAGCGCGGAGAGATGCCGAAAATTATAAGACCGAGTTGGAGAATGCTAAGAAACGCTTCCATTCGGAACTTGACTCCAATAGCCAAGAGAAAATGGCCTTAAAGAAGGAGGTTGAAGATCTCAAAATGGCCAACATTGAGTTGAAAACAGCACAAGGCCATTTTGAAGCTGAGAGAGCTGCTTGGGAGGCAGAAAAGGCAAGCTTGAAAGAAAGTTTAGCTTTGGCTGAGGCGGAAAAGGTGATTTTGAATGATCAGGTCACGGACGCGGAGAGACGGGCAGCTCTCGCCGAAAAGAATGTTGAAAGCGCCATTGAAATGGCTACCGCTTCTAACAACAAGCTCCTCGCAAGAGAGAAGGATATCGAGGGGTTTGAAGAGATGATTTTTGACTTCCTTGGGCAAGTCCTCAAAACCCGCAACATTTCGTGGATCCCGGATTACCACGTTACTTTAGCTAATTTATGGGATGCGATTGTTGAGGGTGAAAAGCAGAGGTTGGGAGTTGAGGAAATTGATGAGGATGAGTTAATGAAGAGCATCTTGAGGGACAACGAGCCCGAGGACCTGGCAGAGGGTCGTCGTCTGATTCTAGCGGAGATGGAAAAGGAGAGGGCCCTGGCTAAGGGTAAAGGCAAAGCTGACGAAGGTTCGAGTTCAGCCGTGGGGCCCAAAACCTCCGGAGTTAAGGAGTACCATCCTGATGACCCACTAATCCCCTTGGGCCTAACTCCCATGGTTGTTGGAGCTCCTGCAGCTACTCAAGAAGGAGGATCTGCGGAAGGTATCTCCCTTTTTTCCCCACAATTTGTCAAAGCAATTGTGAATTGTCGTCGTCTGGTAGAACAACCAATTGAATTAGTAATGTGTGTTCCTCATAATACAAGTGGCGAGCCCGTCGACAAGGGTGTTGAAAAAGAAAAAGAAGCGTAGAAGGAGGCTGTCTCGCCAGGTGCCGGTATTGATATATCAAAGCAGGTTGAGGTCACAACAGCAGAAAGAAGCATCCCGGCGCCTAGTACTGATGTTCCCAAGGATGCTGAGACCATTGAGGCCTTGAAAGACATGGATGGGCGCCATGTAGAGGATGAGGAAGATGTTATCGGCGCCAAAAAAGCCGACGATGACGACGACGAAACCTTGGCCAGCCGAAAGGCTAGGCAAGAAAAAGAGATGGCTTCGAAGAAGGTGGCAGATGAGGCTTTGGACGTAGTCCCTCTTGCAGAATTTGATCCCAAAACCGGGATGATTTTGAAAATCCAGTCCAAATCCATCAGCAGACAGCTTCATTTTGCAAATCCTGATGACTTCCCGGCTTCCCTTTCTGATAGAAGGAAGAGAAAAGAGGTGGAAGAGGAATCTTCAGAAGAGTCGGATGTTCCTCTCATAGACAAAAGGAAGAGGAAGAAAGGGGATCAGTCTGATGCCGACAAGGCGAAGCTGGAGAGACAGAAACAAGAGAAGAGGCCAAAGCGTAAATAGGAGACTGATCCCTTTCCTTTCCTTTCTAGGTTGTTTTTCACTTTCCTTTCTAGGTTGTTTTTCACTTTGTTGGTTCGCAGTATATAAATGAAAGTTTATCTCTTTTTGCATCATTGTGTACCTGTATTCAAATAAACTTTCCATGTTTAGTCATAGGCCATCTAATAATAATTACAAATCAGTCAAACAACAGAAAGAAAAATTTTCGCGCTGCATTACTGTATTAGAGTTCAGTATATGTATATGAGTATATGTGCCCCCAATCAGTGGTTATCATAGCACCTGACTGGGGTTTACTAAGGATTGGTTAGTGTTGTCGGCAGATTGCCCCCTATTTCTGAATATGGGGGACTTAGAAGATTTCATAGGATAATTGTTCTTGTGGTACCGAATTTCTGGCACCTTTCTCAGTGCTTAATCACAGACTTCTTTATACTCTCCTGACGGTTGCCAAGGTTTAGAGTTTGAATTCATTAGTTCAGTCGGTCCCCGATCCTTTAGCAGGGAAGAAGTTCTTTCTCAGCGCTCAATCGGAGACGCTTTTATACTCTCTCTCTCTCTCCGGAGAGTTAGAGTTTGAGCTCAGCAATTCATTTGCTCCCCGATCCTTCAGCGGGGAAGGAGCTTTTTCTCAGCGCTCAATCGGAGACGCTTTTATATTCTCTCTCTCTCTCTCTGGAGAGTTAGAGTTTGAGCTCAGCAATTCATTTGCTCCCCGATCCTTCAGCGGGGAAGGAGCTTTTTCTCAGCGCTCAATCGGAGACGCTTTTATACTCTCTCTCTCTCTGGAGAGTTAGAGTTTGAGCTCAGCAATTCATTTGCTCCCCGATCCTTCAGCGGGGAAGGAGCTCTTTCTCAGCGCTCAATCGGAGACGCTTTTATACTCTCTCTCTCTCTCTGGAGAGTTAGAGTTTCGTCGAGGCGGTTCCGATCATGGTACACCGCCATGACTTATGGACATCGACTTCATGTCTGTTATGTTCCCTCTCTGCTCTGGAGAGTTAGAGCGCTATCAACGATATAATTTACTTTATTGTATCCTCAGAATTTTGACTTGTGATTACATTCCATTCTGATGGAAGGCATTTATGATTATATGCTTCTGGGATTGTTGGATTATTCACAACGATTTTTATAACAAATAAACAGGCAGATAAATAAAGGTGCAATAAAGGTAAATGACACACAATATTTTTATAGTGGTTCGGTCGAATCATGACCTACGTCCACTTTATAATCTTTTGCTTTAAGGAATCAGACTATTCTAGGCAAGTCATGCCTTGTACATGGTTTTTTAACAAAGCAAAAGAATAAACTTGAAACTTTCATGTTAAATATGGCCGTAAATGTTGGGCATTCCACACTCTGGGGATTTCCTTTCCATCTACGGTTGTCAGCTTGAAGGTTCCATTATCAAGCTTGCTCAGAATGGAGTACGGTCCTTCCCACTTCGCTCCCATATGAGTTGGGGGTGGAAAGATACGTTTCAGAACCAAGTCTCCGGGTTCCCAGGTTCGGGCTCGAACCTTTTTGTTGTAATATCGGGCGACCTGTTGTTTGCATCTCAAGGCACGCAGGTCTGCTTCATCCCTCTTTTCTTCGATCATATCCAGGGACTCAAGGAGCAATTCATTATTGGTCATCGGATCATAATAAGTCACCCGGTGAGAAGGTACCTTTATCTCAACCGGGATGACTGCTTCCGTTCCAAAAGCAAGGGAGAACGGGGTATGTCCTGTTGCCGATTTATATGTTGTCCTGTAGGCCCATAGTGCCAAGGGCAATTCATCAGCCCACATGGCTCTAGCCCGCTTCATTCTTCTTTTCAGAATGGACTTAATTACTTTATTTGCCGCTTCGACTTGTCCGTTCGATTGCGGGTGCACCACAGAGGTGTATCGATTCTCAATGTGGTATTTTTGGCAGAAATTTCTGAATTTAGCGCTATCGAACTGAGTTCCGTTATCCGTTATTACAATCTTTGGAATCCCAAATCGACAGATGATGTTTCTAACGATAAAGTTGATCACTCGTTTGGTTGTGATTGTAGTTAGTGGTTCAGCCTCGACCCACTTAGTGAAATAATCCACGGCCACAATAGCGAACTTTGCTCCGCCCCTTGCTATGGGGAGACTTCCAATGATATCAATTCCCCACATAGCGAAAGGCCATGGGCTGATCATTGTTTTTAACTGGTTAGGAGGTGCTCTAGGTATCTTTGAAAATCTCTGGCACGCATCACACCGTCGTGCGTATCTTGCTGCATCCCTGTTTATGGTAGGCCAGAAATAACCATGCCGCAACACCTTTTTTGCCAAAGTTTGCCCTCCAGTGTGGTCGCCACATTCGCCTTCGTGGACTTCTTGCAGCACACGCTTGATGTCATCGTGGGCTATGCACCGAAGGAGGGGCATTGAAAAACCTTGTCTGTAAAGAACTCCGCCTTGCAGAACGTATCGGGCGGCTTTACGAATTACTTTACGCCTCTCGCTTTTCTTGGTCGGAAGCGTTCCATTCATCAGGAAATTCTTTAGAGGGGTCATCCAGGACTCCCTTTCTGGTTCCGTCTCTAGTATTAGGTCGATTTCCATTTGATCTATGCTAGGGGACCGAAGTACTTCAACGGGGGCTAGCCCAGTCACTTCAGGATCGTCGGAACTAGCCATCTTTGCCAACTTGTCCGCCTGCTGATTCTCTGACCGCGGAATATGAGATATGATGTAGTGATCAAAATCGTTCAGCAATTCCTTCACTTTCTTCAAGTATAAAGTTAATCTTGCACTTTTAGCTTGGAATTTCCCAGTAACCTGGTTCACAACTAACTTGGAGTCGCAAAAGATGTTCAGCTTTGTGACCTCTAACTCCTTTGCGATCCTTAATCCGGCTATCAGGGCTTCATATTCGGAATCGTTGTTAGTGGCGTGAAACTCCATCCGGATAGCATAGGATATCAATCGTTTCTCTGGAGTTTCAAGCACTATTCCTGCGCCAGATCTGTCGTCATTCCTAGCGCCATCAGTATACAATCCCCAGCCATTGGGATCGAGAAGTAACTTTGAAGGATCAACTTCTTCGTTGGCTATATCTTCCTCAGGGACAGTGAACTCTGCTATGAAGTCGGCTATCACTTGCCCCCCGAATTGACCGTCTGGGCTGAAATTTCAAATCAAATTGACTTAACTCAATATTCCATTTGAGTAACCTTCCAGATGCCTCTGGTCTCTGTAGGACTTGCTTGAGCGGGTGATCGGTGTATACGGTAATAGGATGCGCCTGAAAATAATGTCGAAGCTTTCTAGAGGCGATCAGTAAACTATACGCCAACTTTTCTATCCTTGGATAATTACGCTCTGCTGCCGTCAATTTTTTGCTCACGTAATACACAGGTCTTTGGACCTTATCTTCTTCTCTTACCAACGCTGAGCTGATTGCATGGGATGACACTGCCAGATACACGAATAAATCCTCGTGATCCATTGGCTTAGATAATATCGGAGGTTTCTCCAGGTGCCTGAGTAAATTCTGAAACGCTTCTACACAGTCGGGCGTCCATTTGAAGTGTCGTTTCCCCCGCTTTATTAATTCGAAGAATGGGATGCACTTATCCGTAGCCCTGGAAATAAATCTGCTTAGTGCGGCCACTTTTCCTGCAAGGCTTTGTACATCCCTAATTTGCCTAGGTTCCTGAATATCTCTGATTGCCGCGATTTGATCTGGATTAATCTCAATCCCACGGGAACTAACGATGAACCCCAAGAATTTTCCGGAGGCAACACCGAATGAACATTTGGTTGGGTTGAGTTTCATTCCGTACTTTCGAAGAATGCCGAACATCTCTGCCAAGTCAGTAGTGTGTTGGGAAGATTGCCTGGACTTAACCAACATATCGTCGACGTATACTTCCATGGTTTTCCCGATCTGATTATAAAACATGCTGTTGACTAAACGTTGATATGTAGCGCCCGCATTCTTCAAGCCAAAGGGCATCACCACATAACAATATAATCCCAGATCCGTGATAAAACTAGTGTGTTCTTGATCTGGAACATGCATCGGAATCTGGTTATATCCTGAATAAGCATCCATAAATGAGAGAAGCTCATGACCCGCCGTCGAGTCTACCAACTGGTCAATCCGGGGTAACGGGAAACTATCTTTTGGACAGGCTTTGTTCAGATCTGAGAAGTCGATACACGTTCACCACTTCCCGTTGGCCTTCTTTACCAGGACTGGATTCGAAATCCAGTCTGGGTAGGTCGAGTCTCTGATAAATCCATTAATCTTAAGCTTTCCAACTTCTTCTTTCAAGGTAGCGGACCTCTCTGGGCCCAACATTCGCCTTTTTTGCTTTACCGGAGGATGCTTAGAGTCAATGCTTAATGAATGACTCATGATCGATGGGGATATCCCACACATGTCCGCGTGGGTCCAAGCAAATACATCCAAGTTGTTTTTTGAGAAATCCGTTAATTCTTTAGCGAGATTCAGATTTAACTGGGATCCAATCTTAAGGACCTTCTCCGGGTCACTGTCATCGATCGGTACATCCACAGTTGTCTCGTTGGGAGTCGCCATTCTGCCCCCGGGTTCTTGATCCTCTCTGGGATCTATAACCTCGGGCAATTCTCTGGGCGACTCTCCAACGACTATCCTCTTTAGTTGCTATAAGGTCTCCGCCCCCGTAGGGGGAGAAGCGCCTTTAGTTTCAATGTCCCCTCCATTGCGAAGTAACTTTAGTTCGGCAACATAACATGCTCGCGCAGCAACCTGATCTCCTCTGACGATACCAATGCCAGCTTCTGTGGGGAATTTCAATAACAAGCACCAGGGGGCTATACAGGCTCTAAACTTTGCGAGGGCCGGTCGGCCCAAGAAGGCATTGTAGGGCGATTCAACGTCCAAAACCACGAAGGGAAGGATTCTCACTCTCTGGCGTTCTCCTTCCCCAAGCGTAACCGGTAACTCTACATAACCCATTGGAGCGGTAGATGCTCCGTTGAATCCACGGATCCATCCTTGACAAGGCTTCAAGTCTTTTATTTCGAGGTTCATCTGGTCAAATGTCCTTTTGAAAAGAATGTTGACGGAACTCCCGTTGTCCACCAAAACCTTATGAACAGTGGCTGGTCCAATAGGTACTGTAATTACAAATGGATCTTCAGTCGGAGCATGGACTCCAATGCTTTCTCGTTCTCGGAAAACGACATCGTCGGTCATCATCTTCTGTTGCTTCACCGGGATATTGTCCTCGGGGTTACTACACTCCCCTACCTCGAGGTGTTGTTTGGCTGCATTGACATATTGATCCAATGCCTTGGAACTATGCCCGGCAAGATAAAGTCCTCCGATTACGGTATTGATAACAATGTTCTTTCCCTTCTGCTGGGCAGTTGGCCTAGCAGCAAGTTGATTCTGGTTCTGATTTGGAGCATGTACTGCTTGCCCCCTGTCTCTGGGTGTTACTCTGTATTCATCTAATTTTCCATCTCGAAGCAGCCTTTCGACTACATCTCTTAGGTGACGACATTCATTTGTCGAATGGCCGTGAATCTGATGAAAGAGACAAAACTTCCCCGTTTCACGTTCTTTCTCCGTCGACTCTCTGGGAGGTGGCCTCTTATTCTGGAGGACATTGTAAGAATCCATGAAGATGTTTTCCAGAGTATCATTTAGTGGCGTATAACTCTCAAAGGCCCTGGGACGAGTCCTTCTCTTGGAGTCGTTCCCTCGGTTCCTCTTCCGGTTGTTGCCATTACTATTATTATCATTGTTCCCCGACTGACGACCACCCAGATTCTGATTTCCAACATTAACTTCGACCTTCCCTAAGTTGTCTCCTGTTTGCTTAATGGCGACATTGCTCTGGATTTCCTCCTTATCGGCCGTTTTTGCCTTTCGGTTAGCATATACTTCTTCCCGGCGCAAGTGTACGTTGGCTTTTTCGTAGAATAATTCTCGAGTATGGGGTGGCTTGCCTGCCAGGTATCTCCCGAATTCAGTGTCTTTATCTACTCTGTCAATCAGTGCTGCAACAACGGTTGGTTCATGGGGATCTTTAACTTCAGTAGCGGCCAAATTGAAACGGTCTAGGTACACCCTCAAACTCTCGCCTGGTCGCTGCTTGACAAGGAACAAGTCAATCACACTTTTTGTTTTTTGTGCATAGATACGGAATTGTTCTACGAACTTCTCACTCAACTCCCTAAAGCTAGAAATCGATCTTGCTGGCAAGCGAGTAAACCATAACAATGCTACATCCTCCAGGAATATGGGAAATGCTTTGCACTTGACAACGTCAGAAGCTGCGGCAGTGGTCATTGACCAAGAGTATCTCATTAGATGCTGGACGGGATCAGACCTGCCCGCGTATCGGTTCATCTGTGGCATGTTGAAACGCCTTGGGAAAGTCGCATCCAAAATATCATCAGTGAAAGGGGTGTGACTGCGGTCGATTCCCCAATCTTCGTTCCGTTGTCCACGGCTATCTGCCAGAATCTGATGGATCATGGCTGCAACATTTGCACTGGTCAGCGGAGGTTCAGGGTCAGTGCCTCTGGCTCGGCGGGGTTCTCTAATCTCTCTTCCGGGAGCAGTCACAAAATCCGGGGCTCGGATAGGGCTCCGTTGCCCCCTGTTACCATGAGCATGTGCACGGTGACGGGGCTGAGGTAGTCTGTTATGTACAGGACTGTCCACATCTCGAGTCCTGGGAGTTGTGGCTTGATCGTTCACATTACGGTCTGAGGGCCCCGCCCCCAGTGCTTCTTCTTCCCGTGATGGCAGGGTTCCGAACCGAAGCTGCTCTATGTTTTCGGCTCTCTCATACGGTCGTCGCGGAGGTCTCGGCGATTCCTTAGACGAAGAAGAATATCCTGGAGTTAGTGGACGAACCGGCGGCGTCCTTTGCCTTGCGAGCTCATCAAGCCTTCTATCCATAGCAGTCAAATTTTGTCGTAGGACGGAGCTTTCCTGCCTTTGGGCAGCCAATTCATCAAACAGCCTCTCCCACATTTCGGAAAAGCGAGAGAGATCCCCCTTAGTAACGGGAGCAACAGGATCATATTGATCATCATCACTTTCTCTTATGTGCAAAGAGCTTGAGCCAGGTCGAGCGGAGGGGCCAGGACGGTAGGAGCGAGCCATAGGCTCCTTTCCAGGTCGAGTTGTAGTCTAATCATCAATTCGAATCACTGTGGTTCGAGGATGGCGGCTCGCAACGCCCCCCTGAGATCGATTCGCGGTCGCGGTGCATGGAGGATTCGAGATGTTGCCTCGGGATCGAGTAACAACCCCTTCAGCAGTCCGGATCGCCTCGTTCTCGTCGACTCGGAGTGTGGCGTCTTCATCGGATCGGTTCGCCCCCTGCGCTCCGCGATCCAGAGTCTCCTCGTTGCCTAGCTCGTGCACACTTTCTTCAATTGTTTCATTGGTTTGCGAAGCTCGTGCTTCCTTAGATCTTTTTCCAGCCATGATATCCGAATCGCTGGAATCTTCAAAGAAGTGAATAGTGAAACTTTAGGATCGTTTTCTCAGTGAAAGCACCAAAATGTTAGATCAAAATTTGGACCTAACACCCAAATTGTTCTGAATCTTATAGAGTTTCAACTGAAGAATGAGAAAAAAAGAAAGTAACACACAGAATTTATAGTGGTTCGGCATTAACGAGCCTACGTCCACTTTATATATTATTGATTATACTTTGAAAGTTAATACAATCAATGATTTCTCTCAATACTCTCGTAATTGGACAATAATGGCGGATTCAGTATTCAATATTGCCAAAAGATCCCAAAAAATGCCAAGCTCCGGGCTATTTATAGCTGATTTTGTCAGGCGGGTCGTGGTAACACGTGGCACGAATCCCGAGAACATCGAATCGCATCGCCACCGTTAAGGAAATAGTCAAATTAGCCATTGTGGACAGGTGTCGCGATCTGCTTGAAAATCGGATCGTGCAGATGGGGAGAATCGGTCAAAATGACGGTTAGGGACACGTGTCGCTAGATCCGTGCGTCTCGGATCGCTGAAGACTAGCTCACGCTTGAACGGGTCAGAGGGTTCGCCATGCATCAGGGGATCAGATCGGTCTACTCTGGGCAACAATATAAGTTCGGATCGAGTCGCCTAGAGGGTTCGTTTCGCTGATGGATGGTGGGCGAGTCGATAGTGGGCGATCCGACATCGGGCGAGTCGATGATGCGATCCATTCCTTCATGTACTTAGAGAACGTGGTTTCATGCTTTCTTCTTATGAATGATCCTGGATGGCTTGGTCAAAAAGCTAGCCAACACATACTCTATTCGATTAACTCCTATTAATTAACTCCTTTTCTATTTGTTTACTTAACAAATAACTATTCCCTTTCCAATTCTATTTATTTAACAAATAAATATTTCCTTTTATTCTAACTTATCCTTCGATTTTATAATTATTATTTTTTATAAAAATCCTTTTCCTTTTCTATATAAAATCCATCGATTTAATATAAATAATTCATTTTAAAAATACACTTTGAAAATCCCCTTTTCCACATCCAGTATTTCTTATGGTATTTAACATACCATATAACAACGATAAATATCGTCCAAACACACATAATCAACAACAGATTATATATCACATCATATATCACAATATATGAATCACAGTAAAATAAATGTTGAGGAATCCAGTTGGATTCCTCCAACTTCTTTCCCTGCATCACAGATGTTAAACAATATAGATAACATTACTTTCAGTTCCATACGATATATTCTGTTAAACAGAATCAATATAGAAATTCACTAACTGACTAGCAGTTCAATCAAACAGTCAACACACAGTCAATCAACCAACATTTAACAGTTCTAAAAATACAACATGAAATTATAAACTGTTCAGAGTTAGTGAGATTTACTCACATTGGACGATCATCGTTAATAACGATAACCATCGCTCGATTTGATTCAGATGGACAATTTATTTTGCGATAAATTGTAACGAGCTCGGATTCACTCCCAGTCAGTCTCATTGTGTTGCTCCCGTCCATACGATCCCAACGGATCTGACCATTCGAAATTCTGACCATGTATGAACGAGTTATGTAGTTTACAAGTTCACGCATATATTTTAATTAAATTAAACTAAACATTATAAATAAAACTGGGCCTTACCCATCAACAACCAGCCCAATTCCTTTTTAACCCAAACCCGCGGTATCCCTTCTTCCTCGTAACACAACTACAGACCGCGTAAACCAAAAGAGCTGCTCCGCCATTATCAAAACTTCACCGATCCCTATCTCCTCCTCCTCTTAACAGATTTCAACGAAACCATCACCATACTTCTTCACTTCGGATCCTCTCTCCAATCATCCCCTTCGTGTTCAACTCGGTCGCCATAACTGAATCGCGTCGTCGCAACCCCTACAGGAACCACCGAACATTTTGATGACCGAATCACCTCGAATTCACCTACAAGCTGCGGAATTACCTCCTGACCCCAAAACAACACTCAAACTGAGATCGATGGCTTATACATCGCCATTTCCCGAACCTTAGTACCAACGGTTGCTACTGTACAGGGTCGAGTTCATCAATCATGGACCGCACCTCTCAAAAGTGACATCAAATCGAAGAGGATCACATGGGGATCCCATAGAAACTGATCCCATGATTTTTCCAATTTGTTTTGATTTGTTTTTGATTTTTGAACTTGAGATTTTCACTGTTGAAATTCTTTTGGTGGCGGCGCATTTTTAATCGACCTGAGAAAAAATAGAGTTAGGGTTTAGGAAAGCTTAGAGAGGGTATCTATAGAGGGTTTAAATATTTTTTTATTTATTATTATATTCGTTTTTAATCAAATGCTATCTGCAATCATCCTCTAAAATTCCTGTGACTACATACGATACCCAAAAATTACGAAAACCGGCATGCAGCTACATTTCGACATTACGGTCCCAACAAAACTGGTTTCGTCGAATTCCGACTTCGTATGCTCACACAGTGTATTTTTAACTGTCAAAATACTGACTGTTTTCCACTCAAAAAGCCGTACGGCCACACAGTGACCCCAAAAATCACAGAACTTGGAATCTAGCAATAATTTGATGTTGCGGATCCAACAAAATTAGTTTCGTCGAATTCCGACTTCGTTTGCAAAAGTGGCTATTTTTAAAGCTCTGGATGACCCATTTAAATATATAAATATATTTAACTATAACTACATTAAATATTTATAAATAAATATTAACATCTATATTCACAATGGAATACCTACAGCTTCAGAAAAATCCTATATTGATTTCTAACTCGATATTTCAATCTAGGTCAACCCGATATTCGATTTATATTGAAATTCCCTTTTAAAATAAAAATAATTCCTTTATAAATTATAAAGGAATTCCACAGCGACTTTTCTAAAATTTTATTTGGACGTAAATCAAAATCTACACGACGAAATCCCGATTTGTCTCTTCCACTACAAAGAAATACTCCACCAGCTCCACACGTTTCTTGTTTCACAGAAATCCGGCTTAAAACGAATCCTATACATTCAGTTGAAGTTCAAATCGCCAATTTACGAACTGCAGCGGCATTTCAAGCTTGATTTTAATTATAATATAATTATACGTTCAAACTGTCGTTCAAATAATATATTCGTTGTTCTAATTCAATTCTGAACAGAATTAAATATCACATATGATCCAGTTCACACCATATCGCCATTTCAACCAATTCTGATTATTTCAGAATTAAATATATTATTTAATTTATTATTTTAATTAAATATTCACCATTATTTAATTCCACGACCATTAAATCCTTTGATTCACCATTTAAATAATTAAATAAATTAATTATTATACCACTGGAAATGCGGGTCGTTACACATTCGATAAATGGAATATATAAATCTGAACTTATATAGATAAGAGATATTGGTTTTAGCACCGATAGTTTAAATAGAATGGGTACACAACACTTGTGTAAGTGAAGTAACGTTATTAAAGAGAACATTTATAAAGTGAAGAACCGTTACCAAAAGTAAATCTTTATAAATGAATAAACATTATCAAATAGGAGTTATTTGAATAAGAGTAATCAATTAGAGTTAGAAATGATCGATTAGAGTTAGAATAAATCAATTTGAGTTAGAATTAACCAGTTAGAGTTAATCAGTTAGAATTTACCAGTTAGAGATTTCCAGTTAGAGTTAATCAGTTAGAGTTAAACAGTTAGAGTTAGAATTAACTAATTAGAGTTATTTAAATGGAGTTAATCAAGTAGAGTTATCGAATATAGTGTATTCGAGAGAAAGAGTTATAGAATCTAGTTATTCGAAAGGAGTTATCAAATCTTGTTATTTGAAAGTAGTTATCGAATACAGTTTATTTGAATAGAGTTAGAGGAGTTATCGAATATAGTTTATTCGACAGGAGTTAAGTGAATAGAGTAAATCAAATAGAGTAAATCAAATAGAATAAATCGAATAGAGTTAAGTGAAAAGAGCCAATCGAATATAGTTATTCGAAAGAAAGGTTAAGTAAGGAAGTTAGTTAAAGAAATTTAAAGTGAACTTTGCCTATTTCAAGGTTAGAAATGTTGTTCAGTTAAGGTCTGAGAGGTAGTTCTACCCCAACTTGATTGGCTTCGTTTTTCATTAAGGAATGGTTATGGTTCGGCAGTAAAGGATGGTAAAGTGAATTTAGTAATTAAAGGAAATGGTTGAGTTGGCATAGCGATGTTTTATCTAAACATCTGCTTAATCCAAACGTAGGAGTTTTGGAAATGTTTTCCAAACAAGAATCAGAAATGTTTTCTAATAAAGAAAACAAGAAATGGAAATGTTTTCCAGTGTTAATAACGTATATTTTCTAAACAGGGAAAATAAGGAATATATATATGTTTGATGATTTGATTGATATAATTTCCATCTAGAAAGAATATCGTTGTTTGCACACTTGTTTTTCTTTGATGGTTAAATCACAGACTATCAAAGTTTTGACCATTTTAACGTTGTTAATATGGAGAGACCGGTTGGATTATTATCCAAAGAACCACTCTGTATTGGCATAAGCGTTGTGAATCATATATGCCAAAGGAAATTGAAGACTGAGTTATGCGAAGGGCTATCCTGTTTACAGAATAGTGCCTTCGGTTCATCCTGTTCCTGGATGACTTGTATGGACGGATGTCTGACAGAGTATTTCCAAACAATCATGTATATTGATTTCTCCAACCGTACCAAGAGTGGAAGCGGAGAAGGAAACTTCTTTTAGCTAACACATAATGTATGGTTGAGGACGTCAATCAGTGATTTGATGGATTTGACGATGTGACATTCAAAATGAATCTCGTATGATGATAAAGCGTAGCTTCTAGCCTCACATCCGGTAAATGACAGAAATCGGGCAGGCAGCATGGCTAAGTCGGTCGCTCCGAAGTAGGGTGTATAATCACCTGATCTAGAGTTTCATTTACTTCTAAAAATCTATTGTTGATGTTGTCCCATTCGGGAAACGGTTGCTATTCCCAACCGTTGGTGATATACATTCGATACACTCAAGCGAAATGAGTGGTCGGTCATGTGTGGCCGGGTTGCAAGATGTTCTTGTTAAACCCAGTGTATTCCTTTCTAGAGGTACACTAGCGAAAGGTGGTTCCATACCTTGTCATAGTTGGAAATCCATTACCCAATACGTGCTTGCGGTTTTGATTGTATACTATAAATGTAGAACGTGAGATGAAAGCGTTTCTGCTAGATGATTATTATATTGTGGTTGATAGACATTATTATAATATCAAAAGGTTTTTGATATAAAGATAATTTGGATTCTCATAAGGGAAAAACCCATTCCATTATACGGCGTGGTCTTATGAGATATCGTTTACCTGTTCAAACTATTTTAAACTGTTTTACTCATACCAGTCCATGTTGCGTGCTTGGGGCTTGTGTCACATGATAGGGGGTTCTCGCTTTTCGTTAGGTGGCGAACGGGAGACTCTTACCCCTACATGTCCCGAAAATGAGGGTTGGTTGTGAAGTCGAAAGGCTGGCCGTAAAATATGGTGCTGGGGTACCAATGTAAGCCACTGTGGGGTATTACCTTGCTGCTTTGAGGAGGAGAGGATGGTTGCAAAGCCTACTTGAATTTCCGAGACATTACAGTTGGTATCAGAGCTTAAGTTAAGTGAATTACCTTGGCTCTGTGGCGTGACTCAGTAGAGATAGGGTTAGTAATACCCTAGATTGAGTTGAGTGTATATATACGAGTGAGCGTATTTGTTATTGATATAAAAATTGTTTTATATTGTGGTGATTTATTGGTTGGGTTGTTTATGGGTTCTGGTCGATCAGTTTGATCCACTGTATAGGTAGGGAATTTGTAAACACTCGAATACGATGAACCGTCATGGTATGTTTTGAAAGGGGTAAATTAAAATAAGTTTACCCAAAGTATATCTCGATATAGAGAAGATATATATATCAAAATTATAATATAATGGATATATTGGTTGTTATTATAATCGAGTAAGATTATAAATTAAATGGTTATGTAAATAACCAATCAGAATTCATCTAAGTGAAATACGTGGAATCAGATGAATTAAATCTGAAATTTAAACCAGAAATTGAAGTTAAAACTCTGGAGAATTGGATAAGTGTTTGCAAATGGATTTGGATTAAAAATAAGGAAAATTTAAGATCTTGGGAGATTTTAAATTGTTTTACAAGCAGTGTGAATTATATTTTGAATTGAATTTCAAAGTGGAGATGTTTAGAAATGGTTTTATAGTATTGAACTCACTTCGATCACTGGAAAATAGATTCTGATGACGACAGCTGCATCAACAGTATTCATTTTTGAGTTGTAAGTGACGATTACTCCCAGAGATACTGTTTTGAATTTGTTTTGGGAAAGACAAGTTGTGTTGAATTTTAAAATGGGATTTATAATGTAGAATTTGAATATATAGAATTTAGATAGAATTTGATATATAGAATTTGAATATAGAAAATATAATGGAAATTCAAATATAGAATTTGAATATAGAAAGTCAAATGGGATTTGAATATATGATTCAAATAGAGTAAAAATGGAATTTGAATATATGATTCAAATAGAGTTGAATTGGAATTTGAATATAGAATTCAAATAGAAGTGAAATAGAACTTGAATAATAGAAGTGAAATAGAATTTGAATAATAGTGAAATAGAGTTTGAATATATAGAAATTCAAATAGAATTTAAATGGAGTTTGAATCGAAATGGGGCTTTAAACAAGGAAAGAGATTTGTAAATTCATATTCGAAATCGAATATAGAACTTAAATTTGAAATTTGGATTCAAATTAGTTAATAAGCAAGTTAAAATATATTTGAACATGTCATGTTCAAATATAAAAGTGAAATAGACTAAAGAGTTAATTAACAAATTAATTAACGAATTGAGTTAAAACGATCAGGTATAGTTAAAATAGATTGGGCAGGTATAAATATACATGAGATAGTTATGGATAAGGTATGACGGTATATAAATAGAATGCTCGACGAAAAGGTATGTATTTAATTCATATATGAGATTTTATGCGTCGTATCGGTTAGCCGCTTGGCTTTTTCTTTTTCTTTTGGATTGGTGAGGGCCATGGGGGGCTCTTTGAAATATCCCGATGCTCCTGGTACAAAGGAGGTTATGGCGAATTTTTCCGGGAATTTAAGGAGTTAGAATATTTTTAAGATAATTTGATAGTTAGAAATCAACGTATCGATATATATATAGAAGTCGATAAGGAAACGAACTTTGAAATAGAATAGTATAATCAAAAAGGAAGTATAAGAATAAAATCTCGTAAGAATAGAAAGAGGAAGCGTATACGTGTTTAAAAGTGAATAAGTAGTTGTATGTTATTGATTATTCGAGTAAGTAGTCATATCTGTTTTGACGTTATAAATGTTATTCAGTCAAGGTCTGAGAGGTAGTTATACCCCAACTTGATTGATTTCATTATTAACAAATAAATAGTAAGATTTCAGGCTCGAAGATCAATGTTGAATAAGAGTTAGTTGAATATAGTATTTGGGTTGTCGTAACGATGTTTTACACAACATCCTTTTTAACCCAAATAAGTGTAAGCTTGGAAATATAATAAAGAATATTTCCTAAGTATAGAAATAAACGAGATCGAAAAAGAGATAAGTAATTGGAATATTTTCCAATTATAAATAACATATATTTTCTAAAGTTTAGAAAATAAAGGAAGGCGATATTCGGAAATGTTTTCCAAATAACATAAAAGGTCAATATGGTTATTGAAAATATTTGGTTAACAAATATTGATAAAGAAATAGAGAAGTAATTTAACTAATGGAATATTAATTAAGGGCTCAGTGACATGTTCAAAAAGAAATTTTGATTTTTGAAAAGAATAAACTATTTAAAAACTCCCAGGGAAAGACTGTTTGAATTAAAAACAAATTTAACAGAAATTTGTGAAAGCAAATTTGAATTAAAGTAAAGCCAGTAAAGTGGTAACTGAGATTGAATTAGAATGATATCAAGACAAATTGGATTGTGAGATTCAAATTTGAAGGGTAATGTGATAATCAAGTTAAGAGTTGGGAATCGAGAAGAAACTCGAGTTAAAATGATATTTGGCTTGGTAAAAAGGCGAATGGTTGTGTTGGAGATGGAAGTGATTTCAGAATTGGATTGGGATAACATTGATATATGCTGAGTTGATAGCATATGGAAGTGATAGAGTTGATATGCCGACAAAAAGGTACAAGTTTATATTTCTATTGGATATAAGATTTATGAGCCAAATTGGCAAGCCGCTTGGCTGTTTGATTTTCTTTTGGGTTGGAGATGGCCCAGAGAGGCGAGTGGGGGTTTGAGCTATTAACCAGTACAAAGGAGATGCTGGCAAAAATTTTCAAAAAAGTTAAGGTGTTAGAAAATTTTCAGGATTTTTGAAAATTTTCGTTGATAAGAATTAATTAATATTTAATTGAAATTAAATTGGTTCAGTTGAAACTGAAATTAAGAAGTGAACAAATATGTTCTAACCCATCGACAGGGTCGTTCTCTACCTTAGCAATTTCGAGGACAAAATTATTTTAAGTGGGGAAGATTGTAATGACCTGCATTGGCAGAGGTATTATAATTAATTTATTTAATTATTGAAATGGTGGTTTAGAGAATTTAATGGTCGTGGAATTAAATAATGGTGAATATTTAATTAAAATAATAAATTAAATAATATATTTAATTCTGAAATAAACAGAATTGGCTGAAATGGCGATATGGTGTGAAACGGATCATCTGTGATATTTAATTCGGTTTAGAATTGAATTAGAATAACGAATATATTATTTGAACGACAGTTTGAACGTATAATTATATTAAAATTAAAATCGAGCTCGAAATGGCGCTGCAGTTCATAAATTGGCAATTCGAACTTCAACTGAATGTATAGGATTCGTTTTAAGCCGGATTTCTGTGAAACAAGAAACGTGTGGAGCTGGTGGAGTATATCTTTCTAGTAGAAGAGAAAAATCGGGATTTCGTCGTGAAGATTTTGATTTATGTCCAAATCAAATTTTAGAAAAGTCGCTGTGGAATTCCTCTATAATTTATAAATGGATTATTTATATTTTAAAAATGAATTTCAATATAAATCGAATATCGGGTTGACCCAGATTTGAAATATCAAGTTATAAATCCCAGTAGAGCTGTATGGTATTCCACTGTGAATATAGACGATAATATTTATTTTTAAATATTAAATTTAATTATATTTAAATATATTTATATATTTAAATGGGTCATTCAGAGCTGTAAAAATAGCCAGTTTTCCAAACGACCTCAAAATTCGACGAAACCAGTTTCGTTGGGACCGTAATGTCGAACTGTAGCTGCCTGCCAGTTTTCATGATTTTTGAGTATTCTATGTGACCATAGGGATTTTTAAAGACGGATATAAATAGAAATAGGATAAAAATAAAATAAAATATCCATTGTAAAAATATCTTACCCTTACTATTAAAACCCCTTAACACCTTATGACCTAATTCATTCCTCCCAATAGTCAACAGCAAAACCCGCCACTGTTATTCCACCCAAAACCCTTTCGCCACTTTCATAAATCAAAGAAATTCAAATCAAATGTTATAAATCCTGAGATGAGTGTATATGAGTTCAGGATAAACTCCTCTTCATTCTGGTATCCCTTTTTATGAGTTCGAACCCTATTTTCCACTATCGCAAGTACACAGCGAAGCTAGGGTTCCAGTTTATGGGTGATGGGAGGAGCTTAGATTTGAATGGAGGGTGTAATGATGGTCGTGATGGAAAATCAAAGAGGTTGTGGTGTTTCTGGAGGTTTTGGTGCAATCAGAGTTCGGTGTCTTCATTGCGATACGCGAACTGGGACCGACGACGGATGTTGAAGCATGGCCCCGAGTTGAACTTCAGTGATATAGGAATGGAGAGTTTTCGAAGTGGAGTTTTATGGTATTTTTTCCATGAATTTAAGAGTCGTGATGGAGGAGGTTTGGTTGGTGGAAGCAAACGCAGGTAAAAGGGGATACGGGTTCGAATGAGGATTGGGGAAGAAGAAGGCTGACATATGCGGGTTTGGGTTGGTTCAGAAGGACGTGGGCCGATATTAAAGGAAAATTGGACGAAACAAGATCCATTGGATCGTATGGACGGACACTACACGATGGAACTGACTGGAAGTGGATTGGGGGCTCGTATGAATTTATGGCGAAATAAATTGTCCGACTGAATCAAATAACGCAAACCGTTATTTAATGGCTAACGCGCAAATGTGAGTAAATCTCACTAACTCTGAACAGTTTATAATTTCATGTTGTATTTTTAGAACTATTAAATATTGGTTGATTGACTGTGTGTTGACTGTTTGATTGAAATGCTAGTCAGTCAGTTGAATTTCTATATTGTTTCTGTTTAACAGAATATATCATATAGTGATGTTGATTTTATTGTGTAACATCTGTGGATGCAGGGAAACAGGTTGGAGGAATCCGACTGGATTCCTCAATAGTTATTTAATTGTTCTTCATATATTGTGATATATGATGTGATATATAATCTGTTGTTGATTATGTGTGTTTGGACGATATTTATCGTTGTTATATGGTGTGTTAAACACCATAAGAAATACCAGAATGTGGAAAAGGGATTTTCAAAGTATATTTTGAAAATAATTTATTTATATAAAATCAATGGATTTTATATTGTTAAAGGAAAAGGATTTGAATAAAAGAAATATATAGAGTAAATCAAATATAAAGGAATTATATTTTTTAAACAAATATAAAGGAAAATATTTGTCAAACAAATAGAAAGGATAAATTTTTAAATAACAGTTTATAAATTAAATAAATATTTATCATTCGATAAATGGAATATATATGCCTGAACTTATATAGATAAGAGATATTGGTTTTAGCACCGATAGTTTAAATAGAATGGGTACACAACACTTGTGTAAGTGAAGTAACGTTATTAAAGAGAACATTTATAAAGTGAAGAACCGTTACCAAAAGTAAATCTTTATAAATGAATAAACGTTATCAAATAGGAGTTATTCGAATAAGAGTAATCAATTAGAGTTAGAAATGATCGATTAGAGTTAGAATAAATCAATCTGAGTTAGAATTAACCAATTAGAGTTAATCAGTTAGAATTTACCAGTTAGAGATTACCAATTAGAGTTATTCAAATGGGGTTAATTAAGTAGAGTTATCGAATATAGTGTATTCGAGAGTAGGAGTTATTGAATCTAGTTATTCGAAAGGAGTTATCGAATACAGTTTATTCGAATAGAGTTAGAGGAGTTATCGAATATAGTTTATTCGATAGGAGTTAAGTGAATAGAGTAAATCAAATAGAGTAAATCAAATAGAATAAATCGAATAGAGTTAAGTGAAAAGAGCCAATAAAATATAGTTATTCAAAAGAAAGGTTAAGTAAGGAAGTTAGTTAAAGAAATTTAAAGTGAACTTTGCCTATTTCAAGGTTAGAAATGTTGTTCAGTTAAGGTCTGAGAGGTAGTTCTACCCCAACTTGATTGGCTTCGTTTTTCACTAAGGAATGGTTATGGTTCGGCAGTAAAGGATGGTAAAGTGAATTTAGTAATTAAAGGAAATGGTTGAGTTGGCATAACGATGTTTTATCTAAACATCTGCTTAATCCAAACGTAGGAGTTTTGTAAATGTTTTCCAAACAAGAATCAGAAATGTTTTCTAATAAAGAAAACAAGAAATGGAAATATTTTCCAGTGTTAATAACGTATATTTTCTAAACAGGGAAAATAAGGAACATATATATATATATATATATGTTTGATGATTTGATTGATATAATTTCCATCTGGAAATAATATCGTTGTTTGCACACTTGTTTTTCTTTGATAGTTAAATCACAGACTATCAAAGTTTTGACCATTTTAACGTTGTTAATATGGAGAGATCGGTTGGATTATTATCCAAAGAACCACTTTGTATTGGCATAAGCGCTGCGAATCATATATGCCAAAGGAAATTGAAGACGGAGTTATGCGAAGGGCTATCCTGTTTACAGAATAGTGCCTTCGGTTCATCCTGTTCCTGGATGACTTGTATGGACAGATGTCTGACAGAGTATTTCTAGACAATCACGTATATTGATTTCTCCAACCGTACCAAGAGTCAAAGCGGAGAAGGAAACTTCTTTTAGCTAACACATAATGTATGGTTGAGGATGTCAATCGGTGATTTGATGGATTTGACGATGTGGCATTCAAAATGAATCTGGTATGATGATAAAGCGTAACTTCTAGCCTCACATCCGATAAATGACAGAAATCGGACAGGCAGCATGGCTAAGTCGGTCACTCCGAAGTAGGGTGTATAATCACCTGATCTAGAGTTCCATTTACTTCTAAAAATCTATTGTTGATGTTGTCCCATTTAGGAAACGGTTGCTGATCCCAACCGTTGGTGATATACATTCGATACACTCAAGCAAAATGAGTGGTCGGTCATGTGTGGCCGGGTTGCAAGATGTTCTTGTTGAACCCAGTGTATTCCTTTCTAGAGGTACACTAGCGAAAGGTGGTTCCATACCTTGTCATAGTTGGAAATCCATTACCCAATACGTGCTTGCGGTTTTGATTGTATACTATATATGTAGAACGTGAGATGAAAGCGTTTCTGCTAGATGATTATTATATTGTGGTTGATAGACATTATTATAATATCAAAAGGTTTTTGATATAAAGATAATTTGGATTCTCATAAGGGAAAAACCCGTTCCGTTATACGGCGTGGTCTTATGAGATATCGTTTACCTGTTCAAACTGTTTTAAACTGTTTTACTCATACCAGTCCCATGACTGACCCGGAGTTTATTTGTTTGTTTTTCACTAAACTCTTGGGTGCCTAAATTTGTACGGGCAGTCAAGTAGTCGGGATTTACAGATATACTGGAAGAGCTTGGAGTAGGATGCTTCAGGATTATATAGCTATAGTTATTTCCGCTGTGTTGTAAGTGTTGTACTGTGATAATGATGTGTATATTCAAGTACAGATTTGTATTTCAAAGTTATGTTATGAAATATATTTATTCGTTCCGCTGTGAGATTCGTGTTACTCTGATGTTGTGTTCTTCTTCTTCTTCTTCTATTCTAAGTTTCTATCTTATCTATTCTCACCCTCTGTTTTCTTTCTATTAATTTCCTGATTTTCAGTTTAATTTGGGGTTGGACTTGTGTTTTTGGTCAGCTCAAATTGGACCGGAATTTTTGGTCATTACACACACATTAGGTGTCCATATGTAGAATCATCTAAAGACACCTAAGTATGCATGTGTCTTTATCCTAAAGCTTTCATGAAGATAAGGAGGACAAGTGTCTGAAACTAAATTACAAAATTAGCCTTGAAAACTACTATATAAAGGGTGGAAAGGTTCATTTCATTTCACACATTTTGAAAACAAAAATAAAATAAGATAATGAGTAGAAGTTTAGGTGAAGGCAAGAGGATAAGTACAAGATCAAGATACAAGTCTAAGGTGAGAAAAAATATTTAAGTTCATGTATTCATTTCATATTTTGAAGAAAAGTTGAGATATTTATAAATGAATGTTTGGATGTGAACCGCTGAAATGACGTTCGGTATTTTAGGCATAAATTTTGCAATTCTTAACGAAATTTCGACTTCTGTATCAATTTGGAAAGCTAATTCAAAGTGCTACAATTTTCACATATGTGCTGTTTTTCTAATTCGGCCGTTTTCATACCTAAAAACTGGATGCAAAGTAAGGTAAAAATCAGCCTGAATTAGACATGTTAAAAATGCCTTGTATTGTTGAATTTTATTTATTGAATAGATAAATAATTTAAAGGGTTTCTTTTTATGATAATTAAGTAGACAAAGATAGATTCTTTCTGCAAAAAATTTGGAGTCAAAATCTATTTTTATCATAGAGAAACAGTGTCAAACATTTCATCCAAAAACTGGAAAAAAATTGATTTTTCGAAACTTAAAACACTTTGGAAATTTGAAACACTTTTTGGATGTTTCTAACGCTGAAGTGTGTCAAAACAGAACTTTTATAGCGGCCAGAAACGCTGTAGTAGCTGAATTTAGTCTAGAACCATTATAAACCACCCAGAACTTTTCATAGCATGCCTGAAACGCTGTAGATAGCTGTTTTGAGCCTAAAACCATTTAAAACTTGTCGTAACACTTTTAAAATACTGCAGTTTTTATTCTTCATGCTAAAAATTTTATAGCACTTTTTTAAATGCTACCTTTTCTTTGTTTCAAGTAGTTTCGAGGTTCTTCTTAACATAGATTGGAATAATTTGAGATAGTTTGGTTCTGTCTTAAACCCTTGAAAAGCATGAATTTAAAAGTAGGAGATCTGCCAGTTACCAATATAATACCCTAATTGTTGCGTGAATACACATATATTTATAAAGTATCTTTCAAAATGAATGACTGGAATGTTCTAGGGTGATAGAGAGGATAGTGTCTAGGCTTGAGTTTGGAAAATATAGTTTCCTGCTCTCCCTGGCTATCCCTAACTGATCTGACGGACGAGATGGTTAATTCAAATTTATTTATTTGAATTTATAAATAATTAGAACTTTATTCAATATTAAAGAAAATTAATTTAAGATTACTTTTGAGATTCATTTTCTTAATTATACTTCTTTGATGGGGTGCGATATAAGACAATAGATCTTCGGTAGTGCACTATTACTCTATGTTGGTATCAAGCCGAGTAGAGTACATCCTATTTGATGACGGGATGCCGACCGCAATGGGATAACTATTCTAACATGTAAACCATGTTAAGGGTGTGGTTCAGATTTATAACTATAAATTGGATAAATTATGAGTTTTGGTCAAAGGAAGTTATCATAAATTTGTTTGATTTAGCATTTCGAAGTCTTTCTTTATTTTTGTTTTAAAACTTGGATTAATGAAACCTTCGAAGTAAAGAGTCATGATGAAACTATAATACAACCCACTAAGAAATGATGTGAGAACTAAGCTTAAATAGCTATCTCACTGGGTCTTTGTTGCTCATTATGCTACACTTAACACTTTCCAGGTTTAGATTGTTTGTTGGATGCTTTGAAATGAAGACTTACATTATGTAAATTATCTTTTTATGTACTCATATGTTTAATTAATAGGCTCGTGAATCTTTGTAACCATATTCTATGATGGGATAATTGTATAATAGCTCTTCCGTTTAAAATCATGTTCTAAGAATGATTTTATGTTCCGACAAGTTCATGTTAAGTTGTGATACTGTTCTATTCACACCATGGCTTATATGTAGCATCACTGCTTCTGAATAGGCATATAAAAGTGAGGGTGTTACAGAGTTGGTATCAAAGCCAAGGTTTAAGGGGTGCTTTTGGAAAAATTTATAGTATCATAATTTAATTTGTCGGAATAGGAAGTTTATATGTTTATTGACATCTTTATGACTATTTGCAGTTATAAGTTATGGCTAGCAAAAGAACTTGGTGTACGTGGGATACATGGGGTGGTGTTAAGTGCACCACCACACCAAACGAACGATTAGTTGCTGCAAGTCGCACAACAGAGAAGCATGTGCTTAAGAGGAGAGCAAGGATGATTCTCCTTGATGAGATATATGAAGTTTATAATAGGGCCAACGATTATGAAGACGGTCTAAAAAGAGATTTTGTTCTTTATCATCTACACCGGAAGATAAAACCCTTTACAATGGCAATTAAACTGGCAGAACGTACTGATATGGAGATGCTTTAGAATATCTAAGGCAAGAAGGAGAATTACAACCATAAGGAGGGAATATAAGACGTAAACGACTTCAAATAAAATAGTGGAACAATATGATGAAGTGGAGTCTGAGACAGTTGGCTCAAATGATTACTCTCAAGAAGTCACTGGACCTTCTCGAGCAGTAAAGGAGGAAACGGGCCCTTCTTCATCAAAGGAAATAATAGTGATAGATTAAGAATGAAATAGGAAGATAAATATTAGATAATATATCAAGTAGTATGGATGACTATCTATAGTATAGGAAGATTGTGGATAAACACCCAAATTTTGTTTGTAAGTACGGGTTATAAGAAATATAATATGCTTGTGGTTCATGACTTGAGTATGTTATTAGATATTCTTTATAACTAAATGTGTATTTCATCCATGACCATAACAAGATATTTTTATTGCAGTTCATGGCAAATCAAAATAACTCAACAACTCAAAGTCAAGAGGCTCAGTCCTCAGCACAAACAAATGCTATGGAACTGTTTGCATCTTTTATCAAGCAGATGGAGCAAGTTTCTTCAACATCTTCAACAAACCACTTTTTAAGCCGATTAAGAAGCTTGAAACCTGACAAATTTGTTGGAGGTGCAAATCTAGTTAAGGCAGAGCAATGGATTCAACATCTAGAGGATATATTTGAAGTTTTGGAATGTAAGAAATTTGACAAGAGGAAGTTGGTTGTCTTTCAATTATCAGAGGAGGCTCGAAATTGGTGGAAGCTAGTTCGAACAACAACTATCCCAGATGGGATGGAACAAATGACATGGGAAGAATTCAAGGTAAAGTTTTCGAATAAGTATTTCCTAGAGAATGAGAGAGAGAAGATGGAGACAAAATTTCAAAATCTTACTCAAGAAGGTAAGTCACTAGCCCAATATCAAAATAAGTTTGAAGCACTATCCCGATCCGGAAATCACTTAATCGATACACCTGAAAAGTGTGCTTGACGATTTGCGAAGGGGTTAATTCCTCCTATAAGAAGACATGTTATTGGAGATAGACATAAAACTTATGAGACGATAGTAGCTGAAGCTTTAAATCTGGAAGAAGTCTATCTTCAGTTCAAGCAAGAAAGGAAGGTTTCAAATAAAAAGAAACCGAACAATCTTTCTAACAATCAAAAGAAACCAGATGAGAAAAAGAAGAAACCAAGTGGAGGAAGCAAAGGACCGACGGGGCAGGAAAAGGAGCCTGATAAAGTAAAGAGATGTTTCTGGTGCAATGAGACTGGACACATTTCTCCAAACTGTACAAAGCCAAATGTGTGTTACAATTGCAATGACCCTGGGCACATTAGTCGAAATTGCAAGAAGTCGAGTTCTGAACAAGCTCAAGTAGAAGGTACTGTGTTTTCTTTTGACTTTCAAACAAGAATTTTATTCTATACTGGTGCCACACATTCTCTAATATCTGAAATATTTGCTACTAAGATAGGATTGCTTATTGAACAACTATCAAATCCTTTAATAGTATATAGCCTAGTAGGAAGGAGAACTAAACTTGAGAAAGTATGTAGGAACTGTATCCTTAACTTTAACGGTAAGGATATGGTGGCTAATTTAATTTAAGTTTCCAATGGAACACTTTGATATCATCCTTGGGATGGATTGGCTTACATAATATCAAGCTATCTTGAATTGTCACAACGAAACCATAAGTTTGAAAATTCTAGAGTATGAAATCTTTGTTTACTCATGTGATAAACTTGAAGACGCTTTTATATCTGGATATATTGGTCATATCAATATTGAGGATAATAATCAAATAGTGGATCAAATCCCAATAGTAAAGGAATTTAAAGAAGTTTTTCAAGAAATACTAGGGTCACCACCAAAAAGAGAAATTGATTTTTGCATCTACTTAATCCCTGGTACAACTCCTATTGCTAAAGCAGCTTGTCATATGTCTCCTACGGAAAATCAAGAATTAAAGAGACAAATTACGGGGATGGAGGATCAAGGATTTATTAGACCTAGTAAATCCCCTTGGGGAGCACCAGTGTTATTTGTAAAGAAGCATGATGGGACGTTTCGTTTATGCGTAGATTATCGAGAGCTTAATAAGGTAACAATTAAGAACAAATATTCATTACCTCGGATTGATGACTTATTTGATCAACTCCAAGGAGCTACCGTATTTTTGAAAATTGACATAAGATCAGGGTATCATCAATTGAGAATAAAAGAAGAAGATATTCCAAAGACAGCTTTCCAAACACGATACGAACACTACGAATTCTTGGTGATGCCTTTTGGCCTTACCAACGCACCAGCAGTATTCATGGATCTAATGAATCGTGTGTTCCGTCCATATCTTGATCATTTTGTTATTGTGTTTATTGATGATATCCTTATCTATTCTAAGACAAAGGAGGAACATGAAGGCCATTTGCGTTTATATCTCCAAACACTAAAAGAGCATCAGCTACATGCAAAATTTAGTAAATGTGAATTATGGTTGGAGGAAGTAAAATTTCTTGGACATGTTGTCTCAAAGAATGGAATAGGAATAGACCCATAAAAGGTTGAGGCGGTGTTGAAATGGAATCCTCCGACAACACCAACAGAAGATTAGTTCAAGATTTCTCAAAGATAGCATCTCCATTAACAAAACAGACTCGTAAGGAAACTAAGTTTAATTGGGATGAAAAATGTAAGATAGCATTTGAAATATTAAAGAAAAGATTGATAGTGGCACCAATTCTATCTTTTCCCAGGAGTGGAGTCCCGTATAATGTATATTCTAATGCATGCGGACAAGGATTAGGATGCGTACTAATGCAGGATGACAAAGTTATTGCATATGGCTCTCATCAATTAAAGTCCCATGAAGCTAATTATCATACTCATGACTTAGAATAGGCCGCAATTGTGTTTGCCTTAAAATTTTGGAGACATTACCTTTATGGAGAACAATTCCATGTTTACTCTGACCATAAGAGTTTAAAATATTTGTTCTGTCAAAAGGAATTAAATATGAGACAAAGAAGGTAAATGGAATTCATGAAAAGTCATGATTTTACGTTACATTATCATTCAGGAAAGGCAAATATAGTTGTAGATGCATTAAGTCGAAAGAGCTATGGTTTAATAGCTCATTTAATGATAAGAGAATGGAGAGCTCTGGAGACTCTTGTTGAGATGAACGATTGCACAAGGATGGTTAATGGATCCATGATTAACGAAGTAGCACTTCTATGTAATTTTATTATTCAACCAACTTTGATAAGTAGAATACTGAAAGCTCGAGAAGATGATGAGGAATTAAAGAGTTATTTATGAAAATGAAGGATAAGGAACCCATGGATTGGAATATTGATAAAGATGGCTATTATAGATTCAAAAATTGACTTTGTGTTCCAAATCAAACTGAATTGAAAAATGAAATTCTTAGTGAAGCACATCGTTCAAGGCTAACAGTGCATCCAGGAAGCACAAAAATGTTTAAGGATCTTAAACGTCAATTTTGGTAGAAAGGAATGGAGAAGGACGTTGCTGAATTTGTTGCAAAGTGTCTTACTTGCCAACAAATTAAACCAGAGCAGCAATGACCAGCAGGACTCCTGCAACCACTTCCTATTGCTGAATGGAAACGGGAGCATATAACAATGGATTTTATCACTGGATTACCAATGACAGAACAAGGTCATGATGCAATATGGGTAATGGTGGTTCGCTTGACCAAGTCAGCCCATTTCATACCTTACAACATGACTTACTCAATGGAGAAATTGAATAGACTCTATTTGAAAGAAATTGTTCGACTACATTGTATACCAGTTACCATAGTTTCAGATAGAGATTCACAATTCACTTCAAGGTTTTGGCGAAGTCTACAAAAAGCATTAGGGACATCACTAAAACCTGAGTATTGCCTTTCATCCTCAAACAGATGGACAAACTGAAAGGGTGAACCGGATCATAGAAGATATGTTAAGGTCTTATATAATGGAATTTGAAATCACCTAGGAAACTCACATACCATTAATCGAATTTGCATATAACAATAGTTATCATGCAAGTATTAGTATGGTCCCATATGAAGCTTTGTACGGAAGGCCTTGTCGCTCGCCAGTATGTGGGGCAGAAGTTGGAGATCGTGAGCTTCTTGGTCCAAACCTAGTAAAGGAAACAATTGAGAAGATTTCTATCATAAAGGAAAGATTACAAGCGGCTCAATGTAGGCAAAAGAGTTATGCACATCATAGAAGAAAAGATTTGGAATTCGAAGTACATGATCAAGTCCTTCTTAAGGTTTCTCCAGTACAAGGGATAATGCGATTTGGAAAGAAAAAGGCAAAACTATCACCAAGATTTATCGGACCATTTCGTATTACTAGGAAAATTGGGAAAGTTGCATACGAACTCAATTTACCTGAGAAATTATCAGGTATACATAATGCGTTTCACATATCAATGCTACGAAAGTACGTTTTCGACCCATCTCATGTGATTGATTTAAGAGGCATTGAAGTTAAAAAGGGGACTAAGTACATTGAAAGACCTGTACGAATTCTTGACAGAAAAGTGAAGAAACTAAGAACGAAAGAAATTCCCTTAGTAAAAGTTCAATGGAACCATCATAACGAAGACGAAGCATCATGGGAAGAAAAGTGAAGAAACTAAGAACGAAAGAAATTCCCTTAGTAAAAGTTCAATGGTACCATCATAACGAAGACGAAGCATCATGGGAAGTGGAGTTAGAAATTCGCAAAGATTATCCAGAATTGTTTGAAGCTTAGATTTCGAGGATGAAATCTTTTTCTAAGGGTGGTAGACTGTAACAGCCTAACTCAAATAAATCCTGGTATGAAAAAGTTTCTAGAAATTTTGAATATAGTAGTTCAATCCGATTCAAATATTTAAGTAAGATAAATACATATATATATACATATGATATATGTATGCATAAATATATAAATAATACATAGTTTAAAAATCGTATGTGTGTACAAATTCTAGAATGAGAAAATTGGCTTAAAATGATAGGGACACGTGTCATAAAATGAAAGGAACAGATGTCTTGTAAGTAAATAAGGTTAAGACACATACACACATTATGTGTCCATGTGTAGAATCATCTAAAGACACCTAATTATGCCTTTGTCTTCAACCTAAAGGTGCATGAAGATAAGGAGGATAAGTGTCCAAAACTAAATTACAAAATTAGCCTTGAAAACTACTACATAAAGGGTGGAAACATTCACTTCATTTCATACATTTTGAAAACAAAAATAAAATAAGATAAAGAGGAGAAGTTTAGGATAAGGCAAGAGGATAAGTACAAGATCAAGATACAAGTCTAAGGTGAGAAAAACTATTTAATTTCATGCATTCATTTCATATTTTGAAGAAAAGTTGACAAATTTATGAATGAATGTTTGGACTGAACCGTTGAAAATGACGTTCGGTATTTTAGGCATAACTTTTGCAGTTCTTAATGAAATTACGACTTCTCTATCAATTTGGAAAGCTAATTAAAAGGGATACAATTTTCACCAATGAACTTTTTTTCTAATTTGGCCGTTTTCATACCTAAAAACGGGATCCAAAGTAAGGTAAAAATCAGCCTGAATTAGACATGTTAAAAATGCCTTGTATTGTTGAATTTTATTTATTGAATAGATAAATAATTTAAAGGGTTTCTTTTTATGATAATTAAGTGGACAAATATAGCTTCTTCTTGAAAAAAAATTGGAGTCAAAATCTATTTTTATCATAAAGAAACAACGTCAAACATTTCACCCAAAAACTGGAAAAAAAGCTGATTTTCCGAAACTTGGAACACTTTGGAAATTTGAAACACTGTTTGAATGTTTCTAACGCCGAAGTGTGTCAAAACAGTACTTTTTATAGCAGCCAGAAACGCTGTAGTAGCTGAATTTAGTCTAGAACCATTATAAATCACCCAGAACTTTTCATAGCATGCCTGAAACACTGTAGATAGCCGTTTTTAGCCTAAAATCATCTGAAACTTATTGTAACGCTTTTAAAATGCTGCAGTTTTTATTTTTCATGCTGAAGTTTTTATAGCACTTTTTAAATGCTACCTTTTCTTTGTTTCAAGTAGTTTCGAGGTTCTTCTTAACATAGATTGGAATAATTTGAGATAGTTTGGTTTTGTCTTAAACCCTTAAAAAGCATGAATTTAAAAGTAGGAGATTTGCCTATTACCAATATAATACCCTAATTGTTGCGCGAATACACATAAATTTATAAAGTTTCTTTCAAAATGAATGACTGGAACATTCTAGGGTGATAGAGTGGATAGTGTCTAGGCTTGAGTTTGGAAAATATAGTTTCCTGCTCTCCCTGGCTATCCCTAACTCATCCGACGGATGGGATGGTTAATTCAAATTTAATTATTTGAATTTAGAAATAATTTAGAACTTTATTCAATATTAAAGAAAAATAATTTAAGATTACTTTTGGGATTCATTTTCTTAATTATACTTCTTCAATGGGGTGCGGTATAAGAGAATAGATCTTGGGTAGTGCACTATTACTCTATGTTGGTATTGAGCCGAGTAGAGTACATCCTATTTGATGACGGGATTCCGACCGCAATGGGATAACATATTCTAACATATAAACCAAGTTGAGGGTGTGGTTCAGATTTATAACTATAAATTGGATAAATTACGAGTTTTTATCAAAGGAAGTTATCATAAATTTGTTTAATTTAGCATTTCGATGTCTTTCTTGATTTTTGTTTTAAAACTTGGATTGATGAAACCTTCGAAGTAAAGAGTCATGATGAAACTAAAATACAACCCACTAAGAAATGATGTGAAAACTAAGCTTAAATAGTTATCTCATTGGGTCTGTGCTGCTCATGATGCTACACTTAAAACTTTTCAGGTTTAGATGGTTAGTTGGATGCTTTGAAGTGAAGACTTACATTATGTAGATTATCTTTTTATGTACTCATATGTTTAATTATTAGACTCGTGAATCTTTGTAACCATATTCTATGATGGGATGATTGTATAATAGCTCTTCCGTTAAAAATCATATACTAAGAATGATTTTATGTTCCGACAAGTTCATGTTAAGTTGTGATACTGTTCTATTCGCACCATGGCTTATATGTAGCATCACCGCTTCTGAATAAGTATATCAGAGTGGGGATGTTACAATGCATGTCGGCTTTGGGTGGTGTATCGTAGACTTGAGGGCATTATTCTGATATGGAATCTGATTCGATTGACGATGGCAGTCCATGCGCTTATGTAGCGTAGTAATGAAAGATATATGAGGAACGTAACACTGTTATATAGAGATCCGTACGTCACTACAGCGTAGGATGAGGAACTGCGTTCTTTTCGGTGGCATTACGGTGGAGACCTTGCGAATAGGGTACCACGGGATATACCTCCGTATTGAGGGGTAGCTACATATATATTATATTTGGTTAGTCCACTGGGAAGTAAATAGGTACGACGTGTGTGTAAGCCTTGAGTGCTATTAACACAGATAAACTAATAAGTAAGAAAATATGATTGGACGGTATATGTAGGATTATCCAAAGTGTATAATTTAAATCCAGTCACCAGAACTTGTCTTCTGACCCCCTCCTCGTAACATACTTGCAGTTTAGATTTATGGCAGAGACATGATAGCCTTGGGTACTGGTTAGGCAGTATTATTAATATGGTAAGGATATATTTTGATTATATGATATTTTATCCATTCCGCTGTGAGATAATTTCTGAGCTCTGACATGTTTTATGTCTCTGTCTTTTCTGCAGGATACTAGAGCAAACCAATTCGAGTTTCGATAGATTGGAATTTTAAAAAAAAAAATCGGTCTGTTGGAATTCGGGTTGTTACAATAGTGACAGGGGTCACAGATCCAGCAATAAATCACTTGAATCATGAAGGCAAGCTCCACCAAGTGTGGATGACAAGACCAAAAGCCTACGTACGAAAGTCTATATCTAGAAGCCTACTTCCGGAAGCCTTTATCCGGAAGCATTTATTCAGAAGACTTTATCCGGAGGCCTCATTAAAAGCTATTTATGTCGACAGGCTCGGTATTGATACAAAGAAGATAGTAGAAGGGCTTCGGTAACCAAGACCATTCCACCGAGAGAGAGCCAAAATAATCGGAACCAAAGGGAAAAACGACCGACAGGGGCTTCTGCTGGCCCAAGACAAAAAGGGGCCCCGATTTGCCTATAAATAAGACCCCAGGTGTCTCATTTTCGAGGCCGAATTCTCATTTCTCATTCTTGTATTCTCTTTCTCTAGAGCAAACCCTAATTTCTAAATCAATTTGGGTATTTCTATTGTAATCACTTATGTACTTCAAATCAATGATCAATAAAGAGTGGATCAACACTTAGCGTACTCCCTTAAGCATTTTTACATGTTTTTCTTAGCTATTCCCCATATAACCTATAATAGGTCTATTGTATGGTCACGGGTTCCCACTCAATCCTAGACCCTTCCGTAGAGTTCTTGCAGAACCCCTACCAACAAGTTGTTTAACCCTTATCGAGGGTTATGTTTAGGGATCTCTCATCCCATGATAACTATTTGTTCTTGAAGCGCTTAAGCATAATGCTCACCCCAATAAGGGAAGAGTAACTAATCATTCGGGCTCTAAACCTTGATATCTAGGAAACAACGAACTAAATCAAACTCATGAAAGCTGAATAACTCCATTTTTCACTTAGGTCCACTTCCGTAGACCTATCTCCGGTGTTGACGAAAAATATCAGTAACACCCCCTATTTATAAGATTTGAAAGGTTGCAATGTTTCTGGAGCGTTACAAATAGTGGAAAGACACTTCCTTTGAAAATTGAATTTCTGGCAGTTATATGTCGACATATCTATGTATAAATTATTTTTAAAACTATTTTCAAGTATTTAAACATTTATATAATTATAGAAAATTTTGAATTAAAACTTAGAAAAATAAATTAGTATTCTAAAGTATAAAACCATATGAAATCATAGTAATATATTATATAAACTTATAACTTTATAAAGTTTAAAACTATATAATTATAAAAAGATATAAAACTATATACTATAAAATTGTATATTAAACTTAAAACTTATATTTGAAATCATAAGTAAGATAGAAAATCAATGTGAAATTAGAATTTGAATTTTGAAAACCAAAAATTAAAATTTGAAAATCAAAATTTGGAAAAAGAGAATTTAAATTTGAATCTGGAGTGCTATTCAGAGTCTTACATATAAACTAGACTCTATTACTATATTTTTACTTGAAATCTTGATAACTCATGAGTCTTGAATCTCCTCTGAGTTCCAAATCTCTTGAACTATAAAACTGTACAGTCTTCAGTATTTAAGTCCAGTATATAAATCCGGCATATATATGTATATATATCCTAGATAGAGCCGTTAGTATATATTTTATAATGAAATAAGGTTGTTGTCATCAAAACTCCATTCTCTAACTCCCCAAATGCTGCAATTCTACACAATCAATTTTATGTTTGTGCTTATTGTGTGTACTGTGCATGTTACAACAGTAGATAGTTCAATTCATATTTTTGTGCATATGTTTTCATTCTTAGAAGATGAAAGAAGGTAATAATAATAATTTCATGGTAACTGAAATGTGCGTCCCTTGTGCATTCGTTAATTCTACTTATTTCTTGTTCAGGTTGGAAATTAGTGTAAAACTTCTGCCTTATTAAATCATGTTCAGCACATATACATAGGTCTGGTTTTAGTTGTAAAATTGTGTTGATGGTGCTTGTTGAGTTATTTTTCCGTCACATCTCCATTTCATCTCCTCATCATATTCATCAACATCATTCAAAAATGACAGAACCATTACATGAAGCTTATTCATCATTCCAACAATCATGATAATGTTCAAACCATTATGAGAATTAGAACGCCGTAGAAAATACCAATTATTTGGATTTACATCCCTGAATACAACAAGATACATTGAGTCAACAATACACTTTATGCTTGTGTAACACACTATTAGTAAAACTTCCCATCATTAAGAATGTTGGTTGTAGGGACAAGTATTCAGTTGGTTCAACTAGGTTTTAAGGTAAAAAAATCAAATCAAATTAGAACTAAATTTTTTCAAAACCAAACCGAACTCAATCGAAATAAATTCGGCTTCTTCGGTTGGTAACCGATTTAACTAAACTTTAAGAATACGTTATTATTTAAATGATTAATTCACTCAAACTAAAACATGAATTCATGTTTCGAACTAATTTATTCATTAAATTTTATGTTTACAATAAAATTTGATTTATCTCTAACAGATATCTTCGTACTTAAAACCACTAAACGAATTGATATTATTATAAATTGGTTAAGATATTTAGTGTTTATGAAATATCACTTACTAAATTCTATTACATTTATTTAAATGTCACAAATTATTATCTTTGAACTATAACACTAGCTACATCTAATAAATCGTATACATAAAAGTCATATATGTTTGTATATGTGATATCAATAAATATTAATGTTTGATTAAAATTATTTAATATTAAGTGAGTTTAGAAAATTTTGTGAGTGCATTATGTCCATAGTATTGTCAACCAAACAAGAGAAGGGTAAGGGGTATAAATATTCTGAAGTTGAAATAAAGCTACAGATAGTTACCCGAAATACAGGAGGAATAATAATGAATGGGTCAAGGCCCATATGCAAAGCAATGAACCGAAGTGGAATGTAAAGCCCAAAAACAATGCAATGGTTACAAAGGCTAAACGACCATAAATACAATTTGTTTCATATGAAAAATTCGTCTTTGTAATTGAATCTCAACTTCATATTGTAAAACGATATTTCCATAATACTTTCCCAAATCCATTGCATCTCAATTCTTGTATCAAATCTTTCTCGTAATCAGAGCCTCTACATGCAAAACCACATCATTAAGGTCGAAACAGAGAAAGTGATCAACGATCAACCTATCAGAGAAGAATTATCATCACCTAGGCATTCCCTTCATCGAAGATAAATCTTATCACCTGAGAGTTGAGGTGCGTATTCTGTGTATACATGCTACTATGGCAACCCATTGATTATAAACATAGAAATGTACAGTCATGAGAGGGGGAGATGCAATGCAAAATACAGTGAGAAGTGAGAGTCCAACACAACCAATAGAGCTGTTATTCGACGTAAGTTTACATGGTTAAAACAACCGTACAACTCCTCAGTAAATTGATTGAATAACACACAGTACATGTTGATATCCATGGTAAGGTGAATTATCCCGGCTTAAACCTCTCTTAATTTTCAGAGCAGTTAGCTATTGTGAGTTTGCAATTATATTTGTTAAGCATAAACAAATCGATAACAATAAAACTAAGCGAAAACAGATAAATAAAATTTTCTAGTTTAAATATAAAAGGCATAGAAAATTATAAAATAATCAAACCTTCCTTTTGAATAGTGCAGAGAACAACATTATAAATAATTGTTTGATCTATCAATCTTTATAAGTCAACATAATATCAAACACTTAATTG
Organism: Allium sativum; assembly: GCA_030737875.1. Taxonomy (NCBI): domain Eukaryota; kingdom Viridiplantae; phylum Streptophyta; class Magnoliopsida; order Asparagales; family Amaryllidaceae; genus Allium; species Allium sativum. The sequence continues at coordinate 978,253,025 of CM060916.1, forward strand.
AACCAAATAATGGCAGAAATATATAAAGACATCAAAAGAAATATTGTTTGGTAAGAAAAACTAAGCAATGGAAAAAATTAATTAAATCTGGAAGTTAACTAAATAACATGCTGGAGAATAGTGTTTCCAAAGTTGAAATAGTATATATTAAACCTGGATATGTACAGCAGTTCCGAACATCAAAAAATATTAACACAACTTAACCAATGTTGATAAGGGTAGAATCAATGGTTGGTAATTATTTTCCGCATTTGATAAATAGTAAAACATTGGATCAAAACCAAATATTGATAGTTGAACTATTACTGTACATTCGTTTCCAAAAAATGGTGGTAAAAGAAGTGCTTATTTTGTTGATGATATGATGTTGAACGTCTAAGAACTCCTTGATATATTCCCCATGTCACCTTCAAAAAAGGTGTTGTAATAAATAAAAGTGAATATGCTTTTGTAATATTTTGTTTAGTCCCACATATTGGGGATAAGTTTAACATCATATCCAAAGCCTATATATAAAGAAGCCAATGTAATAGAAATATATACACTTAAACTAATAGAAATAAAAGGACTCTCCCCTATCTCTTCTTTTCTATCTAATGACTTTTCTTTTATTATTTATTCTGTTTTATTTTATAACACGTTATCAGCACGAGATTCCAATAGAGCTATTTCAATTATTTTTTGAAATCATCTAGATCTACATCTATAAGTTTGTGAGGTAAGTAATTTTTATTTGAGGATTCTTAATTCATTCATGGATTTCTAGATTTGTTTTGCAATTATTTTCTTTTGTTTGAGAATCTTCGATTAATGGATCTATGAATTTATGTTATCTTCTATTCTTCTAGAACTGATTTAAACTTATAGACATGTTTCTCCATTTTTTTTTGTAGATCTAGAATGCGTTCCAATAGATCTAATTTTTTAGATCTAATTATTTTTATTGATCCTACATATGTGTCTAGATTTATTCTTTCAATTTTTTTACGGATCTAATTTTGATTTTTCTAAATCTAATTTGATGGAGATTCGATAATATTTGTATTGTTTACATTATTGATGATATAAAGGTAGATCTAATTTTATTTTTTCCGATCTACTATAACTTTTCGTATGTAATTCTTTTGGATAGACTGAAAATAGTAGATCTAATTTTATTTTTTCCGATCTACTATATTTTTTCATATGTAATTCTTTTGGATAGACTGAAGATAGAATCTATTAAAAAACGATTTTTTTTTATGTATCCCAACAAAAACAGACAACAGTTGTATCGACTAAACTAATATATGCAAACAAGATAATAATAAGGGGAAACAATCATCATATATATTTTAAAATGGATAACTTAAAGTTAGCTGAACATTCAAGATTTCGAAGACACATATTCAAGGGGAAGTATTGTAATATATAAAAGTGAATATGCTTTTGTAATATTTTATTTAGTCCCACATTATGAAGATAAGTTTAACATCAGCTCCAAAGCCAATATATAAAGGAGCCAATATAATAAAAAATATATACACTTAAATCAATAAAAATAAAAGGTATCTGCACTATTTCTTTTGTTCTCTCTAATGCCTTCTCTTTTATTATTTATTCTGATTTATTTTGCAACAAAAGCCATATAAATTATGTAGCGGCTGGTCAACAATTTCTAATGGTCAACAAAAGCCATATAATACATTTCGTAAAAAACTGGTAAACAATTAATCAGGTTATCAAAAATTTGGCGGCACCTAATGGATATATGGCGGCATGTTATGAAAATTTAGGCAGAAAGTGCGAAAGATAATTGTCTCCGAACTGCTGTGCTCAGAAATTGACAACTCATGAAAGTTTCCATGCTCAAAACGCATGCTGCAAATTAGGCATCAGCTTTTCCCTTTCCTCCTCCCAAGCTCACACAACCCTCCCTAACTCACAACTCTACAGATCTCAAATCTCAAACTAGGTACCGTTCTCCACAGCCGAAAATGTATTTTCGCACAAAAGCTATAGAAAACCGAACTTCAACCATTAAAAAAAATAAAGTTGAAACTAGTTTTACTTGCTAATACAACATGCACTTGGACCGTGAACTCACTGCTTATTATGTTGACTTACGGGATCTCGGTCTCCATGCCAAGGTTAAGTGGATCTCATCTATAATTTCATACCTTAGTTTTTTAGTTGTTTGAATTTCAAAATTTTCCTTTTATATTTAAACGTCCATCTTATTTATAGTCCAGCTCAAGTAAAAACGTGCCTAACGTGGTGAAACTAAATAATTTTATGGTGTAGTGGGTTACTTAGTGTTTTGCCAAATACGCAGATGAAATGTTTGTTAAAATTACTGAATCGGATTTTGAGCTTGACGATGAAATATATATCATTGAGGTCCATTGAGGAGGTCAAATTGCTAGAGTTCAAGGACATTTAAATGAGCATTAAAAAAAAACATAGGTGTAATGGAAGGCATAATGATTGACGTCATTCAGTCAAAACCAAATTGTGCATTTGCCTTTCATGTTACATAGTAAGAAGGTACAGAGCAACTTAGAATGTAGAATATTAGAATGTTGCCTATTACGCAATGTAGAAACAATATTCTTTAGTTGAAAACTTAGAAAATGGTAACATATGTTTATGCGTGAAGTGGTCTTCACAATTTGTTTCCTGTGAATGTGAGCTTTGCTTTGATATTTTCATAGTTAAAAATGTCAGGATAAAAAGATTTTTTGATACTTTTGATATTTTAGGATATCACATGTTGATATTTTATGAGAAAGAGTTTTGATACTTTTGACATTTTATTTTGCATATGAGATCGTCCAGGCATTGTTGGCCGCCTAGAAATGATTATCATATACACATTCAACATGTACATTTTTCCTTTAGAGTGCGCCTGCCTACTTTAAGAAAAGGGAAATTATCATGTTTAGCTTGTTTCAGAAATATTTACAAATATAAACCGGTTTTGTTTGGAGAGAGAACTGGGCGAATTTTCAAAATTCGCCTGTGTGCGAATTTTCAAAGTTCGCTAGTGTAATTTTAATGTGAAGTATTATATGTTTTTTTTGTCTTAGAAAATGGGCTTGTTTATTACTTTTAAATGTTATTACTGATTAAATTCATTGTCGAAAGCCAAAAAAACTTGCCACTTCATGCATAAACATATGTTATCATTTCTGGACTGTAAGTATATTTTCACAATTTGAAAACATTTCCAGCTTAGTCATGTAATCAATTTTCGTCTTCTGATAAAAATTTATTTCCCCATTTGGACTCACTTGGCTAAATTTAAATACCCAATTTCTGTTTTGATGATTTAACATTATCAAATTATTATTTCATTTATATTTCAATTATATAATCTTAAATATATTATAAACGACGACAAAAACAAATTTAACATTTCAGAATAAATATATTCTTCAAAAAATCCATTTAACTTCCATAAGTTTAATTATATAAATTTCAAGTCATTGTTTCTTTACAACTTCATAAGTATTTTACTGAAAATGAAATTTAGTATTTCAACTATTTTATAAATCTTGTTTGTCGTGATCTCTTTGATATTATACCTTTAAGTTTTTCAACACAAAATCCTTTACAAATACTATGACAAATCCACTAGTTAATATTACTATTTTCCTTGAGGCCGTTTTATACTATGAATCAATGAGAAAACGTTGGCATATTCTTTATACTCAATTTCTATAATTAATTGTCATAATTCTATAATAAAAAAGGTATAAAATTAGAGTTCAAAACGAATCAATAATTCTTTTACCACCAAAAAAGGAATTTTGTGACGGCCCGCCCCGTAGTAGCCGACATTTCCAATGAAAGTGCGTTGTGCCAATGTCCAACCAGCATGGGACGGTCGTCAAAGAAAGGAAAAAAGGGAATTTGAACTAGCAAGGAACCTGTAGAATGTCTCACAGCGCATGGAATAAAATATAATAATAACATACTTGACATAAAACAGGAGAGACATTGCATAAGTTGAAAACTAAACCATGATAACAGCGGAAAATTCAAAATACAGCTTATGTTTCACATCATCATTATTACAACTTTTCAAACTGTCTCTAAAGCCAAATAAGAAAGGTACACTACTAATGCCCAAAGTGGTGACCAATAGCGACACAGGGAGAATATCTATATATATCATACGTGGAAGTCTCCTGGTCATCTCCGGATCAACTACTCATGCATAACCAGCTTACATGTCTCTAATCTGCCTGTTTAAGAGCACCCAGAGTAATAAGAAGAGACATAAAACTCTGGGTTAGACAAAAGTCTGATATGAGCGATAAGCAGCAAAACAGAACAATAACAGGTATACTAAACTATACCTGAACTTGGAGTTGCAACCAAAGAGTTAGCACAACAAGATGCACAATACTCTAAGGTGACACTAACATATGGTGTAAAGATACGGGGGTGGGGATGTGCATGTCATAGTGATGTCAAACAATCAAGCATAGCAACCATCCTCACATCTCTCACTCAGTGCGTAAAGCATACGATATCCACCGCTTTGATCACCCATATCCTTGCTATGATCACTCTGCCCCCATGGAGTCATGGAGCTCCACTGCACTGATCCCTAGCCACTAGTCCTTACTATGTCCACTCTGCCCCATGAAGTCATAACAACTCCATTGCACTGGCTCATAGCCATGCTACGATCACTCTGCCCCATGAAGTGATAATACCCACTGCACTGATTCATAGCCTAACAATCGTCTCTCGGTGGTGAATCAAAGCTATGGACGTTGACAACACCTTAGCACACGTCCCGCAGCAAAGCCCAAATCATGAAGTTAACTCGTTGGTTCCCAATTGGATCCTGAGTCATAACTTCCCACTTGGACTACCTTTGCATCTCGGGTTCTAGTCTTCTCCTCGTCCTCGGTTTGGTTTGGTCGTGATGCACATCTGGTACGAGTCCTGACACCCCATTCGGTTTGTGAGTAAACTTCCTCCCTGGCCCGGTCATACTCGTTCGTGGGTCCCGGTTCGAAGTGCTTCAGTTCAGGTCGTGATCTCTGGTTCGGGTCAGAGGAGTGTTCCGGTTCATGGCCACCCAATGGATTGGGTCGTGGTCCCCGATCCGGTTCGGATCGAGTTGTATTCTCCCATCCATTTGTAGCACTCCGCCTTGGTCTTCTTCTCAAACATTGGGTCGGTTCGGTCATGGTCTCCTCCAAGCTCCAGGTCGGCTCGTGACATTCAAATGGTGGAGATTCGTGATGGTGAACTGGTTTGGTTCGGGTGCAAGAGGCGGCTAGTGGGTGGGCTACACAACCCGACTCGGTCCGCTTCCACTGATCCAGTCCGGTTTCCTGCATATTTCTTGCAACTTCAAGCAACCATTTTTACGCCACTCGACGGCGTTTTCGACCATTCTAACTTTTCTAATCAATCACAAAGCATACCATACAGTCATAGCAACATAGAGAATCGACCATAAACACCAAAATAACAATTTAACGTGTTCATGTGGATCGAACATACCCAAAACCCATGTTTTCCTCTTAATCATGTTTAAGCATAATTAATGATATGATTAGCAAAACATGTCCGAATTAACCAAATTTTCTTACATAGGCCTAAAATAATATTTAAGAATTTCTAAACATTTTTGCAGATTTTTAACATGTATAATTTCGTTAATTAGCAATAATCACCCTAATTAACTGTAATTAGTGTAAAAACAATGTTAATCACTCACCTTAGCCACAAATAAACTCAGATCTGAAACTTTTGGACAAAATGGTTCGGATTCCAATACACTCCAGCATCTCTACCTCGATTTTTGTGCTAATCCGCTTTGATTTGATGTAGATTTGGTTTAATTAGCGATTAAAAGGTGATTTGGGGTGTTTTAGCAAGTGGAGGCCATTGCCACGTTCAAAGGTTGTAAGTGGCGTGTAACGGCCCGCATTTTTCAACGATATAATTAATTAATTTAATTATTTGAATAATGGTTTGGTTATTTAAAATGACCAGAATTAAATAATATTGAATATTTAATTAAAATAAATAATATAATAATATATTTAATTTCTGAAATAGTCGGAAATAGTGGAATTCACAATATAGTGTGAATTGGATTATTTAAAATATATATAAGTTTAGAGTTGAATTATATTGGCGAATATATTATTTAACGACAGTTTCAACGTATAATTATTATTTAATTATAATCGAGCTCGAAATGGCGCTGCAGTTCGCTATTTGGCGATTTGAACTTCAACGGAATATACAGAAGCCGTTTTAAATCGGATTTCTGTGAAACAAGAAACACTAGGAGCTGGTGAAGTATATTTTTCTGATGGAAGAGAAAAATCAAGATTTCATCGTGTAGATTTTTAGTTACGTCCAAATCAAATTTTAGAAAAGTCGCTATGGATTTCCTTTTTATAATTTATATCGATTTATTTATATTTTTAAAACGGATTTTTAAATATAAATCGAATATCGATGTAACACGGGATCTGAAATATCGAGTTATAAATCCCGGTGTAGCAGTATGATATTCTGTTGTGAATATATACGATAATATTTATTTTTATATACTAAATTTAAATGTTTTTAAATATATTTCTATATTTAAATGGGTTATTTAGAGCTTTAAAAATAGCCAGTTTTGTAAACGACCTCGGAATTCGACGAGACTAATTTTGTTGGATCCGCAATGTTAAATTATTGCTAGATTCCAAGTTTCGTGATTTTTAGAGTCACTGGGTGGCCGTACGGATTTTTAGAGTGAATAACAGTCAGTATTTTGACGGTTAAAAATATGCTGTGTGAGCAAACGGAGTTGGAATTCAACGAAACCAGTTTCGTTGGGACTAGAATGTCGAACTGTAGCTGCATGCCAGTTTTCGTGACTTTTGGGTATCGTATGTGATTACATGAATTTTAGAGGACAAATACAAATAACGATTGCTTAAAATAAAATAGAATAATCGAATAAAAAATATAAAAACCTACCTATATAATACCCTCATCTTTCCTAATCCTAAATCCACTTTTCTCTGGTCAAGGAAATCACGCCGCCACAATTCTCTTCACAGCAAACAAAAATCCACTTTCAAAATTCCAAATAAAATTGAATAAAACCCCATAAATTTTCAAACAAGTTTATTTGGATTCAGGGAGTAATTCTCTACCTTCTGTGTGAAGCCTGGGGAGTTCGACGAGGGTTTTGGGGTATCGTCGTTTGAGAAGTGAGGCTAGGGCTCGAGCGTGAGGGATTTCTGTGCGTTGTTGATCGAATTGGAGGTTTGTATTGGGTTTGTGGTAGGAAATGCAGCTTGTAGGAATTGTTTTATGGAGATCGACGCATGTAGATGTCGATGCTGTACTGTTCAGGGCTTCGGGGCCTGGTCGATGCGATTGGGTAGAGGGAGACGCGGTGGTTGTTGAGGGTAGGAGATGGAAGAGGGAGTGACGAGAAGAATTATGGTAATTTTTGTGGGATTTTTAGTGGAGGAGGAAGCATGAACGTGGAGGCCAAAGGTCAGCTGTTGGTGTTTGAGGAGCTGAAGCCGTCGTGGGTTCTTTTGGGAAGAAGGAGTAAAAGTGAAACGGGTTTGGGCCGTGGGAAGTTTAAAGGGGTAAGGCCCGTTAGATTTTAAATTCCAAGTTTTATTTTAATAATGTTTACGAACTTCAAAATATTATAACTTTGCCATACGATATCAGAATTGGACGAAACAAGATCCATTGGGATCGTATGGACGGGGGCAACCCAATGGAACTGACTGAGAGTGAATCCGAGCTCGTTACAATTTATAGCAAATTAAATTGTCCGTCTGAATCAAGCGACCATTATCGTTATTTAACGATAACCGTCTAATGTGAGTAAAACTCACTAACTCTTCTCAGTTATATTTTTATAATGTATTTTTATAACTGATAAATAATGTTTTTTTGCTGTGTGTTGGCTGTTTGGTTGAACTGCTAGTCAGTTGATTGAAAATATACATAACAATATAAATATAAATCGTTAATCAAATATTGATTCTGTTTAGTAAAATATTTCATAGAAAAATGAAATCGATGATAATTATATTGTTTAACATCTGTGATGCAGGGAAACAGGTTGGAGGGGCCCAACTGGGTTCCTCAAGATTTATTTTACTGTTTTTTTTCATATATTGTGTTATATGATGTGATATGAAATCTGTTGTTGATTTTATATGTTGGAATGATACTGATCATTGTTATATGGTACGTTAAATACCATAAGGAATACTGAAATGTTAAAAAGGACATTTTCAATGTTATATTGAAAAAGAAATATTTATAGAATCAAAAGATTTATAAAAAGAAAACTATTTATTTAGAAAATAAATAGAGTAAAAAGGAATACTTATTTGTTAATCAAATAGATAAAATTTAAGGGAAATATTTGTAAACTATTGATAAATATAATTGAAAAGGGATATTTATTGGAAAAATAAATAGAATAGAGAGGGGAAATGCGTGTAAAGTAAATAGAAAAAGGAAAATAGTTAAATTACCAAAGGAATTACTTATAAAATCAATAGATTTTATAAAAAGGAATTTTTTTAAATAAATAGAATTATCAAAAAGGGATTTATTTTGTAAATAAATAGATTTTAAAAGGAAATACTTGAAAAGTGACTCGAATTATATAAAAGGAGAATTGTACATTTGAAAGATTTAAACCCGTGCTTCGCACACGGCTATAATATGATATGGAATTAAAGCAAAGATTTTAAATTGAATCTATTCTAACCGATGGATTGATAAGATAAATTTATAAATAATATTTTATAAGTTAAATGAAATATTTATCATGGATAAATAGAATATATAAGTCAGGACTTATATAGAGAAGTAAGAATCGATTTCAGCATCGATATTTGAAACTGAAAAATCAGTTAGAGTTAATAGAATTAGAATTAATTGAATATTAGTTATTCAATTAGAGTTGATCGAATATAGTTATTTGAGATAGAGTTAGTCAAACATAGTTATTCAGGATGAGTCCTTATTTCGTACGACTACTAGCGAAATTCGCAGGGCTGTAGATAGCCTACGGCGGTCGGATGTTTCCTGAGGGAATCAAGTGTAACCATTGTGATCACTGCGATATAGAGTCAAGCGAATGAAGTTAAATCGAATATTAGCCATTCGAAATAAAGTTAAAATAGACATAGATATTCGAATATAAATTAATCGAGTATTAGTTATTAGATAGGGGTTAAATAAGTTGAGTTAGATAAGTTAAGTTAATCAAGTAAGTTAATCAAGTTGAGTTAATCGAGTTGAGTTAGTCAAAATGAGTTAATCAAACCGAGTTAATCCAAATGAGCTAATCCAAAGGAGTTATTCGAAATAGTTTATTCGAATGGAATTAAAGGAGTTATTCAAATTAGTTTATTCGAATAGAATTAAAGGAGTTATTCAAATTAGTTTATTCGAATAGATTTAAAGGAGTTAATCGAATATAGTTTATTCGAAAAGGAGATATCGAATAGAGATTATTCGAAAAAGAGAATTATACACTGAATTCGATTATATCGAGTTCGGGAAAGAAATATTTACTTTCCGGTTTAATCAAGATGTACTTATTTATTTATAGATTAGCGGTTTAGTTATTTAGTTAAATTAAGAAATAAAAGTTACATGATAAGGTTGGATATTTAAGAAGAAAGGAATTAAAATGCTATAGTTAACATCAATGTTTTAAAATTAAGAAGGGGATGCATAAATAGAATCCGAGTTACGTAAAGAAGTTGTTTAAGGTTTAAAAGGTGAATTTGTCTATTTTGAGGGTAGAAATGTTGTTCAGTTAAGGTCTGAGAGAACCCCAACTTGATTGACTTCGTTTTTAACTAAGGAATGGGTAAGGTTCGATAGTGAATATTGATTTAGTGAATTTAGTTAATGAGTGTAATGGTTTAAATTGGCTTAGTGATGTTTTATTTAACATCTGTTTAAAATCAAATTAATACATTTTGGGAACATTTTCCAAATATAATCAGAGATATTTTCTAATTATAGAAAATGAAATGTTGATAAGAAAGAATACTGGAATGACAGTAATACGTGAAACAGAGATGGAAATATTTTCCAATGATTGATGACGTATATTTCATAAATTTAGGGAATAGGAGATGTTGAGTATATAGAAATGGGAAACGAATGAATTAATGATAAATTAAATTAAAAGGATGAATGCTGAATGTTGATTGATCGATAGAATTTCCATCTGGAAATAATATCGTTGGTTGTACACCTATTTTTCTTTGATAGTTAAATCACCGACTATCGAAGTTTTTGACCATTTTATCGTCGTCAATATAAAAAGACCAGGATCAGATATATAATCTGAAAACCACTCTGTATGGACGTTAGCGTGGTGATCAAATATTGAAGACGGAGTTATGCAAGGGCTATCCTGTTTTACAGAATAGTGCCTTCGGTTTGTCCAGTCCCAGGACAAACGTGAATGGACGAATGTCCGACAGAGTATATCTAACGAATCGCGTAAGTTGATCTCTTCAAACGTACTTACGTTTGGTGGCGGAGGAATTCGTTTCTCTTAGCTTTATACCCGTGGTATTTTTGAGGAAATCAATTTGTGATTTGGTGGGTATGACGATGTGGCATTTAAAGTGAATGGTGGTCAGATGTTCCAAAAGGACGTTATGACCTCAAGCCTCATCAACCGGGAAATGACAAAAATCGGGCAGGCAGCATGGCTAAGTGCGTCGCTCCCATTAGGGTGTATATCACCTATCTAGAGAAAATCCATTTCATTCTTTTATCTATGTTCAATGCTGTCCCTTTTCGGGAAATGGTGGATAGCTCCCAACCGTTGGTGATATACATTCGATACACTCAAGTGAAATGAGTGGTCGGTCATGTGTGGGTCGGGTTGCAAGATGTTCTTGTTGAACCCAGTGTATTTGCCTCTAGAGATACACTATCGGCAGGTGGTCCCATACCTTGTCATAGTCGGAATCAAATCTCCAATAAGAGCCCGCGATTTTTGTTTGTATACTTTATATGTGGAACGTGAGATGCAAGCATTCTGCTAGACTGTTAATTACTTGTGATTAAACATTATTATAATATCAGAGGAGTATTGATTTCCAAAACTGTTTTGGGTTATCGTAAGGTAAAAACCATTCGTGTTTATGTGTGGATTGGTCTTACGATTATCTTTTCTTTTGAAAAGGATTTTGAAAGGTTAAACCGATGATTTGAGTTTACTCACACCAGTCCCATGACTGACCCAGAGTTTATTTTATTTTCCCTAAACTCTTGTGTGCCCAAAATTTGTACGGGTAGTCAAGTAGTTCAGGTCTTTACAGATGTACTTGGAGGAGCTTGAAGCAGGAGGCTTCAGGATTATATAGCTATTGTTATTTCCGCTGTGTGTAAGTGTTGTACTCTGATAATGTTGTTATACTGTTTTATTGCAAAGTTATGTTATATATTATACTTTATTCGTTCCGCTGTGAGATTCGTGTTTACTATGATTGTGTTCTTCTTCTATTCTAATTTTCTATCTTATCTATTCTAACCCTCTAACTTCTTTCTATAAATGATCAACTATTTCCGATGTCTGAATAGTCAACATGGTAGTTTTGTGTTGATTTTCGGAGTCGAAAATCCCAGTTCGTTACAGTGGTATCAGAGCTGAAGTTTAAGTGATTACCTTGGCTCTATGGCGTGACTCAGTAGAGATGGGGTTAGTAATACCCTAGATTGAGTTTGAGTGTATATATACAAGTGAACGTATTTGTAGATTGAATAAAAGTGATTTTATATTGTGGAGATTTATTGGTTCAGTAGTTTGTGAATTCTGGTCGATCAGTTTGATCCACTGTATCGATAGGGATTACCAAACACTTGAATACAATAAACCGACACAGTATGTTTTGAAAGAGGGTAAATGAGATAAGATTACCCAAAATATATTTTGATATAAAAGAAAGGTATATTTTGGAATTATTATCATATATTGGATGTGTTGGTTGATTATAATTGAAATAGTTATATAAATAACCAATTTGAGTTCGTATAATACAAAAGCAGATTAATTAAATCTGAATTAAATCAGAATTGGAATTAAATTCTGGAAAACTGAGGAAAAGTGATTGTAAGTGGATTTGAGTTAAGTTTAAGAAAATTTTAAAAATCCTGGGAGATTTTAAATTGTTTACAAGTATCGTGAATGATATTTTGGAAAAGACTTCAAAATGAAAATGTTTAAATATGGTTTTGATAAGTGATATAGTATTGAACTCACTTTGATAGCTGGGAAATAACTCTGATGATGCTGGCCACATCATCAGTATTCATTTTCGAGTTGTAAGTGATGGATTACTACCAAAGATTTTGTTTTCGAATTATTTTGGAAAAAGGAAGTTGTTTTGAATCCCGAAAGGGAATAATTTATTTTAGAAAAACTAAACTGTTTAAAATTCCCAGGAAGATAGTATGAATTAAAAACAAATTTAAAGAAAACTGGTGAAAGAAAATTGAAATTGAATAAAAACCAGAAATGGAAATCAAATAGAAATTTGGGAATGCAAACTGGAATTGAATAAAAAACCAGTAAGGGAAAATTGAATTGAAATAGAACGATATCGAATAAAGTTGAAGTTGTGAGTTATGAATTTGTGTAAATATATTGGACGGGTATGTAAGAGTTGAAATTAGTAATGGAATTTGAGATTGAGAATGAGATTTGGTTTGAAAATAGGATGATTGGATTTAAGAACAGATAATTGGAGATTGATTGGGATGACTTTGGCATATGCTGAATTGGCAGCAGAATAAAAGGATGTAATGATATGCTGACAAAAAGGTACATGTTTAAATTTCCATATGGGGTTTTATGTGCCAAATCGGCAAGCCGCTTAGCTTTTTGAAAGGAAAAGGCCTAGAGAGGCGAGTTGGAGTTTGAACTATTGACCGGTACAAAGGAGGTGCTGGTGAAATTTTTTGAAAATTTCGGGTGTTCGAAAATTTTCAGGATTTTTTAAAATTTTCGTTAGTAAAAATAAATTAATATTTTAATTAAAATAAATTGGTTCGGTTGAAACTGAAGTCAAAAGTGAACGAATAGTTTTTAAACCAGTTAATAGGGTATGTCTTCTACCTTAGCAATTTCAAGGACGAAATTATTTTAAGGGGGGAAGAATGTAACGACCCGCATTTTTAGCGATATAATTAATTTATTTAATTATTTGAATAATGGTTTGGTTATTTAAAATGACCAGAATTAAATAATATTGAATATTTAATTAAAATAAATAATATAATAATATATTTAATTTCTGAAATAGTCAGAAATAGTGGAATTCACAATATAGTGTGAATTGGATTATTTAAAATATATATATCAGTTTAGAGTTGAATTATATTGGCGAATATATTATTTAACGACAGTTTGAACGTATAATTATAATTTAATTATAATTGAGCTCGAAATGGCGCTGTAGTTCGCTATTTGGCGATTTGAACTTCAACGGAATATACAGAAGCCGTTTTAAATCGGATTTCTGTGAAACAAGAAACGCTAGGAGCTGGTGAAGTATATTTTTCTGATGGAAGAGAAAAATCGAGATTTCGTTGTGTAGATTTTTAGCTATGCCCAAATCAAATTTTAGAAAAGTCGCTATGGATTTCCTTTTTATAATTTATATCGATTTATTTACATTTTTAAAATGGATTTTTAAATATAAATCGAATATTGATGTAACACTAGATTTGAAATATCGAGTTATAAATCCCGGTGTAGCAGTATGATATTCTGCTGTGAATATATACGATAATATTTATTTTTATATATTAAATTTAAATGGTTTTAAATATATTTCTACATTTAAATGGGTTATTTAGAGCTTTAAAAATAGCCAGTTTTGCAAACGACCATGGAATTCAACGGAACTAATTTTGTTGGATCCGCAATGTTAAATTATTGCTAGATTCCAAGTTTCATGATTTTTAGAGTCACTGGGTGGCCGTACGTATTTTAGAGTGAAAAACAGTCAGTATTTTGACGGTTAAAAATACGCTGTTTGAGCAAAGGGAGTCGAAATTCGAGGATACTAGTTTCGTTGGGGCCGGAATGTCGAACTGTAGCTACATGCCAGTTTTCATGATTTTTGGGTACCGTATGTGATTACAGGAATTTTAGAGGACAAATACAAATTGCGATTGCTTAAAATAAAATAGAATAATCGAATAAAAAAATATAAAAACCTACCTATATAATACCCTCATCCTTCCTAACCCTAAATCCACTTTTCTCTGGTCAAGGAAATCATGCCGCCACAATTCTCTTCATAGGAAACAAAAATCTACTTCCAAAATTCCAAATAAAATTGAATAAAACCCCATAAATTTCCAAACAAGTTTATTTGGATTCAGTGGGTAATTCTCTACCTTCTGTGTGAAGCCTGGGGAGTTCGACGAGGGTTTTGGGGTATCGACGTTTGAGAAGTGTGGCCAGGGCTCGAGCGTGAGGGATTTCTATGCGTTGTTGATCGAATTGGAGGTTTGTATTGGGTTTGTGGTAGGAAATGGAGCTTGTAGGAATTGTTTCGTGGAGATCGACGCATGTAGATGTCGATGCTGTACTGTTTAGGGCTTCGGGGCCTGGTCGACGCGATTGGGTAGAGGGAGACGCGGTGGTTGTTGAGGGTAGGAAATGGAAGAGGGAGTGACGAGAAGAATTATGGTAATTTTTGTGGGATTTTTAGTGGAGGAGGAAGCATGAACGTGGAGGCCAAAGGTCAGCTGTTGGTGTTTGAGGAGCTGAAGCCGTCGTGGGTTCTTTTGGGAAGAAGGAGTAACAGTGAAACGGGTTTGGGCCGTGGGAAGTTTAAAGGGGTAAGGCCCGTTAGATTTTAAATTCCAAGTTTTATTTTAATAATGTTTACGAACTTCGAAATACTATAACTTCGCCATACGATATCAAAATTGGACGAAACAAGATCCATTAGGATGGTATGGACGGGAGCAACCCAATGGAACTGACTGTGAGTAAATCCGAGCTCGTTACAATTTATTGAAAATTAAATTGTCTGTCTGAATCAAGCGACCATTATCGTTATTTAACGATAACCGTCCAATGTGAGTAAAACTCACTAACTCTTCTCAGTTATATTTTTATAACGTATTTTTATAACTGATAAATAATGGTTGTTTGCTATGTGTTGGCTGTTTGGTTGAACTGCTTGTCAGTTGATTGAAAATATACATAACGATATAAATATAAATCGTTAATCAAATATTGATTATGTTTAGTAGAATATTTCATAGAAAAATGAAATCGATGATAATTATATTGTTTAACATCTGTGATGCAGGAAAACAGGTTGGAGGGGCCCAACTGGGTTCCTCAACATTTATTTTACTGTTTTTTTTTTCATATATTGTGTTATATGATGTGATATGAAATCTGTTGTTGATTTTATATGTTGGAATGATACCGATCATTGTTATATTAAATACCATAAGGAATACTGGAATGTTAAAAAGGGAAATTTCAATGTTATATTGAAAAACAAATATTTATAGAATCAAAAGATTTATAAAAAGAAAACTATTTATTTAGAAAATAAATAGAGTAAAAAGAATACTTATTTGTTAATCAAATAGATAAAATTTAAGGGAAATATTTGTAAACTATTTATAAATATAATTGAAAAGGGATATTTATTGGAAAAATAAATAGAATAGAAAGGGGAAATGCATGTCAAGTAAATAGAAAAAGGAAAATAGTTAGATTACCAAAGGAATTACTTATAAAATCAATAGATTTTATAAAAAGGATTTTTTTTTTAAATAAATAGAATTATCAAAAAGGGATTTATTTTGTAAATAAATAGATTTTAAAAGGAAATACTTGAAAAGTGACTAGAATTATATAAAAGGAGAATTTTACATTTGAAAGATTTAAACCCGTGCTTCGCACACGGGTATAATATGATATGGAATTAAAGCAAATTTTTTAAATAGAATCTATTCTAACCGATGGATTGATAAGATAAATTTATAAATAATATTTTATAAATTAAATGAAATATTTAACATGGATAAATAGAATATATAGGTCAGGACTTATATAGAGAAGTAAGAATCGATTTCAACATCGATATTTGAAACTGAATAATTAGTTAGAGTTAATCAATTAGAGTTAATCGAACTAGAATTAATTGAATATTAGTTATTCAATTAGAGTTGATCGAACATAGTTATTTGAGATAGAGTTAGTCAAACATAGTTATTCAGGATGAATCGCCATTTCGTACGACTGCTAGCAAAATTCGCAGGGCTGCAGATAGCCTACGGCGGTCGGATGTTTCCTGAGGGAATCAGGCGTAACCATTGTGATCGCTATGATCTAGAGTCAAGCGAATGGAGTTAAATCGAATATTAGCCATTCGAAATAAAGTTAAAACAGACATAGCTATTCAAATATAAATTAATCGAATATTAGTTATTAGATATGAGTTAAATAAGTTGAGTTAGATTAGTGGAGTTAGATAAGTTGAGTTAATCAGGTAAGTTAATCAAGTTGAGTTAATCGAGTTGAGTTAGTCAAAATGAGTTAATCAAACCGAGTTAATCCAAATGAGTTAATCCAAAGGAGTTATTCGAAATAGTTTATTCAAATAGAATTCAAGGAGTTATTCAAATTAGTTTATTTGAATAGAATTAAAGGAGTTATTCAAATTAGTTTATTCGAATAGATTTAAAGGAGTTAATCAAATATAGTTTATTCGAAAAGGAGATATCGAATAGAGATTATTCGAAAAAGAGAATTATACACTGAATTCGATTATATCGAGTTCGGGAAAGAAATATTTACTTTCCGGTTTAATCAAGATGTACTTATTTATTTATAGATTAGTGGTTTAGTTATTTAGTTAAATTAAGAAATAATAGTTACATTTTAAGGTTGGATATTTAAGAAGAAAGGAATTAAAATGCTATAGTTAACATTAATGTTTTAAAATTAAGAAGGGGATTCATAAATAGAATTCGAGTTACGTAAGGAAGTTGTAAAAGGTTTAAAATGTGAATTTGTCTATTTTGAGGGTAGAAATGTTGTTCAGTTAAGGTCTGAGAGAACCCCAACTTAATTGACTTCGTTTTTAACTAAGGAATGAGTAAGGTTCGATAGTGAAGATTGATTTAGTGAATTTATTTAATGAGTGTAATGGTTTAAATTGGCTTAGTGATGTTTTATTTAAGATCTGTTTAAAATCAAATGAATACATTTTGGGAACATTTTCCAAATATAATCAGAGATATTTTCTAATTATAGAAAATGAAATGTTGATGAGAAAGAATACTGGAATGACAGTAATACGTGAAACAGAGATGGAAATATTTTCCAATGATTGATGACGTATATTTCATAAATTTAGGGAATAGGAGATGTTGAGTATATAGAAATGGGAAACGAATGAATTAATGATAAATTAAATTAAAAGGATGAATGCTGAATGTTGATTGATCGATAGAATTTCCATCTGGAAATAATATCATTGGTTGTACACCTATTTTTCTTTGATAGTTAAATCACCGACTATCGAAGTTTTTGACCATTTTATCGTCGTCAATATAAAGAGACCGGGATCAGATATATAATCTGAAAACCACTCTGTATGGACGTTAGCGTGGCGATCAAATATTGAAGACGGAGTTATGCAAGGGCTATTCTGTTTTACAGAATAGTGCCTTCGGTTTGTCCAGTCCCAGGACAAACGTGAATGGACGAATGTCCGACAGAGTATATCTAACGAATCGCGTAAGTTGATCTCTTCAAACGTACTTACATTTGGTGGCGGAGGAATTCGTTTCTCTTAGCTTTATACCTGTGGTATTTTTGAGGAAATCAATTTGTGATTTGGCGGGTATGACGATGTGGCATTCAAAGTGAATGGTGGTCAGATGTTCCAAAGAGACGTTATGACCTCAAGCCTCATCAACCGCGAAATGACATAAATCGGGCAGGAAGCATGGCTAAGTGGGTCGCTCCCATTAGGGTGTATATCCCCTATCTAGAGAAAATCCATTTCATTCTTTTATCCATGTTCGATGCTGTCCCTTTTCGGGAAACAGTGGGTAGCTCCCAACTGTTGGTGATATACATTTGATACACTCAAGCGAAATGAGTGGTCGGTCATGTGTGGGCCGGGTTGCAAGATGTTCTTGTTGAACCCAGTGTATTTGCCTCTAGAGATACACTATCGGCAGGTGGTCCCATACCTTGTCATAGTCGGAATCCAATCTCCCATAAGAGCCCGCGGTTTTTGTTTGTATACTTTATATGTGGAACGTGAGATGCAAGCGTTCTGCTAGATTGTTAATTACTTGTGATTAGACATTATTATAATATCAGACAAGTATTGATTTCCAAAACTGTTTTGGGTTATCGTAAGTTAAAAACCGTCCGTGTTTATGTGTGGATTGGTCTTACGATTATCTTTTCTTTTGAAAAGGATTTTGAAAAGTTAAACCGATGATTTGAGTTTACTCACACTAGTCCCATGACTGACCCAGAGTTTATTTTATTTTCCCTAAACTCTTGGGTGCCCAAAATTTGTACGGGCAGTCAATTAGTTCAGGTCTTTAAAGATATACTTGGAGGAGCTTGAAGCAGGAGGCTTCAGGATTATATAGCTATTGTTATTTCCGTTGTGTGTAAGTGTTGTACTCTGATAATATTGTTATACTGTTTTATTGCAAAGTTATGTTATATATTATATTTTATTCATCCCGCTGTGAGATTCGTGTTTACTCTGATTGTGTTCTTCTTCTTCTATCCTAATTTTCTATCTTGTCTATTCTCACCCTCTAACTTCTTTCTATAAATGATCAGGTATTTCCGATGTCTGAATAGTCAACATGGTAGTTTTATGTTGATTTTCGGGGTCGAAAATCCCAGTTCGTTACACGGCGGCTAAGAAATGAAATAAAAACTGATTTACTAACTCATCTCAATCCTCCCATAACCCTAATCCCAAAATAGGTTATGGGCCCTCTTGCTAATCACCTTAATTAGGTCCAGTTAAGCTGTTTTGCACCTTCTAAACCTTGTTTCAACCATATCTCCCAAATGGTGAGTCCGTTTGGCTAATGTGACCACTCTACGGAAAGGTAAACCATCATCCGGATCTAATGGAAGTGGTTTCAGGTCAAAAATCCTTATCAATCAAAAGTTATGGCCGAAACAAGACCAGATAGGGGCAAAACGGTCATTTAAAAATTGGCAAAAATCATGAACATGGAAAATGATCCCAATAGTTGTCTCCCAAAGTTACATGGCTATACGACTTCGTATGTGAAAGAAATAAATATTCTACGATCCTTCGATGTGTAGAATGCGGGTCATTACATTTTCCCCCCTTAAGAAATTTCGCCCCCGAAATTCCTTAACTAAGAAACAAGCAAAGGATCTCGCATGGCTACCAACCATTCACAACAATCAAACATACAAAACAACAAACAAGTCTATCCTAGCATGCGGAAAACTAAATTGAGATTAAAATCTTACAGGCAAAGAGTTCTACGTCTTCCTAATGCTCTCCTCTGTCTCCCAAGTACAGTCATTCTCATTCTCGCCCCACTGAACTTTGACTAGATTCACCACTTTCCTTCGAAGTTGCTTCGTAACGTGCTCGACAATACGAATCGGCTTGCGGTTCCCAACCGCCTCGGGTTCTACTTCGATATCATCCAACTGATCAGGTGAAATAGCCACATCGGGGTTGTGCACGAATTTCCTTAACTGGGAAACATGAAATACATTATGAACTCTCGCCATCTTGTCTGGCAACTCAACTTTATATGCCAAATTCAACTTGCTCGATGATTCGGAATGGACCAACAAATCTTGGTGTTAACTTGCCTCTTCTACCAAATCGTATCACGCTTTTTAATGGAGAAATCTTGACAAACACCAAGTCGCCAATGGAGAATTTTAAATCTCTTCTCCTCTTATCAGCATAACTCTTCTTCCTACCTTGGGCAGCCTTCATTCGTTGTCGGATGATCTTAATCTTATCTGAGGTTTCTCTTATCACATCTGGTTCAAGCACAAACTTCTCACCGGTTTCTAACCAACATGATGGTGAGTTGCACAGTCTTCCGTACAAAGCTTCAAATGGAGCCAATACTGGATTGATAACTATTATTATATGAAAATTCTACTATATGCAAATGGTCATCCCATGATCCACCAAATCCAATATGCAAGCTCTCAAGAGATCTTCTAATATACGATTTATCCTCTCTGTTTGACCATCAGTTTGAGGATGATACACGATACTGAGATATAATTCTGACCCTAGAGCCTCTTGTAAGATCTTCCAAAACCCACTAGTAAACAATGGGTCTCAGTCACTCACAATGATTTTAGGTACTCCATGAAATCTCACTACCCACTTCATATACAGTCCTGCTAATTTAGTTGATGTTCTATTCGACTTGACGGGTATAAACCTTGCACTTTTGGTCAATCGGTCCACAATCACCCAAACACTATCATGGCCCGATCTAGTTCTTAGTAACCCATCAATGAAATCCATTGAGACTTGTTCCCATTTCTATTTTGGAACTTCTAATGGTTGCGACAAACCACTAGGTTTCTTTTGCTCAGCTTTAACCAACTGGCAGTTCGTGCATTTGGATATAAACTTCCCAACGTCTCTTTTCAACCCTTCCCAATAGTAGGTCTACTTCATGTCTCGATACATTTTGTTACCACCGGGATGTATAGTCAGTTTTGAGTGATGACATTCTCTAAGCACTTCATCTCTCAATCCATTGACATCGGGTACAACCAGTCTTCTATCCTTTCTAAGCCATCCATCTTGATCAAGCCCATACTTGTTCATCTCCTCGTTGATACCTATCTTTAACTTGGAGATGATTTCCAATAGGTTAGGATCGTCTCTCTGACTGGAACCCATCCGCTCAATCAAAATGGGTCTGATCGTCAAACTTGCTAGCGTCTCTGGATCCAATTCGCACTTTGGTATGAAATCATACCCAGCGATGTATTCCAGTTGCTTCCATTCTAGAAACATAGCCCCTAAACTGGCATGTCTTCTACTCAATGCATTAGCTACCACATTGCCCTTTCCTGGTGTATATGCGATATCGAAATCGTAGGAAGCCAAGAATTCTAACCATCTTTGCTGTTGGAGATTTAGATCCTTCTGATAGAAAAGATACTTTTTCTTTAGACTCTTGAATGCATCAATATAGCACCTAGTCCGGTACCACAGGCATCTGTGTATACCGTCATCTCTTCATTCCCTTTAGGAATAACTAACACTGGTGCACATGTCAACTTTTCCTTTAGACTCTTGAATGCATTATCGCACTTTTCGTCCCAGATAAAAGCTTGATTTTTCTTGGTCAGCTGAGTCAACGGTGCCGCTATCTTGGAGAAGTCTTGGATAAACTTACGATAATATCCAGCCAACCCTAAGAAACTTCTTACGTCTGTTGCATTCTTGGGCGTAGACCAATCTTGTACCGTAGCCACCTTTGCAGGGTCCACGACAATACCATTCTCTGAAACAACATGGCCCAAGAATCTCACTTCCCTCCTCCAGAAGTGACACTTAGAAAACTTTCTTTCAATTGGTGTTTTCTCAACACCTCCATCACTATCTTCAAATTTTCCTTGTGTTCTTCCTCTATCCTCGAGTAGACAAGTATGTCGTCCACGAACACAAGAACAAACTTATTCAATTGATTTCGGAATACTCTATTCATAAGATCCACAAAATATGTTGGTGCATTGGTCAGCCCGAACACTACAAGAAAATATGGTTTATATAGCATTATATAATAACCTTATAATAAAGTGCTATATAAAATGACTCAATTAAAAAATATATAACTTCAAATTGAGCACTAGAAAAAATAATCCGCTATTTTAACGTGGCATATTTTAACACGTAAAAAATAAATAAAGGCCGCGGAAAAAGAAAACCCCTCCGTTTTCTTTTGTCTTACCTTTACACTTTCGTCTTCCCTCCCGCTGATTTCTAACAAAAGTTTAACCTAATTCACCACATCGCTTCCCTCTAATGTCAATTCCCATCACTGTATCGATTTCCCTCTTACGTCGATTCTCATCACCACATCGATTCCATTAGTTTTAGCAGTCGTTACCCCCATCGATACACTCCAACAGCCAACATCGCAGCTAACTATTCACTTTGCTTGCAACCGACGTCGATCATGCACCCGCTCACACTAGCAGCCTGCAACAAATTCGGCCACGCCAGTTCACTCCATATGCAATTTCGTGGATTAACTCCATGAACAAAGACCGCGTCAATTCACCCGAGAATCGACAACTAAATTCCATGAATAATTGGGTAATTTTGATATTGTTTTTCGGTTATTCATATTTAATATCTGAATTCGTAAACAACAGTAGCATATTATTCAGTTCAACGCCCAAGTATGTGTCCTGTGTATTCAACCTTTGTTCTCCTTTGGGATCAGTTAGTAATGTTAAGTGATTGTATGCATGGTTTGAACTTCAAATTGGTTTAGCATTGCAAAGTTATGGGGTATTTTAAGAAATTAGCCTATTTGGTTAGGGAAATTCACCTGTTAAAATATATATTTTTGACTGCAAGGTTCTTAGTATACACATATACGGCTGGTCATATTTTTTTGATAAAAATAAATTTCAAATGATTTTTCTAATATTTGGAATTTCAGTTATAGTGGTTTATAAATGGTTTACAAAGTAGTTTTATTTAACTGTCAAATTAACAAACTAACTTTATGCCTTTTTCTAATCAAATTAGTCAAAACCATAATTCATTAAATTAGACCATCTGAGTTAGTGCATAGTTATCAAAATTGAATTGTGGTCATTATTGTTTGGAAATTTCGAATATTGATTCAGCCAGACAAGCAGTCATGTACAATGATAGTAATTATAGCACTGAAAGATCATATATTTAACGCATAATTTTTTTTCTATGTAATTAATTATTATTGATAGAGTAATGCAGATTTCAATATACAAATGTAATATCTTTGGTTAAAACCATTGTTTTCCATTTATATAACTAACAGACGGTGTTCGATTTAAACACAATAGTTTGGTTTGAAAATGAGTGCGCAACAGTATTGACTGTTGCAAATAGCATTAAACTGTTGCTACAAAATAGCAGCACATATGTGCTGTTATTTGCAGAACACAAGTGCTTGACAACCATTGTGTGCTACTCCATAGAAGTGCACATGTTGATGTGTGAATACACAATGCATGCGTGCTGGTTATAGCGGCGCACAAGTTATGCTAAGTGGGCAGTTAGACCCGCTCAATGTTGAGTATGCCAAAGCTCATTGAAAAAAGAAAAGAAAATTGCAGTTAATATCATTAGCGTTCAAATTTTTTTATTTTTTTTATTTGTGAAAATATGATTTAAACTGTTAAAATATTCATTTAAATTGGAATCTTATTTAGGTGAATAACTTCTTAGTTATCTAGTTTAAAGATGTTGAAACAAGCATGTGAACATTCTTTTGTCATTAGTATTGATATTGAAATTTAAATATCTTGTACAGTAGATAAAAGTTCTGATTGTGTATTTGTGATATTGATATTATTTGATGCCTTAATATTGCAAACTTTCACAGGTATAAAATAAGTAGTTGACATGGTACATAATTATTTTACAAATCATATAAATTGATGCGGTATTTTGAGTGAGAATTAATGACTTAAATGAGAAGTAAACTAGGTGTAGATAGTTACACTAAGTTTAACAGTATTCTGTTAGTATGTTTTTTCTTCTTCATAAACTTTGAGAGATATAAGCTAAATTTGAAGCGAAAACTCCACAATTACCTCAAGAAGTCTTACATCTATAAAATCAATTCAGTTTGTTTTATTTTTAACTGTTTAGTTACAATATTGTATTTGAATTGACCAGCAATAACCAAGACGTGCAAACATGAGATTGTGGTCCAAACAATGATACATGAAGAAGGGTTTTTCCTCATCAAATAACGTTTAAGTTGGGTATTTTCTTTTTCCTTTTTTGATCTTGGTATTGATGCACACAAATTGTGATATCAAAAAACTAAATCAAAGCATTAAGATTCAAAGGCAGAATCCAACAATTTCCAACAAATTCAAGTAATTAGTTGCACGATAAAACATAAGTACTTTTAACCTTTCATCAAAGATAAATTGAGTTCAAAATGTTTTAATAGATAAATCATTCTAAACAGCATTAAAAATTGAAATATAGTAATCAGCATAATCAAATGCATGCATTACAGTTCAATGTGGAGCAATATGTCATCTTATTTTGGCTCTTCTTCATAACAGGTATTTGATTGACCGTTATTGTGCAAAATATTTTTTTTGAAAATTATTATGCAAAATATTTTGTATGACTATAATATGAATATTGCAAGGCACTGCAAGTGAAACAGTCATCAGAGACATCAGTATTTTTTTCAAGTGAAATAATCTAGTAAGATAATCATTGTCCAGAATATAATTTATGAAAAGTGAAATATATGAGAAGTAGATGCAAAGCGATCATATTTCTGGAGATCTTCCTTTTGCTCATTAAACTATTGCCAGTTTACTTGCTTGCTGAAACTTTGATCTGCCTTGACTGATTCCATGCATGCTGATTGATTTCCTGTTCATTTGCAAACCATTTGTTATTTTTTGTGTATATGATGTTCTATGCTTATTCATGCAAGTGTACTTTAAGGTTTAAGCTGATTTGTATGAACCATGTGTATTGCCTCCCTTGTTTTCTGCAAACACTTGCAACATGTACACTAACTAGTTTTTCACTGTGTGAATTTATGAACCATGCTTTGTCATGTATAATCTGACCTGTTATGACCTTTGCGAATGACCATTTCCCATTGTTGAATTTCTGAAATTAAGCATGCATTGATTGATTTGTTCCTCGCAACTGCTCTCCTCTGTAATTCATGTTGTCTCCCTGTGATGCTTTAAGCCATGCTTGATCCCCTGATGCAGTATAGCTTGCTGAAAACTTTTGCATGCTGGTAGCCTTGACTATTTTAGATATATTTGAACTGCTGCACCAATATACACACTGAAATCTTGAGTTTGTGGCTCGACTGCCTCGACCTGTCTTGATCATGCTTCATCCATGTATACTTGAACACACTGATTTGTTTGTGCCTTGCTTGGAACTTGATTTGAACTGGAAACTTGCTGCTTGATGTATGTGTATATGCCACCTTCTTGAAACATTGTTCATGCATGTCCATGTTTTCACTAGCTCGACCGTGCTGTTGAGCTTAACTTATTATACTTGCACCATGTTATATGTTTACTGATTGTTGTATATGTTGCCATGATTGATTGAGTTGCATTGACCATTCTTATTTGACTTTGTTGACTTGTGCATGGCCCACATATTTGCTTTGAGGAAGGCTTGACCATATTTACCTACACATTTATATATGTGTATATATACACAACAGTGTGTGTATACATATATCGTGTACGTGTAATTTATTTATCAGCAGACTGTTGCACTGTGTTGAGGCTGTTCAGAATCAGCTAGTTATGACATTGGTTCTGATCAGCAAACCAATGTAGTGTGTTGAGGCTGATCTGCGACCACTAGAAATATACAGACTGTCTGGACCTAGATGGATATATATAAATCATATCAAGTCATGAAAAATGATGAGAAACACACCAAAATTCTGAGGCAAATAAATTTTAAAAATAAAATTTATATTCGCATGTATTCAGTTTCATTTCTATTGTAATGTATTATGTGTGTGTTTCATGTGATAGGTAATCAGATGATGACTGGACTGACAGTGAGCAGTGAAGACAGAAGACTGAAGATGATGATGTTCATATGTGTCAGTATATATGAGTGTGAACTGTATATAAATGTAAATGAGTGTTGTGTGAACTGTAGTGAGGAGCTGATGTACAGAAAATAGTAAGTTGTACTGATATTTGTAATAAATAGATTTGATTGAAATAAAATATTATTTTATTGTGTTCAAACAAATTTGTCTATCGTGTTCAGTATATTTACAAGTACAATACCATGTGAATGTAAATGAAATGTGATGTATTATAGAAATTAAACAAATAGTGGAGTTGTAAATCTGTACTGTTTGAATGTTTGAAATACAATATTCTATTTAAATAAAATACTGTGTGAATAGTTGAATTTCTGTACAGTCGTATTCTATTTAAATATAATATTATATTCCTGTTTGTGATGTATATATGAAACAGTACAATAACAAACACATTTATAATAATATATATTTGTTTGTTATCATCAAACAAAAATCATATAATTGTGTACACAACACTGTTATATACAATAAGCATACCTTGAATAACGACACTCTTTCCCTTTTGTGCCTCAGTTGGGGCATTCGATGAAGGAACAACGTTGATAGCATATGCTTTCACAATCTGCTTCTCTTTAGGGGGTTGTGGACATTTATCCTTACGATGTCCCACTTGGCCACAATTGAAGCACTTCCTGTCTGCTGGCTTTGCTCGACAATCTTTAGCATGGTGACCCTTCTTGCCACAGCTATAGCACTCAACATCTTTCTTATTCTTCTTCTGACCATCCTTAGCTTGGTTATGTTTCCTCTTATTCTGTGAATTATTCTTGCCTCCACTGCTTGCCGGCGGCTTTGGCTCCCCTATAGATGTAATTGCAACCTCGGTCTTCGACTTAGGGTAAACGCTCTCCGACCTCAATGCCTTTCCCACTATATATTCGAAGGTCTCATCGATGTGGTTTATAAGTCTTTCCCCCAAGTACTCATCTAAGCCGGTTATGAACTTCTCGTTCTTCTTCTCGGTAGCATCGATAAGATATAATCCATACATCGATAAGGTATCGGATTTAACAATATATTCTGAGACTGCCCTACCATTCTGCTTGAGTTCCAAAAATTTCCTAAACAATTATGACTTCTGAGCAGCTCGGATAAACTTATCACTGAACCGGGTTTTAAACTGATTCCAAGTAACCTGATCCTCTGGAGTAGCTGCTTTGATATCATTCCACCAATTAATTGCTCGTCCTTGAAGTTAACGCTATGCTAGCTTTCTCTTCATCGCATCCTCGATCCCCAAATCCTCGAAGATGCGCTCACAACTATCAAGCCAATATTGAACTTCCGTAGACGATTCCGTTCCGTGGAACGACTTTCCACCAAGACCAGTATAATCCTTGCAGAGCTTGGCGAAATCAGCCCTAGGAGGTTGCGCTACTGCACCACCACCATTAGCCGCATTAGGAATTACTCACTGAACATCCCTAAGCATATCCCTCATGAAGGTGGTAAACATTGTCCTCATATCAGGGGAATTCCTATTATTGTCCCCTGAACCCGTACTCCTCGTATATCGGCTCATCGTCCAATCTGCAAAGAGAAAACGATTAACAATCTCCTTAGTGGTGCCAGTGCAGTGCAACTTCTTCCTTAGATATATCAATGGTATATATATAGTTTTTGAAAACCAAAATATTATAAACACGTGCTCTCATATACATATACTATCTCCCCCTGATGTCTTCCCCTAGATTAACTACGGAACCTGGCTCTGATACCAAGTGTGACGGCCCGCCCCGCACCAGCCGACGTTTACCATGAAATACGTTGTGCCAATGCCCGACTAACATGGGACGGTCATCAAAGGAAAAGGGATTTGAAACTATGAATCAACAAAGAACCTGTAATATATCTCACAGCGCATGGGATATAATATAATAACAACATAACTTGACATAAAACAAGCGAGATAGTGCATAAGCTTAAAACTAAACCATCATAGCAGCGGAATCCAAAATACAGCTTATGATCCAAACCATGATTATTACAACTTCAAAATACTGTCTCTAAAGCAAAATAGAAGAGGTACACTACTAATGCCCAAAGCAGTGACTAGCAACAATACAGGGAGAATATTTGTATATAATATGTGGAAGCCTCTTGCTCGTCTCTGGACAGCTACTCGCGCATAACTACCTAACCTGTCTCTAGTCTGCTCGTTTAGGAGCACCCAGAGTAATAAGAAGAGACATAAAACTCTGTGTCAGACAAAAGTCTGGTATGAACGATAGCAACAAAATAGAACAACAACAAGTAAAAATAATCGTACCTGAACCTGGACCTGCAACCAAAGAGTTAGCACAACAAGATGTACAATACTCTAAGGTAACACTAGCATAAAGTGTAAAATGGGAGTGTGCATGTCATGGTGATAGTAAAAATCAAACATAGCAATCAACCTCACATCTTTCACTCAGTGCATAAAGTATGCGATATCCACCACTTTGATCACCAAATCCTTTGCTACGACCACTTTCCCCTTGGGGTCATAATGGCCCCATTGCGCTGGTCGATAGCCGCTAATCCCTTGCTACGATCACCTTGCCCTTGGGAGTCCTAATGGCCCCATTGCACTGATTCATAGCCATGCTACGATCACTTGTCCTTGGGAGTCTTAATGATCCCATTGCGCAGATCCATAGCCACTAATCCGTCTCTCAGTGGTGAACTAAAGCTATAGATATCAAAAACCCCTTTGCACATGTCCCCCAGCAAAGCCCAACTCATGAAATTAACTCGTTGGTTCTTATCTGGATTCTGAGTAATAACTTCCCATCTCAGACTTCCTTTGCATCTCGGGTTTTGGTCCTCTTCAGTATGTGATTTAGTTTCCATTCAGTTAAGCTCATACCCTTCATCATGTCTCGGTTCGACGTTCAAGTTCTCAGCTCGACTCGCGGTTCGTGGATGCTTCGGTTTGCGACTCGTGGTCGGCTCGTGGACCATATTCGGGTCATGGGACCCACTCGTGATCCCTGTCCATGTCGTAGTCTTTTGGTTCGGCTCGTGTTCCTTATATGGACTCGGTTTGTGGTACTTCCTGTGTGGCGGTTTGTGGAGCATCCGTTGGTTTGGTTCGTGATGCATCGGTTCGTGAGGGGGTGGTCTGCTCGTGAAGTGGGTTCATGAACGGGGTCGGGTCGTGGTTGTGATGTGCCTTACAATCAGGGACCTGCCCCAATTTCCTATAACTTTCCAGCAAGCTATTTACGCCACACAAGGGCGTTTTCGGCCATTATAACTGTTCTATGCATTCACAAATCATACCAAATAGTAATAGCAACATATAGAATCAACCATAAACATCAAAAAAATGAATAATCATGTAAATATGGATCAAACACACCCAAAGCCCATGCTTTCCCCTTAATCCCCTTAACCATGATTTAACTATAGGATTAGCAAAATATGTCCAAATTAACCCAAATTTCTAACAGAGACATAAAATAATATTTAAGGATTTCTACATATTTTTTCTAGATTTTTATGATGCATAATTTCGCTAGTTATCACTAATCACCACTATTTAGCTGTAATTACTGTATAAACATGCTAATCACCCACCTTAGCCACAAATAAATCTCAAACATGAAATTATCTCTGATTTAGTTCGAATCCAAATGCGACACAACAGCTCTACCTCCAATTTGATGTTAATTTGCCTTGATTTGATGTTGATTAGCTTAATATTGGATTAGAAAGTGATTAGGAGGTAGTTTAGAAAGTGGAGGCCATTGCAAGGGTTAGAGGGAGGTAAATAGTGGCTAGAAAATGAATAAAACTGATTTCCCAAACCTATCAGCCTTCCCATAACCTTAATCCTGTAATGGGTTATGGGCTTAGCTACTAATCATCCAGTTAAGCCCAATTATGCTGTTTTTCACCTTCCGAACCTTATTTTAGCCATATCTCCCAAACGGCCGTTTGATTAATGTGTCCACTCTATGAAAAGGTAAACCATCATTTGAATCTAATGGAAGTGGTTTCAGGTCAAAAATCCTTTCCAATAAAAAGGTATAGGTGAAACAAGATTCTCCAGGGGCAAAATAGTCATTTAAAAATCGGCAAAAATCGTGAACATGGGAAATGACCCCAATAGTTGTTCCCATAGTTACACAATTATACAACTTCGTATCAAAATAAAATAAATTTTCTAAGATTCTCTGATGCGTAGAATGCGGTTCGTTACATTACATCAAGTGAATTCTTCTTCCACGATTATCGTTATTACATTTAGAATGCCATGCGCATTACATATGCTGCTGAGTATAGTTAAGACGACCCAAACTTCCCCGATCCCAGAAAAGACGGAGGAGTCCGGATTGCTTTGATAACACGACTCACCAGAACACAAACAATAGAATATTTCATTGCTATCACAACAATTTACATCAGAGTACAAGAATATATCAGAGTACAAATAAATATACAACAGAAAAATATTAGAGATTTAAATTACAAAACGGCGGAAAATATATACATAAATATAAGGTGCAGCGGAAATACATCAACTAACACAACTGAAAGAAATACACGGATACAAGCTTTCCGAATATAGCTCCAGCTATAAACTAGGATCCTGTGAAAAGAAATATCTGCAAAAAATAAAACTACAAGCTGTCCGTGTGGAAAATATGGGCACTTGGAGTTTAGGTAGAAACAATAAACTTTGACTCAGTCATCGGACTGGTGTGAGAACTAAAACAGTAATTAAATCTTTACTTTAAAAGTTGGGAAACTATAGGACCACGTCATGTAACACGGAACGGGTTTACTTTACATGAATCTCAGTGCCTAAACAATAACCGATATTATATATATATATATATATATGGATCTATAATGCATCATGCAATTTTCCAATCTACCCATTTAGGCTTAAACCCCAAATTTAGATTTTTCAAAATTCAATTCACTATACAGAAATTATTTCTTTGGACTTTATTCTCAAATTCTTATTGCAAATCATTTGAAATACATATCTAGCTTTTATATCAAAGTAGATTTCGCTTTGGGATCTCAAACCAAAATCTTTGGAAATATCCAAAACATCACAATGCATACAAACAGTATGCATCCAAATATCGAGAGGTTTCTCCCATCAATAAGGCAAAGGGTCGCTTTCCTTAGTCACTCGATATATATAGGTGCACCTCCCACGATGGAGCAGGCTACACCATCCAATGCACCTCCCATGACCTCGGGGTACTACACTGTCGGATGCTCATTCTTTTAGTCTCATGGGTTACCCGAATCTTTAGCCACATACTAAATCATTTTATGTCCCAAAGTAGGGAAAATTATTTCACAACATAATAATCACAAGTACTTTCAAACTACAGTTATAGTACTTCACATCAGAAATTCACACATATGATCAGTCACTATTAATCACATAACCTTTGAGCTCGTACGTCTCATAGAAAGGTGTTAAGCAAGGGAATAAATTCTCCGCCACGAAACATATATATCATCAATAGCAACTAATCAGTTACATGATGAACCACAATGTCAAACACATAGTACTTTTCTAAATCATTTGGGAAACATCGGGTTTAGTCCTTGAAATACTTTCTGTTTTATAAAACATTTTTATAAAACATTCCCTGTCCAAAATCGGAAAAACGTTTCTTTTCACTTAAGAAAATCTGTTTTCAAAATCTTTCATTAAATTTGAAATGAACTCCACAACATCGCTAAACACCTCATAGTCAAACCTTGAAGTGTTTCACAAGGTGTTAGCATACCCATATTTCTACGCAACGCAATGCTAAATGTAAAAGCATATGTTGCTCATAAACTGGTCAAGCACAATCCAAACAATCAATCACAATCAATATCAACAACCAAGTATATTTTGGTTTATACCACTTTTCGTATTTTGGTAAATTTAATTACCGTCCATTCATTCCAAATCTAATTAAAGATTTATTAAAATTCTTCTTAGTTACAATCTCTGAAATTCATTATTTAATGATTGTTCAACTTTTAGGAAAAATAATCCTGTCATTAACTGGGCTAAAGAACCAATGTCATTTAAAACATAATTCACGATAAACCCCAAAATCACCTTCCACCAAAATGGAATCTTCGCGGAAAACAAATCAATATATAATCAATATAAATTTCCATATCAGACTAATGATATAAATGGAATAACGGCAAAGCCTTTTAAATTCAATATATAGTAACAGTCTTCATTCGTAGAAGCTCATCTCGATTATTACCAAATCGAATTCCATTCAATTACAATTTAATATAATAAATTGGAAAACTTTACTTTGGAAAATTTTCCATTTAATCTCAATTAAAAGATTATAAATTCCAAACCATAATTCTACTATTATCTGGGTTTTAAGAACAAATGTTATTTTAAAACATCTTTCACAATAAACCCAAATTCAACTACCATTTAATTCTAATTTATATTTATAAATGGGAAAACTTCATTAATATTAATTAAAAGATTTATTCCTTTCTCAATGTTGTTTAAGAGCAGTATTATTTAAGACACCATTCACGACAAACCGAAAATCCAATTTGATATTAAATACAAGGCTCTGAACAGAAATAATATCGGCTTATATTCAATATCAAATTTTGAAACTAACGAATTTCATATTGGTAATAACGATATCTGTATCTTCCAAATTCCTCAACAATATCCATAGTCACGGAATCCAATATCGAAATAATCCGAAGTTTATTTCCATTTAAATCCATTCCAATTTATTCATTGGAAAATTCTGGTTATATCAAAAACCATTTCAAATCCAGTTTATTAATTTTAAAATCATTGGATCAATATTCTAGTTTGTTTAGATAAAAGTATCTTTTATCTTTTCAAAACTTGGAATTTTTCATCCAAAATCTTTCCTAATCATTAATTATGATTTTACATAATTTTTCTATATTTTTAATAATTTTATTAAGGCCCTTACAGTCGGTTTTCAATATCGACCATCGAACTGCATTCATAGCGACCTTTTCTAACATTGATTTGGACATATTTTAAAATCTATCCATTCAAATTTAAATCTCATGTATTCGTTGGAAAGATCTTTTCGATACAAACCCAATGGTTTCGGTTTTAGAAGAATCCGACGGTCGGATCTCCTGTTACATCAATTTGAAGTTAATGGTTGAAATTCGCGAATGAACGCTGTGCGGCGCGTTCTATTCAGACCATTTAAATATATATAATATATTTTGTCGATTTCTATTTAAATCGTATTTTGTAAATCGTTTATAAATTCATTTTAAAATGATTTCAACTTCCTTTACAATTTTAAATCAAAATTAAATATTCTATATCATTATAATATTAAAATGATAATATTTTCAAAATATCAAATTTTAAAATCAATTCTTTTCGATATTCATTATAAAATGAATAAAAATCGACTGATAAACCCATTCGAGTTAAAATGGCGTTCTTCTATTTAACTATCATATATTTCTATATTTTCGTAACCGTCCAAAATTGGACATCAAAATCATATTTTGATTCTTCCACAGAATATTATTTTAAAATATTCGATATTTCTGAATTGGAATCAGACTCAATCAATTACCATATAATTTCATTTATATGGATTCCATACATCGCATGTATTCAAAAATAGTGATAAACAACTATTAAACAGTCAACTCACATCCAAAGTGCAATTTACTACTGTATCATTATTAAATAATTAAATAATGCTTATAACAGTCTGTCAATCAATCGGTTGACATATAATTAAATCCAAGGGAAATGTGGATAAAATGTCATCCCCAGACTCGTGTGGGGTTATATCCCACAACCATGAATTCAAATTAATCACTGGTTAATAAATTTAACCAATTCTAGTTTGGTTCGAATTATTTTTCTAATTAACCAATTTTCACTGTTTAAATTATAAATGGATATTTATAATTTAATTTCAACTACCACATTAATGTTAACATTATTTTTAATATGTTCAACATCAAAATCAACACACAATATAGTCAATCAAATCATCCATGGGTTTCAAACAACAGTGGATGTGAGCTAACAGGAACCATACATCATTTTTGTGATAATTAAACAAATAAAAATCAACACTGGAAATTCATATATTTTCAGTTATAAAATAAATAACTACACAAAAATTTTAGTGAGAAGTTCTCACTTTGGTTTCCACTCCGTCGGTCTTTATTTAAAGAATTTTATTGTGACGATCCCAAAACCCCGTGACACGGTGTTAAGGATAATCACTGGAATATAACACATTAATCATCATTAGCAGATCACAGATAATAGCATAAACAGAAATAGAATAATTTACACACATATGACAGCGGAATCATATAGATCATCACATCAGAGAAGCACAGTACATGATACAACTTAGTGCATAATGATACATAGTCAGTCACCATCGCCTGAGGCGGAATCATACATAAAGAGTACACAAAATAAATATCAGTCTACATCGCCGATGGCGGAATCATAATATAGATACAATAATGGTGGAGAAAATCCAAGTCAGCACGGTGTAGTCAAGCCTCGCCATGAGCCAAAAGTGCGTCAGAAACCTGTAACTAGGCTGCCCGTGTGAAAATGAGGGCACCCGAGTTTGCAAGGTGAAACAAACTACGAGTCAGTCATGGGACTGGTATGAGAAATCTACATAACTTTTTAACAACAATAATAAGGCAAATCAAAGGACCATGCCACTTTCGCGGAACGGGTTTACTCCAATGAGTGCTAGTGCATGAAATAAAGTAAATGATTAAATCATCGCAATGCTTTTTATAAAATGAAGCCATTATAAGACTCAGGTCCCATCACACAATGCAACGCAAGCCGGAGGATAGAGTTTTACCTTATAATGGCCAAAAATGCTTCATACGTATAAAACAAAAGTGTTTGATATTATTACTAGTGCATATATGTTTGAAAAGCAAATTCAATCATAAATATCAATCCTAGGCGGCATGGGTACCATATATCATGTCGCCATACTAGTAATACAATCACATTCGCATATTTCATATTGGAAATTGGGTTCCTTCATGAGTCGAGGCAAGGGGCAAGCTCCTCTCCGATTCGAGACACTCTAGCAAATGCCTCGGGACCGCACACAGCAATCCCCTGGATCCTCCAAGGCCGGTCCTCTCTTACTTTTGAGGATTAGTTATTCCTGAACACACGTTTCCCGGTCCTTACAGACCTATAATCGAGGCGCCTCGTATTCCAGCAACCACACAGGTGAAAAGTAGATATAAATGTTAGGGCTGGGAGGTCACTGACACCACCATAGCTAGAAAGAAACGTCATGCACTCCTTGGGTCCTTCTCCCGTTTTTGACTCATACCAGGGTGTGAGGCTCGCGAATTCACATTATACACAAAGCTACGTCACACAGACCATGCTTAGATCATCAACCACAAGACTTTGCTTTGCAACAGAAGCCTTGATCATATGCCACTTAGGCGTGCCACACAGGCAATCCACTCCATGCGACTGATTTCTATCAATATATAACCTCTGAGCTCGTAAGTCTCAGAGAAGGGCGTTAAGCAAGAGAATAAATTCTCCGCCGCCAAACAGATATATATTTAACAGAGATCAATCAACACATAACAAAATCCAATGTCAGATACACAGTCCATTTACAAGTCCGTTCTGGGTCTGAACGAAACCGAAGGCACCAATTCCTCGCATATCCGTACAATCAACAGTATGTTTGGACGACTACTACTTCAGTTCCTTCATGGTAGCTACTCCAATCACGAGCATCAGTAGCGCCCATCCATCCAATGTGAAGATCGTCGGTCTTCAACCATCTTCGACTCTTCGACTTCTCAACGTCGATCGATTATTTGAAATGAGATGAACTCGGCCTTTTCAAATAATCCACGTATTTTTAGATTTTCAAATCAATTTGTCACATGGTTGGACTATTCAACATTCACATTTCAGTTCTTTAGTTATAATTTTCATGTTAAATACATTCAACCATCACATATCAAGCAAACACAACAAAATGGGATTATTTTCACTCTATATCGTCTATAGTATTTTATAACGATATATCGCCATTTTAATTTATTTTAAAACGGCCATATTTAATTAAATGACGTTTCAGGTCGTGTCGATGCACTGGCGCTGCTTTTCACTAATTTTGTTTTACACTTATCTGAAAATCTAACCGTTGGATCTTCACAAATTTTATATCATTAGGAAGGTCATTTCAAAACGAATCCAACGGTTTCAGTTTTGGGAAAATCCGACGGTCGGATCTTCCACACTAGCCATTTGAAATTACGATTTCAATTTACGAACTGCAGCGTCGTTATTCGATTTAATTTAATTATATTTATATATATATATAATCGTTTCTGGCGCTGTTTTTCTTCAGATTTGAATTAAACATTCCAGACAATCCAACCGTCGGATCTTCACAAAGTTGGCGCCGTTGGAAAGATATTTCCAAGGCGAACCCAACGGTTGCTGTTTCGGGAAAATCCAATGGTCGGATTTCCCGCATTAGTCGTTTGAAATCACGGTTTCAAAACACGAACTGCACGGCCACGTTTCGTTTTAATATTATTTATATTTATATATTTATATAAATAAAGCTCATTCAAAAATTTCTATATCGTTTCCACTTCAATTATTTCACTAACGCCTTTAAATTTTGGAAAATTTCGCCATAACCTCCTTTGTACGGGGGGGCTGGGAAAATTCCCAAATAGCCACACGGGCGTCTCATGTCAAAAAGAAAAAGAAAAAGCCAACAGGCTCATAAAATCATCACCCAAACAAAACAGTAAATGTGTACCTATTTGTCGGGCACAAAATTTTATTCCTCTTCTCTAGCCACTTTGCTATAACCTGTTCAATAGATATGCATGTACATATATACAATTTCTATCACTTATCATTTTCCATTCAACTTCATATTTGATTTACTTTGGTTTAAAAACACCATTCATTCTAATGTTGCATGCATAGGCTAAAATCATGTCATTAGCTAATTAATGTATATTTCAACTCATGCACATTTATTTGAACAAGTGGCTATTTTTAACACTGCACATTTCAAAGATGATAATTTTGGCGAACTAAAATAGATTTCAACACATGACTATTTTATTTAGTTCCTATGCATGTTAAAAATAATATTTCTTCACCAATATTTATTTCAACGTCCGCATATCTCTAGCATATCACATATATGATAAAAATGATATTTTTATCCTTTTAAAATATTTATTCGACAAATGGATGTTTTCAACACTTCATAGTTTCAATAAAAATGTAATTTTTTTATTGTTCGGTCTTTTTATTCAACACATGAACTTTTCCACTACACACACTTCTCAACACGTGAGCATTTCCACACATGGATATTTTATTTATGTTGTTCATATTAGAAAGATGGAATTTTTATTGTTAAAACTATTTATATATAAGGCGAATATTTTTCATACTTCCTATATATTATAAAAATGTGATTTTTATTGTTTAAACACTTCATTCATTCACAAATGGATTTAATTTTCACACATCACTTTTCAACACACAAACATTTCCACACATAGATATAGTTTCAACATATGGCTTTAATTTCAACGCATGAAGATAATTTCAACATACGAAAATAATTCTAACACGCAAAGATTATTCAAAATTTCGGCAGCATAACGGCAGGGTAGTTAAAACCGGCACTGTCCCTAGTACGGCTCCTCGCTCTACCTTAAAACCTCGCGGTTTTTGACAATGGGGATTCATGCATCTAATTCGCACGCAGGCGGCATGTTTTATTTTTATTTTCACAAATATTTCCAATTCATTTCAATCACCAATGGGTATTTTTCAACCATAACCAAACAATACCAACCACAAACAATTATTCAACCATTCGTATTTTTCATCCAATATTTCGCACCAATTCACAACAATAAATATCGTCCATGGTTTGTGGACGAGGGGAGTATATATATATATATAATTGCTATATTTCACTTGCATTTCAACACATATATCAATTATTCTATGCATGTATAATTCATACTTCGCTCATATAGCTTACACCACGCATGTACATGAGGTATACAACACGTGTGTAATTTATATTTTGCTAATATAATTTATACACGACATTTTCCATTCAAATTTATTTAATTTAGATTTCTCACATTGGTTTTCGGAGTGTTAAAAATCGTAGATGACTCAGAAAAATCCGCGGCTTCTTCTATTGGGTAGAGAGCTTCCTTGCGGTCCCGATGTTTCCTGTTTCATCGAATTTCGTCAACACACCAAAAAGATATGATTTTTCAAAGTGCAAACATCAAAAAGAACTCACCTTTCACGAAGGTTCAAAACTAGGTTTACGGTTTTCGCGAGAACCGGGGCACGAGGGGATGATCGGCGAGTTGGACGTGGAAGAGCTTCGAGAGGGCTACAGGCGCGCGACGGTTTGGTGGCGTTCGGTGGGGCCCAGAGCTCGCGGCGGCGGTTTAAAGGTCGGAACTTTGGAGGGAGATATCTCGACGTAGAAGCAACGATAGGGGGAGCTCCTTATATGGATTTGAAGAGGGGAAGGAGAACTACAAAAAGTTGAACTGGGGGAGGGGCTGATTTGGGCTGTGGCGATCAGAAATCGCCAGGGAAGGGGGGGAGCTTTTCCGTCGTCGATGTCGGGGGGTCGGGGGGGTTTTCTGATGTTTTTATTTATTTATGAATGGAGAAATATGATTGGTCGATAGTTTTATTAAATTTTTAAATAGTGTTTTCTCAAACGAACTCCTTTTCAAACCCAACGACTGTCGCCCCTAGCTAAATACCCCCATCCCGGACACAATGGGATATGTTTCGTGGGCCAATTCGACTATTATAGTCAGTTATTTTTCAAATTAAAGTATAAAACATTTAATTTTTAACTTTGAACGTACATTTCAATTTGCCAGGGCCACAAACTGATTCGAAAAATTCCAGAAAAATAAATCTAGCGATGTTTTGACGCTACGGTCCCAACAAAACTAGTTTCGTCGAATTCTGAGATCGTTTGAAAAATAGCCATTTTCTGGTCGATCCCATTTAACAGAAATTGACCAAACGCATTTTCTTTTGCCACGCTCACATACTAGCTTCAAAATTTATGAAATTTGAAACCTAGCAATAATTTGACATCCCGGACCCAACAAAAGTGGTTTCGTCGAATTCCGAGGTCGTTTGCAAAATATCAATTTTCCAGGGCTATATATTCTATATAGCAACCATTCTGAAAATTCATTCGGCCATAACTTTTGATTCCCGTTATGAAACTTCGATTTTTCAGATTCGTTAGAAAGGTATTGACTAACAGATTTAAATATTTTTGGTTTCGCTAAAATCCGTTATATTTTCCACCTTGCACAGTCAGTCAAAGTTTGAATTCAAATTTTCAAACTGACTCACTCTTTCTAATTCACTATTTTATCGAAATATTCTATTTCAATTGTTCAAATTCCTTTGAAATGACCAATTTAAAATTTTTAAATTGGCTCGTATTTTCCGGGTTATTACAATCTCCCCCACTTAAAACTTTTCGTCCTCGAAAAGGAAACAACAGTAAAGTAGGAAACAAAATGTAAATGCAAAGTATTGTAAAGGTACCTTGCACCGGAGTTAGTCAGAGATGTCCACTCTGCATTTGGGGTAAGCCCGCTTAATGCTTTCCTCAGTCTCCCAAGTACAGTCTCTAGGATCACTGCTCCACTGCACTTTAACTAAATGAACCTTTTTTCTTCTTAGTTCTCTAGTTTCTTTGCCAACAATCTTTAATGGCTCTCTTCTGAGTGCTAATTCTGGAGTTATGTCTATATCCTGTTGCGCTGCTTCTTCTACAACAAGATCCGGATCATGCACATGTCTTCTAAGTTGAGATATGTGAAATACATCATGCACTCCAGGCAACCAATCAGGTAATTGAACCCTATAAGAAAGAGTTCCAATTCGTTCGAGTATAGGAAAGGGACCAATAAATCTCGGTGCCAACTTCCCAGTTTTGTCAAATCTGATTACTCCTCTCATCGGAGAAACTTTCAAATAAACATGATCACCAACAGCAAATGTCAAATCTCTTCTTCTAGAATCTGCATAACTTTTCTATCGGCTTTGGGCGGTTCTCAAACGCTTTTTGATGAAGTCGACTTTATCAGATGCTTCTCTAATCATATCGGGTCCTAACACAAGTCTATTGCCAGGTTCTACCCAACATGCTGGAGATCTGCAGGGTCTGCCATATAATGCTTCAAATGGCGACATTCCCAAACTTGCTTGATAGCTATAGTTATATGAGAATTCTACCAAATGCAAATGATCTTCCTATGACCCACCAAAATCAATTATACAAGCCCGCAATAAATCTTCTAGAATTCTATTCACCCGCTCAGTTTGGCCATCTGTTTGAGGGTGATAAGCGGTGCTCATATTCAGTTTCGTTCCCAATTCTGTCTGGAAAGCCTCCCAGAATTTGCTAGTAAATAGGGGATCTCTATCACTGACTATGCTGATGGGAATTCCATGCAGCTTAACAATTTCTTTGAAATATATCTGTGCCAGACTTTGAGCGGTTCTATTGGATCTGACAGGTATAAAATGGGCAGTCTTCGTGAAGCGATCTACGATTACCCAAATGCTGTCATTACCTTTCCTGGTTCGCGGCAAGCCATCTATGAAATCCATGGAAATCTGTTCCCATTTCCAACCTGGGACTTCCAACGGTTGCAACAATCCAGCTAGTTTCTGTTGGTCACTCTTGACCAATTGACATGTAGGGCATCTGCTAACATACAAAGAAATATCCCTTTTCATTGCCCTCCACCAGAAAGTGCGTTTGATATCGTTGTACATTTTACTCACACCAAGATGGATGCAAAATTTGGATTTATGGCATTCGTCTAACACTTCTCTTTTGAGCTCAGGAAGGTTGGGAACACATATTCTCCCATTCAGCCTCAGAACTTTTTCTTTATCTACCTGAAAACTTGAGGGCTCTCCCTTCTGGATTCTTCCTTTGATCCTTTGAATGAAATAATCATTCCTCTGGAGAGCACATATCTTATCGATCAAGCTAGGGGTAATAATAAGATGGGCAACGATTGCGGTTTTCCTACTAAGCGCATCCGCTACAACATTAGCCTTCCCCGGCGTATACAGGATATCCAGATCATACGCTGCAAGAAATTCTAGCCAACGCTGCTGTCTCAAATTCAGATCTTTCTGAGTGTATAAATACTTCAATGATTGATGATCTGTGTGCAATATAAATTTCTCGCCCAATAAATAATGCCTCTAGATTTTCAAGGCAAAAACGATAGCTAGCAACTCAAGATCATGAGTCACATAATTCTTCTCATGTTTCTTCGTGAGCTTCGTAAACGGACCGGATATCTTCGAAAAATCCTTAACGAACTTTCGATAATAACTAGCCAACCCCATAAAACTTCTAACTTCTGTGGGAGTAGTGGGTTGTTTCCAGTCTTGAATCGCTGTTATTTTGCTTGGGTCAATAGAAATTCCTTTCTCTGACACGACATAACCAAGAAATTTGACTTCTTCTTGCCAGAAGACACATTTAGAGAATTTGGCTTTGAAGACATTCTTTCTTAGAATCTCCAATACTTGTTCTAAGTGTTTTTCATGCTCGGGTTTTGATTTGGAGTAGATTAAAATATCATCGATGAATACGAGGACAAATTTATTCAGAACTCCCCTGAACACTCTATTCATTAGATCGACAAAGTATGCTGGAGCGTTGCAAAGGCCGAACGACATTACTAACCATTCATAAAATATGTCTGGACCTCTGAAAGCTGTCAAAGGAACACACTCTTCTGCTATTCTCAATTGATGAAAACCTGTAGCTAGGTCCATTTGGGAAAATACTTTCGCCCCATTTAATTGGTCTAGCAGATCATCGATGCGGGGTAATGGATACTTATTCTTGAGCGTCTATTTGTTGAGGTCTCGGTAATCAACGCATAATCGAAGAGTACCGTCTGACTTTGGGACAGACACAACAGCTGCACCCCAATTAGAAAAACTAGGTCTGATTAGACCCTTCCACAACAGTTGACGAGTTTGATCGCCTAATTCTTCTTTTTCTTTCGGAGTCATTCTGCGAATTGGATGTACTACTGGTCTGGCATTGGGAATTAGGTCGATTCGGAATTATAT
Source organism: Allium sativum (assembly GCA_030737875.1). Taxonomy (NCBI): domain Eukaryota; kingdom Viridiplantae; phylum Streptophyta; class Magnoliopsida; order Asparagales; family Amaryllidaceae; genus Allium; species Allium sativum. The sequence goes on from CM060916.1 coordinate 978,295,158, forward strand.
TTCTCTTTGCGGAGGTAAGTTTTCAACTTCTTCAAACACATCAGCATTGTTTCTAACAATAGGAATCTTTTCTATGGAACTGGGGATAAGTTCTAATGCCGACCAAAATTCTTCTCTGTTTGGATTCGAACCATGACAGGGTATAAATATATGTCCAAGCTTCGTTCGAATTTTAACGATTCTTTCCGCACACTTTACTTCGGCTTCATATTTCGTTAACCAATCAAGTCCGAGAATGATATCGAATTCGGGAAAGTCCATTACGACTAGATTGAAAGGAAACTTGTAGAAAGAATAAGAGATTGACACTCTACAACTTGAACTGAGAGTAATAGAACCACCTATCGGATTATGTACTTCTACCGATTCTTTAAGCTTCCTCTGTTTTAACTTTAATTTGTGCATTGTGTTACTAGCAATAAAACTACGTGATGCACCTGTGTCAAACAATACAGAGACAGGAATATTTTTAATTGTAAGGGTACCTCCCAAAACATCGGGTTTACCTGCTCCGTCGGAAGCAGCTGGCGGGCTCGACCCGTCATATACATGAGCTACTGTGGCCTTCTTCAGCAGAGGACAGTCTTTGACCAGATGATCGGTCTTGCGACAATTGAAGCACGAGCGAGGGTTCTGGGAGCCTTGGCTCGAACCTTGAGAATTGGTTCTCTGCCTTTTCGGAGCTGTGCAGACATTTGAGTAGTGCCCCGGCTTGCCACAGTTAAAGCAGTTTCCTCTTGGCGGCTTACTGGTTTGTGGATTCGAAGATGCCGCTTGGCTTGACTCGCCTTGATTTACAGCAGGCTTGCGCTTATTCCCTGCCTGGCTTTTAGCGCGATCCTGATCCAGATGCCTTTGGTCAAGGTCTTCGTAGTTGCATGTCATTTCCACCAGTTCGTTGAATTCCAGCTTGACATGGGCCATGGCTCTATCATGATATTGTCGTCTTAGCCCAAGGATAAACCTCTTATTTTTGGACTTTGCAGTGGTGACGAGCTCCGGAGCATAGGGCGACAACAATGTAAATTTATTCAGATAATCTTGCACGGAAAGATCCCCCTGCTGGAGATTGGCGAAGTCATCGTGCATTCGTTCTAAAGCTTGTTCTGGGAAGTATTTCTCCTTAAAGAGTTCTTTGAATCCATCCCATGTTCTTCCAGCTTCTCTATTCCCGGCGGTGAGAGATTCCCACCATAGTTCAGCTTGTTCTTGCATAAGCCAGGCGCCCATAATAGCTTTATCTTCATCCCCAAGCCGTAGGCCTTCAAGAATTTTGTCGCATGTTTTGAGCCATGCAAGGGCCTCTATTACTGTGCCAGTACCCGAGAAGGTCTTGCCTCCTAAGTTCTTATATCTCTTAGCTACACGGTCTAGCTCGAAGTATTGAGCTGCCGGAGGTTGTATCAAAGGTCCTTCTTGAGCTGGGGCTTCTCCCCTTCCTCGGCCTCGGCCGGCACGGCCTCCTCTAGCGGCGGCTGCTCTGGTAGCCATTTTTCAAATTCTGTATAAGCAAGAAAAGAGTCAGCTAACAGAAATGATAGTTTATTGCATGATTAAGCAAAAAGTTTACGGAAAGATAACGATGGACTGATCAAATTGTTTTTGCTATTCTGCCAGGCTCATTCTAGGACTTTACTAGTCCTATCTCTAATGAGCGACTCGCCTTAGAATACTATTGATTCTATTTTGACGAAGTGTTTAATGTGTTAGACTCCAGAACTAAGGTTAACCAAAGCTCTGATACCAGCTGTGACGATCTCAAAACCCCGTGACACAGTGTTAAGGATAATCATTGGAATATAACACATTAATCATCATTAGCAGATCACAGATAATAGCATAAACAGAAATAGAATAATTTACACACATATGACAACGGAATCATATAGATATCATCACATCAGAGAAGCACAGTACAGGATACAACTTAGTGCATAACGATACATAGTCAGTCACCATCGCCTGAGGCGGAATCATACATAAAGAGTACACAAAATAAATATCAGTCTACATCGCCGATGGCGGAATCATAATATAGATACAATAATGGCGGAGAAAATCCAAGTCAGCACGGTGTAGTCAAGCCTCGCCATGAGCCAAAAGTGCGTCAGAAACTGTAACTAGGCTGCCCATGTGAAAATGAGGGCACCCGAGTTTGCAAGGTGAAACAAACTACGAGTCAGTCATGGGACTGGTATGAGAAATTTACTTAACTTATTAACAACAATAATAAGGCAAATCAAAGGACCACGCCACTTTCGCGGAACGGGTTTACTCCAATGAGTGCTAGTGCATGAAATAAAGTAAATGATTAAATCATCGCAATGCTTTTTATAAAATGAAGCCATTATAAGACTCAGGTCCCATCACACAATGCAACGCAAGCCGAAGGATAGAGTTTTACCTTATAATGGCCAAAAATGCTTCATACATATAAAACAAAGTGTTTGATATTATTACTAGTGCATATATGTTTGAAAAGCAAATTCAATCATAAATATCAATCCTAGGCGGCATGGGTACCATATATCATGTCGCCATACTAGTAATACAATCACATTCGCGTATTTTGTATTGGAAATTGGGTTCCTTCATGAGTCGAGGCAAGGGGCAAGCTCCTCTCCGATTCGAGACACTCTAGCAAATGCCTCGGGACCGCACACAGCAATCCCCTGGATCCTCCAAGGCCGGTCCTCTCTTACTTTTGAGGATTAGTTATTCCTGAACACACGTTTCCAGGTCCTTACAGACCTATAATCAAGGCGCCTCGTATTCCAACAACCACACAGGTGAAAAGTAGATATAAATGTCAGGGCTGGGAGGTCACTGACACCACCATAGCTAGAAAGAAACGTCATGCACTCCTTGGGTCCTTCTCCCGTTTTTGACTCATACCGGGGTGTGAGGCTCGCGAATTCACGTTATACACAAAGCTACGTCACACAGACCATGCTTTGATCATCAACCACAAGACTTTGCTTAGCAACAGAAGCCTTGATCATATGCCACTTAGGCGTGCCACACAGGCAATCCACTCCATGCGACTGATTTCTATCAATATATAACCTCTGAGCTCGTACGTCTCAGAGAAGGGCGTTAAGCAAGAGAATAAATTCTCCGCCGCCAAACAGATATATATTTAACAGAGATCAATCAACACAGAACAAAATCCAATGTCAGACACACAGTCCATTTACAAGTCTGTTCTGGGTCTGAATGAAACCGGAGGCACCAATTCCTCGCATATCCGTACAATCAACAGTATGTTTGGACGGCTACTACTTCAGTTCCTTCATGGTAGCTACTCCAATCACGAGCATCAGTAGCGCCCATCCATCCAATGTGAAGATCGTCGGTCTTCAACCATCTTCGACTCTTCGACTTCTCAACGTCGATCGATTATTTGAAATGAGATGAACTCGGCCTTTTCAAATAATCCACGTATATTTAGATTTTCAAATCAATTTGTCACATGGTTGGACTATTCAACATTCACATTTCAGTTCTTTAGTTATAATTTTCATGTTAAATACATTCAACCATCACATATCAAGCAAACACAACAAAATGGGATTATTTTCAATCTATATCGTCTATAGTATTTTATAACGATATATCGCCATTTTAATTTATTTTAAAACGGCCATATTTAATTAAACGACGTTTTAGGTCGTGTCGATGCACTGGCGCTGCTTTTCACTAATTTTGTTTTACACTTATCTGAAAATCTAACCGTTGGATCTTCACAAATTTTATATCATTAGGAAGGTCATTTCAAAACGAATCCAACGGTTTCAGTTTTGGGAAAATCCGACGGTCGGATCTTCCACACTAGCCATTTGAAATTACGATTTCAATTTACGAACTGCAGCGTCGTTATTCGATTTAATTTAATTATATTTATATATATATATATAAATATAATCGTTTCTGGCGCTATTTTTCTTCAGATTTGAATTAAACATTCCAGACAATCCAACCGTCGGATCTTCACAAAGTTGGCGCCGTTGGAAAGATATTTCCAAGGCGAACCCAACGGTTGCTGTTTCGGGAAAATCCAATGGTCGGATTTCCCGCATTAGTCGTTTGAAATCACGGTTTCAAAACACTAACTGCACGGCCACGTTTCATTTAAATTTTATTTTTATTTATATATTTATATAAATATAGCTCATTCAAAAATTCCTATATCGTTTCCACTTTAATTATTTCACTAACGCCTTTAAATTTTGCAAAATTTCGCCATAACCTCCTTTGTACGGGAGGGGCTGGGAAAATTCCCAAATAGCCACACGGGCGTCTCATGTCAAAAAGAAAAAGAAAAAGCCAAGCGGCTAGCCAAGCGGCTAGCCAACAGGCTCATAAAATCATCACCCAAACAAAACAGTAAATGTGTACCTATTTGTCGGGCACAAAATTTTATTCCTCTTCTCTAGCCACTTTGCTATAACCTGTTCAACAGATATGCGTGTACATATATACAATTTCTATCACTTATCATTTTCCATTCAACTTCATATTTGATTTACTTTGGTTTAAAAAACACCATTCATTCTAATATTGCATGCATATGCTAAAATCATGTCATTAGCTAATTAATGTATATTTCAACTCATGCACATTTATTTGAACAAGTGGCTATTTTTAACACTGCACATTTCAAAGATGATAATTTTGGCGAACTAAAATAGATTTCAACACATGACTATTTTATTTAGTTCCTATGCATGTTAAAAATAATATTTCTTCACCAATATTTATTTCAACGTCCGCATATCTCTAGCATATCACATATATGATAAAAATGATATTTTTATCGTTTAAAATATTTATTCGACAAATGGATGTTTTCAACACTTCATAGTTTCAATAAAAATGTAATTTTTTATTGTTCGGTCTTTTTATTCAACACATGAACTTTTCCACTACACACACTTCTCAACACGTGAGCATTTCCACACATGGATATTTTATTTATGTTGTTCATATTAGAAAGATGGAATTTTTATTGTTAAAACTATTTATATATAAGGCGAATATTTTTCATACTTCCTATATATTATAAAAATGTGATTTTTATTGTTTAAACACTTCATTCATTCACAAATGGATTTAATTTTCACACATCACTTTTCAACACACAAACATTTCCACACATGGATATAGTTTCAACATATGGCTTTAATTTCAACGCATGAAGATAATTTCAACATATGAAAATAATTCTAACACACAAAGATTATTCAAAATTTCGGCAGCATAACGGCAGGGTAGTTAAAACCGGCACCGTCCCTAGTACGGCTCCTCGCTCTACCTTAAAACCTCGCGGTTTTTGACAATGGGGATTCATGCATCTAATTAGCACGCCGGCGGCATGTTTTATTTTTATTTCCACAAATATTTCCAATTCATTTCAATCACCAATGGGTATTTTTCAACCACAACCAAACAATACCAACCACAAACAATTATTCAACCATTCGTATTTTTCATCCAATATTTCGCACCAATTCACAACAATAAATATCGTCCATGGTTTGTGGACGAGGGGAGTATATATATATATATAATTGCTATATTTCACTTGCATTTCAACACATATATCAATTATTCTATGCATGTATAATTCATACTTCGCTCATATAGCTTACACCACGCATGTACATGAGGTATACAACACGTGTGTAATTTATATTTCGCTAATATAATTTATACACGACATTTTCCATTCAAATTTATTTAATTTAAATTTCTCACATTGGTTTTCGGAGTGCTAAAAATCATAGATGACTCAGTAAAATCCGCGGCTTCTTCTATTGTGTAGAGAGCTTCCTTGCGGTCCCGATGTTTCCTGTTTCATCGAATTTCGTCAACACACCAAAAAGATATGATTTTTCAAAGTGCAAACATAAAAAAGAAATCACCTTTCACGAAGGTTCAAAACTAGGTTTGCGGTTTTCGCGAGAACCGGGGCACGAGGGGATGATCGGCGAGTTGGACGTGGAAGAGCTTCGAGAGGGCTACAGGCACGCGGCGGTTTGGTGGCGTTCGGTGGGGCCCAAAGCTCACGGCGGCGGTTTAAAGGTCGGAACTTTGGAGGGAGATATCTCGACGTAGAAGCAACGATAGGGGGAGCTCCTTATATGGATTTGAAGAGGGGAAGGAGAACTACAAAAAGTTGAACTGGGGGAGGGGCTGATTTAGGCTGTGGCGATCGAAAATCGCCAAGGAAGGGGGGGAGCTTTTCCGTCGTCGATGTCGGGGGGTCGGGGGGGTTCTGATGTTTTTTTTATTTATGGATGGAGAAATATGATTGGTCGATAGTTTTATTAAATTTTTAAATAGTGTTTTCTCAAACGAACTCCTTTTCAAACCCAACGATTGTCGCCCCTAGCTAAATACCCCCATCCCTGACACAATGGGATATGTTTCGTAGGCCAATTCGACTGTTACAATCAGTTATTTTTCAAATTAAAGTATAAAACATTTAATTTTTAACTTTGAACGTACATTTCAATTTGCCAGGGCCACAAACTAATTCGAAAAATTCCAGAAAAATAAATCTAGCTATGTTTTGACGCTACGGTCCCAACAAAACTAGTTTCGTCGAATTCTGAGATCGTTTGAAAAATGGTCATTTTCTGGTCGATCCCATTTAACAGAAATTGACCAAACGCATTTTCTTTTGCCACGCTCACATACTAGCTTCAAAATTTATGAAATTTGAAACCTAGCAATAATTTGACATCCCGGACCCAACTAAAGTGCTTTCGTCGAATTCCGAGGTCGTTTGCAAAATATCAATTTTCCAGGGCTATATATTCTATATAGCAACCATTCTGAAAATTCATTCGGCCATAACTTTTGATTCCCGTTATGAAACTTCGATTTTTCAGATTCGTTAGAAAGGTATTGACTAACAGATTTAAATATTTTTGGTTTCGCTAAAATCCGTTATATTTTCCACCTTGCACAGTCATTCAAAGTTTGAATTCAAATTTTCAAACTGACTCACTATTTCTAATTCACTATTTTATTGAAATATTCTATTTCAATTGTTCAAATTCCTTTGAAATGACCAATTTAAAATTTTTAAATTCGCTCGTATTTTTCGGGTTATTACATTTATTTTTAAACTAAATTAAATAGGTGTTTAATTTAGCTAAGAATCCAACTTGCTCCTTTTTCATTCTGGTCAGTTCCATGTTGTAGATATCGATTTTACGGTTCCAATGCAACTGAAATCATCAGATTCTGGTTCTGTATGAAAATGATATAATGACTTAAACATTGAACAATTTATTAAATAATTTATTATACTTAAGAGCATTAATTAACCTTTCCCCTTTGTAATTCTTCTTCCCCGACGTTATCGTGTACAGGAACTCAAACAAACCTATCCCGCCAAAATTGGGTTCCAAACCGCACAAACATCGAGGCACCAGAAATTGATCGAACCCCCTCACGACGTCTGCCTCTCTATGTTCCGCCACTCCTGCCCTAGCTTGAAACTCAAGCTCTTCCTGGGCCCACAAATCACCAGCGAACGCAGCCCCTTTGAGCGAGGAATTCGAACGAAAGACTAAACCAACCGCGATCATCACCGTTCACGTTATAGAACTCACTGAGATGAACATTTTGCTGAATGAAGAATTGAAAGTCAGTACGTGGATTATCATATAAATGGAGAAAAAGTTTTGAATGATTTTCATCATTCATTTCTGAATGACGGCGGAAACAAATGGTTTGGGTTTGCGATGGAAAAGGATAATTTATACTATAATTATATTATATTTAATTCTCCAATTGGCTCGATTTCGTTCGAAACTCCAAAAGAAGCCCAACGAATGTTGCCCCTAGCTAAATACCCCCATTCCTGACACAATGAAATATGTTTCATTAGCCAATTCCATTGTTTTGATCAGTTTTCGTCAAAGTTAATATATAAATTAACATAACGTTCAATATTGAATTTGAACGTACATTTTAATTTACCGGGGCCACATACAGACTCCAAAAATTATGAATTTTGAAATCTAGCTATGTTTTGAAGATATGGTCCTAACAAAATTAGTTTCGTCGAATTTGGAGATGGTTTGAAAAATGCCCTTTTTCTATTCGATTAAATTTAAACTAAAATTGGAAACGCGTTTAACTTTACTACGCTCACATATTAATTTCAAAAATTATGAAATTTAAAACCTAATAATAATTTGACATTCCAGATCCAACAAAAGTGGTTTCGTCGAAAACGGAGGTTGTTTGCAAAATGACTTATTTTTAAGGGTTATATATAATATTAAATATATATATAAATTCCATAGCGACTATTCCAAATTTTAAACTGGAAATAACTTACAATTTATAATCTTAGTTTCATGCATCCGTTAGAAAATTACAGTTCAAAATATTCCAACTTTTCTTATTTTACTGAAATCCGACTTATATTGAATTCTGTATATTCAATTGTAGTTAAAAATCGAATTTTCAAACTACCATGCCATTTCAAGCTCGTTTTAATTAAATTTTATATTCTTACGTTCAAACTTCATTTAAAATAAATTTTTAGTTGTTATAGTTTAAAATAAATCATTTTAAATATTCAAAATCCATTAAATAGCTAAAATTAAAAATTTTAAATTGGTTTAGAAATTCCGAGTTATTACAATAGTCATTTGTCTACATTTACAAACATGTATTCTATTATTTCGATATAATCTGACCGAGTGGATTTTACATGATAGATGGACAAATTATTTGAGGACATGATTGTTACTGTTGTTAGGAAGCTAGGAAAAGATAGAAACATATCTATATGTCATATATGGTAGATCAAAAATATAGAGATTTTAGTTGAACATATGTTTCTTTCATAATTTTGATGTGCACGTATGGGCTGTACTGATATTTCACTCGGATATTTATTGAGTACTCACCAGATCCGTTGGCTACCATTAACATTTTAAAACCTGGGTTATATCAAGCTGTTGAGAAATTCACATACGAATTTTACTTAGTTCTATATAGGCACGGTATTTGATTGTTACTAGTTTTAAAAATTAGCAGTGAGGTGCAATAATTGATATCCTTTAAATATCCAATGTTATGGAGTTTCATTCAGACGATGACGATGAGTTCTACATACTAAATTCAATGATAATATCTCATACTTGCCATTTATGCTTATTTTGATTACCCTCTTTGTTGCATTGGAACACATGTTTTGAAAGTAATTTTCTTTATGGCCTGCATTGAATGGCAAATGCAATTATCATGTGCGTACAAGAGAAGTCTTTGTAACTTTTTCATTCGAAGTACACCAATCGAACTTCGTGTTCAACATTTTCATCATATTAAGTCTTGACGAGGCCTAACAGATAATTTTTTATGGTTTTAACTACTATACACAACACAACCAATCAGTTGGTAATATCAGGCTGTGAAGAAACTTGTGCTATGGTGTTTGTTTACCGTGGCCTTCCACTTTGAATTGTCATGTTTGGCACTCTTACTGGAGCACAATGGAGAATTTATGACTCCTTCAAAGTCTTTGTTAGACTGTAAGTATTCTATTACTCTAATATGCCTTTCTATCAACTTTTCATTTGATAACTTGCCATTTATGGAATGCTTTACATATTAGAAAACTTAATCAACCAATGGTTATCTGCTAATATTTGTTGATCTGTAAAATTCGAGAAGGTTAATATAATTGTATGTGAATTACTATGCTTCTTAGAATCTACAATATGTAGCGGTTGTCAACTCACCTGCACTTTATTATCTTGAAATAACTCCTTCAGCTTCTCAGATGTGCAAAAGATAATCAACCTATAGCTAACATACATGAATTGGCTTGCGGACAACTGCATCTTCGCTGCTCATGAACTCAACATGTGGAAAATTCAAAAGTGGAAAGCTGAAAGAAACAAAAAATACTAACCTCCTATTAGGAATCCAGATAAAAGTTGCAGTAGAGAAGGCAAGTTGGTAGCTTAGACCAATACAAAACTATACAAAACTCTTGAATATCTGTAAGAAGAGGAAAATTGATGAGAAAACTCAGATCACGGATGTAAAAAATAAGTAATCAATATTATAATATGGAGAAATCCAGGAGCAAGTACATTGTATCGAATAGAAACCCACAGTTTCCCTACCAAATTGGAACATAATATTTGTTCCACAATGGCTTGATTTACAGTAGTGATGCCAACATCAACAAAACGAACAGTCATGTGGCCATGGTGAGTAGAGTTGGTTAGACAGCAACTTAATTACATGTTATTGGTGGTGAAGGTTGTGGCAGATATACACATCATTGTTGCAAAAGGAATTCTGTAATCTACATTGATCAAGGAAGAAAATTATTCTAACTAATAGATTGACTGTTTAAGGATATCAAATGAAAATAGGTGCAAACATATGAAATGTGAGATTAATGGACTATGTTAATGAAAATTATTGGCAACGAATGACAATAGATAGAGACATGGACATCCACGTTAATAGAAGATTAACAGAAGTGGAAAGTACTAAATAAAAGTAACATTAAAGTTAAATCATAGCATGGTTTAGGAGAAAATGGAAGTAACTGAAAAAATTATTGCGGCACATATATGATCTAATCAAATTTTGCTTTTGATGTTGCAAAGGTTGTGCCATCAACAAACAAATATTACTTGCTCTCACATAGTAAACAACAAATAAACAATCCTTTGACAGTTACAAATAAACTTCAAAATAATGTAAAAGTGATGAAATAATATACTCTCAGAAGATCAAAGACTTTCTCACATATGTACTACTGATGAATGCTTGCCTCTTATTGTTGTAGCTTATTAGGATGAACATAAAGAGAAGCTTTTATGTAAGCCTTCTTTACAGCAGCAGCAGTTATTAAAAATTGTTGAAGGAATTGGCTGCCAGCCACTATCTGGGCCAAAGTATCCGAAATTGTTGTAGTTTTCAAGTGTTATAAACATGAAAATTAGACTATCCATTATGCATATTAATACAAAATGGTCATACATACAATGCCCTTGGTGTAATGGCCCGAATTTTCGTACTCTTTGAGTCGACTAATAACACCACACGTCCAACCCAAATTGCACAGAAACACGAATCATTATTAGAAAAAAGTTAGAGGATGAGAAATAGAAAGAAATATTAGAATAGAAGAAAACGAAGATCACAAACTCACAGTGGAATGAATAAAATATATGAGATAACATAAAACTTTGAAATACAAATCAATAACTTTATATACGTACCATCATCAGAGCACAACAATTATTCTTGGAATAGTTATAAACACCTGTTTCCAGATACAACATAGAACACAGCGGAAAAATATGATAGTCTATAGCTAACAGGTGAAACCTCCTGCTTCAAACTCCTCCAATTGAATGTGAAAAATCCCGACTACTTGACTGCCCATACAAATTTGGGCACCCAAGAGTTTAGGGGAAAAAAAACAAAATAAACTCTGAGTCAGTCATGGGACTGGTGTGAGTAAACTCCAATTATTGGTTTAACTTTTAAAAATCCTTTCGAAAGAAAAGATAATCGTAAGACCGATCCACACATAAACATGGATGGTTTTTACCTTACGATAACCCAAAACATTATAATATCAAAATCTGGTGATATTATAATAGTGTCTAAATCAAATAAATAGAATCTAGCGGAACGCTTGCATCTCATGCTCCATATATAATATTAAATCAAAAACCGCAGGGCTCTTATCGGAGATTGGATTTCCAACATGACAAGGTATGGGACCACCTGTCGATAGTGTATCTCTAGAGGCGAATACACTGGGTTCAACAAGAACTTCTTGCAACCTAGCCCACACATGACCGACCACTCATTTCGCTTGAGTGTATCGAATGTATATCACCAACGGTTGGGATCAGCAACTGTTTCCCGAAAGGGACAGCATCGATAGATTAAAGAAGTAAATGGAATTTCTCTAGATAGGTGATTACATCCTAATGGGAGCGACCCACATAGCCATGCTGCCTGCCCGATTTTTGTCAATCCCCGGTTGTAAGGCTTGAGGTTTGAATTAACAGAACAGCCCTTGCATTTTTCTCCGTCTTCATAATCCCTTCAACATAAGTTGATTCGTAACGCTTATGCCAATACGGAGTGGTTTTCAGATATTAAATCTGATCCCGGTCTCTCCATATTGACAACGGAGGTATAAAATAAATCAAAACTTTGATAATCGGTTATTTAACTATCAAAGAAACATCCATACAATCAACGGTCCTATTTCCATTTGGAAATTCTACCGATCAAGCATCAAACAATACTGGGCCCCCTTTAAATCAATTTCTGATTATATTATTATTTCAAATTCCTGTTTCCCTATCTTTCGTATCCTTTTGAAGCTCGATTTCCCTTTCGATTCTTTGAAAAGCATTTCCAATAAGTAATTTCTTTATTTGAGAAAATATCTCTTTTCCCCATTTAGAAAACATCTCTCTATATATATATTAGCGAATCCTTATTTTCTATATTCAGAAAATATGTCGCATTAATCCTGGAAAATATTTCCAAATTCTCTTTCTTAATTCCTCATTGACCAATTCATTTCATTTTCTACACGTAGAAAATATCTCTCATTTTATTGGGAAAAACATTTCAAATTCCTTTAAATTAACGCGATGTTATAAACATCGTTATTATAACTTAAAAACATTAACCAATTATTAACTAACCATAATGCTAACCAATCCTTACTATCGAACCTTAACCATTTCTTCATCAATCATGAAGTCAATCAAGTTGGGGTATAATTACCTCTCAGACCTTAACTGAACAACATTCTTAACTTCCGAATAGTCAAAACTCACAGCTTCATCGGTTACGTGACTTTTGGATTCAATCTAAGAACACACTTCTTTTACAGAAAAATATTGATTATAACGGTAGCGAAATATTTGATTTATAAAACATTTCTTTCAATGACAGCGTTAAAATCGCTGTTTAGCTTTTATTATAATAGCAACATTAAAATCGCTGTTAAAAACATTTGTGATAACAGTAGCATTATAATCGCTATTTAGATTTACAAAAACATATATTATAACAATAGCTCTATAATCGCTATTTAGATTTACAAAACAAATATCATAACAACAGCGCTATAATCACTGTTTTAAATAAAGTACCGTGTGCGATGCACACGCCTCTGTTGTTCATTTATAAACTCTGTTTATTTTAAACAATTCAAGTTCTCTTTTAAATGTATTTTCAAGCTATACGTTCTTTAACTTCTGAAATTAACTTAATTTGATTTCTATAAATCCCTTTTATATATATTTGCCAACTTCTTGCTTTAAACTATTATTCTTTTAACCATAAATGTATTCCTTTTATACATATAATCAAACCAATTTGATTTTTACTTGAAAGTAATATCTTAACCCCATTCTACTTATAACTGCTATTCAGAATTTTTCCATACTAATCTCATTCTTTTATTCTAAGCATTTAAAACCTTTCTTTAAACTTTCCTCTATAATTTTCTAAATTCAAATCCATTTCCAAATATTGGTTTCAAAACCGATATTCACTTCCTAATATACGTTTATATTTGAACTTATATTTTTAATTTATCCAATGATTAACAATCCACTTAATTTATATTTTTATTTATAACATTTTCTTGATTTATCCAATTTGAACAGATTTCTGTTTTCAACTCAATTAAAAAGAAATTATTTCTAATTTGGAAATAAACTCCGTTTTTAAATTCAAATTTCCTTTTTCACATTCGATGATATTTTACGGTATCTAAAATACCAGGTTCCTAGGGCCAGGGTAAACCAAACACATATATTCAACCATGGATTATATAGCATAACATATATCACAATCAAATAAAAACAGTAAATAAAATGTTGAGGAACCCAGTTGGATCCCTCCAACCTGTTTACCTGCATCCACAGATGTCAATCAACATTTATTTCATATACAGATGAGATATCATAGTAAATAGAATAAATACGTTCTAACTATATCAACCAGTTTTTGTCAACCATTTATCCAGACAGCCATCACACAGTATAAAATAAATTTAAAACTCGTTTATATAAAAATATAAACGAGGTAGATTTAGTGAGTTTACTCACCTTGGTTCGTCTCATTTAAAATCAAATAGATATTTGATTTTATCACAAACTTCCGGTAGCCCCGTCTTCAGCCATATTAGTGCCATAATATAGACCTCGTCATTACGACTCCAATGGAACCTATTTGGTTTAATTCGGTTCATGAATGACAATGTCACATGAGTTACAACGCTTAATTTGAATTCAATTAACTTAAATTTTTATTAACAATTTTATTAAAGTTGATTACCATCATTTGTTTATTTAATTTCCCCTTCATCGTGTTTTTAACCATGTTGTTCCTCTTCATACGATTTTCTTTTCTCGTCCTTCATGAAACCGAGGGTTGACCAATCTTTGACCTCCCACTGACTCGCCCAAAATCAACTAACCAAACTCCCAACCGTTTAAAATCATAAATGTGACGATCCCAAAACCCCGTGACACGGTGTTAAGGATAATCATTTGAATATAACACATTAATCATCATTAGCAGATCACAGATAATAGCATAAACAGAAAATAGAATAATTTACACACATATGACAGCGGAATCATATAGATATCATCACATCAGAGAAGCACAGTACAGGATACAACTTAGTGCATAATGATACATAGTCAGTCACCATCGCCTGAGGCGGAATCATACATAAAGAGTACACAAAATAAATATCAGTCTACATCGCCAATGGCGGAATCATAATATAGATACAATAATGGCGGAGAAAATCCAAGTCAGCACGGTGTAGTCAAGCCTCGCCATGAGCCAAAAGTGCGTCAGAAACCTGTAACTAGGCTGCCCGTGTGAAAATGAGGGCACCCGAGTTTGCAAGGTGAAACAAACTACGAGTCAGTCATGGGACTGGTATGAGAAATCTACTTAACTTATTAACAACAATAATAAGGCAAATCAAAGGACCATGCCACTTTCGTGGAACGGGTTTACTCCAATGAGTGCTAGTGCATGAAATAAAGTAAATGATCAAATCATCGCAATGCTTTTTATAAAATGAAGCCATTATAAGACTCAGGTCCCATCACACAATGCAACGCAAGCCGGAGGATAGAGTTTTACCTTATAATGGCCAAAAATGCTTCATACGTATAAAACAAAAGTGTTTGATATTATTACTAGTGCATATATGTTTTAAAAGCAAATTCCATCATAAATATCAATCCTAGACGGCATGGGTACCATATATCATGTCGCCATACTAGTAATACAATCACATTCGCATATTTCGTATTGGAAATTGGATTCCTTCATGACTCGAGGCAAGAGGCAAGCTCCTCTCCGATTCGAGACACTCTAGCAAATGTCCCAGGACCCCACTATGATCCTTGGATCTTCAGGGTCGGTCCTCTCTTAATTTTGAGGATTAATTATTCCTGAACACACGTTTCCCGGTCCTTACAGACCTATATCGAGGCGCCTCGCATTCCAACAACCACACAGGTGAAAAGTATATATAATGTCAGGGCTGGTAGGTCACTGACACCACCTTAGCTAGAAAGAAACGTCGTGCTCTCCCTGTAGTCACTCTCCCGTTTTTGACTCATACCGAGGTGTGAGGCTCGCGAATTCACGTTATACACAAAGCTACGTCACACAGACCATGCTTTGATCATCAACCACAAGACTTTGCTTTGCAACAGAAGCCTTGATCATATGCCACTTAGGCGTGCCACACAGGCAATCCACTCCATGCGACTGATTTCTATCAATACATAACCTCTGAGCTCGTACGTCTCAGAGAAGGGCGTTAAGCAAGAGAATAAATTCTCCGCCGCCAAACAGATATATATTTAACAGAGATCAATCAGCATAGAACAAAATCCAATGTCAGACACACAGTCCATTTACAAGTCCGTTCTGGGTCTGAACGAAACCGGAGGCACCAATTCCTCGCATATCCGTACAATCAACAGTATGTTTGGACGGCTACTACTTCAGTTCCTTCATGGTAGCTACTCCAATCACGAGCAGCAGTAGCGCCCATCCATCCAATGTGAAGATCGTTGGTCTTCAACCGTCTTTGACTCTTCGACTTCTCAACGTCGATCGATTATTTGAAATGAGATGATCTCGGCCTTTTCAAATAATCCACGTATATTTAGATTTTCAAATCAATTTATCACATGGTTGGACAATTCAACATTCACATTTCAGTTCTTTAGTTATAATTCTCATGTTAAATACATTCAACCATCACATATCAAGCAAACACAACGAAATTAGTTTATTTCCACTCTATATCGTCTATAGTATTTTATAACGATATATCGCCATTTTTATTTAATTAAAAACGGCCATATTTAATTAAACGACGTTTCAGGTCGTGCCGATACACTGGCGCTGTTTTTCACTAAATTTGTTTTACACTTATCTGAAAATCTAACCGTTGGATCTTCACAAATTTTATATCATTAGGAAGGTCATTTCAAAACGAATCCAATGGTTTCAGTTTTGGGAAAATCCGACGGTCGGATTTTCCACACTAGTCATTTGAAGTTACGATTTCAATTTACGAACTGCAGCGTCGTTATTCGATTTAATTTAATTATATATATATATATAATCGTTTCTGGCGCTATTTTTCTTCAGATTTGAATTAAATATTCCAGACAATCCAACCGTCAGATCTTCACAAAGTTGGTGACGTTGGAAAGATATTTCCAAGGCGAACCCAACGGTTGCGGTTTCGGGAAAATCCAATGGTCGGATTTCCCGCACTAGTCGTTTGAAATCACGGTTTCAAAACACGAACTACACGGCCACGTTTCGTTTTAATTTTATTTATATTTATATATTTATATAAATATAGTTCATTCAAAAATTCCTATATCGTTTCCACTTCAATTATTTCACTAACGCCTTTAAATTTTGGAAAATTTCGCCATAACCACCTTTGTACGGGAGGGGCTGGGAAAATTCCCAAATAGCCACACAGGCGTCTCATGTCAAAAAGAAAAAGAAAAAGCCAAGCGGCTAGCCAACAGGCTCATAAAATCATCACCCAAACAAAACAGTAAATGTGTACCTATTTGTCGGGCACAAAATTTTATTCCTCTTCTCTAGCCCCTTTGCTATAACATGTTCAATAAATATGCATGTACATATATACAATTTTTATCACTTATCATTTTCCATTCAACTTCATATTTGATTTACTTTGGTTTAAAAACACCATTCATTCTAATGTTGCATGCATAGGCTAAAATCACATCATTAGCTAATTAATGTATATTTCAACTCATGCATATTTATTTGAACAAGTGGCTATTTTTAACACTTCACATTTCAAAGATGATAATTTTGGCGAACTAAAATAGATTTCAACACATGACTATTTTATTTAGTTCCTATGCATGTTAAAAATAATATTTCAACGTCCGCATATCTTTAGCATATCACATATATGATAAAAATGATATTTTTATCATTTAAAATATTTATTCGACAAATGAATGTTTCAACACTTCATAGTTTCAATAAAAATGTAATTTTTATTGCTCGATCTTTTTATTCAACACATGAACTTTTCCACTACACACACTTCTCAACACATGAGCATTTCCACACATGGATATTTTATTTATGTTGTTCATATAAGAAAGATGGAATTTTTATTGTTGAAACTATTTATATATAAGGCGAATATTTTACATACTTCATATATATTATAAAAATGTGATTTTTATTGTTTAAACACTTCATTCATTCACACATGAATTTAATTTTCACACATCACTTTTCAACACATGAACATTTCCACACATGGATATAGTTTCAACATATGGCTATAATTTCAACGCATGAAGATAATTTCAACATATGAAAATAATTCTAACACATAAAGATTATTCAAAATTTCGGCAGCATAACGGCAGGGTAGTTAAAACCGGCACCGTCCCTAGTACGGCTCCTCGCTCTACCTTAAAACCTCGCGGTTTTTGACAATGGGGATTCATGCATCTAATTCGCACGCAGGCGGCATGTTTTATTTTTATTTCTACAAATATTTCCAATTCATTTCAATCACCAATGGGTATTTTTCAACCACAACCAAACAATATCAACCACAAACAATTATTCAACCATTCGTATTTTTCATCCAATATTTCACACCAATTCACAACAATAAGTATCGTCCATGGTTTGTGGACAAGGGGAGTATATATACATACATATATATATATATATACTTATATATATTATTGCTGTATTTCACTTGCATTTCAACACATATATCAATTATTCTATGCATGTATAATTCATACTTCGCTTATATAGCTTACACCACGCATGTACATGAGGTATACAACACGTGTGTAATTTATATTTCGCTTATATAATTTATACGCGACATTTTCCATTCAAATTCATTTAATTTAGATTTCTCACATTGGTTTGCGGAGTGCTAAAAATCGTAGATGACTCAGAAAAATCCGCGGCTTCTTCTATGTGGTAGAGAGCTTCCTTGCGGTCCCGATGTTTCCTGTTTCATCGAATTTCGTCAACACACTAAAAAGATATGATTTTTCAAAGTTCAAACATCAAAAAGGACTCACCTTTCACGATGGTTCAAAACTAGGAATTCGATTTGCACTCAAACCGTGAAGCGATGCGAGGATCGGGCTACACGACGTCGAAGAGGGAGGTGCAGGCTTCTCGGCGCCGGCGGTGGGGTCCCCTGCGGCGGCCTGAGGCGAGCTCGGCGGCGGTCCAAAGGCGATGTCTTTGTGGAGGTGGTTCGCACGATTTACACAACGATAAAATCCAATACAGGTATGGATTTGTAGAGGAAGGAACGAGCTTCGAAATGGATCCAAGAACGCTCGATTTCGTTGAGAATCGGAAGAGAAATCGAAGAGAGAAGTTTGGGAGCAATTTCCGCCGTGCGCGCCTGATGATCGGGGAGAGAGAAAGTGATTTGGGGGAATGTGATTGGCCAGGTTTATTTTTATATATATTTAATTTCAAAAATCCGAAAATACCCCTTGCCTCATACGAACCCCAATCCAAACCCAACGACTGTCGTCCCTAGTTAAATACCCCCATTCCGAACACAATGGGGTATGTTTCGTTGGCCAATTCGACTGTTACAGTCAGTTATTCTTCAAATTAAAGTATA
Organism: Allium sativum; assembly: GCA_030737875.1. Lineage (NCBI taxonomy): Eukaryota > Viridiplantae > Streptophyta > Magnoliopsida > Asparagales > Amaryllidaceae > Allium > Allium sativum. The sequence goes on from CM060916.1 coordinate 978,314,419, forward strand.
AAACATTTAATTTTAACTTTGAACGAACATTTCAATTTGCCAGGGCCACAAACTGATTCGGAAAATTCCAGAAAAATAAATCTAGCTATGTTTTGACGCTACGGTCCCAACAAAACTAGTTTCGTCGAATTCTGAGATTGTTTGAAAAATGGCCATTTTCTGGTCGATCCAATTTAACAAAAATTGACCAAACACATTTTCTTTTGCCACACTCACATATTAGCTTCAAAAATTATGAAATTTGAAACCTAGCAATAATTTGACATCCCGGACCCAACAAAAGTGGTTTCGTCGAATTCTGAGGTCGTTTGCAAAATATCAATTTTCCTCGGCTATATATTCTATATAGCGACCTTTCTGAAAATTCAATCGGCCATAACTTTTGATCCCCGTTATGAAACTTCAATTTTTCAGATTCGTTAGAGAGGTATTGATAAACATATTTAAATATTTTTGGTTTCGCTAAAATCCGTTATATTTTCCACCCTGCACAGTCAGTCAAAGTTTGAGTTCAAATTTTCAAACTGACTCACTATTTCTAATTCACTATTTTATTGAAATATTCTATTTCAATTGTTCAAATTCCTTTGAAATCACCAATTTAAAAAATTTAATTTGGCTCGTATTTTCCGGGTTATTACAATCTCCCCCACTTAAAACTTTTCGTCCTCGAAAAGGAAACAACAGTAAAGTAGGAAACAAAATGTAAATGCAAAGTATTGTAAAGGTACCTTGCACCGGAGTTAGTCAGAGATATCCTCTCTGCATTTGGGGTAAGCTTGCTTAATGCTTTCCTCAGTCTCCCAAGTACAGTCTCTAGGATCACTACTCCACTGCACTTTAACTAAATGAACCTTTTTGCTTCTTAGTTCTCTAGTTTCTTTGCCAACAATCTTTAATGGCTCTCTTCTGACTTCTAATTCTGGAGTTATGTCTATATCTTGTTGCGCTGCTTCTTCTACCACAAGATCTGGATCATGCACATGTATTCTAAGTTGAGATACGTGAAACACTTCGTGCACTCCAGGCAACCAATCTGGTAATTGAACCCTATAAGCAAGAGTTCCAATTCGTTCGAGTATAGGAAAGGGACCAATAAATCTCGGTGCCAACTTCCCCATTTTGCCAAATCCGATTACTCCTCTCATCGGAGAAACTTTCAAATAAATATGATCACCAATAGCAAATGTCAAATCTCTTCTTCTAGAATCTGCATAACTTTTCTGTCGACTTTGCGCGGTTCTCAATCGCTTTTTGATGAAGTCGACTTTATCAGATGCTTCTCTAATCATATCGGGTCCTGACACAAGTTTATTGCCAGGTTCTACCCAACATGTTGGAGATCTGCACGGTCTGCCATATAATGCTTCAAATGGCGACATTCCCAAACTTGCTTGATAGCTATTGTTATATGAGAATTCTGCCAAATGCAAGTGATCTTCCCACGACCCACCAAAATCAATTATACAAGCCCGCAATAAATCTTCTAGAATTCTATTCACCCGCTCAGTTTGGCCATCTGTTTGAGGGTGATAAGCGGTGCTCATATTCAGTTTCGTTCCCAATTCTGTCTAGAAAGCCTCCCAGAATTTGCTAGCAAATATCGGGTCTCTATCACTGACTATGCTGATGGGAATTCCATGCAGCTTAACGATTTCTCTGAAATATATCTATGCTAGACTTTGAGCGGTTCTATTGGATCTGACAGGTATAAAATGGGCAGTCTTCGTGAAGCGATCTACGATTACCCAAATGCTGTCATTACCTTTCCTGGTTCGCGGCAAGCCATCTATGAAATCCATGGAAATCTGTTCCCATTTCCAACTTGGGACTTCCAACGGTTGCAACAGTCCAGCTAGTTTCTGTTGGTCGCTCTTGACCAATTGACAAGTAGGGCATCTGCTAACATACAAAGAAATATCCCTCTTCATTGCCCTCCACCAGAAAGTGCGTTTGATATCGTGGTACATTTTACTCACCCCAGGATGGATGCAAAATTTGGATTTATGGCATTCGTCTAGCACTTCTCTTTTGAGCTCAGGGATGTTGGGAACACATATTCTCCCATTCAGTCTGAGAACTTCTTCTTTATCTACTTGAAAACTTGAGGGCTCTCCCTTCTGGATTCTCCCTCTGATCCTTTGAATGAAATAATCATTCCTCTGGAGAGCACATATCTTATCAATCAAGCCAGGTGTAATTATAAGATTGGCAATGATTGCGGTTTTTCTACTAAGTGCATCCGCTACTACGTTAGCCTTCCCCGGCGTATACAGGATATCAAGATCATATGCTGCAAGAAATTCTAGCCAACGCTGCTGTCTCAAATTCAGATCTTTCTGGGTGTATAAATACTTCAATGATTGATGATCTGTGTACAGTATAAATTTCTCGCCCAATAAATAATGCCTCCAGATTTTCAAAGCAAAAACGATGGCTAGCAACTCAAGATCATGAGTCACATAATTCTTCTCATGCGGTTTCAGTTGGCGGCTTGCATAGGCGACTACTTGGCCTCTTCGCATTAACACTGCACCAAGACCTCTAATAGAAGCATCTGTCCAAACCGTTAAATCCTGATTGCCATCAATAATGGTTAACACTGGAGCGGTGGTCAGTTTCGATTTCAATTCCTGGAAAGCTTCTTCACAGTCAGAAGTCCACTTAAATTTCTCATGCTTCTTCGTGAGCTTCGTTAACGGACCGGATATCTTCGATAATCCTTAACGAACTTTCGATAATAACTAGCCAACCCCATAAAACTTCTAACTTCTGTGGGAGTAGTGGGTTGTTTCCAGTCTTGAATCGTTGTTATTTTGCTTGGGTCAACAGAAATCCCTTTCTCTGACACGACATGGCCAAGAAACTTCACTTCTTCTTGCCAGAAAACACATTTAGAGAATTTGGCTTTGAAGACGTTCTTTCTTAGAATCTCCAATACTTGTTCTAAGTGTTTTTCATGCTCGAGTTTTGATTTGGAGTAGATTAAAATATCATCGATGAATACGAGGACAAATTTATTCAGAACTCCCCTGAACATTCTATTCATTAGATCGACAAAGTATGATGGAGCATTGCACAGGCCGAACGGCATTACTAACCATTCATAAAATATGTCTGGACCTCTGAAAGCTGTCAAAGGAACACACTCTTCTGCTATTCTCAATTGATGAAAACCTGTAGCCAGGTCCATTCGGGAAAATACTTTCGCCCCATTCAATTGGTCTAGCAAATCATCAATGCGGGGTAATGGATACTTATTTTTGAGCGTCTGTTTGTTGAGGTCTCGGTAATCAACACATAATCGAAGAGTACCGTCTGACTTTGGGACAAACACAACAGCTGCACTCCAATTAGAAAATCTAGGTCTGATTAGACCCTTCCACAACAGTTGACGAGTTTGATCGCCTAATTCTTCTTTTTCCTTCGGAGTCATTCTGCGAATTGGATGTACCACTGGTCTGGCATTGGGAATTAGATCGATTCGGAATTCTATTTCTCTTTGCGGAGGTAAGTTTTCAACTTCTTCAAACACATCCGCATAGTTTCTAACAATCGGAATCTTTTCCAAGGAAGTGGGGATAAGTTCTAATGCCGACCAAAATTCTTCTCTATTTGGATTCGAACCATGACAGGGTACCGTAATATATCCAAGCTTCGTTCGAATTTTAACGATTCTTTCCACACAATTCACTTCGGCTTCGTATTTCGTTAACCATTCTAACCCAAGGATAACGTCGAATTCGGGAAAATCCGTAACGATTAAATTAATGGGAAATTTGTAGGAAGAATAAGAGATTGGAACTCTACAACATGAACTGAGAGTAATAGAACCCCCTATCGGGTTATGAACTTCCACCGATTATTTAAGCTTCCTCTGTTTTAACTTTAATTTGTGCACTGTGTTATTAGCAATAAAACTACGCGACGCACCCGTGTCAAACAATACAGAAACAGGAATATTTTTAATTGTTAGGGTACCTCCCAAAACATTGGGTTTACCTGCTCCGTCGGAAGCAACTGGCGGGCTCGACCCGTCATACACGTGAGCTAATGTGGCCTTCTTCAGCAAAGGACAGTCTTTGACTAGATGATTGGTCTTGCGACAATTAAAGCAGGAGCGAGGGTTTTGAGAACCTTGGCTTGAACCTTGTGAATTTGTCTTCTGCCTCTTCGGGGCTGTGCACACATTAGAGTAATGCCCCCACTTTGCCACAGTTAAAGCAGCTTCCTCTTGGCGGCTTTCCTGTCTGAGGTTTTTAAGATGCTGCTTGGCTTGACTCAGCTTGATTCGCAGCAGGCTTGCGTTTGTTCCCGGCTTGGCTTCTAGCGTGATCCTGCTCCAGATGCCTATGATCTAGGTCTTCGTAGTTGCATGTCATTTCCACCAGTTCGTTAAATTCCAACTTGACATGGGCCATGGCTCTATCATGATACTGTCGCCTTAGCCCAAGGATAAACCTTTTATTTTTGGACTTTGCAGTGGCGACGACCTCCGGAGCATAGGGCGACAACAGTGTAAATTTATTCAGATAATCCTGCACGGAAAGATCCCCCTGCTGGAGGTTGGCGAAGTCATCGTGCATTCGTTCTAGTGCTTGTTCCGGGACATATTTCTCCTTGAAGAGTTCTTTGAATCCATTCCATGTTCTTCCAGCTTCTCTATTCCCGGCGGTGAGAGATTCCCACCATAGTTCAGCTTGTTCCTGCATAAGCCAGGCGCCCATAATAGCTTTATCTTGTTCTCCAAGCCTTAGGCCTTCAAGAATTTTCTCGCATGTTTTGAGCCATGCAAGGGCCTCTATTACTGTGCCAGTTCCCGAGAAGGTCTTGCCTCCTAAGTTTTTGTATCTCTTAACTACACGGTCTAGCTCGAAGTATTGAGCGGCCGGAGGTTGTATCAAAGGTCCTCCTTCAATTGGAGCTTCTCCCCGCCCTCTGCCTCGGCCGGCACGGCCTCCTCTAGCGGCGGCTGCTCTGGTTGCCATTTTTCAAATTCTGTATAAGCAAGAAAAGAGTCAGCTAACAGAAACGATAAGTTATTGCATAGTTAAGCAGAAAATTTACGAAAAGATAATGATGGACTGATCAATTTGTTTTTGCTATTCTGCTCGGCTCATTCTAGGACTTTACTAGTCCTATCTCTAATGAGCGACTCGCCTTAGAATACTACTGATTCTATTTTGACGAAGTGTTTAATGTGTTATACTCCAGAACTAAGGTTAACCAAAGCTCTGATACCAGCTGTGATGATCCCAAAACCCCGTGACACGGTGTTAAGGATAATCATTGGAATATAACACATTAATCATCATTAGTAGATCACAGATAATAGCATAAACAGAAAATAGAATAATTTACACACATATGACAGCGGAATCATATAGATATCATCACATCATAGAAGCACAGTACAGGATACAACTTAGTGCATAATGATACATAGTCAGTCACCATCGCCTGAGGCGGAATCATACATAAAGAGTACACAAAATAAATATCAGTCTACATCGCCAATGGCGGAATCATAATATAGATACAATAATGGCGGAGAAAATCCAAGTCAGCACGGTGTAGTCAAGCCTCGCCATGAGCCAAAAGTGCGTCAGAAACCTGTAACTAGGCTGCCCGTGTGAAAATGAGGGCACCCGAGTTTGCAAGGTGAAACAAACTACGAGTCAGTCATGGGACTGGTATGAGAAATCTACTTAACTTATTAACAACAATAATAAGGCAAATCAAAGGACCACGCCACTTTCGCGGAACGGGTTTACTCCAATGAGTGCTAGTGCATGAAATAAAGTAAATGATCAAATCATCGCAATGCTTTTTATAAAATGAAGCCATAATAAGACTCAGGTCCCATCACACAATGCAACGCAAGCCGGAGGATAGAGTTTTATCTTATAATGGCCAAAAATGCTTCATACGTATAAAACAAAAGTGTTTGATATTATTACTAGTGCATATATGTTTTAAAAGCAAATTCCATCATAAATATCAATCCTAGACGGCATGGGTACCATATATCATGTCGCCATACTAGTAATACAATCACATTCGCATATTTCGTATTGGAAATTGGATTCCTTCATGAGTCGAGGCAAGGGGCAAGCTCCTCTCCGATTCGAGACACTCTAGCAAATGTCCTAGGACCCCACTATGATCCTTGGATCTTCAGGGCCGGTCCTCTCTTACTTTTGAGGATTAATTATTCCTGAACACACGTTTCCCGGTCCTTACAGACCTATATCGAGGCGCCTCGCATTCCAACAACCACACAGGTGAAAAGTATATATAATGTCAGGGCTGGTAGGTCACTGACACCACCTTAGCTAGAAAGAAACGTCGTGCTCTCCCTGTAGTCACTCTCCCGTTTTTGACTCATACCGAGGTGTGAGGCTCGCGAATTCACGTTATACACAAAGCTACGTCACACAGACCATGCTTTGATCATCAACCACAAGACTTTGCTTTGCAACAGAAGCCTTGATCATATGCCACTTAGGCGTGCCACACAGGCAATCCACTCCATGCGACTGATTTCTATCAATACATAACCTCTGAGCTCGTACGTCTCAGAGAAGGGCGTTAAGCAAGAGAATAAATTCTCCGCCGCCAAACAGATATATATTTAACAAAGATCAATCAGCACAGAACAAAATCCAATGTCAGACACACAGTCCATTTACAAGTCCGTTCTGGGTCTGAACGAAACCGGAGGCACCAATTCCTCGCATATCCGTACAATCAACAGTATGTTTGGACGGCTATTACTTCAGTTCCTTCATGGTTGCTACTCCAATCATGAGCATCAGTAGCGCCCATCCATCCAATGTGAAGATCGTCGGTCTTCAACCGTCTTCGACTCTTCGACTTCTCAACGTCGATCGATTATTTGAAATGAGATGATCTCGGCCTTTTCAAATAATCCACGTATATTTAGATTTTCAAATCAATTTATCACATGGTTGGACAATTCAACATTCACATTTCAGTTCTTTAGTTATAATTCTCATGTTAAAAACATTCAACCATCACATATCAAGCAAACACAACGAAATTGGTTTATTTCCACTCTATATCGTCTATAGTATTTTATAACGATATATCGCCATTTTTATTTAATTAAAAACCGCCATATTTAATTAAACGACGTTTCAGGTCGTGCCGATGCACTGGCGCTATTTTTTTAACTAAATTTGTTTTACACTTATCTGAAAATCTAACCGTTGGATCTTCACAAATTTTATATCATTAGGAAGGTCATTTCAAAACGAATCCAACGGTTTCAGTTTTGGGAAAATCCGACGGTCGGATTTTCCACACTAGTCATTTGAAGTTACGATTTCAATTTACGAACTGCAGCGTCGTTATTCGATTTAATTTAATTATATATATATATATATATATATATATAATCGTTTTTGGCGCTGTTTTTCTTCAGATTTGAATTAAACATTCCAGACAATCCAACCGTCGGATCTTCACAAAGTTGGTGCCGTTGGAAAGATATTTCCAAGGCGAACCCAACGGTTGCGGTTTCGGGAAAATCCAATGGTCGGATTTCCCGCACTAGTCGTTTGAAATCACGGTTTCAAAACACGAACTGCACGGCCACGTTTCGTTTTAATTTTATTTATATTTATATAAATATAGTTCATTCAAAAATTCCTATATCGTTTCCACTTCAATTATTTCACTAACGCCTTTAAATTTTGGAAAATTTCGCCATAACCACCTTTGTACGGGAGGGGCTGGGAAAATTCTCAAATAGCCACACGGGCGTCTCATGTCAAAAAGAAAAAGAAAAAGCAAAGCGGTTAGCCAACAGGCTCATAAAATCATCACCCAAACAAAACAGTAAATGTGTACCTATTTGTCGGGCACAAAATTTTATTCCTCTTCTCTAGCCCCTTTGCTATAACCTGTTCAATAAATATGCATGTACATATATACAATTTTTATCACTTATCATTTTCCATTCAACTTCATATTTGATTTACTTTGGTTTAAAAACACCATTCATTCTAATGTTGCATGCATAGGCTAAAATTACATCATTAGCTAATTAATGTATATTTCAACTCATGCATATTTATTTGAACAAGTGGCTATTTTTAACACTTCACATTTCAAAGATGATAATTTTGGCGAACTAAAATAGAATTCAACACATGACTATTTTATTTAGTTCCTATGCATGTTAAAAATAATATTTCAACGTCCGCATATCTTTAGCATATCACATATATGATAAAAATGATATTTTTATCATTTAAAATATTTATTCGACAAATGAATGTTTTCAACACTTCATAGTTTCAATAAAAATGTAATTTTTATTGCTCGATCTTTTTATTCAACACATGAACTTTTCCACTACACACACTTTTCAACACATGAGCATTTCCACACATGGATATTTTATTTATGTTGTTCATATAAGAAAGATGGAATTTTTATTGTTGAAACTATTTATATATAAGGCGAATATTTTACATACTTCATATATATTATAAAAATGTGATTTTTATTGTTTAAACACTTCATTCATTCACACATGAATTTAATTTTCACGCATCACTTTTCAACACATGAACATTTCCACACATGGATATAGTTTCAACATATGGCTATAATTTCAACGCATGAAGATAATTTCAACATATGAAAATAATTCTAACACATAAAGATTATTCAAAATTTCGGCAGCATAACGGCAGCGTAGTTAAAACCGACACCGTCCCTAGTACGGCTCCTCGCTCTACCTTAAAACCTCGCGGTTTTTGACAATGGGGATTCATGCATCTAATTCGCACGCAGGCGGCATGTTTTATTTTTATTTCCACAAATATTTCCAATTCATTTCAATCACCAATGGGTATTTTTCAACCACAACCAAACAATATCAACCACAAACAATTATTCAACCATTCGTATTTTTCATCCAATATTTCACACCAATTCACAACAATAAGTATCGTCCATGGTTTGTGGACGAGGGGAGTATATATATATTATTGCTATATTTCACTTGCATTTCAACACATATATCAATTATTCTATGCATGTATAATTCATACTTCGCTTATATAGCTTACACCATGCATGTACATGAGGTATACAACACGTGTGTAATTTATATTTCGCTTATATAATTTATACACGACATTTTCCATTCAAATTCATTTAATTTAGATTTCTCACATTGGTTTGCGGAGTGCTAAAAATCGTAGATGACTCAGAAAAATCCGCGGCTTCTTCTGGTAGAGAGCTTCCTTGCGGTCCCGATGTTTCCTGTTTCATCGAATTTCGTCAACACACTAAAAAGATATGATTTTTCAAAGTTCAAACATCAAAAAGGACTCACCTTTCACGATGGTTCAAAACTAGGTCTTTGATTTGCACTCAAACCGTGAAGCGATGCGAGGATCGGGCTACACGACGTCGAAGAGGGAGGTGCAGGCTTCTCGGCGCCGGCGGTGGGGTCCCCTGTGGCGGCCTGAGGCGAGCTCGGCGGCGGTCCAAAGACGCTGCCTTTGTGGAGGTGGTTCGCACGATTTACACAACGATAAAATCCAATACAGGTATGGATTTGTAAAGGAAGGAACGAGCTTCGAAATGGATCCAAGAACGCTCGATTTCGTTGATAATCGGAAGAGAAATCGAAGAGAGAAGTTTGGGAGCAATTTCCGCCGTGCGCGCCTGATGATCGGGGAGAGAGAAAGTGATTTGGGGGAATGTGATTGGCCAGGTTTATTTTTATATATATTTAATTTCAAAAATCCGAAAATACCCCTTGCCTCATACGAACCCCAATCCAAACCCAACGACTGTCGTCCCTTGCTAAATACCCCCATTCCGAACACAATGGGATATGTTTCGTTGGCCGATTTGACTGTTACAGTCAGTTATTCTTCAAATTAATGTATAAAACATTTAATTTTAACTTTGAACGCACATTTCAATTTGCCAGGGCCACAAACTGATTCGGAAAATTCCAGAAAAATAAATCTAGCTATGTTTTGACGCTACGGTCCCAACAAAACTAGTTTCGTCGAATTCTGAGATCGTTTGAAAAATGGCCATTTTCTGGTCGATCCAATTTAACAGAAATTGACCAAACACATTTTCTTTTGCCACGCTCACATATTAGCTTCAAAAATTATGAAATTTGAAACCTAGCAATAATTTGACATCCCGGACCCAACAAAAGTGGTTTCGTCGAATTCCGAGGTCATTTGCAAAATATCAATTTTCCTCGGCTATATATTATATATAGCGACCTTTCTGAAAATTCAATCGGCCATAACTTTTGATTCCCATTATGAAACTTCGATTTTTCAGATTCGTTAGAGAGGTATTGATAAACAGATTTAAATATTTTTGGTTTCGCTAAAATCCGTTATATTTTCCACCCTGCACAGTCAGTCAAAGTTTGAGTTCAAATTTTCAAACTGACTCACTATTTCTAATTCACTATTTTATTGAAATATTCTATTTCAATTGTTCAAATTCCTTTGAAATCACCAATTTAAAATTTTTAAATTGGCTCGTATTTTCCACGTTATTACAATAAATGTGATTAATCCACTAACCTTTCATCACCTTATTGCAGACCACAGTCCTTGATCCAAATACTCAACCTCAACTACTATCACGACCAACAACCCTTCACTCAACATCTACAGCAATCCGTTCATTTCCCCTCAAGCAAATCCAGACTTCACCACTCCACATATACAAACAATTCTACCAGCTTACCATTGTGATATTCTTCGCAGGTCTTTATTCGTTTTGTATGTCCTCACTGCAACTCCTTTATCTAACACAATACAGTTCCTCCCCCTTCATATTTCTCAAGTCCTTGTCCTTTTACACCCATCCCTCCTTCAACTAACAACTAACCCGCATGGATCCACACCCTCCACTTAATTATCATCCCTATCTCCTTCACGTTCACTCACCCTCTAAGAGCCCGTGGCGTTCGAGCTCAGTAAAGCGAGCACAGGGATGGAGAGCTGTCTCATAGGTTTTTCAGGGATTTTTATTTTGTGGATTTTCGTTTCCATTTTGATTTTAAATGGCTTCAGCCGTAAACATTGGGTTTTGTTTATGAGAACTGAGGAGAAGGTGCACGGTATTTAAAGGGGGAGACAGCTTGCCATGCACGATTTCAAGTGGCTTGGCTTCCACGGTTCTTTCTTTTATATATATATATATATATATATATATAATTGTTCAAACTGCCAGTACTGAACGTATATTGTAAAGATCTTGTTTCGAAATGTGCTGAGATTGTCCAAGATATGTACATATTTCCACGAGATATGAAATGAGATTTTTCAAAGATTTTGCATGTGCTATCGTACATTAATTTTCAACGAAGAGTAATGCCAACCCAATTTGTCAAGCTATCGTTTCCACTGAGCACACACAATCTAGGCGCTGAGATTTCTTCTGATTTAGCTGGAACATTCAGCTAAAATGATATGCCAAGATTTTTCGGGCGCTGATCACCCTGATTTTTCGCAGTGCTGAACAAAATATTTGTATAAGTTTTCTCCATATATTTTGCCAGCCTTTTAGATTTGGATAGATTTTCGAAAGTGACATTAGATTTCGAATAATTAAAGTTTTCGCTAAGAGCACGGCAACTCCTGTCGAGATTTTATTTTGATATTTGAAGATCTAAAAGCGATCCTGATTCTATAATTTAATATATGATTTCAACGTTTTAATTTGTACAGACATAACAACATTCGATCAAAAAGAAGTTAGAAATTGTTCCATAACTTACTATTCGAGGATATTTGAATTTTGCAAAAGTAAAGTTTAACGGTAAGCCGTTACGAAAACTTTATTCATGTACGAACTGCTACGGACAGAATTAAGAGTACGGTCGTGTTCAACGAGGTACCACGATCCCAAAAATATAATAATATCGGTAGTTTAACTTATATTATGAAACACCAAAATATTGATATACGGTGCAAAATACTCCAAATAAAAAGTTGCGTATTTAATTAATTAAAAATTACAGTAAAATTCTAAAAATTTAATTATAACTACGCTTCAAAAGAATGTTGTCCAAATTCAAGACCGATACTCAAATATATTTAAATAACCATTATGGCCTATATACGATTTCACAGCGACTTTCTAAAAATTTGATTTGGACGTAATTAACAATATATAAGACGAAATCTCGATTTTTCACTTCCATTAGAAAGATACTGTTTAATAGATTCACACATTTCTTGTTTCACAGAAATTCGACTTATTTTGAATCCTGTATATTTAATTGAAGTTCAAAACGTTAAATTACGAACTGCCGCGACTCTACGAGCTCATTTTTAATTATATTATAAATTATATGTTCAAACTTCATTTTATAAATAAATTCGTTATAAATTCCTATATATAATTCAAATAAAATATTTAAACCAATTTAAATATTCAGAATTCAACGGCTAAAATCCGGGTCGTTACACTTGGATTCCCCTCTTTCCCCGTTGACCATCTCCTGACCTCAGCATCCAACGGTTCTGATATCCGTAATTGCAGTTTGATCAACGATCACCAAAAATTTACAAATATGTAAAATTTAATTAGAATTATTTTGTCCAAGCTTACATTTCTTTCAGCTTGCTCTCCTTGAGCAAGAATGACACGCTTATTCTTCTCTACAAGAGTTTTAGCCTGAAAAAAAACTACCGATCTCAACTTATAGAATATCCCTGCATCACAACTATACCAGAGTGTAAACCTACTGCTCGCTCAACTGTTCTTTAATGCCTTCCAAGCTTTGCTTCGCATCTTAGAGGAGATTCAACATCACCTACATGTACATTGCACTATTTTACTTACAATGGCATCAAAATAGGCATGCCAAGTATACATGAAGCACAAAAAATTCAAACACTCAAGAATGTATGAGTTGATATACTAAAACTAATGATCTCCAAAAACAAAATTCTTCATGTTTCTGAAAACTTCCATTTTGAATCCTCGCGTCATTGGCTACGTCTTGCATAATATATATTATTGTCAAATGGGAAGTTTCAGAAGTAATTAAAGCTATAAGTCCAAAGTTTTCCTTAAATACTTATAGAATTATTTATTCTATTTGCACGAAGTCTTGCAGCAGCTGCTGCTTTACCAGCAAGAGCTTTTTCTGCGACATGCTTGTGTGCTTCTGCAGTTGCTCTCTCAACTGCTGCACCTTATGCTCTTAGTTTAGCTTCATTTAAGACTTTCTCAGCTAACGATCTCTCTAATGGCTCAACAACATCAATTTCTACTTTCTCCTTGGCCTCTGCAAATGCCCTTTATCGGGCTTCAATAGTCGCCCTCTCCACTACAAGTCTTTCTGATCTCTCCTGAGCCGCACATCTTTCGTTAACAAGCCTTTCTTTTTCTTTTTTTCTTTCTCTTTTATTTCCTTCTTCTCTTTCTCTTTCTTTTTTTCTCTCCTCCTTTCCTTGCCATCTCAAGTTCTTTTTCTTTGGCCTTTTCAAATTCTGAATGTTTGTTATTAACTTCAAAATCGATATTTTAAGTTATAGCAGGATCTATGTATTTGTCGAAATCACGATAAAATATGCCAGGTTTCTTGTTGAAATTTTTAGTTGCACTGAGAAGATTTTCATTTTCAGCAGATACGTCTTGTTGATCATCCACGGAATCTTTGCTTCCATCACGATTTGGTGAACTCCGCTTATCCTCTGAACTGTAAGCCATGTTGGTAGTAGCCTTGACTTCTTCATTTTTGCTCTCGAAATATTCAAATTTCAGAAATTTCAATTCTACTGCATCTTTATTTCATAACCATCACGTGCACTACCATTATGCAAGCGATTCAAACCAATGTTCAACATTTATGCTAGGGAAGTATGCATTGACCCTGCAGCACATACTTAAAGTAAAGCAAAGGGAATTGTGTCGCCAAATTCTGAACTTGTGTCAAGTGATTTCTCTATAGAAGCCTTATCCACCAGGCTATCCTTTGGGGATAGATATTATACATTGTTAATGACAAGAAGTACTAAAACATAATATTACGATACATCTATTAGGGATTGTGGTGACTACAACACAGTGTCGAATGGATCTTAAGGCTATTCAAACACTAAAATAGAGAATTGTATTTACTATATATATTCAAGTTCAAACAGAAAGAAATAAGTAATAAAATGTAGTAAAGTAAATAACACCAGAATTTTTATACTGGTTCGGATTAACCAATCCTACATCCAGTCCTGCACTTCATCGTACAGAATTTCACTATAATGCTTGCTTTCTACGGGTGGCAAGAACACCTTTACAATCTTTATTTCACGAGTTCTCCTTATCAACATCAACAAACAATGGCAAGTAGTCGTATCTTCAATACAGATTCTTGCAGATTTGATACAATGATCCTATAGGCCTCCAATGGCAATATATCTTTGAATTCTTTGAGGAAATATGATAAAATCAGAGAGAGAATGGTATGAGTTCAAGTAAACCTCTCTGATATCGTGTGGCTTGCAAATCAATGAAGAATAGGAGTGAAAGAGAGTGGATTTGCAAGAATAATAGGATAGTATTCAATGGATTTTTGTAGAGAATATATGGAGAAGGAGTAGAAGAAAATATGAAAATATGGTGTGAAAATTTGTTTCCAGAAGCCTTTACATAGTGTTTGAAAGGATGTGTCTTTTGGTGAAACGGTCAAGGGACAAAACTTCTCAATTTGAATTTGAAAATATGGAAAACCGTTATATGTCGACGTGTCAAAAGACTTATGTCGACATATCTTGTGTTGCAAAAGACACTTATAAAAGTGTCGCGGATATTCAGCACTTCAGATTTCCATTTATTTGTGGATTTTGATAATTCGGTTGAGGTCAATGGTTGATTATCTTTAAGTATAATTGCCATGGGATCTTTAACAAGATATTCTAAGTTCAACCAACTCCTCATCACTTCAAGCACCTCTGTTCTTCAGCATTCTTCTCTAGTACGCTTTGGTATTCAATTGTTTTGATTATCATTTTATAGTTATTCTTTTGTACACTTGTTTAAATATCTCCATAATATATCTAATGTAACTGCACAACTTAAAGATATGTTAACAGTAATGTTTATATGGTTGTTGTCATCAAAATCAATACCTAGGGTATTAATGATCTCCCCCTTTTTTGATGATCAGAACTATGTAAATATTTGAGAGACAAAATATAATACTTTTTATATTTGACTTTCCCTAATTTTGTGCACTCCCCCTATCATTTTGCCTTGTATATTTATACCTTTTCTCCCCCTTTGTCATTAACAAAAAGGGTAAAAAGAATTATTTAGTTTACAGCTAGACAATATGTAGAGTCTGTATGTGCATGTAAATAAAACACAAGTGGAGAAATCAAAACATGAAATAAACTAAATAATCAGATAAGTTTCAGAGTTATCTACTTTGTTGATGCCAATAACAAATCCTTTTCATATTTATCCAAAGTTCAATAGATTCCTTGTCATATGCTTTGAGCATCGACTATTTGGTACCTAAAAAATTATAAAATATGAACACTCGTACCCTTTTTATTTCGAGGTCTATGGGGTTAAGTTTTGGGATGCCAAACCTGTGAAGAGTTTGAATACCCATTCAAAATATAATCATTAGTTAAATGAACCTTATTAATAAAATAATCCATATATTTTTCTTTTCAGTATTATCCAATCATTTTGGAACCCGTAAGTTAATGAACCTATTTGGAGGATTTAACTTTAAGTTTCTAGATTTTGGTTTGAACTTGGTGGCTTTAACAAACTTAGCACATTGAGTGCTATTTTTCTTTGATTTAGCCTGAGGGATGTAGCCAAGTCCATACTTATTCCTATTGTTTTAGATGCAGATAATAATTTCTCAAGATTATCCTTCCCTTTGTTGAATTTATCAATATCAGTTTTCATTTCATCAAAATCCTTACTACGATTAAGAATAACATTGTCTCATTTTCAAAAAAAAAAAAAAGAATGACATTGTCTAGAAATGTTATTTTCTCATTCAGCTAAGTGGTATATGACTTCATTGGAAGTCTTTCTAATTTTAATGACTCATTTCCACTTTTTAGTTTTTCAAAACTTCCATGTGTTAAATCTTTTCCATTTTTATGAGCATTAAATCTTTCAATTTCATCTTCTAGACATTGTTTTCCTTTACTCAATTTTTCATTAGATATTTTTAATCTATCTATTTCTCCCAGGCTGTTATTGTACTTTTTCCTAAGTATTTCATAATCCGGATGCATGTCATTTAAAACTTTAGTAATTTCCTTATCAAATTTCCATACCTGGTCACCCATTGCCATGAAGCATACATTGGCCTTTTCCATTTTTTGAATCACTATCACTTGATGATGTATTTGAATTATCCCATATTGCATTGAATGCTTATTTCCTCTCCTTATTGAAAGTGTTTGAAAAGTACTTCGGTTTTCTCTAGCTGGGACAGTCTCTTTTCAAATGACCAGGTTTATCACATTCGAAACATTTAACAACACATCCATTTCTGGAATTATTGTTATTAGTTTTTCGAAGTTTCTTCGTTATCCAGTACATCAAGAATTTCTTGATCTTCTTGATAATAAACTCGAGATCATCATCAATAACATCATCATTGTTGATCATAGCATTAAGTGCTAGTGATTTTTTCTCATTTCCTTGATTCTTTTTTTCTAACATGCATCTTTAGTACATAGGACATTAGATTACCAACTAATTCTTCTACTGACATAGTACAAATACCATTGTCTTCTTCGATTGCTAGAGTCTTCTGATCTCATTCACTTGGAAGTGAATTCAAGATCTTTTTGACTTGGTCTGCTTCAGTAATTTTCTTTTCTAATGATATTAAAACATGTACAATATCTTGAAATCTAGAATACATATTAGATATAGATTCATTTGGTTTCATTTAAAAAAGTTGAAACTGGTGAGTCAGCATAGATATCTTTGTCTGTTTTACTTTATTGGTGCCTTCATGTGTGACTTTCAGTATTCTCCAAATTTCATATGCAGATCTACATATAGAAACTCGATTAAATTCATTTCTATCTAAGGAGTAAAATAAAATGTTCATGGCCTTAGAATTATTAAGTGCTTGTGTCTTTTAGTGTAATGTCCATTTTGAATAATTCGGTTTGAGGCTCTATATACTCTATTTGGGTAATGTTCCAAATATCTAAATCATTAGACTACAAATAAAATTTCATCCTACAATCCTAATAAGCATAATTACTGTCATCAACTAGAGGAAGTCTAGTGGTAGATTTCCCTTTTATAAAAAATTAATAAAAGTGTTACTAGTGCCACTAGCCATTAATAACTAAAAAAACAGATTATGATAAATTTGAAAAACCTTGCTCTGATACCAATTGTTAGGGACTATGGTGACTACAACACAGTGTCGAATGGATCTTAAGGCTATTCAGACACTAAAATGGAGAAGTATATTTACTATATATATTCAAATTCAAACAAAAATAAATAAGTAATAAAATAAAATGCAATAATGTAAATAACACCAGGACTTTTATACTGGTACGGATTAACCAATCCTACATCCAATCCTCCAGTTCACCATGTAGAATTTCACTATAATCGCTTGCTTTCCACGGGTGGCAAGAACACCTTTACAATCTTGATTTCACAGGCTACAAGATACACCTTCTCCTTATCAACAACAACAAACAATGGAAAGTAGTTGTATCTTCAATACAGTTTCTTATAGATTTGGTACAATGATCCTATAGACCTCCAATGGAAATATATCTTTGATTTCTTTTAGGAAATAGGATAAAATCAAAGAGAAAATGATATGAGTTCAAGTACAACTCTCTGATATTGTATGGCTTGAAAATCAATGAAGAATAGGAGTGAAAGAAGTGGATTTGCAAGAATAATGGGATAGTATTCAGTGGATTTTTGTAAAGAATATATGGAAGAGTAGAAGAAAACGTGAAAATATGGTGTGAAAATTCGTTTCCAGGAGCCTTTAAATAGTGTTTGAAAGGATGTGTCTTTTGGTGAAAGGGTGGAGGGAAATAATTTCTCAATTTGAGTTTGAAAGTCTGGAAAACCGTTATATACCAACATGTAAAAAGATGTATGTCGACATATCTTGTGTTGCAAAAGACACTTATAAGTGTCGCAAATATTCAACACTTCAGATTTCCTTATATTTTGGATTTTGGTGATTCGGTTGAGGTCAATGGTTAATTATCTTCAAGTATAATTGTTATGGGATCTTTAACAAGATATTCTAAGGTTTAACCAACTCCTCATCACTTCAAACACCTCTGTTCTTCAACATTCTTCTATAATACGCTTTGGTCTTTAATTGTTCTGATTATCCTTCTTCTATAATTATTCTTTTGTATTCTTGTTTAAATATCTCCATAATATATCTAATGTAACTGCACAACTCAAAGATTTGTTAGTTGTAATGTTTATATGGTTGTCGTCATCAGAATCAATACCTTGGGTACCTAGGGTATTAACAACATCTACTCAAAAGCATAATGATAAATGCATACAACCATACTGTTAATTTGACATAGTAATGTGCATACAATATACATTCAAGGTACATAAACATAAGAATGTATTCATGTCAAAGACCACTGGCCTATCTTCTCTTATTAATCTCACAAATGATGCATATAACTGAAAATGAGTTTTGAAAAACAAGAAAAGAAACCTCTGTTCTTCCTGCATCCGCAAACATAAAAGTAGGAAGACCACATCTGTCAGCTGCTTCCTTTAGCTTGTTCCAGATTTAGTATAAAATACATGTTATTATTTTTATTAACATGATTGGTTCCAAAGTAAAAAAATTGGCTCACATTTCTTCTTAATTCTTGCATGATAACACTATTTTGGTGTGACCATATTGCTCCCGTTGTTTCAATAGTGATTGATTACTGCATGGGAAAAATATCACGCAATAATAATAAAATTCTAAACCGTGATTCCAGTTGGTGATAACAAAACAAAGAACATAACAACGTGAAAGTACTGCAAACCCAGCACAAATAGTTAGCATTTTAAAATGAACAGTGAGTGGAATACTGGAACCTCTACAAATATACGACTATGAAAAAATTGTTAGCTAGTTTATTTAACTTCTTCCATGTGTCTCCGATTAACTTGAAACTCAATAATTGGAAAAAGATCGCAGAACAAGTATGATCAATAATGTGCTATTTTATTTACGATCATCCACTAATCATATCATTTTGAATTCCAAAATATTATAAATCTGAAAACTTTTTGATGGATTATTCTGATAATTATGTGCTAGTTTGAAAACGTCATGAAAAACTTTTTCATATATGATTAGTCTGACACCTGATTGTACAGCTTCTTTTTTTGTGTGCTTTCTTAACTGCTAACTGGGTAAACAAAAAAGCTCCTTGCATATTATTAATGCAAACAGGAGCCAACTCATGAAACAGACTAGAACATAAATATAATTTACAAATTCAAAGGAACCGCAAAATATTTACTACATTCTCCACGTTTTAAAAATTGAAATCATTTATTTAATCAGATGTTCACACAAATAGTTGCAGATCTCTCAACTTTATACCTAACTAAACCACCTCCTTCCACAACACCCCTCCATCCCCACCGCCCTCCCTCCAAATTTTTTCCCAAAAGAACTCTATTTAAAAACTTTTGGCCATACATACATATATGAATGTAGGGGTGGGCGCGGTTCGGTCCGATGCAGTTTGGAGTACAAACTGCTTCCGCACCCTGCATCAAACAGTTGATTAAAAATACAAACCATTATACCAACCGTTCAAATGATTAGGTTTCGGTTCGAATTTGATACAATATATTCTAGTTTTGGTTTGATATGGTTTGAACCCGTATTAATTATGAAATAAGAGAACTACTTCCATTAACAATCAATCTATGATTGTGTGATGACGTGTCACTTAAAAGTTAAGATATAGTGTTATCCTAAGTTGAAAGATTAGTTTCTAACTGTATGAATACTTCAATTTTACAATTGATGAAAAATGAAATCGTCTTAATACATTAACCAAGTATTAATGTTAATCAATGCATAAATATTAAGTAAGATAACTCAAATAAGATTATAGTTAGCACTATCCGAGAAAATTATCCAAAAAAATGATATGGAAATTAATATACTGAAACTATAATTTTTCCTTTGTGATAATGATTATTATTAATATAACAATATCATACGCTGAAAATAAATATGTATCATTAAAATAAAAAAATAAATAGGAACTAGTTATATTTTTATCATAACATTACCCGTGTAGGTATGAAGTTTAGACCGGTTTAATGCAGTTTGGTTAGCATTTACAACCGTAACCGAACCATATCTTTGTGAGTCGGTTCGATTTGGATATTTGCTTTGGAGAGAGGATTCGGTTCAGTTTTCCATACCGCTTTTATGGTCCGATTTGGGCGGTTTCCACATTGTAGTGCGATTTATGCCTATCCCTATATGTGTGTGTGTACGGATAAAACGCATAAACTAATATGTTCTTATGATTTCATATGGCAGTATATGACTGCGTTGCATCTAATACGGTAAGCTTTAAAGGACCAATTTTATGAAGTAGAAGAAAAAAAAGACTACACTTTAGTTTCAAGGATCTAGTACATTTTCATGTAAACAAAAATTAATAATTCAAATGAATATAAGATTGAATGCACAAAATACTATTAAAATTGACATCTATAGTTGGGTATCATCTTCAAATGACAAACCATTTATCATAATGATAAATATAATGACAAATTTCCATATAGTAGCATGAAAAATATTGCCAAAAGAATGATGGATACAAGTCAATAGATCATAGGCTTATGCTATTTGTCTTCGATATAGCATTATAAAGTGATAAAAACATTTAACACTGCAATAGACAAAAAATATATATGATAAATGCATGTAGCATTCTGAATAAATAAATGAAAAACCGATTTATCCATCATTAAAAAATTGACTAATAAATTTTAACTTTTTAATTACAATATGATAGTGTATCATTATGTAAATTTATCAAGACTGATTACAAAAAAGAAGTAAAATAAACAAACAAACACAAGTAAGAATAAGAGTACCAGCAGAAAATATGTGACCAACCAAATGATTTTTTTTCTATAAACATCGTTAAAACTCCAAATAAAAACAATGTTTCTTTAAATATAAAAATTAAATAGATATTATACACGATTTTTCATTAAAAGAAAAAAAAATCTTTTTCATAAGCCTATCATATGAGCCAAAGATGATTATCATTCTCATTTAGTCACAAATTAAACTTTAAGTACATCTTCAAACAGTCAATATTATTTATGATTAACAATGAATGATATCATTCAAAGACGTGCTATTATGTTATAATATAGTTCTATATTGTTTAGGGCACCGAGACAATGACACATTATTACAAATAAATTCAATTGTTCACATAGAATTAAGCATTTACTACTTTTCCCTTCACCTTATTCTTTCTAGACATATAAAATTGTTACCCAGATAACAACTTTTTTATTGAAATAAGAAACAATTTTTGGTTTGAACCTAATATTGTAGGTCAGATGCCACTAAGAAGAATAATACTGACAAACACAAAAAGGTAGTTAATGTTACTTGCCATCCATTAGCTCTAGACATATGATTCTAAATCAATAATAATGATAAAATAAAATACAAACCTGTTCATTTTTCTAGCAATAACTAAACACTGATTACCAATACTTAAAAAATACAGTAGAAAATAGAAAAAATAGCATAAGATTAAAACAAATAATAGGCTTATGATCCTAAAAATATGGCTTGTAGCTTTTAGGTTATGATTCTTTGCACAAATATTGTAGGTCAGATGCCACTAGGAAGAATACTACTGGCAAAGGCATAAAGGTTGTTAATGTCACCTGTCATCCATTAGCTCTGGACATATGATTCTAAATCGATAATAATGATAAAATAAAATAAAAACATGTTCATTCTTCTAGCAATAACTATACACTGATTACCATTACTTAAGAAATACAATAGAAAACAGAAAAAATAGCAGAAGATAAAAACAAATAAAAGGCTTATGATCGTAAAAATATGGCTTGTAGCTTTTAAGGTATGATTCTTTGCACAAATATTGTAGGTCAGATGCCACTAAGAAGAAAGAATACTGCTGACAAAGGCAAAAAGGTAGTTAATGTCACCTGTCATCCATTAGCTATGGACATACTTCTAAATCGATAATAATGATAAAATAAAATACAAACCTATTCATTGTTTTAGCACTAACTAAACATTGATTACCATTACTTAAAAAATATGGTAGAAAATAGAAAAAAATAGTAGAAGATGAAAACAAATAAAAGGCTTATGATCCTAAAAATATGGCTTGTAGCTTTTAAGTTATGATTTTTTGCACATACGATAAAATTAACTCACCCAAGAAACTAAACATGGCCAGTGTTGGTAAATTAGGGGTTTGATGTCCAATTTCCAATGGTGACAGCGATTAGCGAAGATGATTATGGCCGATACTGTCGAGTTGGAGGTATCAGGTGATGGTCCTTCATCGATTGAGGATCCAGAAGTGTCGGGTGACAGTCGACTCCAAGGAATTTGAGATTGGCAATGCTAATTTGGGAATTTATGCCATATAAGTTTGGAAGGGATTGGAAAGAGGAAAGAAACTTGGATACTTCATGGGAGAGGAACATGGAAGCGGGATAGCAAGAGGAAATTGTTTGGGAAATTTACTGAGAGGGGAAGAAGAAGAAAAGAGAAATGCAGTAAATCAAGGAAGCATGTTTTTCGGTGTAACGCCCGAAATTTCATACCAGTAAAAAAAATGCCAAAAATCCCTCTGTCCAAAACAAAGAATGAAAGCTACCATTTTATTTGATAAATATACAACATCTCTAAATGCAAAAAATAAATAAATAATATAAATAGCACTTGTCAGAGTATGAATTAAACACAATTACCGTAAATCAAGCATCGTGCAACTCTAACAAAATGGACATCGATATTCATCCCTGCACACTTGATAAAATGTCAGTATAACTTAAATGATATGAAAGATGCATCAATCCAAGATGTAAAATCAATAATAAACAAAAATATTTATTATTAATAAAGCAGCTGCATCACTACCCCCATGTGACTGCCTACGTACCTTTGTCTAATTGGAGAAGCAATTAGATACAGGATTAAGCCAACGTAGTTCTTCTTTACATAAAACATTTAAAATCAATGTTTATTTCCAAATACTCTTGATATCATGTGGGGGTAAATACCTTTTGTAAATATTCATTTTGAAAGACATCTATATATCTCTTGTAGAGCTTTCTTTCAAAAGACAAACATCTTTTATTATAAATATTAATCATCTTCTTTATGTAAAAACTTCATTATAAACAAATCTCAAACCACCTTGATATTTCTATAATATATGTTCGGAAAGATCTTCAAAGATTGTACTAAAATAGTTAAGTTCAACACCATTCATTATCTCATTAAAACATAACAAATTCATACCTTGTTTAAAACACTAATCATACCTCGTTAAAACACATGCTATTCATGCCTCGATTGACCGTATTCATATATCCTTTAAACAATAATCATAAATGTCCTCAATCATCAGTCGTATATGTTGATTACATGTGAAAGCAAAAATCGCAACCAATATAGTATGTTAAAGTCATAGGCATCTTTAAATTAAAACACAAGCTTATGAAATAATAATGAATTAGATGATAAGTATACTTTCAGTATTTCTTGCTATCTTCATGCAAAAGTCTCGTAAAACATAATTTAGTACTTATCATCACTCCTAAGTAATAAATTATTTTCCTCGAATCATCGAAATTTGTCAACCTTCCTTGTTCTCAATTTTGACACGTTTTGACTCACTTTTACTTTGATTTAACACCCTCGACTTTATCAGTTTGTTTATGATACTATAAGGAAACTCAAGTCCAAATTTGAGAGGATTTGGAATAGTTTACCATGATTTTATACTCAAAACATCTATAACAGCGTTTCAGTCATGCTATGAAAAGTTCTGCTCGTTTTAAAACACTTCATAGTCAATCAGAGAAAAGACAGCGCTTCCAGAAGTGCTATGACAAGCTCTGGGTGGTTTATAATGATTTTAGACCAAAATCAGCTACTACAGTGTTTTTGGGTGCTATAGAAAGGTTCTGGCTTGGGTTTCGTGCTTTATTAATAGAAAAGATAGCGTTTCGGAGTGTTATAAAAAGTTCCGGAAATCGGATTTTAGCCTGTTTTTGAGCAAAAGGTTTGACGTCGTTTCTCTATGATAAAAATAGATTTTGAATCCAAATTTTTTACAGTAAGAAGCTCTCTTTGTCTACTTAATTATCATCAAAAGAAAACCTCAAAATCATTTACCATTTTAATATATAAAATCAAATATCATGAGGCATTTTTAACATATCCATTTCGTGCTGATTTTTACCTCACTTTGCATTCAGTTTTCGGGTATGCAAACGACCGAATTGGAAAAAAAATGCATTGGGTGAAAGTTATAGCCCTTTGAATTACCTTTCCAGATTGATAGAGAAGTGAAATTTAATTATAATTGCAAAAGTTATTCCCAAAATACTGAACATCATTTTCAGGGGTTCAAGTCCAATTGTTCAATCACAAATTTCTCAACTTTTCTTCAAAATATGAAATGAATACATGAACTTAAATAATTTTACTCACCTTAGACTTGAAAATTGAACTTGTATTCCTTCTCTTGTCTTCTCCTAAACCTCTCTTCTTTTTCTTATCTTAATTTGCATTTGTGAATGCATGAAAAAGAATGAACCTTTCCACACTTTATATAGTCGTTTTCAAGGCTAGAATTCGGTTTTGGGACACTTGTCCTCCTTATCTTCATGCATGCTTTAGGATGAAGACACATGCCTACTTAGGTATCTTTATATGTTTCTACACATGGACACCTAATATGTGTATATGTCTTAACCTTATTTACTTACTAGACATGTGTTCCTTTCATTTGATGACACGTGTCCCTATCATTTTAAGCCATTTATCATATTCTAGAACATGTACACATATACCATTTGTATGTTACTTCTATGATATGTACATACACATATATGTGTTCTTCTAACGTAACTACATGCACATGATATTCTAGCAACTTTTAATAAGCAAAACCTTGTTTATTGATAAAACTGTTTTCGGTCACATTATCGATTTTTCTTTGAACTACTTATCTTTGTAAACAAAAACTCAGCAACATGTTTTCTTTTCATTAATTATTATTTATAAAGGGATTTAATCAAGGTTATAAATCCATTTTTATAATATTAAATCCAACATTTAAATATTTAAATAACCTCAATATTTAAATATTTACTGCTCGAAATTTCAGGTTGTTACATTCTACCCTGCTTAAAAGGAATTTCGTCCCCGAAATTCTATGCTATACTTAACCAAATATTCCACAAAAGAAACTCTATATATCCAAGAAATTTTATTGCAATTATACTTTCAAGATAATTTCATAAATTGAAATCGTACCTGGATATTTTATGATTTGATCCTTTTAATATTCTGTCACTCCTGCAAGTTGTTACTAGATCAGGCACGCCATAGCTTCTTTTTATGCCCAAATTCAGGATCATATTCTTTGTAATCCAAATCGATTCCTAGTCTCCTTTTCTTCTTTCGTGGTACCTATTGAAATGTACCAATGATTCATCATGCCTCGGCTCATCTGATTTGTCATCATCAAGTAAGGATGTATTCACCATATTGCAGTACTCACCAAAATGTACCAGAGAGTAATCTAGACATCTCATGTAATATCTTCAAAACATGATTATATTCATCAAAGTCAATACATCAATTATGTTGTACTCTCCTTGTTGTAGTACCCATCAAAATGTACCAGAGAGTAATATTTTCAAAATAAACTCTAATCTATATTCTTTTTTTATAATATGATTATATTCATCAAAGTCAATACATCAATTATGTTGTACTCTCCTTATTGCAGTACCCATCAAAATGTACCAAAGAGTAATATTTTCAAAATAGTCTCTAATCAATTTTTTTATAGTATAATTGTATTCATCAAAGTGGATCCAATCTACTCAATTTAGGATATTTTATCCTATTGCGGTCGGCTTCCTGTCATCAAATAGGATGTACTTTACTCGGCTCGATACCAACATAGAGTAATAGTTGCACTATCCAAGATCTATTATCTTATGCCGGCATCCAGTCATCAAATAGGATGTACTCTACTCGGCTCGATACCAACATAGGGTAATAGTGCACTACCCAAGATCTATTGTCTTATACCGCACATCGTCATCGTCATCATCATCCGAAAGTATCCATCATTGATGAAATAATCCATAAAAATCTTTAATAAGTTTAAACAAAGTATTCTCTCAAAGTACTTTTATACTTTGTAATCATTACTTCCATATGGATAACCATTTCATTTTGGAAAATCCACTCTCTCAACTTCAAAAATTATCTTAAGTATAAACCCTTTTTTTCCGCATCAATCTTTTCATATTACTTGATGTATCTCAAAAAATTTATATAGGGCACTAGTTAAGACATTTGCACTAAATGACATCAACCTCATTTTACACATAGTCAGTTTGCAAAATTGTTTTTTTGAAAAGGAAAATTTTCAAAAAAAAATGTGTATGATGTAAGTATTCTAGATAATTAATCTTGCTTCCTAATGAGATTAACTTCGACTAAACCCAAATCAAGGAATCAAAAGTTATGACTGGATTTTTGAGAGATGTTTTAGCAGCTTTAAGCTAACATCAGTGCTAAACAACTCTGATATCATATTACGTAATGATATAACTATTTAAATAAATTTTCTTACCTTGGTTTTGCATGAATGCAGTATTCAATTTACACCTTTCGATCCTCCTCAACTTTGTTTTCCCAAGCTCATTTGATTCCTTCCTTGGCACGTTGTTATCTCACATTCCTTTTAAGCCACTCCATTGCATCGATTTCATGCTAACACATACCTTCCTTTATAACCCACTTCATTCCTTCGCTACTTTATAACCAATCATATGCACTTACAAATTTGTTATACCTCTTTATGTGGTGCTTGAAAATGAATCAACATATAATTAGTATAAAAACTAAACAAAAGTTAAACACACAAAATAAATATACTCATAACCCTGGTCAGAGGAATGGTGCCTTACCCTATCCGGTTATATTTATCAAATTAAGGTAACTTCATTTCAAAATTTTAGGATGATTTTCTAATCTTATGTGAAAATTTTATTTAGGCACTTAACCTAAGCTC
Source organism: Allium sativum (assembly GCA_030737875.1). Lineage (NCBI taxonomy): Eukaryota > Viridiplantae > Streptophyta > Magnoliopsida > Asparagales > Amaryllidaceae > Allium > Allium sativum. The sequence goes on from CM060916.1 coordinate 978,341,814, forward strand.
TGATACCACTTGTAACGCCCCGAAATTTGGGACCAGTAAAAAAATTGCCGAAAATCCTTCCATCCAAAACAAAGAATGAAAGCTACCATTTTATTTGATAAATATACAACATCTCTAAATGCAATTTTTTTAAATAATATAAATAGCACTTGTCAGAGTATGAATTAAACACAATTACCGTAAATCAACCATCGTGCAACTCTGACAAAATGGACATCGATATTTATCCCTGCACACTTGATAAAATGTCAATATAACTTAAATGATATGAAAGATGTATCAACACAAGATGTAAAATCAATAATAAACAAAAATATTAGTTATTAATAAAGCAGCTGCATCACTACCCCCATGTGACTGCCTACGTACCTTTAGCTAATTGGCTAAGCAATTGGATACATTATCAAGCCAACGTAGTTCTTCTTTACACAAAACATTTAAAATCAATGTTTAATTCCAAAATACTCTTGATATCATGTGGGGGTAAATACCTTTTGTAAATATTCATTTTGAAAGACATCTTTATATCTCTTGTAGAACTTTCTTTCAAAAGACAAACATCTTTTATTATAAATATTAATCATCTTCTTTATGCAAAAACTTCTTCATAAACAAATCTCAAATCACCTTGATATTTCTCTAATATATGTTTAGAAAGATCTTCAAAGATTGTACTGAAATAGTTAAGTTCAACACCTTTCATTATCTCGTTAAAACATACCCAATTCATACCTTGTTTACAACACTAATCATACCACGTTAAAACACATACTATTCATGCCTTAATTGACTTGTATTCATACATCCATTAAACATTAATCATAAATGTCCTCAATCGTCAGTCGTATATGTTGATTGCTTGTCAAAGCAAAGATCGCAACCAATATAGTATGTTAAAGTCACAGGCATCTTTAAATTAAAACACAAGCTTATGAAATAATAATGAATTAGATGATAAGTATACTTTTAGTATTCCTTGCTATCTTCATGAAAACGTCTCGTAGAACATCATATAGTACTTATCATCACTCCTAAGTAATCAATTATTTTCCTCGAATCATCGAAATTCGTCAACCTTTATTGTTCTCAATTTTGACACGTTTTGACTCACTTTTACTTTGATTTAACATCCTCGACTTTATCAGTTTGTTTATGATACAATAAGGAAACTCAAATCCAAATTTGAGAGGATTTGGAATAGATTACCATGATTTTATACTCAAAACATCTATAACAGTGTTTCAGTCATGCTATGAAAAGTACTGCTCATTTTAAAATACTTCATAGTCAATTCAGAGAAAAGACAGCGCTTCCAGAAGTGCTATGACAAGTTCTGGGTGGTTTATAATGATTTACTAAAATCAGCTACTACAGCATTTCTGGGTGCTACAGAAAGGTTCTGGCTTACTTTCGTGCTTCATTAATAGAAAAGATAGCGTTTCGGAGTGCTATAAAGAGTTCTGAAAATGAGATTTTAGCCTGTTTTTGAGCAAAATGTTTGACGTTGTTTCTCTATGATAAAAATAGATTTTGACTCCAAATTTTTTACAGTAAGAATCCCTCTTTGTCTATTTAATTATTATCAAAAGAAAACCTCAAAATCATTTACCAATTTAATATATAAAATCAGACATCATGAGGCATTTTTAACATGTCCAATTCGCGCTGATTTTTACCTCACTTTGCATTCAGTTTTCGGGTAAGCAAACGGTCGAATTAGAAAAAAAAATGCATGGGTGAAAAATTGTAGCCCTTTGAATTACCTTTAAAGATTGATAGAGAAGTCGAAATTTAATTAATAATTGCAAAAGTTATGCCCAAAATACCGAGTGTTATTTTAAGGGGTTCCAGTCCAATTGTTCATTCATAAATTTCTCGATTTTTCTTCAAAATATGAAATGAATACATGAACTTAAATAATTTTACTCACCTTAGACTTGAAAATTTTACTTGTATTCCTTCTCTTGTCTTCTCCTAAACCTCTCTTCTTTTTCTTATCTTAATTTTCATTCGTGAATGCATGAAAAAAAAAATGAATCTTTTCACCTTTTATATAGTAGTTTTCAAGGCTAGTTTGGTAATTTGGTTTTGGGACACTTGTCCTTATCTTCATGCATGCTTTAGGATGAAGACACATGCCTACTTAGGTGCCTTTAAATGTTTCCACACATGGACTCCTAATGTGTGTATGTGTCTTAACTTTATTTACTTACTAGACATGTGTTTCTTTCATTTGATGACACATGTCCCTATCATTTTAAGCCATTTATCATATTCTAGAACATGTACACATATACCATTTGTATGTTACTTCTATGATATGTACATACACATATATGTGTTCTTCTAATGTTACTACGTGCACATGATATTCCAACAACTTTTAATAAGAAAAACCTCGTTTATCGATCACTACAACAAAAAACACTTTTTGCAACAGGCCATATCTGTTGTAGCAGACCTATTGCAACAAGATAGCGCCCGTCTATATAGCTGAAGTTGCAAAAAGTTGGCCCCTTTTCGTAGCAGTTTTTACCCATTGCAATAAGATGTTGCAGTATACTTTTTTGCAACGAGCTTTTGTTGTTGCAACAGATACTTTTGCAACAGTATATGCCCGTTGCAATAGATTCATAAATCGTTAAAAAATATATTATAGCTTATAGATATTACATATCAAATATATTTGTTTTAGTAATAGTGTATATCACAAAATTAAATAAATAAATAAAAATTTTATTTTAACAAAGTTTTAATAGTACAAACAATTACAACAACAAAAATTATAATTTTCATACATCATTATGTACAACAATTTCTACTCTCATGCAACAATTTTTTTTCAAATACAATATTTTATTACATTTTCCAAATACACTATTTCTACTCTCATACACTAATACGATAGTTCAGATACTTTAATGAGCTTACCCCTCTTCTTGAAAAGCTTTTCATTCTTAACCTTAGCACCCTGCTCCGTCGCAAGGAAAGCCATCGTTCTCGCAGTCTTTACTAACCAGACATGCACAAAATCATTTGCTAAAAATATAAAATGCAATTACAGCAAGATAAAATTATGTGTACTTACATATGCGAACAGTGCTTTGGTTCAAGTCTTCATACCCATTATGCTCCAAACCAAGACATTTTACCCCCCATTTAGCATTGGCAACTTTATCAGCATACCCATTAATATGGAGAAGCATACGTGCAACTGTCCTATGAATATATTCTATAAAAAGAGTCATCAACAAGTTGTACAACCTAAAAACATAAAATATGTACTAAAAGTGCATATCAAACATAAAATATGTACTAAAAGTGCATATCAACCATAACATATGTACTAAAAGCGCTATCTTTCTTTCGTACTCTTGAATCGATAAAGAAAGAAGCTGAAAACATGATTTATGAATCCTAAATTTTAAGCTTCTTTTGAGTAAATGCTTCCCTGCCATCAAGTAACAGTCACACTATATGTGATACTAGGCGGCTCTAATTTTATGGTGGATTCCGATGTTCTAACGTTAAATCAAATTGATATATTGATATTAAGATAGCAAGAAGTGTACATAGTATCCAGTAACAATGTTGAGTTCATTATACATTAACAAGAAAGCATCATTGTGAAATCAAAACAATTTTGTCATCGTTAATATAATAAGGTATAAAAGAAGAGCATGATATAAGAAGGAAAACGTGAAGAGAAAAATAATGAAAACCTATATATAAAATGCAATTCCCTGCCATACTCTGAAAATCTGCAACATACAAACCTAGAAACAGTCATATTTGTTCCACTTGGGTTTTATAAGCGCTCGTAACACAATCCATTCCCTGCTAAAGAAAAAAAATGCAATCAAAATAAATTCAATATGTATAGTCAGTTCAATCAAAATAAATCTCAACTGAAAGAAAACACACTTAGCTCATCCAAGTTGATATTGGAAGCACTACACCCTGATCTGATAAGTTGAACTTTGCCTGCAATCAGCACGATTGAATTTGTAAGAAGTAAAAGCATTAGAATGAATGGCTAATATATATATATATATATATATATATATATATATATATATAGAGAGAGAGAGAGAGAGAGATAAAAATAGTAGTGGTAAAATATAAAATAAGTCATAAGCAATCATTTGGTGTATATATGATTTGCCAAGTCCTTCTTGTAAGTTGGTACCATAAGCAAATAGTATATTTACTTAATCTACTTGAAAGTTGAATGGTATAGGCACACTGCATTTTTGCATTCATGAACTACAAAATAAGTCCAGATAACACAGTATAAACACATGAGTATATCATGTTTTTCATCAGACAAAATCAGATAAGGGTGCCCATAGGGGTTGGGTCTACCTTACTATGGCTGAAAAAGTATAATGTGTTTCTTCCTCATGTCTCTGTGTTACCATAAACCATTACAAACAGTATTGCTAACTTAAAGATCAAGACAAACTTCGATGTACCTTCTATAGTTCCACATCTATGTTACACAAATATTCTAAAAGATGTTACCTACAACGAATAAGCAAAAATACTTTGCACCATTAATCTCATCGTCATGCTTTCGATCCGTTTATGGTCCAAAAATGAGATTTGTTTTGCCCTCTATGATAACAGCAGTGTTGCATGGTTCTTTATGATACAAAAAATTCATAATGTACAAGTTTCATTCAAAATAATTAAAAAGATTCACATACCATCAGGTCGCACAGTAATTTCAATGCAAGGGCAACTCACCGCCATAAAACAAACTTTAGTCTGCAGCGCCCAGATGTGCTGGTGCCACAGGTGCTGCTGCCACAGGGTTGGATGCAAGGGAAGTTTCCTCCTTTTCGTCTTCAACGAGATTCATTAGAGCCATAGGGTTGGGTGCAAGGGCTGATCGGACTCTCCTCCTTTTCTTCCTCTTTCTTCTCCATGGGAGATTCTCAACCTTCTGATTTTCTACTCTGGTAACCAAAAATTCATCTTCATTTTTGGCTTAATCCTTTTTGCCCTAGCCAAACAAACCACGGTCGCTCACTTAGATAGCAGAGAGCAAAAAAACTTGGCTAAGTAGAATTGAAAGGAGAAGACGGCGAACTGAACGTGAGGTAGAGGAGAGAAGGGAAGGGACGAAGCCAGGCGGAAGATGGGAGTGAAACTCAGTGGGAAGAAAATAACAGCAAAAGGAAGTAGATTTTTAAGGCAGAGGGTAAAAAAGAGAAAATCGAAATGAACACAAAAGCGAACAGTAGGCGGATCGGGCGGAAGAAATAGAAAGCCGAAGTTTCATGCTGAAAGAGAACGATTTGAATGGATGAGTTTTTTTAGATCTAAAGAGATGAAAGCGGTGGAAGGAGAACAATCCCCATTAAGTGGTTCCTAAATCTTAATTTCAACAGATTTAGGGTATTTAGGGATTTGGGAAACTGGATTACCAGGCTGGAAGTGGAGAACATTATTAACGTTATGGAAGCATCGTCTCTTTCTATTTAACGTTCAAAATTTTCATGATAGAGCCAAAAAAATCAAGGGTTGGAGCCAATTTTTCGGAGGAGAATAGAAACCTACAAAGAAAAGTATAACACAGTAAAAATTTGAAATGCGTACAAAGATAACAATTCGTGTAGTACATATTGCAATAATTTGTGTCTACACAAGTTTTCTTATTTTTATATTTTTAGATTTTATGGAATTTACAGTTTACATAGAATTTGAGATTACTTTAAGATGTGTATCTTTTTATTTTTTAAATTTTATAAACATTAAGTACTAACTGTTAATTTAACTTGATAATAACCTATTATAATTAGTAACAATGGCATCCTCATCCGTTGGTGTTGACTCGTCTTCTTCCTTTCTTGATTCGTCCTCTCTTCCTCTGCTTCCTCTTCGTCCTCAACCTCCTCCCGATCCTCCTTCTTTTGTTGACTCTTTGAAATCATCTACTGCAGGTGATCTGGTTTTTGATTCGCATGATTTGTCTTCAGATCTTGATCCTGTTGGATCTGTTTTTTGTCTTGAGAACTCTGATAATGTAGCTACTAGTCTTCTTAATGGCATTTCGTCAAGCACCTCCAGGGTTGCTACTTCTTTAGTCATTCCTCATTCTATTGGAAGTGGATCTGTGTGTGTTGATCTTACTGCTCCTCCTTTGCCTTTTGGAGGATCTATTTCTACTTCATCTTTGGTTAATCATCTGCCGGATGTTTCCAAGAATCTTGCACCTGTGATCAAATCGGATTATCGTTCTCTGTTCAATTTCCTACCACGAAATGCTGGTTCGTTTAAGCCTCCGGAGTTTGATAAGATTAAGGATAAATCAAAGAGAATACCTCCTGCATTTGTCAAAGAGGAAGGTATGAAATATTAGCATCATTATCTTGTGGGCTTCTTTTTAGATGGATCTTTATCTTACTTGACTGTTGCAAATTTTCTGTGTGGTTTTTGGTGTTTAAATGGTGCAGTTCATATTAAATCTGACGGTCTTTACTTTTATTTCAAGTTCTCCAATGATCTTGATAGAGAAAAAGTTTTGAAAGCTGATCCTATATTCATCAAGGGACGTATGTTCATTTTAACAAGATGGGATCCATCTATTGGGAATGCCCATTTACAAGTTAAGAGAGTACCTATTTGGATTCATTTACATCTTATTCCTTTGTTGTTATGGACCTAAATTGGTATCAATTGGTTGGCTTATCAAGTTGGACGTCTTATTTGTTTTGATTCAAACACTGAGAGAATGCATAGGATAAAATATGCTAAAGTGCTAGTAGAAGTTGAAGCTGATTCAGAATTACCCAATTGTATTGAGTTAGGGGATTTTGGCGATAATTGTCCTCCTTTCATTGTATCTTATCACTGGAAGCCCAGTATTTGCACATATTGTAAAGTTTTTGGTCATGCAACTGCTCATTATGACATTCATTTCAAGTATGATGTTAAGTCTTCTGATCCTTTTGTTGATGACATTGAGCAAAGGAAGGTTACTTTAAATGTAGTTGATGAGAAGGCTAAGAAATCAATTCAAATGCACCAGAATCAGTATGCTTGGAATAGGGTTACTAATAAGAAAAGGCAGGTTTAGATGATGAAAAAGGGTAAATTTGGGACTGATGTTCGAAAAGATGTTGATGAAGCCTTGAAGAAGGTTATTGAGATTAAAGGCTATGGGTCTTTAGGGGTTAATGGTGATTTTCAACAAGTAAATAATGTTGAAAGTATGGATGTTAATACTTCAATACTGGGTAGGGATAATCAGAATATAGTGATAGTTGATAAGAATGGTAACTGTGTTGTGCAAAGGAAAGATGATCTTAATTCTAGGCAAAATACTGATAACCACTTGAACAATAAAGGCAAACAAGTGCAAGATGACTTTATTTTTGATAATCCTTTCTCATCACTTTTTGATTTACCCTCTTCTGATCCTTTTACTTCTTCCACTAATCTTCATTCTCATAACTTGTCCTCCTCATTTAATTCCTTATCATGTTCTTCTACTTTCTCTTCATCTCTTAGTAATCAATCCAGTGCTACCTCCTTTAGCTTTAATATTCCTTCTTCATCCTCTGGTGGTAGCTTTTCCTCACTGTATTCCCATCTTACTCCTTCTAAAGACATCATCCTTCCACCTCCATCTAATCAATCTGTTAGCAATGATGTTGCTAATAATGAGGACTTCACTGAAATTCATCCAAAATCTACTATTAGTGATTTTGTGGACTCTGCTTCTAAATCATCTTTGAAGTCAAAGAAAGGTAGGAAAAAGAAATTTGTGACCTCATCTGGAAATGATGATATTGATGATGGTGCTGAATTTAAACAGTATGATGTTATACCTCTTGGTAGTCAGAAATCCACTTCAAAAAGAAATACTAGGCTGCATCCTGTTCCATCATTAAAATCTCCTCATTTTAAGAAATGATTCATAATATATGTTTCGGGAATATAAGAGGGATGAATCTTCCCTCAAAGCAATGTGAGATTAGATTCTTCATTCGAGATAAGAAAATTCAGTTATTGTGTTTGTCAGAGACCAAGCTTGACATGTTATCAACTTCTAGAGTTGCATCTTTCATATCTCCAAGATGGAAGTTTGAACATAATCTTGATTATGCAAATTTTGGTCGTCTTCTTACATTGTGGAATCCTCAGCTTTTTATTCTAACTAAATTATCATCTTCGGATCAGCATATTCATTTCAAGTGTGTCTACCTTCCTTCCAGTCCGGTTTTCTTTCTTACCTCTGTTTACGCACATAATGCTTTATCTCTGAGAACCTCTTTTTTAAATAATCACTGTCATATCCAATCTGATGGTGCTCCATGGATCTTAGGAGGCGATTTTAATTGCATGTTCTCCTCCTCTCAAAAATTAGGTGGATGCCCTCTTTCAATTAAAGATATAGCTCCTCTTAATCAAGCTATCATCAAATCCAAATTGTTTCCTCTCAATTGTTTTGGCTCTTTTTTCACATGGTCCAATAAGAGTCATTCAGGTTTCCCTACTTGTTGTAAACATGATCATATTTTTGTTAATTCTTCCTTCCTTAACATTTGTCCTAAACCTTTTTATCAATCCCTTCCTCCTACCATTTCTGATCACAATCCTCTTCTTTTATACTGGGGGTATGCTGATGTCATTGAAAAAGGGAAGTCCTCATTTAATTTTTTTTAATTTTTGGTTATCTCATAAGGATTTCTCTAGTATTTTGATGTAGGTTTGGAATAATTGTTTTGAAGATAATCCATTGGATATTTTGATTTACAAACTGAAGTTATTGAAGATCCATCTTAAAGCCTGGTCTGTTCATAATTTTGATATTGGTTCTCAACAATCTTCTAATGTACGTGAAGAGTTATTCAAGGTGCGGAATGCATTGAGTAGTAGGCCTTATGATTTGCAGCTTCAAATACTGGAGAAAGAGCTTCAGGTTAAACTTAAAGAATTTTTGGATTATGAGTATAATTTAGCAAGGCAAAGTTCTAATTTGAAGAGGTTGTTGGTGGTAGATAGAAATACTATTTTTTTTAATAATTCTTTGAAGTTACACAAGGCGAAAGAGGCATTATATATGATTAATGATAAGGATGGTATTACTCTATCAACTCAATCTAGTATTGATGAGGCATTTGTTGATTACTTCAAGTCTATTTTGGCACCTGATGTATTACCCTCTACTAATATTGAACCTCTTTTTCATTTGAATCTGCCTCATATTTCTGATTTTCAATCCAATGAGTTGGTTTCCCTTGTTACTGGAGATGAAATCAAAGAAGCAGTTTTAAATATGGATTCATCCAGTTCAGGTGAACCTGATGGGTATAATGCATGTTTTCTGCAGAAATGTTGGCCTGTGATTTGTAATGATATTATAAGAGTTGTTCAATATTTCTTTTTAAGAATTCCTCTCCTTCAAGTTTTGCTGCTACTTCAATTTCTTTAATACCCAAGGTGGATAATCCAACTAGAGTTTCGGATTTCAGACCTATCTCATGTTGTAGTGTTTTTTATAAGATTATTTCTAAGATTCTGTCTAATAGAATTCATAAAGTGTTGCCCTCTGTCATTTCCTGCAATCAGTCAGCCTATCTTTTGGGTAGGTCTATTAGTGATAATATATTGATTACTCAGGAGCTGCTCAATGGTTATGATAGGAAAATTATTTCTCCACGATGCATGTTGAAGCTCGATATTAAGAAAGCATTTGATAGTGTTTCCTAGCCTGCTAGTTTAGCTATTTTGTCAAGAATGAATTTCCCGAAGCCCTTTCTAGCATGGATATACACATGCATTTCTTTCCCAAGGTTCTCAATCTCTAGACACGGGAGTTTGCATGGATATTTTAAGAGTATGAGAGGTGTCAGGTAGGGGGACCCTATTTCTTCATATCTCTTCATAGTGGTGATGGAATTGCTCAATTCTCTGGTAATTGATCAGGTTCAGAAAGGTCATCTTGATTTGCATCCTCATTGTAAAGACCCGAGAATAACTTATATACTCTTTGCTGATGACCTTATTTTATTTACCAAACCTATTGTGTCCAATATTAGCTGTATCCTTTCTATCCTTCAATCCTTCTATGAGATTACCAGGCTTCAAGTAAACTTGATTAAGCGTATATTAAAGTTGCTGGTATGCCTATTGACAAGAAATCTGAGCTAATTGCACTGTCTGGTTTGAGGGAGCTACCTGATAATGCTTCTTATTTAGGTCTTCCTCTTTTTAATGGAAGAATTACAAAGGACAAGTGTTTGCCATTGTATGAGAAGATTATTGATCGAATGAAGCAATGGTCTTCTTGCAGGTTGTCTCAAGCAGGTAGGCTAACTGTCATTCAATCAATTATTTCTTCTATGACTACTTATTATCTAGACACTATATCCTTCCTGTGAAGTTAATCAATATGGTTATGAGAGCTATGAACAAATTTTTATGGCATGGTGATCCGTTTGCTAAAAAAATTGTTCCTATTTCTTTTGCCAAGTTGTGTGAGGATAAGAAGAATGGGGGTGTTGGTATATCAATCTTATTCAATGGAACAAGGCTGCGATCTCTGTTTATTTCAATAAGCTTTTCTCTTATCACAATAACTTATGGACTAGATTTGTCAAGTGCAATTTAATTAGTAGGAAATTTTTTTGGCAAATGGATATTCCTCAATTGTGTAGTTGGAGCTGGAGGCAGATTCTTAAACTTAGGAGTATTTTTCTACCCTTTGTTCAGTTCAATGTTAGTAAGATTCAAGGCCTTTCTTTCTGCTTTTCACCTTGGGCTGGTAGTGGTTTGATACCTGGGAATTTGGTTGAGTATATTCTGAGATGTAATAGTGGTATTCTTGAAAATGCTAAGGTTGATGATGTTTTGCATGATGGTGAACTTGTTTTGCCTCATAGTAGCTCTGCATCTTTGTGTGTGCTATGGAATGAGATGTCTTCCAAATTCAATATCTCTGGTGATTTTTTTATCTCATGGAGTGGTAGTATTCATTCCATTAGTCATGTTTATAATTTGTTGGGTGGAGATAAGCATGTCCTTCCTTGGTATAAGAGGATCTGGAATTACATGAGTTTAGCAAAAGACAATTTCCCGTTATGGAAAATTATGTCCATTACTGTTAATACCAAAGACAAGTTATACAATTTGGGTCTTATTCTTGATCAATTGTGTGTTTTATGTAGAGCAGAACCTGAGTGTAATACTCAGTTGTTTTTTGTATGTTCTTTCGTCCATCAAATTTGGAGGAGGGTTTTAGCAGTAGGCAATATGCATAGACCTTCTACAGTAAGCAGAGATGAATGGTTTTTATTATTCAAGGCTACTAGATGGAAAACTAGGAGAAGTATGCTATTATTGAAGATGTTGAAGGTGTTTGTGTATGAAGTTTGGGCTGAAAGGAATAGAAGAATTTTCTCTAATTCTTCATTAAACTTGAATGAGTTATTTGCCATTATTAATAGGAACATTTTGAACTGCTTAAAAGCTGGTGATGGTTGTACTGATACGCTATACTAATTTGGGCTTCCAAGCATTTTGGTTTGTGTAGTTGGAATCTTTAAAGGTGATGTTTTTAGAAGTTCTAGTAGTGCTGATATAATGGCAATTATATGGGAGTGCTGTGAAGTGCAATGGTGTTTTGCATTCGTGATTTCGGAAGTGAAATTCATGGTTTGATGATATGGTCCTTTTTTAGCTGACTTGCTGTTTCTGGAGTGTTAATCACTGTTTTTGTTTTTTAGTTGTTAATCATAGTGTGGTATTGAGTTTTTTCTATTTTGTATAGATTCTATCATATCATTTTTTCTCAATACCACGATATAGAGTCATGTTTTGTTGTACATTTGTGATAAACTCTTGTAATTGCTTCTATTTTGTCAATAAAATTTTAATTGCCTCTTAATTAACAATTAATTTAACTTTAATTAAGTAAAACTGTTAATAATTTTTGAATTAAGTTAATTTAGAACTCTAATTATTAATATTTTCATAATTATTAACTATTAAATTGGGTACTATATATAGTAGTTATTTAACATTAAATACTAATAGTAATTACTATATAATATTAATTATATTTCCAATTATTAATTATACTCATTGATCATTAAATGTAATTAATAAATACTTACTATAATTTACTTACTATTAGTAGTTATTATAATAAATTATTAAATATTTTTTAGTAATTATTAGTTATTAAATAATTATTTATTTACTAATTATAAAATTTATTACAAGTAATTTTAACTAAATTATAATTATTAGTAACTAATTTTTTTAATTACTAATTACTAGTCTTTTAATTATTAATTATTAATTATTAAATAGCCATTACAATTTATTAATTATTATCTTTTAAATATCAACTATTATTATTAAATATTAAATGTTACTTTTTATTGAATAACAAATTAATTACTTAATTATACTATAAAATATTATTCTTAAATATTAATTAATATTAATTATTATTATTACTACTAAATAACTAATATTATTTAGTAATTATCAATTGTCATCTTTTACGTATTAATATTAAATATAATTATTCAAATATAACTCCTTACTTACTATAATTTTTTAAAGCATGTTTTTTGCAACTAGCTTACCAGTTGTAAAAAAATACAGTTATTGCAAGTGGTGAAAACAGGTGCTAATGATATATTTTTTGCAACAAGCTTGGAAACCAGTTGCAAATAATATGTTTGTTGCAACTGTTATGGAAGCACAGTTGTTAAAAGTATGTTTTGCAACAGGAAGAGAAACACAGTTGCTAAAAATATGTTTTTCGTAACAGGAAAAAAAGCATGTTGCTAAATCTCACCTATTGCAACTGCTATAGTAGGTCTGTTGCTAAATATTATTTACTACAACTATCATTTGTCGCCTGTTGCAAATAGCTAGTTGCAATAGGGTATTTTTCTTGTAGTGGATAAAACCGTTTTCGGTCACATTATCGGATTTTCTTTGAACTACTTATCTTTGTAAACAAAAACTCAACAACATTTTTTCTTCTTTTTAATTATTATTTATAAAGGGATTTAATCAAGGTTATAAAACCATTTTTATAATATTAAATCCAACATTTAAATATTTAAATAACCTCAATATTTAAATATTTACTGGTCGAAATTTCAGGTTGTTACATTCGACTTCAGAGAAGTTGATAATGGCCAGTGACAGTAAGCAAATCTCTCTAACGTCAGTTTAATTATTTTGAAATGGAAAGTTTCGAGATTTCCACATCAGTAATTGGAGGTTCCTGCTTTAAGATTTAAGTAATAGATTTCAAAATTAGTTAATAGAATAAAGCATTTTTTAGAACAAATAACATATTTTCTATGAACACTCAATTATATGAATCCAAAGCTTTAATTAGCGGCAAGTTGTAGAGCTAGTTAAATTTAATAGTTGGGTAAATCATAGTGAAGAATTGTCCTTTGACTAAGAGGTGAATTAAAGGCTCTAAGTGCATCAAATTTAGCAACCATTGCATTATAGGAAAACATAAAGATAATGTTAATAATACATGCTGAAATAAATCATATATATATATATATAGCATAAATAATCTTTAGTTGACCCCTAACTTTCGAACAAATATGCTTCCTAGGTTTGAAAGACTTTTGACGTGGGGAATTGTCGCTTTATTCGCGCACGCCAACCCCCGAGTGTATGTTTAGTATGAACACAATAATCCAAATTCAAAGTAAGGTAATATGGGAGAACACAACTTTTTATAATGGTTCGGCACTAACGTCTACGTCCACTTTATAGTCACCATTCATCATATAATCTTCGATCACAATGTTGTATAAGTTCGGGCAATATTCAAGTACAAACTATTACAATAGAACAACAAAATAATTGTTATTTATAAAATTTGACTGAAATGCCCTTCTTCTTCTTTGTTGAGTTAAAAATGAGTTGACTTGGTCCAATTAAAGTGATCCATATCTGTATTACTTAACATAGGTAGAAAATTATATACAGACACTATTGGTCCAATTTTTAAGTATTTTTCTAAAATTTATAAATATATTTTGATTTATTGAAGTTATTTTAGAATTTTAAATTTATATCTTTATTAAACTTAAATTTTGATTTAATTTAATAATGGCTTAAATTTAAAGTACAAAAATATAACATTATGTTTAATAATTAAAATTATAGATTAATATATGTTTTAAAATATATCTTAGTTAATAAAATAAAATAATTTAATAAGTAGTTTAATATATAAATAAATATAGATTTTATGAATAATTTAAAGTTGAATAAATAAAATAATTAAATTTTTATATTTTGAATGTTAAAATGGTTCAAAATATATATACATTTACTTAAACATTAATTTAATTTAACGCTTTGTTTTACAGCTTTAATATAATACAATTTAAAGGATAAAGTTAAGTATAAGATTTTATTAAATTTTATCCTAAATTGATTTTAAGGTAAGATATTTTTTGAAATAAATAATTTCATTTTATAATAAAACTTAATATTTTGACTTTTGTTAAAAATAAATGAATTGAATTGTTTTGAGTTAAATCAATTTCAAGCTATATTTGAAGTTCACACATTGAAATTGATTTAAATGAAATAATTTTAATGAAATTTATCAAGTTACGTTAAATTGATTTTTAATATATGATATAGTGATTTAATATATTAATTTGATATGAATTTATTAAGCAATGGTTCGAATCTAAAATATAAGCGAAGTTAAATATTGTAGAATTGATGTATAAATTGAGATTTTGTTAAAGTATGAATTTATGAAAACCACCCAAATGTGAAATAAGAGATCAACGTTTTAAGAAATTGGAGTCTGTACTAAATACTCTTGTTTAATATCGATACCACTTTGACAACTATGTATGTGGTAGATAATCCGGAACAAAGTAGGATGGATTTGACGAATGCTACTGGAATAAAATAAAAGAATGATAATGAATAGCCTTGACCTTCGAGTCATAATTAAAATGACTAAAACGGAAGTTATACCATGGCCAAGTGAATTAGCTACTCAGATCGGACATACTTACTCGATACCATCTCTTTTAAATTGATTTGGGGCTCCTTTGATTATACGAGTGTTGTCTTAAGGTGGGTGGTAGTTGTGCGCTATGAGTTTCCTCCAGTTCGAGAGTGAAACTGATAGAACCCTACTTGGGGTATTGTCTCGCGTGCCTTGTCATATTTACCATGATCGAGCCCCAACAATTTTGATTTGGTGTTTTTTTCTTTGGGGTGGACTCTGATGACACCAGTGCACTGAATTTTCGGTATTGTATAGATTATAATACTTATAAACTATGTAAGGTAATATGATAATCTCGTTTATGCTATTTTCAATAGTATATTTACCGTAGACATTATTAAAATGGTGTGTTGTATTATATGTATATAGTTCTACATATCCTCAGAGGATGGAGTCTCAAACAACCTTTAAGTTATTCGCATTTCATTGTACATTTCATTTGAGTTATCATTTACAAGAGAATGTTAGTTCTGACTTGAGTGTTTTTTCTTTATGTTCGGGTCAACCTAAGTATCACGGCTCGTGATGCATCTAACGGAGCTTGGACTCTTGATTGGGATCTTTATTGATCTATCAGTTGCTTTAGTTATTTCTGTTTCTTTTAGTTATGTATATATTATTGGACCATCTATGTACATGGGATCTATGTTGTATTTGCTTATGATCTGGTATATGTACTTATCTGTTCAAAACTGCAAAAGTACATATGTTCAAATCAATACAGCACAGACCTACGCATTGAGCCACATAAAGAAAAAGTAACTGTAAGCCTAGTGACCTAACACTAAACATCACAAGCTACCTTCCTTTGCACATCCATTCATCGTATTAACACTATACAACACAACAAAGAGATGAAGCAGTGGCCTGGAGTGAAATAACACAAACTTTTGGCATCAGACCAGTGAATAAAGGGAAGGAGGTTAGACACAAGTGCCAATGCCCAAAACCACAGAAGACATAGCTTACGCCGTGGATAAGGGACACAGTAAAGAACCACAATGGCAAACTAAACACATAGAGAGCCAAAATGAACTTTCATAGCACGGCATATCTTCCCACATACGACTTGCTTGAAATCCCAACCAAAGGAACTACCTCCAAAATGGAAGAATCCAATACAAAATCCAATCACCCAAAGAGACACTAACTATCCACGATAAAGACCACCATCTACCCAAAACATTCTCACAGCCAAAAAATCAACATCTACAAGACGAAAACCAAAGAAAAAAATTGATCGAAACACCACTTAAGCACCATCAGCTACAAGCCACAACAAGTCTGGATAGCTAGATAATTAAAATGAAGTCCACAAAGCTAGAAAACATTGAACAGCCTCCCCAAGCTTACTTTGTTCGTAAAGAATTAAAGATGATTAACCATACTAAGTGGAGAGAACAAACGCGAAGCAGAAGATAGTACTTAACCAAACAATACTCCCTGGGACTCCGCGCAGCCATTAATACTACAACAACTCGACAAGTCGACCAACTACCAGAGATGCTCACAATCCTAATGCCGAAAGCCTTCACATATCTCCCTAAAATACACCAACGCCTAAACCTTGACAAAAGCTAGAACAATGTAGGACAAAAGTTCACCAAGCTATGAATTAGAACGAAATCGCTCAGGTATCTTATGCTAGAAATCACAGTATAGGAGAGGCAGGGAATTCACAAAAAACAACCTGCTCAAGCAATTGACGTGGAGAAAGAAGATCCTAGTAGAGACACCATGCTAAGAAGAGTAGTGAAGGGTGGAGAAAGGTTGGGAATATAGAGGGGTGAAGGGGAAAAGGTACGGAAAAGTGCAGGGTGATTGGAGGAAGGGTTCGGATTTGAACTCACGCAAGTGAAAGCAGGGCAGAATGGAAAGGAAGAGAAAGAAGGGGAATTGATTAGCAGAGATAAGGAAGGGAGAGTGGTTGAAATTGTTTTATTCTGACAGACGTGGGCAACAGTTTTCGACGGTTGAGTTCCATTGGCTTTCGATAGGCCGTTGGCTGCCGTCGGAAACCATCCGAATATCATGAATATTTTCAGACCCAAGACTTCTTCTTCATTCTTCGAGCTCCATATTTCCAAACTGAAAATTCCCCAAACCCTAAATTTCGATTTTTAAGCTCCCAAATCCATTTTCAGCATCTTTTTTTTTTTTTTTGCATAGCAAACGAGGTTAAATGACCCCTACCATATCTTATTAAAACTCAAACACAGTTACAAAAACATCATAAATTCAAGAGATACATCTAATGATAGATAGGACCATTACATGTTTAGGAGTAAAAACACTACTAAACACTCTAGCGTTCCTCTCCATCCACAGTAGATATAAAGATTTCTTGAATAACTTCAAAAGTAAGCAACTACTAATATTCTTCCACCTCGTCGCTTTGAACACAATGAACCATTCTTCCCACGAGTTAACCACTGGAGCATGCAAACCAAAATGCAGAAGAACATGAGACCATACGTATTTGGAGTATTTACATTCGAAGTACAAATAAGGAATAGTTTCAGCATGAGAACCACAAAGAATACACAAGTCATCATCAATAATTGAAAGCTACTTCAGTTTGCTTTTCGAATGCAAGACATTCATCAAAATCCTCCACAAGAAAATGTTTTCTTTTGGAATAGAGTTACTGGTCCAAATTCTTGTGTGCCAAGGGAAGGTATTACCATACAAAGTCAGATTATCATACACCAAACTTATAGAATGCTCCTTACCAATCCAATGAGCATGAAAATTGCTAGGAAGTAGTGAAGAGTTTTGAACATTAAACCAAATATTACGAACCAGTGATGAACTACAATATGGTAAGGAGATAACACCATTTGAGCACAAACTAGCTAGAGAAGCTCTCTCACTTATCCCAGTCAGCCTGCGATTATCATAATTAATAAAATATGAAAGGATTTTACCTTTGGCAAACCAAGGATCATGCCAAAAAGATATAGCTTGAGAGTATTTCATTCCACATCGAAACATTAGAAGAAAAAAATCTTTATATTTCAATAAATTTCTCCATAGCCAACAACAATCAGCTTTAGGCATCAATGACCAGAAGTGTTGATTCTTGATTAAGTATGTTCTACACCATGAAGCCCAGAGGT
Organism: Allium sativum; assembly: GCA_030737875.1. Classification (NCBI taxonomy): domain Eukaryota; kingdom Viridiplantae; phylum Streptophyta; class Magnoliopsida; order Asparagales; family Amaryllidaceae; genus Allium; species Allium sativum. Next base: position 978,359,976 of record CM060916.1, read on the forward strand.
TAGAATCAAACTTATACAGCTTATCAATTCGACATGTAAGAGCAGCCTTGTTCCACAACTTCCAATTCATGACACCAAGGTCACCACTTTCATAAGAACAACATACTTTCTTGAAGGAGACTGGAATTAGTTTCTTAGAAAATGGGTTTCCATGCCAAAGAAAATGACTTAATGTTGAGTTAATCATACCAATAATCCTTCCAGGCAGAATGAATAACCTAGCATAGTAAATACTCATGCCAATAGCAAGAGATTTAACAATCACTAATCTACCTGTCATTGAAAGCTTTGAAGTTGTCCATGAAGCAATCTTAGAGATGATACAATCAACAAGAGGCAAGCATTGCGAGGATTTTAGCCTGGATGAACAAAGAGGAGCACCAAGATATACTTCATCATCATCCATATGATTTAAAGCAGACAGATTATAAATGGTATCCTTCATCTGATTAGTGACACCAGCACATCTAATTTTGGATTTACTTCTATTAATAGAGAGTCTAGAGAGGTTGGTGAATTCATGAAGAACAGCCAACACACCAGAAATATACCTGACATTGGGCTTTGTGAAGAGCAGGAGATCATCAGCAAAAAGCAAAGAGGAATTGTGAGAGAGTTTGCAATATGGATGATAATCAATCTACTTGTTATACATTGCTCTTTTGGATATAGCAGTGAATAGCTCCACTACACACACAAAAATATAAGGGGATATAGGATCCCCTTGTCTTAGACCTCTCTTATCTTTGAAGAAACCAAAAGTGGATCCATTTATGCTGAGTGAAATGCTAACAGTGGAAATATACGTATATGTCCAACACAAGAAAGGAGTGGGAAAATTCATTTTGAATAGGATATATATTATAGAATCCCATCAAACAGTGTCATACGCCTTTTGGATATCAAGTTTTAGAACACTTCTAGGAGAAATAGTAGTTCGATTGTAACCTTTTAACAATTCAGTAGCAAGTTGAATATTATCTGCTATATCTCTATTAGGTAAGAAAGCACTTTGATTAGCGGATATGATATTTGTAAGTGCACCTTTCATACGATCAACTAAGATTTTAGCAATCCATTTGTAAATGATATTACAACATGCAATGGGCCTAAATGGAGAAACAGCTGATGGCATTTCAACCTTAGGAATTAGGGAAAGCCTAGTAGAATTTATCCCACTTAACATTTTGCTATGAATGAAAAAGTTTTTAATGGCCTTTATTACATCCTCACCCACTACTGGCCAACACACTTTGAAAAAATACGCATTAAAACCATCAGGTCCTAGGGAACTAGAAGATTTCATCGAAAAAATAGATTGCTTAATGTCTTCCGAGGTAATTTCATTAATGATATAATGTTTCATGTCTTCAGTGATTCAAGGAAGATTAATATGAGAGAAAGATTCTAACTGAATTGGAGCGCCATCAGATTTACCTAATATAGAAGTGAAATAGTCCAGGAAAGCTCCATTAACAGCCACTGGATCAGCTACAAGAGTACCATCCATATCATGAATAGAAGTGATATTAGCAGAGCTCTGATGTATCTTCAAAGAGTTATGAAAAGTAGATGGATCGGCTACAAGAGTACCATCCATTTTTCAGCATCTTAGAATGTCCCCGGCTTCAAAATCAATGTCTACAACAATCTATTTTAGGTATGATGTCTTAGTTTGGTTAAAAATCGAATTTTTACTCTAAACCTATATTTGCATATATTGATAAATTAGGGCTACTTAGTGATTGCAATAGTATCTAATAGCGTAATAATGGTTTATAGCATCCCTTTTGTGTGCATATTCCATATATTATCATCAATATGCAAAATGTATGTACAATTAGTGTTGTTTGTGTGTATGTAAACCATTATATATATGTTCCGGTGCTACCATAGTATTTTTGTTAATTGGAATAAGGTAAAATGAACGCACGAGTTAGGAAAATTGTATTGTGCTCGTTTTGACTTATGCAACAAAAATGAAAGCATGAGTCTAAAAGCGATTTGAGTGTGCTGCAAAATGACAACAATACTAAAGTAGCCTTAAGTCGATGAAATATGTTGAACAAATGTGATAAATTGAAATATATTTCTTGAAATGTATAAAATTAATTAGGAAATTATATATTATTTTTCATAAAATGTGCACAACTTGACTTATGTCTTTTAGGTATTTTTTACCCCGTCCGACGGGTGTTATACGTAGTCGTTATGTAAACAGTCATTTTGATCATAAAACGGTCATTTATATTCATCTAATGCAAGACTTGTTGGATTTGTCCCTGTATTTGGAAAAGTAACAAACAGAGCAAGCAATTATATTTCGCATATTAGTTCGTTCAAATAAGTTCATAAAATTTTGTTGTAACTGTCTTATTTTTTTTCTACGTACACGCATTTGTGTACAATGTAGGAAACAAAAGAGAAATGCTGCCGAAATTTTGTTGAACTATTTGAAATGAAATAATTTATGAAACATAAGTTTTACTATGTTTGTAATAGGAAGTAGAATGGTTGATCATGGAAAAAAGATAACTATAAATCAACATCTCCATATTGTATTCTTAAGTGGGGCAAAATTGATGTGTATAACTTTTTGTATCGATATGTTAAAAAATAAAATGCGCCATATTTGAAAATATTTTTGAATTTGTGTAGTTATTTTAATTCAAATATTATAAATGTGTAGTGCGAAATTAGTCTTTCCGAATTTGTATTCTTGAAAATAATTATTTATTTTTAAACTTGTGACTCAGTTACTCAAATAGGAAAAATGACTAATTATTTTGTTGATGGCAGACATGTATGTATCAAAGAAAAGGACTGAAAGGTTTAATAAAAGAAGTTTTTATAATGGTATAAACGTGTTTGTTGAATTTGCTTTAAGTAATAATGGAAACGATCCAGAAATTCATTGTCCGTGTAATAGGTGTAATCATTTGAAGTACTTGTTACTCGATATTGTGAAAGTCCACCTATGCAAAAACGGTTTCGTACATGAGTATTATGTTTGTGATCGTCATGGAGAAGTTGTTGCAAATACTTCTGTAGAGTCTGAATTAGAAAACTGTTACGATGAGGTCAAAGATATGTCACAATCAATGTTTTAGACGATTGAAGTTGACGACGATGATAAAAATGTTGAAGAACCAAATACTTAAGCAAAAAAATATGATTTACTGGATGTTGCTAAGAAATCTATTTGGGATAGTTGTAAAAGAGGCACTCAAATGCCAGTCATCGCATAATACATTGCGATAAAGTCAAAATACAACATCGCTGAAACTAGGTTTATGGCTATTGTACAAGCTACAAAAAACTTACGTCGCCCAATAATTTAATGTGAGAAAATCACTATGAAATTAAAAAACTTATGTCAGCTTTTGGTTTATCTTATTAGAAAATAGATACATGTTAAAATAGCTGCACATTATTTTGAAAAGAAGACGTAAACCTTAGAAATTGTAGAATATTTAATCGAAAAAGATAAAACATAGAAAAAATAAAGGGAAGTCAAGTTCTGTACAAGCATATGCATTACTTACCCATCACTCCAAGGCTTCAAATATTACACGCATCTTCTGTAACTACATCTTATATGAGATGACATAGTTTGAGAACAAAGGAAGTGTAACACCCCACCTCCGTTAAGGTCACTCACAAAGAGAATGCCTTAACTTTGGTGGAGCATTTTAGTAAACAGAACAGAATATTACAAGACAGATAAACAGTACTTGAAAAATTATAACTTTATTAAAGCGGAAAACAGAAATCAGTATGGTTACATCCTTTCAAACCACAATATCAGAATTCAAGTACAAAATATCAGTCTTGTACAAAAGCCTTCAGAATGCATAGTTTAAAATCATAATCCCCACAGAAGAAGACAAGCCATACTTTAAGCACTTCAAGCGGAAGAAATCTGGATCAAGCTAGAGTATTCCCTTCTACAAAACCTGGGGGGAAACGGAAGAAAGGAGGCGAAACAACAAGCGTCAGACAAAAAGTCTAGCAAGTCCAGTGATTTTCAGTTATGAACAGATAATAATAACATGACATGAAAATAAAACTGGATGAGAGATAACTGTAACAGGTGTAGCAGATATAACAGAAGAACAGAATGATATAAGCTATTGCTTTACACTTCTCTGCACTAATACTAGTATAACAGGATTAGGTGTCATCCCAAAACAGAAACAGGAACAGAATAATTTCCACAGAAGAGAATGCTAATAACGGGCCTTTACCACCCCAACAGAAACAGACAGGAACAGAATGCTAATAATGGGCTTTTACCACCCGAACAGAAACAGACAGAAACAGAATGCTAATAATGGGCCTTTACCACCCGAACAGAAACAGACGGAAACAGAATGCTAATAATGGGCCTTTACCACCCGAACAGAAACAGACAGAAACAGAATGCTAATATTGGGCCTTTACCTCCCGAACAGAAACAGACAGAAACAGAAACAGATTAATCCCTATGGAAACAGAATGTAGAATTAGGTGTACACTAGTAAATGGGCCTTTACCACCCGAACATACGGTACCACGCAGAAAACAGACAGGTGTTACCACCCAACAGAAACAGACGGTACCAACAGAAACAGACAGAACTAAGTGTACCCTAAAACCCTACCCCAAGCGATCGGCTCCCTAATACATAAATACCCTGTGTCGGCCCCACATTAGGGTGTATCACTCCCTAAAGTGACAACCAATTGGCACAGACCTATTTACAGATGTCACGGCGTCTTACATCCACAGAGGCAGGCCGGGATCCATGCACGCACATGACCCGGTTGGAACGCACCATCAACACCCCTTGCCATTATCAGAATGAACCGCTTATAATTAGTTCAGTAAGCGTGTCCGGACCCTACCTACTGTTGGGTCAAAGTTTTGATACCAGAAAGGGTTACTGACTAATATGGGTCCCCAAACAACAGATGACACAAGTAATTTCCCTCCTAACCTTGTGTCCTCAGACTAACAGATTTCAGATTAACTTGTTTACAAGTTCAGACATACAGAATTCAGGTCAACTAGTTCACAGATCAGAAAATCAAGTTAATAAGTTTTCAGACTAACGGATTAGACATACAGATTTAACAGATTTACAGACTTGTCTAACTTTGTACTGGGCCTACAGATTCATGAAACGGGTTTATTAATTTCATTAGTCCAGTTGGTTTAACCCTATCCACCCAACACGTTTTAGACATCATATTTATCTCAGATTTTCATTAATTAAATATTAATGCCCAGACCTCTCACATTAGACTGACAGTTTGCGGCTACTGGTTAGGCCGGTTGGTTCCGGGCAGGTTTCTGCCACAAACTGAGTCTAACCTCGGGTTTCAAGCATGTTATGACTAACTTCTCACATTAGAACCTATTGTTTGCGGCCACTGGATGTGCCGGGCGGTTCCGGGCAGGATTACGCCGCAAACTCATTCTAACCTCGAGTTAGCCATGTTTATCTTTGCGGCCAATTAATTAATAATTTACCATTTATGCCCACGCCTAATATACATGTCAATTATTCATAGGTAATTCAGATTATGTCAATAACAGACTGAATATATCAACTTAACAGATATAGCAGATAACAGATTTTTGCAGATTAGGCGACTTAACGGATTCAGCAGATTAAGTAATTTAGCAAATTTAGCATATAACAGATTTGGCATTTTCAGCAGACTTAGCAGATGACAGATTTGGCAGATGAACAGATCTAGCAGACTAGGCAGTAGAGCAGAACTAGCAGATTAAGCAATATAACAGAACTAGCAGATTAGGCAAATATAGCAGAACTAGCAAATTAGGAAAATATAACAGATTTAATCATTCCTTAAAGTTTCACAAACATATCTTGCCTAATTATAAATTTAGCCTAAGTTTGCATGCCTAAATAGTTGTCATGATTCACACTATGATCATATACCCCACGTTTGCATTGAATTTACATGTCACAGATTATGGTCATAATTTACATGTCCCAATTTAGTTCAACTTGCCTAGTACAAAAGATTCACATATAAATTGTACCAAATATAGCCATCGATTTCAATGCATGTCATATATTCAAAAATCTCCTACCTAGGTGTTATTCACATTTGATAGTTACCAAATCTTAATATAGATATTCACACCTAAGTCATAATCTCTTTCAAATCATGAATTGTTATATAAACAATATGCCCAACAATCTAGTTATAACAGATCTTAATTCGAAATATGCGTTATGTCCAATGTCTCAAGTCACATGTTAACATACCATGGTTCCTCTTCTTCCAATTCACAGAATATGCATAGATCTAAATCTAGTTTACAACCTATGTCTTTTTTCTTAAATCAGTCACAGATTAGCCATGTCCAATTATGCCGCATTCATTATTTGTCCCAAACATTTTAGCGTTCGTGCGTTAATCTCTTAGGAGATTGGCGCAGGCTCGTAGTAGCCTGGCTATAGAACAGAAAGAAGAAGAGATACAGAATAAAATAGATCAGAACAGAACATACACAATCTCAAATTCAGATTTACAATCATGTCACAATTATGATTAAAGTTTATATCGGAAAATAACTGCACTTTCCTTGGTTGGATTAAAGAAAGAACTTTAATTGTTGTAGAATCGTTGCAGAAGCTTTAATCTCTAGTTTGAATTGAGTTGCTTAGGTTGATGTTGATTAGCTTCTAGTTTTGATTCCAGCAGAGTAGCGACGCCATTTTTATTTTTATATAGAACAGAGGCAGAGCATAAGCATAACAAAATTGTGTGTAGAGAAGGCTAGGTTTGGGGCTGTTTAAATAGGTTTAGGCAGATGAATCTGGACAGAAATCGGACTAGAAACATCAGAACGAACACTGGCCCAAAAATGGGCTCGGGGACCAGGTCGACACCCAGGTCGACTGCCCAGTCGACCTGGTCTAGGGGGTCGACTGCCCAGTCGACTCCCCAGTCGACCTGGGTCTGGGCGGGAAATTTCCCGTCCAGTCTGTTCTGCGTTTGAAATTCGAATTTTGAATTCGAATTCGAGCTGTTTTGAACTCTGAATATTTCTGAAACTTTGGAGGGCCATAACTTGGTCATACGGACTCCGATTCTCACAAACTCGGACTTTTTTTCAAGCAGAATTTCGAGACGAACATAATGGCGCAACCCGTTTCCCTTGATTCTTATTTTAAAAATTAATTATTCTCTGATTTGTTACTTATACGATCACAAAAAATACGGGGTGTTACATTCTCCCCTCCTTAAAGGATTTCGTCCCCGAAATCTTCAAGTTAAGAAGAATGTGTCCTACCATCCAACATCCATCTACTCAATCATCAATCACTGGCGTCCATTGTCCTTAGAAACTTCTAATGTTGTATGAACATATGCAAAGGTGTGTGTATATGTTCCTTATCTAATGCAAAGATCAGGCGGTCCAACTGATTCAGTTGACCTCCTTAATGCGAATTATGCCAGTGCCATGATTCCAACATGTATGCAAAAATTTTCCTATTTGATACATATCATTTCTATATGAGTGCATAACCATTCAGTCATATGCAACATCCATGTGCTGAGTCAATCATTTTGCATCCACAAAAATTGAAAAATGCTCACACATCCATATGCAGTATGAGAGTGTTTTCGAGCCGATCTAGTGCCTAGTGTGTGTATATGCATCCATGAGCAACCACTTGCATCCACTTGCAACCATCAAACATAACATGTCTCAAACACATGTTTACATCCATAGGATTCCTATCTATAGGTCGAAGACTCGATCGATAGGATACAGTCGAATGATGGAAGCGAGTACAGATAAAACAAAAACTTGGTTCCCATTAGACATGGGTCCTAAGTATCGGCCCCGAAGACCGAAACCAACATCAAATTGACACCAGAGGATTACCCTCTTTAGATAATGTCAAAACAGGAAATCTTAACCTTATCGGGAATATTCAGATATTTACAGATTACTGGTACAGATCAGGTTACTGAACTAAGCATGATAAAACCCAGAATGTATGCGTCCTACTTGACGCCTAACACGAATATCTCTCAAACCCTAATCACAAACAGATGAGTCATAACCCTTATGGAGTTGGGTCTACAGCGGAATCATAAACAATACTAGTATTAAAGTGCAGAGTATCGATTACAGAATCAAAATGAGTTTTAACTCAACAATCAGATAAGAAAATTAAACCTTCTACTTAAATTTTCTTATTTCTACCCTATCTACCAGTCCCTTGAGCATTCACCTGTCCTCCAGAAGTGGGTTCTGCCCTCTGCCCTCGCCCTCGTTTCTTCGGGCAGTCCCTAGTGAAGTGTCCCATCTCACCACAGTTGAAGCAAATGACCTTCCTTTTTCTGCAATCCTTGTTTAGATGAGTCGAGCTTCCACAAGTAAAGCACTTTTTCCCTTTCTTATCTTCATACTTCTCATCCTTCTTTTGTGTTTCCTTTTTGGGCCCTTCTTTCTTATTCTGTGGTTCTCCCTTCTTTGTCTCTTTCTGGCCCTTGTCTTCCTCGTGCAGTAGTGCGATGTCCACCAATTTCTCGTAAGTCGCTCCCATGGGTACATGGGTCATGGCTAGGCTGTGCAGTGGCTCGTTCAATCCTTTAACAAAGAGGAGAGCATTTTTATCCTGAGTGTTGACTAAATCCAATCCGAATCTAGCCAGTTGGTTGAACTGGTTGACGTATTCCTTGACCGTCATACTTCCTTGCTTAAGAGATAAGAACTTTTCCAGTTGTAGACTTCGTTCAGCTTGCGAGAGGAATTTTGTCTCAAACCTTGTTCTGAAATCCATCCATGTCTCAACCGGCCTCTCGGCGTTAGTGACTTCCCACCAATAGGAAGCTTCGTCTTTGAGCAACCACACCGCCAACTGTACCTTCTGCCTATCGTCCACCTCGAAGATAACGAACAGATCCTCAGTTTCTTTGAGCCAGTTCCTCGCTACTACGAATGATTCAGTTCCCTTGAAATCCTTCCCACCCATGGCCCTAAAATCTCTACATATCTTTGAGAAAGCAATTGCACGAGGAGGGGGCGGAGGAGGGGAATCATTTGCTGGACCTGCGGCGGCGGTCCTAGCCTCAAGATATTGACGAAACCAACTGGGTACATGAACACCCTCTGGTATCTCAGATGCTTCAGACATGCTGAAACGAAAAAGGAAAGATTCAATTATAAAAAGGACTGAAGGTAAGATATATGGCTCTTGGGGATTATGTTTTTTCAAAAATAGGCTTTACTTTCGAAAATACTTCCTTTTTAAATCCTTTTTTTTAAATAGTTTTCAAAACTTTTTATCAAATCCGGTAACCTTCAGCTCTGATACCAAGTGTAACACCCCACCTCCGTTAAGGTCACTCACAAAGGGAATGCCTTAACTTTGGTGGAGCATTTTAGTAAACAGAACAGAATATTACAAGACAAATAAACAGTACTTGAAAAATTATAACTTTATTACAGCGGAAAACAGAAATCGGTATGGTTACATCCTTTCAAACCACAATATCAGAATTCAAGTACAAAATATCAGTCTTGTACAAAAGCCTTCAGAATGCATAGTTTAAAATCATAATCCCCACAGAAGAAGACAAGCCATACTTTAAGCACTTCAAGCGGAAGAAATCTGGATCAAGCTAGAGTATTCCCTTCTACAAAACCTGGGGGGAAATGGAAGAAAGGAGGCGAAACAACAAGGGTCAGACAAAAAGTCTGGCAAGTCCAGTGATTTTCAGTTATGAACAGATAATAATAACATGACATGAAAATAAAACTGGATGAGAGATAACTGTAACAGGTGTAGCAGATATAACAGAAGAACAGAATGATATAAGCTATTGCTTTACACTTCTCTACACTAATACTAGTATAACAGGATTAGGTGTCACCCCAAAACAGAAATAGGAACAGAATAATTTCCACAGAAGAGAATGCTAGTAACGGGCCTTTACCACCCCAACAGAAACAGACAGGAACAGAAAGCTAATAATGGGCTTTTACCACCCAAACAGAAACAGACAGAAACAGAATGCTAATAATGGACCTTTACCACCCGAACAGAAACAGACGGAAATAGAATGCTAATAATGGGCCTTTACCACCCGAACAGAAACAGACAGAAACAGAATGCTAATATTGGGCCTTTACCACCCGAACAGAAACAGACAGAAACAGAAACAGATTAATCCCTATGGAAACAGAATGTAGAATTAGGTGTACACTAGTAAATGGGCCTTTACCACCCGAACAGACGGTACCACGCAGAAAACAGACAGGTGTTACCACCCAACAGATTCAGACGGTACCAACAGAAACAGACAGAACTAAGTGTACCCTAAAACCCTACCCCAAGCGATCGGCTCCCTAATACATAAATACCCTGTGTCGGCCCCACAGTAGGGTGTATCACTCCCTAAAGTGACAACCAATTGGCACAGACCTATTTACAGATGTCACGGCGTCTTACATCCACAGAGGCAGGCCGGGATCCATGCACGCACATGACCCGGTTGGAACGCACCATCAACACCCCTCGCCATTATCAGAATGAACCGCTTATAATTAGTTTAGTAAGCGTGTCCGGACCCTACCTACTATTGGGTCAAAGTTTTGATACCAGAAAGGGTTACTGACTAATATGGGTCCCCAAACAATAGATGACACAAGTAATTTCCCTCCTAACCTTGTGTCCCCAGACTAACAGATTTCAGATTAACTTGTTTACAAGTTCAGACATACAGAATTCAGGTCAACTAGTTCACAGATTAGAAAATCAAGTTAATTTTTTTCAGACTAACGGATCAGACATACAGATTTAACAGATTTACAGACTTGTCTAACTTTGTACTGGGCCTACAGATTCATGAAACGGGTTTATTAATTTCATTAGTCCAGTTGGTTTAACCCTATCCACCCAACACGTTTTAGACATCATATTTATCTCAGATTTTCATTAATTAAATGTTAATGCCCAGACCTCTCACATTAGACTGACAGTTTGCGGCTACTGGTTAGGCCGGTTGGTTCCGGGCAGGTTTCTGCCACAAACTGAGTCTAACCTCGGGTTTCAAGCACGTTATGACTAACTTCTCACATTAGAACCTATTGTTTGCGGCCACTGGATGTGCCGGGCGGTTCCGGGCAGGATTACGCCGCAAACTCATTCTAACCTCGAGTTAGCCATGTTTATCTTTGCGGCCAATTAATTAATAATTTACCATTTATGCCCACGCCTAATATACATGTCAATTATTCATAGCTAATTCAGATTATGTCAATACCAGACTGAATATATCAACTTAACAGATATAGCAGATAACAGATTTTCGCAGATTAGGCGACTTAACGGATTCAGCAGATTAAGTAATTTAGCAGATTTAGCATATAACAGATTTGGCATTTTCAGCAGACTTAGCAGATGACTGATTTGGCAGATGAACAGATCTAGCAGACTAGGTAGTAGAGCAGAACTAGCAGATTAAGCAATATAACAGAACTAGCAGATTAGGCAAATATAGCAGAACTAGCAAATTAGGCAAATATAACAGATTTAATCATTCCTTAAAGTTTCACAAACATATCTTGCCTAATTATAAATTTGGCCTAAGTTTGCATGCCTAAATAGTTGTCATGATTCACACTATGATCATATACCCCACGTTTGCATTGAATTTACATGTCACAGATTATGGTCATAATTTACATGTCCCAATTTGGTTCAACTTGCCTAGTACAAAAGATTCACATATAAATTATACCAAATATAGCCATCGATTTCAATGCATGTCATATATTCAAAAATCTCCTACCTAGGTGTTATTCACATTTGATAGTTATCAAATCTTAATATAGATCTTCACACCTAAGTCATGATCTCTTTCAAATCATGAATTGTTATATAAACAATATGCCCAACAATCTAGTTATAACAGATCTTAATTCGAAATATGCGTTATGTCCAATGTCTCAAGTCACATGTTAACATACCATGGTTCCTCTTCTTCCAATTCACAGAATATGCATAGATCTAAATCTAGTTTACAACCTATGTCCTTTTTCTTAAATCAGTCACAGATTAGCCATGTCCAATTATGCCGCATTCATTATTTGTCCCAAACATTTTAGCATTCGTGCGTTAATCTCTTAGGATATTGGCGCAGGCTCGTAGTAGCCTGGCTATAGAACAGAAAGAAGAAGAGATACAGAATAAAATAGATCAGAACAGAACATACACAATCTCAAATTCAGATTTACAATCATGTCACAATTATGATTAAAGTTATATCGGAAAATAACTGCACTTGCCTTGGTTGGATTAAAGAAAGAACTTTAATTGTTGTAGAATCGTTGCAGAAGCTTTAATCTTTAGTTTGAATTGAGTTGCTTAGGTTGATGTTGATTAGCTTCTAGTTTTGATTCCAGCAGAGTAGCGACGCCATTTTTATTTTTATATAGAACAGAGGCAGAGCAGAAGCAGAACAGAATTGTGTGTAGAGAAGGCTAGGTTTGGGGCTGTTTAAATAGGTTTAGGCAGATGAATCTGGACAGAAATCGGACTAGAAACATCAGAACGAACACTGGCCCAAAAATGGGCTCGGGGACTAGGTTGACACCCAGGTCGACTGCCCCGTCGACCTGGTCTAGGGGGACGACTGCCCCGTCGACTCCCCAGTCGACCTGGGTCTGGGCGGGAAATTTCCCGCCCAGTCTGTTCTGCGTTTGAAATTCGAATTTTGAATTTGAATTCGAGCTGTTTTGAACTCTGAATATTTCTGAAACTTTGGAGGGCCATAACTTGGTCATACGGACTCCGATTCTCACAAACTCGGACTCGTTTTCAAGCAGAATTTCGAGACGAACGCAATAGCGCAACCCGTTTCCCTTGATTCTTATTTTAAAAATTAATTATTCTCTGATTTGTTACTTATATGATCACAGAAAATACGGGGTGTTACAGGAAGAGGGTACGTTGACACATCCGACTGATGGAGAAGCATGGAAGTATTTTGATAAAACCAATCCCAATTTTGCAGCGGAGAGTCGTAATGTTAGATTAGGATTATGTGCAGATGGTTTTTCACTATTTTCACAATTTGGTTCCAAATATTCATCCTGGCCCATTATCATCACACCGTATAATTTACCTCCATGGATGTGTATGAAAACGAAATATATCTTTTGTCGTATCTAGCTCTGATGATCCAACCCAAGGAATCAATGTTTATTTACAGTCGTTGATTGAGGATATTAAAATACTATGGAATGAAGGTGTTAATGATATTTTTCATCAACACCTAAATATATGGTTATGGAACCAAGGTAAGCTAGTCCATTTAAGCTTGACTAAATTCACCGTTCCTTAGATATCATGATCCTAAGCCCGAAGATTAGTTACTCTTCCTTCAAGAGGTGAATATCATTATTATGAGACTTAAGGAGCAACAGTTACCCTAGGTAGGGCTTCAACAATTGTTACTAATTGGAACTAGAATATGCACTAAAGGTAGTTTGGTAATTACTTGGAACATTTGGTTGAAAGAGTGATATATCCAAAAATACAATAATATATAGTAAAATATGTGAAAAAGTAAAGGAAACAACAATTTATAGTGGTTCGATTTGAATTGAACCTATGTCCACTTTAAGAGCTTTAATGATTTTATTCATAGTAGAGGTTACATGAGAAATCCCCAATTTATTTTCCAAATTAGGGTTTAGGCTCTATCAATAGAGTACAAGATTTTGGAATGAGGATAACTCCCCCAAAATGTGACCCTTGGGGTCTTATTTATAGACAATTTGGGATGCCTTCGGCAGTGATCAAGTGGGAAACCCATATCCGCCATGACTCTTCGGTACCGGCTTCACTTGTATCTTTCGGTATCGATTTCTTGGTATCAACCTTCCTAAAAAGCTCCTAGTATCAGTATTGGTTTTTCTTTTGATGTCTTCCAGTTTCGACATCCTAGCTTTGGTAATAACTTTTTAGTGTCAGCCTGTCCCGAGGGATTGCTTTCATACTCCTTTCTTTGTGATTCCGGTGTTGCTTTTAGCAACGGTATCGATACCAAGCCTGTTGGTATCAATAGCATTTTGTTTGCTCCTCTATTATGTTATTGGCTCCATGCTACCATTTTATTTTTAGTATTGTGCTCCACTTTCTTTGTGTGTGATATTGCTTCCACTGGTACTGATATTTGGCTCCGATGCTCGGCTTCGTTTCACTATCCAATGCATTAGCTTTCGGTATCAACTATATGCTTTAACCCTGCTTCCTTCCCACTTATTATTGGTCTTCGTGCTTCTTCTTTTATCCTTTCGGATTTGGTTCCGTTCCTCTAATATGTATATTTGGTATTGATCTTGCTGCTTTCCTTTCCTCATGTTTGGTATTGCCTCCAATGATGCTGGTTCTTTTATACTTGGTTTCGCCTTTGATCTTTGTACTAATGGGTGTTATTCTTGAGTATCAGTATCGACCCTTAGTTTATTGATATATGGCTTTCTTTTATTCCATTATGGTTGTCTCCAGCTTTCCTCCTCTTTTGTGAGTTTGGTTCAGGTATCGGTTCCTTCGATGCTATTTTCCAACATTTAACTTTATCCTTGCTGCTTTCACTTCGGACATCAGATCCATGTCTCCACCTATGAATCTTTCAGTTTCATGTCTACTTCCTTATTATTTTGGTATTGATTTGTACATATGATGCTTTCGATGTCTTGGTATCGGCTCCACGCTTTAGTCTCAACTCTCTTCTTTTCCCATTATTTTGGTATCGTTGTTGCTGCTCCTTCTGATCCCCTTGCTATCAGTGTCGGCTTTAATACTTCCCAGGCTTATATTTTGGTGCAGATCTCATTGGCCTTCTATTTCCCTCTTCCGATATTAGTATTAGTTGTGCAGCTTTCATCCTCTGCTTTTGGTATCGATATAGCCTTTCCTTCTTGGTTTCGGTTTTATTGCCTCAAGCCACCTGTTCTCAGTGCTGTTTTTGATCTTGGATCTTCCACTCCTTTCCATTAAGTCAATGCAAATTTGGTGTTAACAATTAGCCCTCGGTTAGTATAAGAGGCTTTTGTTTTTTAGGACAAAAATCTAGTGATTCCTATAGTGCTTTTCTGTAACTCAAGAAGCATTAGAGAATTTTTCGTTACTAGTTTTGTATAATCCAAAATAATGGTATGAGAATGAACATTAAGTTTTCTCAGATGGAAGTATTGGAGCTTAAACCCTAAATTATGGACTATTCATGAACTTGACTATATAATATGTAAATCTACTAACATATTCACTTAGGTCTTTATGATGAAAATTCATAAGTTTAGGACCTTTTTCTCTTAATAGGAATAAGAAACCTGAGATTTCAATTTGGGTATTTATTATCAAGGATCCATTCTTGAAAATGCGGGATAGTAAGTCTAAGATCCAGACTTGGACACTTGCAATAGAAATTTAGAAATCCACTTCTAGTATTACTAGTGTGAACCCGTGCTACGCACACGGATCACAAAATATTCGAACTTACGATTTTTAGAATTTTTCTGATTTGCATGATGATGAGACATATGCTTTTGGAGCAAGCATAACATATACATACAGGATAATAGAAATTGTGAATATGCTAGCATTCATCTATAATTTCAAAGATGATAAACACATGTTGACAACTATATATTTTGATATATTAATCTCATTGATGTTTGAACACATCGGCTAAATATCTATCAACGAAAAAGGTCACATGGTTTAAGGTAGGCTCCAAAAGCATAAGGCCATTACTTTTGAAGCTATGGATCCATTTGGTCAAAAAGTAAAAAGATCTCATGATTTATAATTAGTTTAGCAACCACAATTTGAAAACTGACAAACCTTTCTGAATATAATACATGTTGAGTAATGTAATATCTAGCAGTATACGTCAAATCTACGATTTGTGTATGATGCGTTGGTGGCTACTATCATGAATAAATAGTCTCCAATGACACAACATGTTGATACTCTAGTATCCACTCTAAAATTGAAACTGCTTACGCTACTACTGATTTTACGTCTACACTGTTCTCTTTTATATGATTGTTCTCTTCCATACTCATCCACCAAGAGAGAAGTGTCAACAAAAGGCCATAGTTCACCACAATAAAAAGGGAGCCATATCGTGTGTTCATTGGAAAAC
Source organism: Allium sativum (assembly GCA_030737875.1). Classification (NCBI taxonomy): domain Eukaryota; kingdom Viridiplantae; phylum Streptophyta; class Magnoliopsida; order Asparagales; family Amaryllidaceae; genus Allium; species Allium sativum. The sequence goes on from CM060916.1 coordinate 978,376,172, forward strand.
ATGGCACATAGTAATAGAAGATGATTGATAGGGTGATAATTACACAGCGGTCACAGTTTATTACAATTGGTGAAAGCATTTAAAATTTTCAACACCCAATTCATCCAACATTGTTTGTACATCTGTTTAATTATCAAAAGGAAAATAAACTCAATACTCATATTTCCTGCAAAATAATGGAGAGCTATGCACCTTTCTCACTACTAATGTTATATCCTTCTCACTTCTCTGCACAGATGGGGAAAATGTTAACTGTTACAGTCTTACGGAGCTAGCTGGTGGTATATATTCCAGGGAAGAAAAAAAATCATATCAGACACATGGAAGAAGAAAAAATCATAGTAATTCACAAATAGCCCTGGGAAATGAAGTGTAGTAAAAATAAACCGATGTGAGGTGGATAGTGCTATTCCAAAGTAAATTTAGTTGATCCAGTGTGACCGAAAATTGGAAAATATCAAGAAAGATGTAAATCATAATCATATTTCTACATGTGAGCAATCAATAGCCAATCATAGTTTGAAGAACAGGATAATTTCAGTTGTTACGTTTTCACCTTTATAATAAATTCTTGTTAAACAACGTGAGCTATGTTAGAGATAATCATCAATTATGGTTCCTTTTATTTATGAGTTATATTAGGATTGTATTATTTATGAGTTATATTAGGATTGCATTAATTATGAGTTATATTAGGATTGTATTAATTTGGTCTATATTTGGTATAGATTCAAATATGCTCTAGAATATTCTGTTCTAGAATGCTCTCTCCCATCTATTAATATGTAATTATGTAATTATGTAATCAAGAAATACAATTCTATTTTCTGTTTTCACATGGTATCAGAGCACCATTAAATAAAATTACACTCTTGTCTTTCTCAATCTCTTATCATGGCTAATGATAACAATCCTCCTACTATTTCTATCAGAGCTGATCCTTATGGTATCCATCACTTTGATAGTCCCTCTATTGTTCTGGTCACACCTCTCTTAACTAGTGATAATTATGGCTCTTGGAGTCATGCCATTACAATGGCGTTACGAGCCAAGAGCAAATTTGGTTTCGTCGACGGTTCCTTACCGATCCCAACGGTGGAAACCGACATTGTCAATTAGCGCCGCTGCAACGATCTTGTTGGCAGCTGGATACTCAATTTCATATCTCCGGAAATCAGGCCAAGTATTCTCTATGCCGACAGCGCTGCCCAGATATGGATGGATCTCAAAGAGCGCTTTTCTCAATCTAATGCGCCGAAGATATATCAGTTAAAACTCTCTATCTCCTCACTCAAACAAGAAGGTATGAGTGTTTCATTGTACTTCACCCAACTTAAATCTTTGTGGGATGAGTTGAGTAGCATTATTTCAATTGATCCGTGTACTTGCGGAAATGGAAAGTGTATTATTGAACAGCAAAACCAGGATCGAGCCATGGAATTCCTTCAAGGACTGCATGATAGTTTCTCTGTTGTGCGTAGTCAGATTCTCCTTATGGAGCCATTTCCGTCCATTCAGCGGATTTACAATCTTTTCCGTCAAGAAGAGAAGCAACAAGAGTTGAATGTTCGATCAACCCCAGCTGTTGAGTCTGCTGCCTTCCAAGCTTCAGAGCCACCGTATCGTGGGCTATCAAAGAGGCAGCATCCATTCTGTGATCACTGCAACCGATATGGACATAATCGAGATAAATGCTATCAACTGCATGGCTTCCCAAGCAAGCAAGAAAAGCGCGCAGCTGAACATGGATCAACCTCTCATGCTGTGCCAAATAATCATCTGACAACTCAACAGTACAACAAGTTGCTTGCTCTCTTGGCCAAAGACGAAGTTGGTGAACTCTCGGCTAACTTAGCAGGTACAATTCTGTCTCGTATGTCTTCTTGTTGGATTATAGATTCAGGTGCATCAAATCATATATGCACATCACTATCAATTTTTTCTTCATATGTTCCATTGCAAAAACATAAGCCTGTTCAATTACCTGATGGCACTTTTGCATCAATGACTCACATTGGGATTGTTAAACATTCGAAATCCCTTATTCTCAAAGATGTATTTTTTTATCCCATCATTCAAATTCAATTTATTATCTGTCTCACAATTAGCAAAACAACTTAATTGTGAAGTAATTTTTTCTAAATTTCAATGTCATTTTCAGGACCTGTTGACGAACAGGACGATTGGTTGGGGTAGAGTTCATTGTGGCCTTTACTACTTGGAGGATGTTTCCCATTTGAATTCAGTTTTTCATTTCAGCATTCAAATAATTTTGATCTTTGGCACTCTCACCTTGGTCATCCTAGTAGTTCTCATTTTAAATTTCTTGTTAATAATTTTCCGGATATATCCGCGAATAATAAATTTATTTGTGATGTTTGCCCACAAGCTAAGAAATGTCGTGGTTCATTTCCGCAAAGTGTATCTTGTTCTTTTATATGTTTTGAATTATTACATGTTGATGTTTAGGGACCATTTAATGTTCCATCTAAAAATGGTTCACGTTTTTTTCTTACCATTGTTGATGATTATTCAAGATGCACTTGGGTCTATTTAATGAAATTCAAGTCTCAAACCTTTTATATGATAAAAAAAAATTTTAATCAAGTAAATAGACAATTTGGACTGTCAGTCTCCACTATACAATCTGGAGATGGTGGTATTTTTATTCCACAACTTCAAGCTCTTCGATCTGACAATGGAACTGAGTTTCTTTCATTAGAGTTTCAAAATTGGTTTCATTCTCATGGTATAATCCATCAACGAAGTTGTGTAACCACTCCTCAACAAAACGGGATTGTGGAACGTAAACATCGACACTTGCTTGATGTTGCTCGTTCACTATGATTTCAAGCTAATATTCCCCTCTCATTTTGGGGCGAATGTGTTCTCACCGCTGCAATTCTCATAAATAAATTACCCACACGTACTCTTAATTTCAAATTTCCTCATGAAGTTTTATTTGGAAAGGTTCCATCTTATTCATCTTTACGTGTGTTTGGTTGTCTGTGTTTTGCGAAAAATATGCATATTAAAAATAAATTTGATGCACGAGGTAAGCCACACATTTTTGTTGGTTACCCTTATGGTCAAAAAGGATATCGACTTTATGATCCTTATTCTCATCGCATAATAGTCTCGCGTGACGTTATTTTTCATGAATCAGTTTTTCCGTATAAAAACATTTCAGATCATAGATCTAACGACATTTCCATCACTCCACTAGATGATGATTTACCTACAAATTTCACACCATTTCAAAATGATTCATCAGTACCAACTAATATTTGTTCATCTAATACAACTGAAAATGGTGAAAATTCACTTCAAAATCATTCTCCAAATCTGATTCCAACAGAAATCGCTGATTCAAATCAGTCTCAGCAAACTAATAATAATTCTTCAATTATAATTCCCACGAATACTGCTGATTTAAATCGTCCTCAGCGAATTCGACGAAGGCCATTACATCTCAATGATTATGCATGCAACGTCTCTCCTTCATCTACTTCTTTTCCTTTATCCAAATATTTCTCTTTGGAAAAGTTTAGTCGTTCTCATCATGATTTTTTGTCCAAAATTATTAATCATGATGAACCTCAAACTTATTCTCAAGCAGTTCAATCTTCTGCTTGGCGTGATGCAATGTCTGTTGAAATTTGTGCTCTCGAAGCAAATAAAACATGGTCTGTTTGCTCATTACCACCAAATAAAACACCAATTGGTTGCAAATGGGTATATAAAATTAAATATTGCTCTGATGGTTCTATTGAACGATACAAAGCACGTTTAGTAGCCAAAGGTTACACCCAAGTTGAAGGAATTGATTACCATGATACTTTTGCTTCGGTAGCAAAATTGGTCACTGTTCGTCTACTTCTTTCTATCGCTACAATTAAAAATTGGTCTCTTCATCAATTAGACGTAAATAATGCTTTCCTCCAAGGTGATCTAAATGAGGAAGTTTATATGAAACTTCCTCCTGGTTTTCCTCGTCATGGTGACAATCAAGTTTGTAAGCTCCATAAATCTATTTATGGACTTAAACAAGCTTCGCGTCAATGGTTCTCTAAGTTTTCTTCTACTTTAATTCAACGTGGTTTTCGTCAATCTAATTCCGATTACAGTCTCTTTACGTATATTCGTGATCATATTTCAGTATTTATTCTTGTTTACGTAGATGATATTATCATTACAGGAAACAATGAATCTTTTATTTCCATGACAAAACAATTTCTCGCCAAATCTTTCTCCATTAAAGGTCTTGGGCGTCTAAGTTATTTTCTTGGTATTAAAGTTTCTCGTTCCAAAAAGGGATTATTTTTGTGTCAACGTAAGTACACACTTGACATATTAAAGGATTCATGTATGCTTGGTTCTCGTACAACTCCAATTCCTATGGAACAACATTGTCGACTTGTTCCAGATGACGGCAATCCCTTGCCTAATTCGTCTCTTTATCGACGACTCATCGGTCGTCTCTTATATCTTACAGTTACTCGTCCTAACATTCAATATGCTATCAACAAACTTAGCCAATTTATGTAAAGCCCTCATTCCATACATCTTGATGCTGCAAATAAAGTCCTTCGATATCTCAAAGGTTCTATTGGTAAAGGTTTACTCCTATCGGCAATGAGTTCTTTTTCTCTGGTCGGTTTTGCTGATTCTGACTGGGCAGGTTGCCCCGTCACTCGTCGTTCTACTACCGGTTATTTTACAATGCTTGGTTCTAGTCCCATCTCCTGGAAATCAAAGAAACAACCGACTGTTTCTCGATCATCTGCTGAAGCTGAGTATCGGTCTCTTGCTGCTATTACCGCTGAAGTCCAATGGTTACATTCAATCTTATCCGAACTTGGTTTTCCACCATCTGTTCCTATATCAATACATTGCGATAGCCAAGCTGCAATTCATATTGCATCAAATCCCGTCTTCCATGAACGAACTAAGCACATCGAAATAGATTGTCATTTCGTTCGTGAAAAGATTCTCTCCGGTATTATTACTCCTTCCTATATTCGTTCTTGCGACCAACTAGCGGATATTTTCACAAAACCACTAGGTGCTGATAATTTCAAACGATTGCTTAGCAAGTTGGGCGTGCTCGACATTTCTCTCCCGGCTCCAACTTGACGGGGGGTGTTAAACAATGTGAGCTATGTTAGAGATAATCATCAAATATGTTTCCTTTTATTTATGAGTTATATTAGGATTGTATTATTTATGAGTTATATTAGGATTGCATTAATTATGAGTTATATTAGGATTGTATTAATTTGGTCTATATTTGGTATAGATTCAAATATGCTCTAGAATATTCTATTCTAGAATGCTCTCTCCCATCTATAAATATGTAATTATGTAATCAAGAAATACAATTCTATTTTCTGTTTTCACAATTCTGCATACCAAAGAATACCACAAAGATAAGTATATGTCAAATCTATTAATTTTATCAGTTGTCAGAAGGTTAAAATCTAGTTTAAATAAAAAAACCAAACGGGCAAGCAAAAAAGGATCTCATAACAACATTGAGAAAAAAGGTCACTAAGATGGACCGAGTAAGAATGGTCAATAAAGATTGAAAGTGTACTAGAAAAGAACAGTAGTCCCCAAATGATTAAAAAAATGTCAATATGATATGCTTATACAAAATGAGCAAACCATGAATTGGTTGAAGGCTCATTGCTGTGCAATAGTGATTTGCTACCCTGTACAAACCTTTACAGAAGATATTTTAAAGCAATTTAGCTATTTAATAACATGTTGCTGAAGTTATTCTAGGTAACCTTATTTAAACGAAAATGATTGAGTCGTCATACAATGGACCAAACACATTTAGCTATTTAATAGCATGTTGCTGAAGATATTCTAGGGAACCTTAGGTAAACAAAAATGATTGAGTCGTTATACAGTGGACCAAATGCATTTAGTGACCGTATAATTCATAAAACCAAGCATATATACTATCAAACGCGTGAAAAAACATACAGCCACAATATCATCAATTTTATGAGATGGGAAAATGAACTAAAAGTTGTGCCCACCTGTCCAGAATTAAAAGAATTAAAGGCTGTATCCTCTTGTCCAGAATTTGAAAAGACTGAATAAATCTCTCCCAAGGCTAAAAACCTAAAGTCGTGAGATTTTTGAAATAAAAAAGGAAGATGACTTGCTCAAATTAATTTGTTTATATACATATGCCTTAATAACTGGCCAGTTGAAATGAGTGAAAGCACTGAAATGCCTTTTCATCATAGAGCTAAGGTGACTTTGAGTTAAGTATGGTATCCAATCAAGAACACATGATAATAGTTAAATAAAACACAAAATAACTTTCAAAATGAATCATGAGAAAAATTCCATTGCGGTAAAGTAACAAATTCATAAAACCATATAATCTTATAATTTCTCCGTGTACATTGCAATTTTTCCACCTCACGGAGATAATATTTGAGTCGCTGCATTCAGAAAGGAGATATGGGTGTAATCCTTCAAACTCACATTGTTTATGTTATAGTAGTCATGGAAGGGGTTCTCTTTGATGTTAATTACTTCAGTTTAATTCCAATGTACTTTATTTTTCAAACGTCATGAGTAAAGATCTAAAAAAAGGTTCAATAATTATATAATGACAAATAATCCAACTGAAAAGTTTGTCTAAAATAATAACTTACCATGTGTTCGAAATGGTGAGAAGGCCCAATTTTTTAACTCCAGTGCAGTTTTATTCAAGTTTGTACCTACACAAAGCATGGTAGGCAGTAGCTTAGTAAATTGAAATTTATTGAAAAGGTTTTATCAATTTATGTAAAATTAACTGTAAGTCTAAGCAAATAAACAATTTCATCTTTCTTCGGACATCCTTATAAATTTTGGCACTATCTTCCGAATTGAAGAAAAAATTATGTATGTAATCAACGTAGAAGGTGGAAACGGTATGAAATAAATAGAGCAAAGCCAAAATAAATTGTATTTGTGTATAATAAGCACAATCAAATAAATCGGTTAAAAATTAGCAAAGAAACAGCAGTAATCTTTGAATGGAAAAAACCTTCAAAACAGAGAAGATGTAGCCTATCTACTAAAAAGAGGATCCGTTGACTGCGCAGCTCGGTTGATTACTTCGTGCTGATCTGAAGTTGGAACAAAATACTTTATAATATACAATCGCACCGCATTTGTTGCTACGACTCCTATTGAATCACATTATTCAACTGATTATGCATGTGATGCTAATTACAAATTCAGTCACTCTTTCCGTTTCAGATCCAGAATCCGCTTCTGGAGATGAAGATCCTCAACCCCGACTGCTTCCTGTTTATTCACTTTCTGATTCGCACCCCCTAAACTCGCTACTTGCTGACTTATATGCTGCTGGACCTTCCACCGCAAAACCGATGTGTGCTGAAATCTCGCCAATTTCCACCATGCTAGTGCAGGCTTCAACGGACTTGCATCAACATGGTGAAGACGCAGGTATTACTTCCCCTGTTGCTGATACTGCAGATGTTTTAATAAGCACGCCAGCTACTTGTGTAAATGCTCCCAACGCACCAAATCTCATGCAATGGAAATCATTATTTTCTGTTTTGCCTAATACGGCTGGTGAGTATGTTCCTGTGGATTTCAACATCCCAGAAACTGTATCTGGATCCATTCCGCCCCCTGAGTTACACACTGAAGCTGCTGCATTTTGGAAGGACCAGGTTGTGGGTTTCTTTCTTGATTCTAAGCTACCAAATTTCAATTTGTTAAGTGCTTGTTGAAATTCATGGCGCATACGAGCCAGTTTGAGTTTAACTCATGTTGATAGATTATTCTACTTCAAATTCTCCTCTCCGGAGGAAAGGTTGAGAGTCCTGGAGGCGGCACCTTCCATCATTCGAGGTAAGCCTTTCATTGTAACCTCCTGGAGTTCGTCGGTCGATAGGGTTAGAGAGCAAGTTCTTTCTATCCCGGTTTGGACCAAGTTCACCCATGTTCCCTCAATCCTGCAGCTTCTCTTAGGTCTTAATTGGTTGGCATGCCATATTGGAAAACTAAAATGTTTTGACGCCAATACTGTAGCTAGGAAGAATTTAACATTTGGTAGGGCTTTGATTGAAATTAAGCCTGATAAGCCACTTCCTGCTCAAATTAAAGTCTGTATTGATAGTCGTGTTTTTTTTGTGGATGTGAAATACAAATGGAAGCCGGATATATGTTCAACCTATAAGTCATTTGGTCACTTTTCTGATACTTGTCCGTCTGCTACAAATGATCCGCCTCTGGTTAAGATTCCCCTTCCTCGCCCTCCTGTCAGTAAGTGGGTTCCTAAAGTGAAGACAGTTGTGCGTGACATTGTTCCCTCTGAAAATGAGATTATTGTTGATGCAGTGCCTGTCGTGGACATGGCCGCTGAGCCAGAGGATCATACTGATCTTGATCCCAATCCTGATTTCTATTGGGCTCCTGAGGACAGAGCCTGAGTTCATGCTTCTTCTGGTATGCGTCATGACTTTGAGTACTATTTCTATACTCTAGTTGGGCCTAGTTATTTCCGTCGTCTTTTTTACCAGCCTGTTGAGGGTGACCTGCAGCTTTGGGATGAAGGTGAGCTTGGTATAGATAACGCAATTATTATGCAGGATCCTTCCTGGGATCGAAGCACCATTTTTTCTCAAACCTCCCCGAATTATGTGAAGGATTTGATAGGACTTTTTGCTCACCACATTGCGGTTATGACTCCTTTTGCGGGTTCTTTCTATGACTAGGTCTCTTCTTGAGCTGAACTTTGATGATGTTTTTAATATTTTGTTATGTTGGTACTAGACCTGCTGTAATATTTTGTTATTTTGGTACTAGACAGTGACTGGACACTTCAAACCAGATAGTTGCTCTGTGCATGTGCAGAGCACCTGTTTCTTTCGTTTTTAATAAAAGTGGAACGACCACTATAATCCGGCTTGCCTTGCAAAAAAAAAAAAAAAAAAAAAAAAAAAAAAAACTTTTCACATTGTAATGTGGTTAACTGTCTAAGTAATTATTTAGAGTTCATTCGATTTTATATACGGAAGAATAAGGGTTATCAAATGTAAGAAGAAAGAGAGCTGAAGAGAAGGGAACGCACAAGTAACACAATCCTTTTCTTTAAAAGGTGCTAATTTTGAATTATATTTCTTTCTTCTTCTAATAGTTGGTTAGAGGATTCTAATTCCAAATGAATCATCTGAGGAAAACAATATTGTGAAGAGGACTAAATTGCACATCCATAAAAGCGCCACTGATAACTTTATTGTCCATTAAGAGTACCATTATTTTACAAGTATAATTAGTTTTTTTTTTAAAAAAAAAATTAAGTTATAAATTTGTTAGTTTGAAATGTTTGTGCTTGATAATTGATTACACAGTAATCAAAGGCAGATTATGAAGTTGTCCTTTTTTATAACAAAAATAAGCAATCAAAAAAATTATTTATCATTCTACAATTAAAAAAAATCTAGCTATGAAGTTTAGTTGTAGGTGTACTGGAACAAACTTTAATTTGCAGTGGTCTGTAAATGTAAATAATGCATTAAAGAAAAGTGATATTCGTCGATATGGGTGTAACGATTCGAACGGACATTGTTTATGTTAGTTGTCATGGAAGTGCTTCTCTTTGATATCAATTACTTCAATTTAATATCATTATATTTTATTTCTCAAACAGCATGATGTGGTCATTTACACAGAAAAGTTCGATAATTGTACAATGAAGATAATGACTCATCATGCACTGAAATGGTTAAAAGGGCCAATTTTTGACTCCATTCAGTATTTTTCATGTCCTTGCCTACAGAAAGCAAGGCAGAAAATATGGGTTTAAAATTAGGGAAACGTTGTATCAAATCATGTACAATTAACTGTAGGTCTGAAAAGAATTATTTCTTCCTACTTCGGACAACCTTGTAAATTTTGGCACTATCTTTCCAACTAAATAAACAATTATGTAATCAGCATAAAAGAGAAAGCTGGTATAACATGAAAAGAACAAAGGAAATACCAATTTTATTTATAATAAGCACAGTTAGATAAATCACCTAAAATATAAGCAATCAAGAAAAAAATAGTAGCAGTATTTTGGAGGGAAAAACTCCAAACCAAAGAGAAACAATTATGTAAATCAGCATAGAAAGCAGGAATGGTATAAAATAAACAGAGCAAAGGGGAAATAAATCTTACTTAAATAAGAACAATTGACTAAATCAGTTCAAAAGTAGCCCAAAAAAAAATAGTGGTACTATTTTTAAGGGGAAAAAAATTCAAATCAGATAGCACATAACATATCCGCCAAAAAGAGGATTAGTTGACAACGCAACTTGTTTGATTCTATGATCGAGGCATGCAATCGATAATGAAAATCAAGGACCGGGGAGAAGAAACCATGGAAGATGGTAAACAACAGGAAACATAATTCAAATTCAAGTAAAAGGAAAGAGTTGTAAGGTGAAGATGAAATAAGCAAAAATAAAATAGCAAAAATGAAAGATCTGCCAATAATAATAATAATAATAAGTCAGAATTTATTACCAATCAATGGGGTCCCATTGAATCTTTTGGTATATCAAGTCTACGACGTATGCCTCTCATTCTTTCTCTCCCCAGGCTATTGTACTAATGTTTATGCTGAACCACAGGACTAAATGTTAGTAAATCAGAAACAGAAATATATAAGAAGTTTTCATACAAGTGATTTCATTTCTCTTATGTCAATTTTCAGTCAACGAACATTTAAAAAACAACTATATATTAGTAACAGGGAAGAAAACTCTCCTGCTTATCTATTAATTAGCATATGTTCTAGTCATTTATCAACAAAACATAAACTTGGTAGGAAATATTTTGTTGAGAGAAAACATTATTTATCTAGGGCAACTAAGTGTAAACTTATACTAAAATATAGTCACTGAAATTATTATTAAAATGAACAGAAATGAATGCATGATGTGAGGTGTTCTTAAAAATAGAAAAAAGAGTAATTTTTTTGGACTTCGATCATAGCAGTATATTGAATGAAGAAGCTGACAGTCAATGAGACAATTAAAAAAGCAGCTACAATATCAGTAATAGGAAAGAAAATCATGCTACTTATTTACTTAGCTAACAGTCTAGTCTTTAATCAACATAGGCTCAGTATAAAATGATTTGTTGAGAGAAATCAGGATTTATCTAGGGAAAATGAATATAAACTTATTGCTAAATTATAGGTGTTGAAATTACTATCAAAATGAATAAAGCTGATTGTAGTGTGCAGTATGTTCTTAGAAATAAAAAAAGGGTAAAATCTTTTAGACTTCTACGATAGAGATAGTGGATGAAGAAACTTACAATCAAAATGTATACACATGATATTAAAGATGTGATGAAGAATTATAATCAAAATTTCATCAAATATTAACAATAATTTCAAAAAAGGTAGCATATATGTCAATTATTTATTACTACATTTCAACCATTTAACTATTTTGACATACAGTACAATAACAAAAACTTGGAAGCAAAAACCATTTTTCAAAAGGAAAAAAAATCATAATATGAAAACTGCCGTAAATGCAACTGCTTAAAGCCGCACCATCAATCTTGCAAAATTAGAAGGAAAGCCACAGTAGTTCTCAAGCATGACTACTACTTAAAAAATAAGCAATAAAATTTCACATACAACTCGATAGTAAAGACGCATTAGGTACAAACGGAAATTAAGATAATTTTGTTAACAATAAGCTCATTCTCACCATGACCCATTCTAATTGTGAATAATATATCGGTTGAGACACTCAAATGCCTCGGATAAATTAATAAAAGAAGGTTAAAATTTTAAATAACTCAAAATGGTTAAATTTTAATGGATATCTTAGACGATTAGCCTTTATAGAAACATCAACCGAAATTCTAATTTACTCAAATCACAAAAGTAATAATAGTAAGGAGTAATCAACATGTTCATTGTGCAAAAGATAGGGCCGCTCATTTAATGAAACTTAATGTTATAGTTGAATAAAAACTATTTCCTCATTTTACACATGTTTTTCATATAAAAGGAATAGGTCTACTACACAAAAAATAAGCATCCAATTCAACTATTATTATGGTAGTTACGATCTAGGAATAATAGAAAAAAATTTGTGACATAAATCTTAGAGTTTGATAGAATTACCTTGAAACACCCCACCTCCGTTAAGGTCACTCACAAAGGGAATGCCTTAACTTCGGTAGAGCACTTTAGGTAAAAGATACAGATAATTTGCAAGACAGACATATAAACAACGGAAAAACTAAATTTATTTTATAAGTACGTGATTCACATTACAACAACTGTCTCAAACCAACTTTCAAATTATTACAACAAAATCTCTGTCTTGAATTAAAACATAAAGAAGCATTAAAACAACCGTAAGGCAACATAAATCCCCAATAAGAGAGTATCCAAAGCCATAGACCAAGGAAAAAGATTCCAAGCAATACATCTACTCTCTTCAAGCTGGAAATGATTAGATCTAAGATGAAGTATTCCCTCCTTGTGGACCGGGGGGGAACGGAAGAAAAGAAGACGAAAGAAAATGAGTCAGACATGAGTCTGGTAAGTCCAGTGACTATTTAGCATGTAAACAAGAAAAGGGTTATGACAGGAATAAACTGAATCTAGGTCAACACCCTAGAAATAAGATAATAAGGCTGAATATGCTATCGCACTCATTTCACTTCTCTACACCATCTAACTAGTGTCCCAACTAGTAATCTATATAAAATGATCATATTGTAATGTGATCCCAATCCCCGCAATTGTGGTAGCCTTCAGGTGTACATCTATCGTGAGGATTCCACCTCAATCTGCCTAATTGCCATGAACATGTTAGATGTACCCTTACTCCATATCGATCGGCTCCTTACTCGTATTAATTTTTCCTTGTGTCTGTGTCAATCGACCCTCTCTTGCGTGTAGATACCCTGTGTTGGTCCCACCATAAGGTGTATCAATCCTTATGATAACAACCCGACATGATTCAAGATGCACAGTGTATAACTACTGGTACTCAATGCCTGCTTTTCCCACTCCAGAGTCGTGCACACCCGTAAACCATCGGAAGCTACACTGACGTACCCCCTGCCGCTGTTTTGACCGCTTATAACCAGCCCAGTAATCATGCCCCACCCTGCCTAGTTCAGGGTACCATGATACATCCATGTGGGTTACTGCTGAAATGGGTCCCCGTTACTAGGGTTTCCTACTGGTTAAGTTTGTGGGCCTATATTTACTAATATTACCCACCAACATAATATGTACTTAACCCTCCCACTGATATAGGCATGTTTATTTAATGGTTAAGTTTGTGGGCCTATATTTACTAATATTACCTACTAACCCGATATGTACTTAACCCTCCTACTGATTCAAGCATGTTTATTTAATGGTTAAGTTTTGTGGGCTTACATTTACTAATATTACCCACCAACCCGATATGTACTTAACCCTCCTACTGATTCAAGCATGTTTATTTAATGGTTATGTTTTGTGGGCCTATATTTACTCATATTACCCACCCAACTTGCTATGTACTTAACCCTCCCGCACATTATGCCATATTGGTTAAGTGTTGTCCATTCATGTTAACTTAACCCACCCATTCATCATGTCATGTTGGTTAAGTGTTTCTTTTTAACTTAACCCTCCCCACTTATCATGTTGGATTGGTTAAGTGTTTCCTACTAACTTAACCCCGTTCATCCATCAAGTTGTATTGGTCAAGTGCTTCTTGTTAACTTAACCCCACGAGTTCATCATGTTGTAATGGTTAAGTGTCATCAATCAATTCAAGTTACTTAACCCAAATACTTGTCATGTTACTTTGGTTAAGTGTCGCCTTCTTGTGTCAACTTAACCCTACCACAAATCAAGTTATGTTGGTTAAGTGTTGCCCTCTTGATTTAACTTAACCTTGCCACAAATCAAGTCATATTGGTTAAGTGTTTCCCTCTTGTGTTTCTTAACCCTACCACACATCATGCTATATATTGGTTAAGTGTTTCCTATTAACTTAACCCTAGTCATTCATCTTGTTATATTGGTTAAGTGTTTCTCATTAACTTAACCCTAGTCATTTATCTTGTTCATTAGCATTAATTGATTTATTAATGCACCAACCTCTCACATTAGATATGTGTTGTTGCGGTTACTAGATGTGTCGGGCTGTTCCGGGCAGTTTTACACCACAACTCAATCTAACCTCGGGTTTTCCTTAGGCATGATGCACTAACCTCTCATATTAGATAGGTGTTGTTGTACTGGATGTGCGGGCGGTTCCGGGTAGTTTTACACCACAACTCAATCTAATCTCGGGTTAGGCATATTCGTCTTTTTCTTAATTTACATATTTATCTTTCAAATTTATATGTAAATTATCCACAATTATTGTTATTCAAGTCATACCCCATTTACCCTCTAAATCATATTTTCAATTTTTGGTATATAAATTATACTAATTTTATGGCACTAACCATTCATTTATTTATAGGCCAAATTATGCTAATAATAATAATAATTTCTAAGGTTTTCCCAACGTTATCCCCGTCACACATTCGCAAAATTCACATAGAATGTTAGACTCGTAACTTAGCCTAACTTATATATAAAAGGGGAAAGAAGGGAGCATGTACCATTCACATAACATAAAATAATAAGGATCTAACTAAACATGTGTCATGTAAACGTGGCATAAAATAATGAACTTGCATTTTTAGATCCAACTAACATGAGTCTTTAAGCATATGAAATTACCCAAATCCAAGTAGGCATGTAAATGTAAACTTTTATTTTGGGTCCAATGAACATAAACGTTAAGCATATAGAATTACACAAGTTCAACTAGACATGTGAATGTGAACTTTTAATTTGGATCCAATAATCATGAATCTTAATCATATGGAATTACACAGGTTTAACAAGGCATGTAAATATGAACTTTTTATTTTGGATCCAACAAACATGAAT
This sequence comes from Allium sativum, assembly GCA_030737875.1. Classification (NCBI taxonomy): domain Eukaryota; kingdom Viridiplantae; phylum Streptophyta; class Magnoliopsida; order Asparagales; family Amaryllidaceae; genus Allium; species Allium sativum. The sequence continues at coordinate 978,391,182 of CM060916.1, forward strand.
CTTAAGCATATGGTTTTACACAAATTTAACACGGCATGTAAACATGAACTTTAATCTTGGATCCAATTTTCATAGATCTAAATGTAAATCTAAACATAATACATGTCGTGGCCTAATAATTTGCATGTAATATAACATGAATGAATCGCCAATTTTACATGATTGGTTTACATCAACATAATAACCACATAGCCTAACAACTTGCATGTAACATAACATGAATAAATCACCAATTTTACATGATTGGTTTACATCAACATAATAACCACATAACTTGCATGTAACATAACATGAATGAATCGCCAATTTTACATGATTGGTTTACATCAACATAATAACCACATAGCCTAACAACTTGCATGTAACATAACATGAATGAATCACCAATTTTACATGATTGGTTTACATCAACATAATAACCACATAGCCTAACAACTCGCATGTAACATAACATGAATAAATCACCAAACTTTACATAATATATGATTGGTTTAACACCAACAAAATAGCCACAATAATCTCATAAGCATATACGATAGAATCGTTACAAGAATAGGCATGAATCAGCATCATCATTATCTTACAACTAGGAATAACGCTAGTTTTCATTTTATTACAAATCATAACTTATAATCGTTCACATCTAAATAATAACAGGACTTACAAAGAAAAGAAAGTCTTGTTTTCTGGGATCTGTTTTCTGAAATTGGAAAGCAATCCCTTGAAGAAGACTATCAATTCTCTAAGTTAGTTTTAATTCGTAGCTTTAATCTTGCTTTCAAGTTTAAAAAGGAATGGTGGCTAAACTAGAACGATCATGGACGACATGGTGGCTCCTTGGAATGAATTTGTGTGATTTAGGGTTTGAGGATTATGATTGCTTTTATAGAAGTTAAATCTTATGTGAACCGTTAGATCGTTTTAGAAGCAATCAAAGCCATCCAACTAAAGCAATGTGTCACTCAGCCAATCATAGCATGACACATAAGCCCTAACACCTCAGAATTTGTCACAAAGAAGGCCATGTAAAAAGACAATCCTTGACCAACAAAAAATGCGCCACGTGCGCCACATGATGCGTACACGTCATATATATATATATATATATATATATTCTATATATATATTTTTTATTTTTATCTATCTTCCCAATTAACCATTTTCACACCAAACCACTTTTTGAACTGCGTTCACATTAATCCACTTTTTAGCCATTCCCCTAAAACAAAAATATGACGCTGGCAGGGATCGAACTCTGTACCTCTTGTATGCAAGTCACATGTTCTAACCAAATGAGCTACTAAGTCTTTTGCTTACAAACCTTAGAACAATGCTAAACATTATTCTTTTCTCATTCTTCTTTTTCATTTTTGCTGCAATATTTAATTTAAAGATATCTTCTTCATACGGAGTACGATTTACGCAAACTCGAACTCTATCTCAAGCAGAATTCCGAGATGAACACAATGTCGCAACTCGTTTCACCTATTTTTTCTTTTTCAAATTAATTATTCTTTAATTTGTTATTTTAATATTCTTTGAAAATACGGGGTGTTACATTCTCCCCTCCTTAAGGATTTTGTCCCCGAAATCTTCAAGTTAAGAAGAATGTATATCCTACCATCCAATCATCCATCTACTCAACCATCAAACACAGGCATCCATTTTCCTTAAAAATATTTCTAATGCCTTCATGATCATATGCATAGTGTGTGTACTTGTCCTTATCTAATGCAAAATCAGGCGGTCTACTGATTCAGTTGACCTTCTCAATGCGAATTATGGCAGTGCCAGGAGTCCATCATGTATGCAATTATTCCTAATCGTGCTTTATAACTTCTACATGAGTGCACAATCATTCATACAAATGCAACATCCATATGATAACACATCAAGTTTCAGTTCATATGTATAAAAATTCACTCATGCTTATGCAATATGAAAGTGACTGAGCCGATCTAGTGCCTAATGTGTGTGTATGCATCCACGAGCAACCACTAACAACCACTTGCAACCACCAATCATAACATGTTTCAAACACATGTTTACATCCATTGGCTTCTACCTAAGGATTGAAAATACGACCTAGAGGATATTCCTAAAAAGATAGAAACAAACATGCATAGAAATCCTAGAAAAAGAGATCAAGGATATACCCTCAAGAAAAAGGGTATGATGCGCGTGTCTTATCTTCAGTCTCCCACGTCGTGTCTTCTTGAGCTTCACTCCACTGTTCCTTAACTAATTTAACTTCGCAGTTGCGAAGCTTCTTGACCTCCATTTCCAAAAATCACTAGTAAAGATAGGACCTCGATCACTTACTATGCTAGAGGGTATCCAATGTAGTCGAACTATCTTTCCAAGATAAACAGGTGTGAGCCAAGATACCAAGTGTATATACTAAGATGATTGGAGGTCTCTCCTCTACTTAGCTTATCCATAATGTCACAAATCTTAGGGTCTAAAGCTAAAGGTTGCAATGTACTTTTTACCTCTCTTAAGGTCAGTCTTACTTTAGGATGCTTGCCACAACCATTTATTTCTCACGCAAACCATCCTAGTCGAACTCGACATCCCTCAAGTACAGGCCCCAAAGGCCTAAACCAGTATCAGACAAGCACCCAAGGAATACCTCCTTCTAATTTGGACGATTTACGTAAGATGATACTAGCAAAACAACCAAACAATTGAGCACTTAACTGACTCTGGCTATCCTCGCCAATCTTGCTCCAAAACTATGATCGCATAGCTGGCTTTGTATTGTTAACAAGATATATGCGGAAGTCTATATCGAGTTTTAGGGGGAAAATCCCTAACCTAACCAAAAACATCTGCGTACTCATGGACTACTCTAACGGATCGCAAATCATCGATAGACGCATCAAGTGATTCTAGGTAGCTAAGCCTAACTGATCCCTTAGGATTGCACGAAATCTCGAGGGTATTCCCAAGGCAAGTCAAAAGTCTAGCTAACCAATCCATGCCTAGAACCAACCCACAGCCCATGAAACCGAAAACATAAGCATTTCATTTTAAACTCAGTACTTAATATAGCTATTCTCAAATCCTTACAAACCAAAGATAAATGAGCCGAACCACCAATTGGATTTGAGACAATAATGGGATCTTCTACTATACAAGTACTAAGGTGTAGAGACTCAACTATGTAAGTAGATATAAACAAATGTGAAGCGCTAAAATAAAAAAGAGTACTGATAGGATGATCAAAAGAAAAACTAATCTTTTTCAACAGAAACTTTACTACCTCTCTCTTAGGTACGCTGGCGGTGAGATCATGCACTAGCCCTCCTGAAAATCCTGTTCTTTGTTCTTGCCCTTGTCCTTAATTATATTACTATGATAAAGGCAGTTCCTCTTGTCTTAGGTTTTACTATTCTTTCCTCCTTTGCGAACCAAGTCCATATCTATGAGTTTCTCATCCTTGGGTTGTGCTCCTTAGCCAAACTCCCTTATTCTCATCATTACCATCCTTGTGTAACATGTTGACAAGTCTCTCGAAAACTGCCTCCATCGCACAGAAAATCCTACAAAGCTTGAAAGAAAATTAGCCGCAGGTGAAACTAATGCGGTTATAGATGGAAGTTGGGCACTTCTTCGCTTTTTGACAGATGTCGTAGTCTCATCAAGCCTACGAAACCATGCCGCGATGAGGTTAACTCCCAGAAAGCCAAAAGCCCCGAAGACTGAGGAAAGAACGAAACAAGAATTCAAACAGAGGATCAAAAGATAGTGCATATGGCTTTGGGGAATATGCCTTTAGAACAAAACTTTTCTTTTGAAAATGCTTCTTTTAAAACCGTTTTGAAAATAAATTTTCAAATCTTTTATCTGATCCGGTAACCTTCAGCTCTGATACCAAGTGAAACACCCCACCTCTGTTAAGGTCACTCACAAAGGGAATGCCTTAACTTCGGTAGAGCATTTTAGGTAAAAGATACAGATAATTTACAAGACAGACATATAAACAACGGAAAAACTAAATTTATTTCATAAGTACGTGATTCAGTTAAAACATTACAACAACTGTCTCAAACCAACTTTCAAATTATTACAACAAAATCTCTGTCTTGAATTAAAACATAAAGCGGCATTAAAACAACAGTAAGGCAGCATAAATCCCCAATGAGAGATTATCCAAAGCCATAGCCCAAGGGAAAAGATTCCAAGCAATACATCTACTCTCTTCAAGATGGAAATGATTCGATCTAAGCTGAAGTATTCCCTCCCTGTGGACCTTGTAGGGGGGGGGGACGGAAGAAAAGAAAACGAAAGAAAATGGGTCAGACATGAGTCTGGTAAGTACAGTGACTATTTAGCATGTAAACAAGAAAAGGGTTATGACAGGAATAAACTGAATCTAGGTCAACACCCTAGACATAAGATAATAAGGCTGAATATGCTATCGCACTCATTTCACTTCTCTGCACCACCTAACTAGTGTCCCAACTAGTAATTCATATAAAATGATCATATTGTAATGTGATTCCAATCCCCGCAATTGTGGTAGCCTTCAGGTGTACATATATCGTGAGGATTCCACCTCAATCTGCCTAATTGCCATGAACATGTTAGATGTACCCTTACTACCCTGTCGATCGGCTCCTTACTCGTATTAATTTTTCCTTGTGTCTGTGTCAATCGGCCCTCTCTTGCGTGTAGATACCCTGTGCTGGTCCCACCATAATGTGTATCAATCCTTATGATAGCAACCCGACACGATTCAAGATGCAAAGTGTATAACTACTGGTACCCAGTGGCTGCTTTTTCCCACTCTGGAGTACGTGCATGCCCGTAAACCATCGGAACCTACACTGACGTACCCCTGCCGCTGTTTTGACCGCTTATAATCAGCCCAGTAATCGTGCCCCACCCTGCCTAGTTCAGGGTACCATGATACATCCATGTGGGTTACTGCTGAAATGGGTCCCCGTTACTAGGGTTTCCTACTAGTTAAGTTTGTGGGCCTATATTTACTAATATTACCCACCAACCCGATATGTACTTAACCCTCCTACTGATTCAGGCATGTTTATTTAATGGTTAAGTTTGTAGGCATATATTTACTAATATTACCCACCAACCCGATATGTACTTAATCCTCCTACTGATTCAAGCATGTTTATTTAATGGTTAAGTTTTGTGGGCCTATATTTACTAATATTACCCACCAACCCGATATGTACTTAACCCTCCTACTGATTCAAGCATGTTTATTTAATGGTTAAGTTTTTTGGGCCTATATTTATTAATATTACCCACCCAACTTGCTATGTATTTAACCCTCCCGCACATTATGCCATATTGGTTAAGTGTTGTCCATTCATGTTAACTTAACCCACCCATTCATCATGTCATGTTGGATAAGTGTTTCTTATTAACTTAACCCTCCTCACTTATCATGTTGGATTGGTTAAGTGTTTCCTATTAACTTAACCTCGTTCGTCCATCAAGGTTTATTGGTCAAGTGCTTCTTGTTAACTTAACCCCACGTGTTTATCATGTTGTATTGGTTAAGTGTCATCAATCAATTCAAGTTACTTAACCCACCTACTTGTCATGTTACTTTGGTTAAGTGTCGCCTACTTATGTCAACTTAACCCTACCACAAATCAAGTTATGTTGGTTAAGTGTTGCCCTCCTGATTTAACTTAACCTTGCCACAAATCAAGTCATATTGGTTAAGTGTTGCCCTCTTGTGTTACTTAACCCTACCACACATCATGTTATATATTGGTTAAGTGTTTCCTATTAACTTAACCCTAGTCATTCATCTTGTTATATTGGTTAAGTGTTTCTCATTAACTTAACCCTAGTCATTTATCTTGTTCATTAGCATTAATTGATTTATTAATGCACCAACCTCTCACATTAGATATGTGTTGTTACGGTTACTGGATGTGTCGGGCTGTTCCGGGCAGTTTTACACCACAACTCAATCTAACCTCGGGTTTTCCTTGGGCATGATGCACTAACCTCTCACATTAGATAGGTGTTGTTGTGGTTACTAGATGTGCCGGGCGGTTCCGGGCAGTTTTACACCACAACTCAATCTAATCTCGGGTTAGGCATATTCGTCTTTTTCTTAATTTACATATTTATCTTTCAAATTTATATGTAAATTATCCACAATTATTGTCATTCAAGTCATACCCATTTACCCTCTAAATCATATTTTCAATTTTTGGTATATAAATTATACCAATTTTATGGCACTAACCATTCATTTATTTGTGGGCCAAATTATGCTAATAATAATAATAATTTCTAAGGTTTTCCCAACGTTATCCCCGTCACACGTTCGCAAAATTCACATAGAATGTTAGACTCGTAACTTAGCCTAACATATATATAAAAGGGGAAAGAAGAGTGCATGTACCATTCACATAACATAAAATAATAAGGATCTAACTAAACATGTGTCATGTAAACGTGACATAAAATAATGAACTTGCATTTTTGGATCCAACTAACATGAGTCTTTAAGCATATGAAATTACCCAAATCCAACTAGGCATGTAAATGTAAACTTTTATTTTGGGTCCAATGAACATAAACCTTAAGCATAAAGAATTACACAAGTTTAACTAGACATGTGAATGTGAACATTTAATTTGGATCCAATAATCATGAATCTTAAACATATGGAATTACATAGGTTTAACAAGGCATGTAAATATGAACTTTTTATTTTGGATGCAACAAACATGAATCTTAAGCATATGGTTTTACACAACTTTAACAAGGCATGTAAATATGAACTTTAATCTTGGATCCAATTTTCATAGATCTAAATGTAAATCTAAACATAATACATGTCTTGGCCTAATAATTTGCATGTAACATAACATGAATGAATCACCAATTTTACATGATTGGTTTACATCAACATAATAACCACATAACTTGCATGTAACATATCATGAATGAATCACCAATTTTACATGATTGGTTTACATCAACATAATAACCACATAGCCTAACAACTTGCATGTAACATAACATGAATGAATCACCAATTTTACATGATTGGTTTACATCAACATAATAACCACATAACCTAACAACTTGCATGTAACATAACATGAATGAACACCAATTTTACATGATTGGTTTACATAAACATAATAACCACATAGCCTAACAACTCGCATGTAACATAACATGAATAAATCACCGAACTTTACATAATACATGATTGGTTTAACACCAACATAATAGCCGCAATAATCTCATAAGCATATACGATAGAATCGTTACAAGAATAGGCATGAATCAGCATCATCATTATCTTACAACTAAGAATAACGCTAGTTTTCATTTTATTACAAATCATAACTTTTATCACATCTAAATAATAACAAGACTTACAAAGAAAAGAAAGACTTGTTTTCTGGGATCTGTTTTCTGAAATTGGAAAGCAATCCCTTGAAGAAGACTATCAATTCTCTAAGTTAGTTTTGATTCGTAGCTTTAATCTTGCTTTCAAGTTGAAGGAGTGGTGGCTAAACTAGAATGATCATGGACGACATGGTGGCTCCTTGGAATGAATTTGTGTGATTTAGGGTTTGAGGATTATGGTTGCTTTTATATAAGTTAAATCTTATGTGAGCCGTTAGATCGTTTTAGGAGCAATCAGAGCCATCCAACTAAAGCAATGTGTCACTCAGCCAATCATAGCATGACACATAAGCCCTAACACTTCAGAATTTGTCACAAAGCCAATCAGAGATGGCCACGTAAAAAGACAATCCTTGGCCAACAAAAAATGCGCCACGTGCGCCACATGATGCGTACACGTCATATATATATATATATATATATATATATATATATTCTATATATTTTTTTCTTTTTATCTATCTTCCCAATTAACCATTTGAACACTAAACCACTTTTTGAACTGTGTTCACACTAAGCCACTTTTTAGCCATTCCCCTAAAACAAAAATATAGCGCTGGCGGGGATCAAACTCTATACCTCTTATGTGCAAGTCACATGTTCTAACCAAATGAGCTACTAAGTCTTTTGCTTACAAACCTTAGAACAATGCTAAACATTATTCTTTTCTCATTCTTCTTTTTCATGTTTTGCTGCAATATTTAATTTAAAGATATCTTCTTCATACGGAATCCGATTTACGCAAACTTGGACTCTATCTCAAGCAAAATTCCGAGATGAACGCAGTGTCCCTACCCATTTCACCTATTTCTTCTTTTCAAATTAATTATTCTTTAATTTTTTATTTTAATATTCTTAGAAAATATGGGGTGTTACATATCTAGTCCTATAATCCAAGATAGTTTTTTCATTACCTCTTGGAATGAGCACAGCAGCACCATTCTTTTAAGCATTGGCATTGTCATAGTTGACGCATTAATTGCTGAAGCAAAAAAAAGTGACAAATATCAGCAAAATTAACTTGTTTTTTTTTTCAATTCTCCCTAGGACACAACTCCAAAGTTGTATGCCAGTCTTGTGGTAGAAATTATTCTCATTGGAGTTTATGACATAGTCGGGAAGGGAAATAAAAAGATGGTAATGGAGATGGAATCAGCAGAGGGTGTTTTTCCGAACAAAGATAAGGCTTGCATGATGACTTAACTAATAAACTTTAGTAAATGAAAAAGTATATCTACCACCTAATACATGAAAAGATAAACAAAAGCATTGGTTAAGATCGCGCAGCAGAAATTGTGTATGCACCTTAGTTTAATAGCATTTATAAATAAATTTCTTCTGACTGTAAGAAGCAAACATAACATAAATATTCTAACCTTTTTGAATTCAAATTTAGCAAAGCAAATTGGAGAAAACGGAAATTAATGTAGCAAGAAAATAAAATAGGAGTAAGACTATATATATATATATATATATATGAGGAGGGTTCCAGGGCACCCCTATCTTGTAGCACCCTTTTTGCCCCTCATTCTTATCCATTCATTTATATTTAAAAAAGTTAGTAGGGGGAGAGAGAGTTAGTGGAAGGAGAGACAAAGAGGATTATGTGGTGGAAATTAGGAGGGCTAAAGGGGTGCTACACTATTTGGTGTGCTCTTGATCCTACCTCTCTCTCTCTCTCTCTCTATATATATATATATATATATATATATATATTTGTGTGTGTGTATGTATATATATATATATATCACTACAACAAAATGACCCTATTACAACGGTGGAAAACAGTTGTAAAAGACTTTTTACAACGGTGGAGCCACCGTCGTCTCTTAAGAAGTTGTAATAGACTGAAATCTTTTACAACTTTTATACACCGTTGCGACACCGTTGTTAAATGTATATTTTACAACTGTTTTCCACCGTTGTAGTAATACATATTACAACATTTTTTCACCGTTGTAGTAATTCCTACTACAATTAATTATAACAATATGATTTTTGTTTCTTTATACATTACATTTCATATAAAAATAAATATTTATATTGAATAAAATGATACTACACTGAACTGAAATAATCAATTAAATATTTTATTTCAATATTTGAATTAGTACAACTTTGTGATCCACTATCGTACAACTCACTTTTACATAATACAGTCATAACAATACATACATTCCTCACTACAAACCGATCGCTCAACAAATCTGAGGTAGACGGTCTAGCTCTAGGCTTAGCAATGCATCGTTCTATGAAGGCCTTGATTTCTAGGTAAACCATCTATCATTCCTCCATTACCATCTGCAAATTTTAGTCATTTAAACATAATGGAGAAAACAGTAAAGATTAATGCAGTCATATTACCTCTTTTACATGTAAAATGACGTTCTGGATCAATTTTTGACATAAAACATATGATGTTTCGAAAGTCTGACTTATATTAATATGAAACTATGTCAAAAGTAAAATTGGCGATTGTTATTTTCCATAGAAATTGTGTCCTTGAAAATTTTGTCCAAAACTTTGAACAACTTTCTTTGTGGGTAGAGTACAGTAAAGCCAAAGCATCCGAAAAGAAGCCATATCAATGCAAATGAGTATACACATTTGCAGGTATCATAAACACAAATCTGTTGTTTTGATTGCTGTTTTGAAAAACTGAAGTAAGACCATGATTGAAATATGAGCTAAGATTGTGTACATTGATTCTCCATCACATATGCCCATTCAAATGCATGACAATGAAGCATACAAACGATTTATTGCTTAATGCTGGAACAGACTAGTAGACTTAGAAATGTTGCCAAAACAAGGAAGTAAACCAAAGGGACAGTACGCATATATTGTGCCACAACTTAACTATCAACATGCAATGGTAGAGAATCACTAAATCAATGTAACCAACTGTGCATGCAAGAAATACAGTGCCTATTCTAACTTGGATCCACACGTGAGACATATATAAAACAAGAGGTGCTATTATAAGGAACATGCCGAAGTATATATGCATAGGAAGTGGAATTGTTTCTTTTTTCTTTTTTTCTTTTTTAGTTCGACAACACTGGTGTGCCAAAGTAACATGGTATCATCCTAATATGAGTGTATTATGAAATCTGAAGGTCAGGAATCAAGTATGGCTTCACAGCAGGATATTTAAAAGCATGCCACTAAAATGTGTACTTATTTAAATCAAGTCAAACTTAACATAAGACATGCATTCACTTCAAAGGTGAACAATAACCAGAAATCGATGACAATCAAGGTGACGGAAAAGCAGTAACCAAACAGTGTGAATCAGTATGATGTAGTCCTGATTATCATATTATAAGGAGCACCATTGCAAATACTAAAATCAACCAATAACCGAATTTAAATTTATACAACCCCAGGACAGTAGGAAAGCAATAACCGACAAACTAATGATATTAGTGCAAACCGAAGTCGTACGCTTGAAACATGTTTAATCGTAAGAGAAATTACATTTAATCGGTGAAGGAAGCGCAGACAATGGCGGACGGTTGGCGTTGGCTGTAGAACAGTGAGGAGGTGTTGCTACAAACGGCGGCGCTCGACTGCTGGAGGGGAGAACAGGTTGTCGGATGCGTTGTTCGGATCTGAGAGATGCTGAGGCGATTTGGTTTTCTGGCTTCAAGGAGGGCAGCACTGCGCGATGGCTGTCGAAGGAGGTGACGCGGCTTCACTGGACTGGAACAAGGGCACGTGTGATTGGGGAGCTCAGACGATGGGTGGCACGGCCCTTGTAGTTGGTGGCGTTCGCGGTTGAGCTCGTGGGTTGACTCCGGTGGCGAGCGACGCCTGGTGACAAGGCCTTGTCGGTGGAGAGGGATTCGATGGCGAATGAAATGGAAACCGACGGCCTATTTTCGGTTTTTGGATGTGAGACGTTGGTCGATTTGTTGATTTCCCCAATTCGATTTCTAGGGCTTCGGCCATTTTTAAGTTTTTTTTTAGAACGAGAGAATGAAATGGAAACCGACGGCCTATTTTCTTTTATTTGCTTCATACGGCTAGGGTTTCACCATTGCCAATGTCCATTTTGCCCTTAGATTTAATGTTAACCCTTATAAAACTTAAGCCCCAAATCATAACACTTAAACAAAATTTTCATGTCACATACACAACAAACAAACAAATGTGTGTTTATTCACCATTTTAATCATGCACAATTTCACATATTCATCATGTACATAGCACAAATGATTTATTTATTTATTTATTCACCCCAAATATTATGGATTTAATTGAAATCAATATAATCTAGGATCATCAAATTTGGGTTCTCACATTATTAATCTCTACTTCTTAATTATTAATAGCAATCATTGATTATTCATGATTAGCATTAATTATTATATTTTAAGTATTAACTGTTTAATAGTAATTATGTAATATTAACTATATTTTTTAATTATTCTTCTTAATTGCTAAGTATCAAATATTATGGATTGATTATTAATTATTACTTCCTAATTGATTATTAATAGTAATTATTAGTTATTAATTAAAAATAATCAACATAAATGTATTAAATATTAATTTTTAGTTGTTAATTATATTAAACTATAGTCATATATTACAACAATCAAAAAATAGAAGTTGTTAGTTATATTAAACTATAGTTAATATACATTTTAGTTAATTATAAATTATTATTATTATTTACTACTGATTTTTAACTTACAATTGTTACTTAATTAACGATTGTCGAACCCCGTTAGCGGGGGCGTTGCCCCCGCACCCCCACCTTGGGGGGCTGCCACCCCCCCGGACCCCCCCTCCGTAGGGATCATATTTGACAAAAGATTTTGGTAAAACTTTCAACAACGATTACTTATTAAAAAATATTATATACTAAATATTAATTAGTACTAATAGTCATGATTAATTATAAATTAAATATTTATTAATTTTTATTTACTTATTGATTATTAATTAATTGATTATTAACCGCTCATTAGTTATTACTTACTAATTAATTACTAGTACTTAATAATGAAGTGGTTATAAATTAATTATTTTTAATTAAATATTTAATATTTATATATTGATTATTATTAAATAATTACTAATTGGTTGTTAATTAGTAGTTATTAGTAGGAATTATTTATTTATTGATGTATTTTTAATTAAATATTAAATATGTATTTATTGATTATTAATTAATAATTACTAATTGGTTGTCAATTACTAATTATTAGCATGAATTATTTATTTATTGAAGTATTTTTAATTAAATATTTAATATTAATATATAGGTTATTAATTAATAATTACTAATTAGTTGTAAATATTAATTATTAAAAATTATTTAATGAAAATAATTAATATTAAAATATAGTCATATATTACAACAATCAAAAAATAAAAGTTGTGATAGGCTTTTATTACAACTGTCAAAATAACACAATTGTTAAAAATAAATTTATTACAACTTTTCTGGAAAAAAGTTGTAAAAAACATTTATTACAACGGTGCTTTAACCACCGTTGTAAAATTAAAGTTGTAATATGGTGTTTTTGTTGTAGTTACAACGGTGTTTATACCACCGTTGTAAAAAACCATTTATTACAACGGTGATTTTACCACCGTTGTAAAAACCCATTTATTACAACGGTGCGCTTACCACCGTTGTAAAATTAAAGTTGTAATAGGGTCATTTTGTTGTAGTGATATACACACACGCTGCTCTATATATATACACGCTGCTCTATATATATACATACATATAAGGAGTAAGAGAAACCAATATATGGTTTCGATGTACTGCTGGACCATTCAAAATTGGAAATTATTCATATCTATAAGTAATCCAATATAATATTCAAAATTCAACCATGCCACAGATGCAAAGCATAATTGTTGTGGAAAATGAACTTCCAATTTGTTTATTTACTCTTAAACTTAAAAAAAATCTAACATTGGCTTAGCATAAAATCATAACATCAAATGGTGGAAAGAACATAAAAGACATGCAGATAGATCAAAATAAGTTAAAATAATAAGCTTCACCATCTACGCAATTAATAATCACCTTTTACGAAAGAAAAGTTGAACACTTGAGTCTCACGTTTTAAATTTGACAACTGATTGATTAACTTGTTCCTGAAATTCAATTGGATAACTGGCTATACTACTAAAATTGTCTCACATTTGGTAAAAAAATAAATCAAATGCAATTAATTAATATTCAGTCATTTAAAAAAGCAATCAATGAAGAAAAAAATCGTAATCTCAATTCATATTCGACATAAAGGGTTTAACTTGAAACCTATATACAAAAAAGACTCCAACCATTAAATTGAAATACCTCACCAAGAAACAACTAAGGATCTTCAAACCATACCTAGATTAAAATCTTAACATATATTTATGGAAAATATAAAACCGAAAGGAGCGTGTGAATGTACATGTTAAAAACTTGAATCCAAACATCATAAAAGGAGAACAAAAAATGTGGAAATGAAAATCGCACCTTGCAAATTTAATATCTAGAGGTTAACTTGCAACATAGATTAATAAAAACACAGTTGATACCAAGTTGCAGAATGCTACTGGCCCAAAAAAAAGAATTTTGGTTAGAAAGGCTTTCAAAAGGTTGGTTTAATGCTCACTAAAAAAACAATTATTGCACTACTGTTGTACATTTAACCCAAACCTGAACGTATTCTAAAAAAATTACCTCCTTCCTTTCAAAATATGTTCTAACATCAACTTTCTGTCATATATGTTTAACAGGAAATTTTGCTAGGAATATATGCTTCCTACGGTTGGCACATTGACAAAATTGGTGATGACAGAAACCATCATGTAAACTATTCTAATAGTTAACTTTTACATCTAACAGTACAGCAAAAGTGCTGGTTCATCTACAGTCTTTAGCACTGAAGCATATGATGTTCTCTTTACAACTTCTTTCAAGGATAAATTTAAGTTGTTAATGGGTAAATGGTTGCTAAGCATATGTCATATGGTTGTTCTATTGGTTGCATATGCCTAAAAAATTGCTATGCAATCATAAATGCATCGTTGTAATTTCGCCAGAAGCAAACAAATGAAGAGAAACAACATATCCTCCGGTCATTAATACAATGGGATCCAAGATGACTTTTCTTAAAACAACTTGTCATGAGGTTTATCAAACTCAAATTTCGAGGTTGGTAACTTCTTAGGCTTAAACATGTTAGAGTGCAATATGGATGAATTTCGCTAGTGGTCAATTATCAATTAAAATATTGAAGGCTTTAGTTTCAAAGACGATCAATAGAAGACCTATTATTCATGTAATGGTCCAACAAAACAACATTTATCATTATTTCTAATCTTACAGATAAATACACATTGTAATTCATTCTTAAAAAATAAGTATTAAAACAAATGTTGACAGCTTGAAATTTGAATCTAAAAATTTGGTTAAGCAGCACATGTTCATCACCATCAACAAATTGCAACCAAACTCAATCAACAACAGGTAAGAAAAGCTAATATATTAGAAATAGATTATCACCTGAAACTAAATCTGATTGTCATTGTCACTCAAGCTTCAATCATGATTCAAAAACCGCATACATAACTGAAATATAAGCATGTTAATTCGCTAAATCAGTAGATTAAATCAGACATACATGGTTTAAGCTAAACAGAAAATGTTGAATAAGTTGATTCCCAAAGGCAAACCAAAAAACCTTCAGTCTCAATCGGATAATTAAAGCTAAAACAAAAGACCTAGAAAAAACTTACAGAAGATGCAGAGGAAAGACAACTTCACGGCGACGTATATCCTGGAGATGGGGTGGCTCGACCGGAAACTGACGGAAAAGAGGAAAAAAGGAGGAAGCGAGAGTACCTAGGGCTTAAAGAGAAGTAGGCGCAAACGATAAAGGCAGGGAAAGTTGCGAGTGAGAGTGTGGACATAAATGGGACGGTAGAGCATGGACGGAGGAAGAAGGCAGGAGAGGAAAAAGAAGGCGAAGGGCAGAGAGAGAGAGGAATCAAAAGTACGGTGGGAATGGAAAAGGAAGGATGTGAAATATGCGTTTTGATAGAAAGAATAGATGGTTGAGTAAACAATAGTACACGTGTCATGCTGACATGAAGCAAAATTGGAGGCTTGAGAGCTGCTAAAAAATAACTCAGCTTTAATAGTATAAAATAGATAAACAGAGAAACAAAAACTTATATTCGAGTACTATAGAGAGAAGAGCAAAAATCCATTTCTGGAATAACAGAATTCCTAAAGTCCAAATTCAGGCATTTACAATAGATGACCAGAATTCCACTTCTTGAAATAATATAAATCTTGATAAAATTATGTCAATCTTTATGCAAATTTCCTTTGCGCTTTTCTGCATAAATTACAACAAATAATATTTCTTGCATTAGTCTTTTGCATAGTGTTTAATATTTCACTCACATTGTGTCAAATGTTGTTTTGACCAAGTTCGCAAAGAAGTGAAATAAGGGTAGTATTAAGATATAACTTTTAGGCTTGACTATTCATGGAATGACTTTGTGAGTAAATCAGTAAATTGTGTAGATATCACCTGACATATGACTTTTGTTTGTGTTTTAGGTATCCTTACCTAGAATTTCGTCTACATCATTCTACATAGGACGTCCTTAGTCTTTTGCTTAGGATAAGAGTCATATAATGCTTGGTTTAACTTATATGAGACTCCATCTGGATTACATCCAAGCAATAGATGATACTTGCAGTGGAATAATACGATCATTCACATTTTATATTTTTACTGGAATAATGAATAGTAACATTGCGCACATAAGTTTAGAAAACCTCCTTACGTGAGGTGCTGAAGAAATCATAACTTTCGTTAGAAGTTTTCGAATAGAAGACCCAAGGTACCAACCCAAGTATAGATTCAAAAATCCTTTTTTCGGAATTGAGCTAGTAGGCCCAAATTTCATACTTCGGCACAATAATAGAAGTCTAGAAATTCTTTCCTAGAAATGAGAATAGAAAAATCCTAACCTTGATTTTGGCACTAGAATAATGCAAATATAATGATTCATTTTCGAGGCTATTGTAAATCGAGAATATCTATTTACCAGTATGAGGAAAAGGTTCAAAACTCTGACTTGAGTATGTGTAATAGAATTCCATTGACCTGATTTCAGGAAATGGAGATTACAATCTTGAGACCCAGATTCAGATATTAATGGAAGACAAAAAAATCCATGTCCAATAATAATAGAAACCCCGAAACCCATATTCGGGTATTTGATAGAAGGCCAGAAATCCATATTTGGTAATAATAGATAGTAGATCCGATACCCAAATTCATGCATAAATGTTGGAAGACCAGAAATCCATGTCCGACAATAATAGACGTCCTGAACCAAAACCTAGATTCGGGTATTTAATAAAAGACCATAAATCCATATCTGGTAATAATAGATGTCCCCATACTGAAACCCAGTTTCGGGAATTTAACAGAAGACCAGAAATCCTTATTAGGTAATAATAGATGTCCCAAAATGAAACCCAGATTCGGGTATTTAAGAGAAGACCAGAAATCTGCATCTGGTAATAATAGATCTCTCGAACAGATACGCAGATTAGAGTATTTAACAGAAGACTAGAAATCTGTATCTGGTAATAATAGGTGTACCGAACCGAAACCCAGATTCAAGTATTTAATAGTCTTTGTTTGAATTTCCTTTTCAATCTTGTGAGCCACCCCTGGGCTTTCTATTGCTTTGTGAACCATTTCTTTGAGCTTTGGTTGGATTTACAAGCCAATCCCTTGGGATTTGATTGATTTGTGAGCTACTCCTTTGGGCTTTGATTTGATTTGCAGGCCACTCCCTTGGGCATTAATTGGTCGGTTTAGCCTTGTTCTTTAAGCAAGGGTTGTACATGCTTAGTGTTCTCCCTTTGAGCTTTCATTCCCTTCTACGGGACGAGACATAAGAAGAGGTAGAGCATTTTATTCTTAGAGCAAAAGCAGAGCATGCTAATTTTAGAGCAGAGGTAGGGCGTGCTTATTGTGCTTCTCTAGAGCATTCATTCCCTTCTACGGTACAAAGACATAAGCAGAGGTAGGGGTGCTCATCTCTAGAGCAGAGGCAGGACGTGCTTAGTCAAAGCAAAGGCAGGGTGTGCTCGTCTATGAGCACAGGAAGGGTGTGCTTATTCAGATACTTTATCCCTGCCATTTCTGGCATGGATCGGAGGCTTACTATTTTTATGCTTTAATCTGGCCTTTTCTGATTTGGACGCGGTTAAAGGCTTACATATCACCTCCCTCCATGAGGTACCTTTCCCTATCCATCTTGGCGGTGGCAAGGCTTTTTTTACCCTTATAGGTTGTTTCATCCAGTCCATATTTTGAGGAGTTTTCATACTCCTAATCATGTGTACATCCTTAAGAATACCTCATTTTATCCATTTACCATTTGAATGTATGATCTCAGATGATCTACGTTCCATGTTCTAAGTACTAAATCTCCATTCGGTTTGCAGGGTCGATATGTTCCACTTATGAGTTCTCGATAGACGATCAAAGGTTCTTCCCTGTTTAGGCCAAAGGGGTTCGTTTGTTAGATTCTTAGTATTTGTTGTTACCTTTCGCAAGACCAAGTCTCCTTTTTGAAAAGTTCTCGTTCTTAGTACTTAGTGATTCTTCTTTGATACTTTATTGTTCTAATAGTTGCTTCATCTCTTAATCCTTGGATTAGGTCTAAGGATTCCTTTTCAATTCCTAACTTGGATGCATAAGCTATTCTTCTATGTGAAGGGAATCTCAACTTCGAGTGGAAGCATAGCCTTACATATGTATGTTAGTGAATATGAAGTGTTTCCTGCCGCTATTCTATCGGAGGTTCTATATGCCTCAAAGTACCAATGGTGACTTATCTGCCCAATTTCCTTTATCTTGGTTTAACCAGTTCTTTAAAATTGTCTTTACGGTTCTACTTATAATCTTGACGGCACCTTTTTCCCTTGGTTGTGCTATAGAAGAGAAACTCTTTATGGTTCCATTTCTATCACAAAACTATGTTTCGTTGTCTGATATGACTTTATAGGGGATTTCGAATCTTGTGACGATACTCTTTATCATAAATCTCAACAATTTTTTCAGATGTGATGTCCGGGAGTGGTTTTGCTTCTACCCATTTAGTAATGTAGTCGATTGCTACCGCCGCATACTTAGCGCCTCCTTTAAATACAGGTAGGGGTCCAACTCAATCCATTCCTCATATATCAAAAAGGCCATGAGCCTGAGGTTAAGTCACTTGGAGGTAATCGGGGTACCCTATAAGACCTTTGGCACTTCTCACATTCCTTGACGTGTTCCATTGCCTTATTAACCATCTGTGACTAATAGAAGCTTTGTAGCATAACCCTTGTTTTTGCTAACTTGATTCCATTATAATAGTTTCCACAGAGCCCTTCACGGGTTTCCTTTAACAATTTACGCCTATCTTTAAGGCTTACATATCTCAAGTAGGAAGAGCGAATGCCCTTTCTTATAGAGTACCTTGTCCATAACAATAAATATTGGGGGTTAACGCTTAGTCCTCCTAGCATCTTGATTATTGGTAAGTAACGTTCCATCTAAGAGATAATCCACAATGGGGTTCATCCATCCATTTGTTCGATTGTTAAGAAAATCAGCTCTGCTAGGTCATCAAGTCATCCAACTGTTTAGCTAAATAATTCTACTTGATTACTCGGCTACTGGGTTTCTAACGTCTAGTCCTATTCTTAACCCACATGATATGCAAATGAATGATTACTCCCCAAGAGAGCGACAACTATCCCTTTATACAAGAAATTTGACTTATTATTATTAGCCCCACTTAGGGGGTACTCCACTTATTGGAGGTATAAATATTATTATTAGCCCCACTTAGGGGATACTTCACTTAATGGAGATGTAAATGTGTAGCCTTTCTTCTTGGAATCTTCATTTGATTCGCCTTTTCTCTGTGTTTGTCTTTTACCTTTAATGAAACTTGTACTTATATTAATATATGTTCAATTGTAAGAAAAAAAACAAAATTAGATAACTAATGAAAAGTAATTATTTGAGATAGGAAACTTATTATTAAAATCTAATCCCATGTTGCAGTGTCTCTGATCATTTTTCTCCGACCATCCTACAACCCTTCCAAATAAGCTTTCTTTATTTCTTGACATAGTTTCTTCTTTATTAAACCACTACATTGACAGGTTTTGTTTCCCTTTATCTTATGATAGGAATAGTAATTCTTTATTTGTTTGATTTTGAAGAGCCCTCTGCAAAGGAATTAGAACCAAGCTTTTCCGCCTTCTGACCTTGCTTCAAGTTTTTCTTTGTGTTAAATATTTCTTCCATACGGATGAGTTTGTTTGCTCTATAATAAAAATAGTTCAAGCTTTCACATTCCTTTAGGACAAGCACTTTCCAAAATTGGGTTGGTATAGATAATCCTGATCGCATGGCTATTAGCTTCTCCCTATCTGTCACCCCTTTTACTTTGAGCAACTCGGTATGAAATCTTTTCAGAAAGCGGACAAGTGATTGCTTTGGTCTCTATTTAACACTTGCTAGATCATAAATGTCGATTGCTGAGTTTTCTTATTCATGGAATTGTGTGCTAACTGCGGTAGATAATTGTCTCCAAGTTGTGATGACCGGGCCATGATAATGTCTGCACCATTTGTTGGCTTATTTATGAAGAGTTGTCAAGAATAGTACATTGCATCGAAGTCCTTCAAAAGCATTATAAAAATTCGTATAACTCTCAAAAATGGCGAGGTTCTCTTTAGTCCCATCATACATGAGATGTGGCATTTCTATATGAGGTGGAACTTTAGCGATCATTATCTTCTTGGAGAAAAAGATTCCCTGTAATTTCCTACAACTCGCGGTGTTAGGCTTTTATCACAGTACCACATATTACATAACAACGGAACGAATCTCATAGCGGAATGAATCTCACAGCGGAACGAATAAATATATTGTGTAACATAATTTTGAAATAAAACCAGTACTTGCAATACATACCATTATCACAGCACCACATATAACATCACAGCGGAAAATAAACTCTACATATATATCTAATGTTGAAGCCGCCTGCTCCAAGCTCCTCCCTGTATCTGTAAAATCCCAACTACTTGACTTCCCATACAAATTTGGACACCTAAGAGTTTATGGTAAAACAAAACAAAATAAACTCTGGGTCAGTCATGGGACTGGTGTGAGTAAACAATTTAAGCAGTTTGAGAAAATAAGTGATATCTCATAAGACCACGTCGTATAACACAGAACGGGTTATTCCCTTATGAGAATCCAAAACACTTGATTTAACTTTCAAAATCCTTTTCAAAGAAACGACAATCTTTATATCAAAACTCTTTGATATTATAGTAGTGTATATCAACCACAACTAAATAATCATCTAGCAGAACGCTTTAATCTCACATTCCACATACATAATATATAATCAAAAACCGCGGGCGCTTATTTGGTAATGAATCCCAACTAGCAAGGCATGGGACCACCTTCCGACAGTGTATCTCTAGAGAGGAATACACCGGGTTCAACAAGAACATCTTGTAACCCAGGCTAAACATGACTGGTCACTCATTTCGCTTGAGTGAACCGAATGTATTATCACCAACGGTTGGGATCAGCAACCGTTTCCTGAAAGGGATAGCATCGAAATAGTTTAAAGAAGCAAATGGATTTTCTCTAGATCAGGTGACAATACACCCTAATTGGCAGCTAAACACTTATCCATGCGACCTACCCGATTTTATACCATTTCCTGGTTGTGAGGCTTGAGGTCATAACGTACAGATCACACCTTTATTTACTTTGAATGTCACATCATCATACCCGCCAAATCACAAATTGATTTTCCCAAAAACACCACAGGTATACAGCTAAGAGAAACGAATTCCTCCACCACCAAACGTAAATACGTTTGAAGAGATCAACTTACGTGATCTATTGAATATACACTGTCAAACATTCTTCCATACAGGTTGTCCTGGGACTGGACAAACGAAGGCACGATTCTGTAAACCCATCTGTGACGGTCCGCCCCGCACCAGCCGACATTTCCAATGAAAGTGCGTTATGCCAATGCCCGACTAGCATGGGACGGTCGCCAAAGAAAGGAAAAGAAAGGAATTTGAACTAGCAAGGAACCTGTAGTATATCTCACAGAGCATGGAACAAAATATAATAATAACATAACTTTGACATAAAGCAGGTGAGACAGTGCATAAGCTGAAAACTAAACCATCATAGCAGCGGAAAATCCAAAATACAGCTTATGTTCCACATCATCATTATTACAACTTTTAAAAACTGTCTCCAAAGAAAAATAAGAAAGGTACACTACTAATGCCCAAAGTAGTGACCAGCAGCGACACAGGGAGATTATATATATATCATACGTAGAAGACTCATGCTCGTCTCCGGTACAGCTACCCGTGCATAATCACATGACCTATCTCTAGTCTGCCCGTTTAAGAGCACCCAGAGTAATAAGAAGAGACATAAAACTCTGGGTCAGACAAAAGCCTGGTATGAGCGATAAGCAGCAAAACAGAACAATAATAGGTATACTAAACCATACCTGAACCTGCAACCAAAGAGTTAGCACAACAAGATGTACAATACTCTAAGGTGACACTAACATATGGTGTAAAGATATGGGGGTAGGGTTGTGTATGTCATGGTGATGTCAAACAATCAAGCATAGCAACCCATTCTCACATCTCTCACTCAATGCGTAAAGCATACGATATCCACCATTTTGATCACACAAATCCTTGCTATGATCACTCTGCCCCATGGAGTCATAACTACTCCACTGCACTGATCCATAGCCACTAGTCCTTGCTATGTCCACTCTGCCCCATGAAGTCATGAGGACTTCACTGCACTGGCTCATAGCTATGCTACGATCACTCTGCCCCATGGAGTAATAACTATCCCACTGCACTGATCCGTAGCCTAATATTCGTCTCATGGTGTTGAATCAAAGTTATGAACGTCAATAACCCCTTAGCACACGTCCCGCAGCAAAGCCCAACTCATGAAGCTAGCTCATTGGTTCCTAACTGGATCCTGAGTTCTACTTACTATTTGGACTACCTTTGCATCTCGGGTTTTGGTCTCCTCCGGATCAGTTCGGTCCTCCTTCTCATCTTTGGTTCAGTTCGGTCGTAACTATCCTTTCCTGGTGGTTCGATTAGTAGCACCTCCTCATAGTCCGCTTCGTGATTCTCCTCCAGCTCATGGTCATCATGTCGGCTCGTGGAAGGCTCCCTGGTCGGTTCGGTTTGTGATGAAGCTCCGGTTCGGGTTGGGCCTTCATCACCGTTTCGGGCACGTGGTGTGCTCTGGTTCGGGTCGGAGAGCTTTAGATGCAAACGGATCGATTCGTGCCTCCAAGCTTCGTGGCTCCACCAACTACTTGTGAAAAAGGGGTACTTCACGAATGGTTCGGTTCGTGCTTCCTCCTACCGATCTGATCCGGTTCGGGTCCAATTCCTGCAAATTTTCTAGCGACTGTTTTACGGCATACAACGACGTTTTAGACCATTCTAACTTTTCTAATCAATCATAAATCATAACAAACAGTCATAGCAACATATAACATCAACCATAAACACCAAAACAACAATATGATATGTTAAAATGGATCAAACATACCCAAAACCCATATTTTCCCCTTAACCCCCCTTAATCATGTTTAAACATACAATTAGCAAAACTTATCCAAATTAGTCCAAATTTCTATCAGAGCCCTAAAATAATATTTTAGAATTTTAATTTTTTTCCATATTTTTCTGAGTTATAATTTCGCTAATTAACACTAATCACCCCTAATTAGCCGTAATTAGTGAAAAATAATGCAAATCACTCACTTTAGCCACAAATAAAACTTAGATCTGAAACTATCTTTGATTTGGGTCGAATCTCTATGCAACACAGCAGCTCCAACTCCGATTTGATGTTGTTTCTCCTTGATTTGACGTAGATTAGCTTAATCCTTGATTAGAGGGCGATTTGGGATGAAATTAGAAGGTGGAGTCCATGGCTTGGGTTAGAGAAATGTTTTAGGCGGCTGAGAAAATGAAAATAGATCGTTTCCTAACTGATTTCAGCCTCCCCATAACCCTAATCCCGAAATGGGTTATGGGCCTAGCTGCTAATCACCCTAATTAGGCCCGGTTAAGCTGTTTTTCACCTTCTAACCCTTGTTTCAGCCATATCTCCCAAACGGTGAGTCCGTTTGGCTAATATGACCACTCTACGGAATGTTAAACCATCATCCGTATCCAATGGAAGTGGTTTTAAGTCAAAACTCCTTACCAATCAAAAGTTATGGCCGAAACAAGATCAGCTAAGGGTAAAACGGTCATTTAAAAATTGGCAAAAATCGTGAACATGGGAAATGACCCCAATAGTTGTTCCCCAAAGTTACACGACTATACGAACTTGTCCGAAAAAGAAATAAATATTCTACGATCCTCCGATGCGTAGAATGCGGGTCGTTACACTCTTCCCTCCTTAAGAAATTTCGCCCCTGAAATTCCTTAACCAAAAACATACAAAGGTGTTCTGCATGCCTATCAGTCATTCACAAACAATCAAACACACAAAACAAACAAAACAAACCTATCCTAGCATGCAGAAAGACTAAATCGAAAATTAAAATCTTACCAGGTAAAGAGTTCTAGGTACATCTTCCTAATGCTCTCCTCTGTCTCCCAAGTACAGTCATTCTCATCCTCGCCCCACTGAACCTTGACTAGATTCACCGCTTTCCTTCGAAGTTTCTTCGTATCGTGCTCGACAATACGAATCGGCTTGTGGTTCCCAACCGCCTCGGGTTCTACTTCGACATCATCCAACTGATCAGGTGAAATAGTCACATCGGGGTCATGCACGAATTTCCTTAACTAGGAAACATGAAATACGTTATGAACTCCTGCCATCTTGTCCGGCAACTCAACTTTATATGCCAAATTCCCAACTTGTTCGAGAACTGGGAATGGACCAACAAATCTTGGTGTTAACTTGCCTCTCCTACCAAATCGAATCGCGCTCTTTAACGGAGAAATCTTGATAAACACCAAGTCGCCAATGGATAATTTTAAATCTCTTCTCCTCTTATCAGCATAACTCTTCTGCCTATCTTGGGCAGCCTTCATCCATTGTCGGATAACTTTGATCTTATCTGAGGTTTCTCTTATTACATCTGGCCCAAGCACAAATTTCTCACCGGTTTCTAACCAACATGACAGTGAGTTGCACGGTCTTCCGTACAAAGCTTCAAATGGAGCAATACCAATACTGGATTGATAACTATTATTATATGCGAACTCCACTAGATGCAAATGGTCATCCCATGATCCGCCAAAATCTAATTTGCAAGCTCTCAAGAGATCTTTTAATACTCGATTCACCCTCTCTGTCTGACCGTCGGTTTGAGGATGGTACGCAGTACTGAGATGTAATTTTGATCCTAATGCCTCTTGTAAGCTCTTCCAAAATCCACTAGTGAACAATAGATCTCGGTCACTTACAATGCATTTGGGTACACCATGAAATACCCATTTCATATACAGTTCAGCTAACTTAGCTGTCGTTCTATTCGACTTGACGGGTACAAACCTTGCACTTTTGGTCAATCGGTCCATAATCACCCAAACGCTATCATGGCCCGATCTAGTCCTTGGTAACCCATCAATGAAATCCATTGAGACTTATTCCCATTTCCATTCTGGGATTTCTAATGGTTCCAACAAACCACTAGGTTTCTTTTGCTCAGCTTTAACTAACTGGCAGTTCATGCATTTGGATATAAACTTCCCAACGTCTCTTTTCATTCCTTCCCAATAGTAGGTTTGCTTCATGTCTCGATACATTTTGTTACCACTGGGAAGTATGGTTAGCTTTGAGTGATGACATTCTCTAAGCACTTCATCTCTCAATCCACTGACATTGGACACAACTAGTCTTCCATTCTTTCTAAGCCATCCATCTCGATCAAGCCCATACTCGTCCATCTCCTCATCGATATCCATCTCTAACCCGGAGATGATTTCCAATAAGTTAGGATCGTCCCTCTGACTGGAACCAATCCGCTCATTCAAAGTGGGTCTGATCATCAAACTTGCTAACATTACTGGATCCAATTTGCACTTTGCTCTGAAATCATACCCTGCGATATACTTCAGTTGCTTCCATTCAAGAAACATGGCCCATAAACTGACATGTCTTCTACTCAATGCATCATCTACCGTATTGCCTTTTCCTGGTGTATATGCGATATCGAAATCATAGGAAGCTAAGAATTCTAACCATCTCTGCTGTCGGAGATTTAGATCCTTCTAGGAGAAAAGGTACTTTAACGATTTATGATCAGTAAACAACTCGAATCTTTCTCCCAAGAGATAATGTCTCCACATCTTCAATGCGAATACGATCGCTGCCAATTCCAAATCATAGGTAGGATATCTTTTCTCATGTGGTTTCAGTTGCCGACTAGCATAAGCTACAACCCTACCTCCTTGCATCAATATAGCACCTAGCCCGGTACTACATGCATCTGTATATATTGTCATCTCTTCATTCCCCTTAGGAATAACTAACACTGGTGCACATGTCAACTTTTCCTTTAGACTCTTGAATGCATTCTCGTACTTTTCGTCCCAGACGAAAGCTTGATTCTTCTTGGTCAACAGAGTCAACGGTGTTGCTATCTTGGAGAAGTCTTGGATAAACTTACGATAATATCCAGTTAATCCCAAGAAACTTCTTACATCTGTTGCATTCTTGGGCGTAGACCAATCTTGTACCGTAGCTACCTTCGCAGGGTCCACGGCAATTCCATTCTCTGAAACAACATGGCCCAAGAATCTCAGTTCTCTCCTCCAGAAGTGACACTTAGAAAACTTCGCTTTTAATTGTTGTTTTATTAACACCTCCATCACTACTCTCAAATGTTCCTTGTGTTCTTCCTCTGTCCCCGAATAAACAAGTATATCGTCCACGAACACAAGAACAAACTTATTCAATTGATCCATGAATACCCTATTCATAAGATCCACAAAATATGTTGGTGCATTGGTCAACCCAAATGGCATGACCAACCACTCATAAAATCCAGACGGCGTCCGAAAGTCTGTTTTAGCTATACTCTCAGCTTCCACCGTAAGCTGATGAAAACCAGTCGCGAGATCCAACTGGGAGAACACTCTCGCGCCACTCAACTGATCAAACAAATCATCTGTCTTCAGTAGAGGACACTTATTCTTCCTCGTCACCTTATTCAACTTGCAGTAGTACACACACAATCTAAGGGAACCATCTGCCTTGGTAGTAAACACAACTGGTGCTCCTTACTCAGAAACACTTCTTCTGATAAATCCCTTCTTCAAAATATCACTTACTTGCACCCCGAGCTCTCTCTGCTCCCTTGGCACCATACGACGTAGTGGCATCACTATAGCTCTGGCATCTTTCACTAAATCAATACGAAACTCAATCTCTCGGTGTGGTGGAAGTCCGGTCACTTCCTCGAAGACGTCCGGATACTTGCCAGCCACGGGCACATCTGACAACTCATCATGCGGGATGTCGAGGGAATTTAGAAAACTAGCCATTCCCCATCACTAGGTAGACCACCAAACACTACCCTTTTCCCATCATCTGCTCTAACTGTCACCAAAAATCCCTCACGGTCTATCATCACCCCATACCTTTGGAGCCAATTGACTCCCAAAATAATGCCAAACCCAGTAAAGCCCAAAAAAAAAGCAATCACAAACAAACATACATCCATGACTCGATAAAATCACATTACGACAAATCATATTATAGCTAGTCGAACCGCCAATCGGGTTCGCCACCGCTAAAGGTCTATCGACTATCTCAGGTTCCAATTCCAACCTATCTACCAGGTCACTAGATATGAAGGAACGGGAAGCTCCGGTATCAAACAATACTCGAATAGGAACATCATAAACAGAAAGAATACCTTGAATGATGACATTCTTTCCTTTCTCTGCCGCAGTTGGGGCATTCAACGAAGAAGGAACAACATTGATAGCATATGCTTTCATAATCTGCTTTTCTTTAGGGGGTTGTGGACATTTATCTTTGTGATGTCCCACTTGGCCGCAGTTAAAACACTTCCTGTCCGCTGGCTTTGCTCGACGTTCTTTAGCATAATGGCCCTTCTTGGCACAGCTAAAGCACTCAACATCTTTCTTACTCTTCTTCTGACCATCCTTAGCTTGGTTCTGCTTCCTCTTATTCTGAGAATTATTCTTGCCTCCACCGCTTGCTTACGACTTTGGCCCCTCTGTAGATGCAACATCGACTTCAGTCTTGGGCTTAGGATAAAGGCTCTCTGACCTCAATGCTTTCCCAACAATCGATTCAAAAGTCTCATCAATATGATTTATAAGCCTTTCTCCCAAGTACTGATCTAAACCAGTTATGAACTTCTCATTCTTGTTCTCGGGAGTGTCAATAAGGGATAATCCATACTTCGATAAAGTATCGAACTCAGCAATGTACTCCGAGACTGCCCTACCATTCTGCTTAAGCTCCAGAAATTTCCTAAACAAGTCTGATTTCTGAGCAGTTAGGATAAACTTATCACTGAATCAGGCCTTAAACTGATCCCAAGTAACTTGATCCTCGGGGGTAGCTGCCTTAATAGCATTGCACCAATTCATACCCCGTCCTTGCAGCTGACGGGATGCTAGTTTTCTCTTCATCGCGTCTTTGATTCCTAGATTCTCGAAGATATGCTCACAATTATTGAGCCAATCCTGAACTTCTGTAGCCAATTCCGTTCCGCGGAACGGCTTCCCACCAAGACTAGTGTAGTCCTTACAGAACTTGGCGAAATCGGCCCTAGGCGCCTGCACCGCTGCACCACCACCATTAGTAGCATTAGGAGCTGCTCCTTGCACATCTCTAAGCATCTCTCTCATGAAATCAGTGAACATCATCCTCATATCAGGAGCATTCCCATTATTAGCTCCTCTACAAGTACCCCTCGTATGTTGGCTCATCGTTCAATCTGTAAGGAGAAAACGATTAACCATCACTTCAGTGGTGCCAGTGCAGTGCGACTCCATCCTTAAATATACTAATAGTATATATATATATATATTGAAAACCAAAATATCACATATACGCGCTCTCATATACGTACTATCTCTCCCTGGTGTCTTTTCCTAGGTTAACTACACGACCTAGAGCTCTGATACCAAGTGTGACGGCCCGCCCCGCACCAGCCGACATTTCCAATGAAAGTGCGCTATGCCAATGCCCGATTAGCACGGGACGGTCGCCAAATAAAGGAAAAGAAAGGAATTTCAACCAGCAAGGAACCTGTAGTATATCTCACAGCGCATGGAAAAAAATATAATAATAACATAACTTTGACATAAAGCAGGGGAGACAGTGCATAAGCTGAAAACTAAACCATCATAGCAGCGGAAAATCCAAAATACAACTTATGTTCCACATCATCATTATTACAACTTTTAAAAACTGTTTCCAAAACCAAATAAAAATGGTACACTACTAATGCCCAAAGTAGTGACCAGCAGCGACACAGGGAGATTATATATATATCATACGTAGAAGCCACATGCTCATCTCCGGTACAGCTACTCGTGCATAATCACCTGACCTGTCTCTAGTCTGCCCGTTTAAGAGCACCCAAAGTAATAAGAAGAGACATAAAACTCTGGGTCAGACAAAAGCCTGGTATGAGCGATAAGCAACAAAATAGAACAATAACAGGTATACTAAACCATACCTGAACCTGGACCTGCAACCAAAGAGTTAGCACAACAAGATGTACAATACTCTAAGGTGACACTAACATATGGTGTAAAGATATGGGGGTGGGGGTGTCCATGTCATAGTGATGTCAAACAATCAAGCATAGCAACCATCCTCACATCTCTCACTCAGTGCGTAAAGCATACGATACCCACCGCTTTGATCACCCAAATCCTTGCTATGATCACTCTACAACATGGAGTCATAGCGACTCCACTGCACTGATCCATAGCCACTAGTCATCGCTATGTCCACTCTGCCCCATGAAGTCATGATGACTTCACTGCACTGGCTCATAGCCATGCTACGATCACTCTGCCCCCATGGAGTAATAACTACCCCACTGCACTGATCCATAGCCTAACATTCGTCTCTCGGTGGTGAATCAAAGTTATGAACGTCGATAACCCCTTAGCACACGTCCCGCAGCAAAGCCCAACTCATGAAGTTAGCTCGTCGGTTCCCAACTGGATCCTGAGTTCTGCTTACTATTTTGACTACCTTTGCATCTTGGGTTTTGGTCTCCTCCGGATCGGTTCGGTCCTCCTTCTCATCATTGGTTCAGTTCGGTCGTAAATATCCTTTCCTGGTGGTTCGGTTCGTAGCACCTCCTCATAGTCCGGTTCGTGATTCTCCTCTAGCTCGTGGTCATCATGTCGGCTCGTAGAAGGCTCCCTGGTTGGTTCGGTTCATGATGAAACTCCGGTTCGGGTTGGGCCTTCATCACCGGTTCAGGCACGTGGTGTGCTCCGGTTCGGGTCGGAGAGCTTTAGATGCAAACAGATCAATTCGTGCCTCCAAGCTTCGTGGCTCCACCAACTACTTGTGAGGAAGGGGTACTTCACGAACGGTTCGGTTCGTGCTTCCTCCTACCGATCCGGTTCAGGTCTAATTCCTGCAACTTTTCCAGCGACTGTTTTACTCCATACGACGGCGTTTTCGACCATTCTAACTTTACTAATCAGTCATAAATCATACCAAACAGTCATAGCAACATATAACATCAACCATAAACACCAAAACAACAATATGATATGTTAAAATGGATCAAACATACCAAAAACCCATATTTTCCCCTTAATCCCCCTTAATCATGTTTAAGCATACAATTAGCAAAACTTATCCAAATTAGCCCAAATTTCTATCAGAGCCCTAAAATAATATTTTAGAATTTTACAAAATTTTCCATATTTTTCTGAGTTATAATTTCGCTAATTAACACTAATCATCCCTAATTAGCCGTAATTAGTGAAAAACAATGCAAATCACTCACCTTAGCCACAAATAAAACTTAGATCTAAAACTATCTCTGATTTAGGTCGAATCTCTATGCAACACAGAAGCTCCATCTCCGATTTGGTGCTATTTCTCCTTGATTTGACGTAGATTAGCTTAATCCTTAATTAGAGGGCGATTTGGGATGAAATTAGAAGGTGGAGGCCATGGCTAGGGTTAGAGAAATATTTTAGGCAGTTGAGAAAATGAAAATAGATTGTTTCCTAACTGATTTCAGCCTCCCCATAACTCTAATCCCGAAATGATTTATGGGCCTAGCTGCTAATCACCCTAATTAGGCCTGGTTAAGTTGTTTTTCACCTTCTAAACCTTGTTTCAGCCATATCTCCCAAACGGTGAGTCCATTTGGCTAATGTGACCACTTTACGGAAAGGTAATCTGTCATCTGGATATAATGGAAGTGGTTTTAGGTCAAAACTCCTTACCAATCAAAAGTTATGGTCGAAACAAGATCAGCTTGGGGTGCAGACCAAAAATTGGTTCTAACACCCAAATTAGCTATGATTTTAGTGAAATAAAACTGAAAAGCAACGAAGAACACACGATTTATAGTGGTTCGGTGTTAAAGAGCCTACGTCCACTTTTTATTCTTTTTATTGATGATTTGAATGCAAATATGATAACGATTCTCGATCCACTTCACAATTACAATGCATAAGCACACTCAAATCTCTCAAAAATAGACTTTAAGAGATGATTTTGATCTGAATATGGTTATGAAATTCGGCTATGAAGGAAGTTAGAACTGAGAATTTTCCAAAAGATCCTTTCAAATGCCTCTTGATGGTGTATTTATAGGTGAAAAATGTCTTTGAAGTGGCTCCGGTTCGGAACTGCGTGGCACCCATCCCATAAGAGTCGGGTTCGGAGGTCTCCAGATGGTGACAGCACATCGATTTAGTGGGAGATCGTAGGAGGAAATGGTCGTGCTTGGCCCGAGTCTTCAGGAGATGTGTGTAGCAACGGTCACAGGTTCAGAGAAAATGGGTTCGGATCGGCCTCCTCCGATCCGATGAGGGTGCTTGCTCTCTTTTGATGTCGCTGAAATGCTTCTCCGAACCGAACCGATGTGATGTCTGCGTCTTTGACTCCTGCTTCTTTCCTGCGTTGGTTCCCTCTGATCCGTACCGGTTGGTGGCTTTCTTACTGTTTTCTCTTTGTGTAGCCTGGTTCACAAAGTAGGCTAACATTTTGCCCCCTCGAAGCACACTCTTATTTAAGATAAAGTATGCTTCGAAGTAGTTTACAAAACATCCTTTAAATAAAAACCATTGAATGAACGCTCCCATTTACTTGTAGAGTTGTATCGCTTCATAAAGTCGTGCTTTTTATTGCTTATATATATCCATAAACCATATGAATTACTTCCTTCATTTTCAAACAACTTTGAGAGCTCTTTTTAATGTTCAATGATTCCTCCAGGTGAGCTTTTCCTTTGCTTTTCCTTGAATTCAACCTGCGTGCCAAGTCAATGTGTACAATCCCTTTCGATTCGGATCCGACCTGAATGGATTTCCCTCATGTATTGTTTAACAGTGGTCTAACAGGCCAGAATGCATTTGTGGGCCTGAATCCCGGTCCGAATGGGGTAGAAAAGACTGGGAATACGAGTAGTCACCATAAACTTATATAAGTCTGCCTCCCATTTTCTTCTTCCTCTTCTTCTTTTATTGTTCTTGCCCAACAGATTTTGCATCAAAACCCTAAAAGTTCAAAACCTCTGAAACTCTCTCGTTCTTCTTTACATTAAACAATTTGGTAGGTTAAAATCTTTGATTATCCTTGTAATAACTGATTTCAGTTAAAATTTGTGGTAAAATTGGGCGATTCGAACATGGCGTTCGTTTAATTCTGACGCCGTGGCCTTCTCTCTCCTCGCCGTCGTCATTGGTGGTTCTGTCACCACCTCGAGGCGTTGGGAGAGGGGATTAGGATCTTACTGGATAGTTGAGCACGTAAGTGCTTGGTCTTAATTGGGGTTTGTGAAATGGAGCTGGGTTCGGTAATGATTAAGTGAGATGAAAAATGAAGAAGATGAAGAAGAGGAGAGGAACTGGGATCGGTTCGGGTGGAGAAACGTTGGAGTGAAGGAAAGGGAAAGATGTTTACAAGACCGGATCGGGTCGAAGCAGAGAAGGCAAAAAAGGGAAAACAAAGCCTACCTGATCGGGTCGGATCGGAATAAGAGACAAGAAGAAGAAGGATTATTCAAGCTGATCCGATCCGCTCCGAAAGCCTACATTCGAACCGATCCGGTTTTACTCACTGGGTGTGAACGTCTGCTTCATACCGAAACATGACTTTGCCCCCCGATCTGATCCCAATACATATATCTGAACCGAACCGAAACAGTCCAACTCAATGTGCGAGAATTTTTCCAACTAGCTTGATCAATGCTTGGCATAACCTTCAAGTTGATGAACAGTTAGGATAGCGCCTTACGAACATAACAAACATCAAGAACTATTCTGAAACATTATTACTCTTTTGAATCTTTATATCACGCTCTCATGTGTTTACTTTGCATCTTTGTTACACGTAGCACACACTTTAGTTCACATACACACACGGGGGACACGGGCAACTTTACTCTAATCCTTGCTATTGTTTCTTCAATAGTCTAGTGATCATGGCCGAGAGACGTTCATCTAGGTTAGCAAAGAAGATGGAAGTTGCGGAAACTTCTGAGAAATTTACTCTTGATGACATATCTTCTTCCTCAGACCCTAAATGGGACGATGAGGGCCCAGATTATGAAGTAGGAGCGCATAACAACGAAACACCTTCCGATAGTGAAGTTTCTCTGGGCGATGAAGAGGAAGGAGGGATAGGAGATAATCGAGCTCCTGATGAGTTTGAGTCTGCCATTATATTGGAGTTACCCAAAGACTCTGTTGAATCGACGATCGATGACGACAGACATGTTCGCATATGTTTAAAGCACGGGATACTGAAAAGGGATACCCTAGTGCCATCGAAAGTTGATCGTCCCCACAATCCTCTGCAAGGATTTATGGCAATTACCCGATTGATGTGTATGGTTGGGGCTATTCCACCGTTTCCGCCTTTTGTTGTCGATTTTCTGAGATAGATGCAGATTGCCCCCATGCAATTACATCCCAACTCTTATGCTTACTTGTATACCTTATATATAGCATACAGAGAGATTTTAGGTACAGAGCCTACTTTCGATGATGTCCACTTTTTTTATAATTTCAAGCATTGGACTCAAGAGACTCCTTCCTTCTCCTATTTTGAATCAGTCCCAAAAAGGAAAATTATTTCAGCTCCATTTAGCAGCAAGGTCGGCGATTCTAAGCTCGAATGGTTTTATATCAGGCAACAGCCAGGGTGCGCCAGGAGATGGACCAAATCAAGTAAAGCATCGATTTTATAGATCTCAATTTTGAATGTTCATGCCAACACATTAACCTGCTTTCTCTTTTGTTTGCAGTTGATAACCCAAAACAAATATCAGATCAATTGTACTTTGATCGGATGCATCGGCTTCTCAATGGCGATCAAAAATTTCTAACCATCGATGAAGTTCTTAAGGATGAGTACCTCCATCATCATGGGTTATTATCCATTACCCATAGCATAGGTCATGGGTCGGGTCCATATGTATACATCCCCCTAGTGGACATTATTCCTGAAACGGGCGAGGGCTCGAAAAGTCCAGCAAAACCTCTTCGGACTTCACCTTCTCCATCTTCAACTTAGGACGATGAGTTAGCCAACATAGCTGAAAAGCACAGAGAAGGGTATGCCATCCCTGATGATGCTATTTCTCCTGAGAAGTCAATGCCCCCTAAAGAGCTGCCAATAGATGCTTCTCAAGGAGATGTCCCTACTACCGACGATTCCACATTTCAGGGTTTAGGAGATCTCCCCCTACCTGAAACCATCTATACTTCAGAGGACTTTGGCACAAATCCTTTAATTTTCACTTCTTCAGAGGAGACTACTCCCGTGAAGGCCAAAGAGCCCACTCGCGCTGTCCTGGCTTCGGACTCGGGTTTGTCGGGGGGAACACCACTTAGGATGCACCCATCACAATAGCACCACACTTCACAGCACTTACTTCTCATGTGAACACAGGTTCTGAATTCCACTTACATTGTTGCGCAAGTACAATGTCTCGCCCCTACTATGATGTTAGGAAAATACGTCGCAGCATGACTAGACCCCCTTCTGATGTCGAGCATGATCGCCGTGAAAGCCGGGATAGAGAGGAGAGAAGGCTTCATGATTCTTATCAGCCACACACCTCGCGCTCTCGCTCCCCCGTCCGGTCGGATCCAGACCGATATAAAATCTATCAGAGTCGTCGAGGAGAAGACACATCGCAGCCCAAAGACCGAACTTCTCCTCAAGACAAACACAGTTGGGAAAAGAGTCCACCGAAATATACCGACTCACGAGACAAGCATAAGGTTTCCGATAAGCGACCTGGAAAGGGTGATACAGCCATCGTGCCCACTAAACACAGGGACACTGAGCTAACATACTGCAAACCTCCACCACTGGATGCTGAGTCTAAAGTTAAGCGGGCATATCTGGAGAAGCAGTTCCCAGACCATTATTTTGAAAATCTGACTTTCTTACCTGCTCCTGAGCCTATTTCCTCAAAGTGGGCAGATGAGGCTAAAGCGAAGATTGACGCAGTCGAGAAGCAATATTCGGAGATGTTCAAGTATTCACGTAATCTCTCCAGAATCATTCGGACTTTAATTACAGATGTTAATTCAATGAAAAAGACTGCAGATGCCGAGGGATATGATCCCGAGAACCCGCGGATCCCTCAGGCATCTCTTTTATCTCCCATACCCGAGTCAGCGTCAGAGACGACAGTCATTCCAGCTGAGAAATCATCGGAAGGTATTTCTACCTTTTCACCTCAATTCGTCAAGGTCGTCTCCACTTTTCATCACATAATTGGGCAATCGATGGAGGATCCTTTATTTTCTCCTGAGTTGATAATTGTTGCTTCTCATTCTGTAGGTGCTGAACCGACCGAAAAGACTGGCGTGCCTCAGTGAACCACCACCGGGGTAAAATCCATGGAAAAGGCTCAAGGAGAACAGGATAAGGCAACCACTGTAGAGTCAGGAGGGGCAGCTGAACTATCTAAGGCCGACGCTTCTCATGATGACGAGATGAAAGATGCCTTGAAAGACAATGGTGGTAGCGAGGGGCATGAGGAAGACCCTGATGTGGCTATAATTGGGGATTCAAAAAGCGCCGATGACATCACTTTGGCTGAAATGAAAGCCGAACAAGACAAACGTATGCAGCTAAAAGTTGAAGACCTGAACCCTGAAAGCCTTAAGCCTCTTGCAGTGGTGGATCCTGGATCAAGGTTAGTCGTTAAGCTTTCAACAGGTCTATTACAGAAGAGCTTGCTAAAAAGTCTTCTCTT
The DNA here is from genome assembly GCA_030737875.1 of Allium sativum. Classification (NCBI taxonomy): domain Eukaryota; kingdom Viridiplantae; phylum Streptophyta; class Magnoliopsida; order Asparagales; family Amaryllidaceae; genus Allium; species Allium sativum. The sequence continues at coordinate 978,427,182 of CM060916.1, forward strand.
GATTCCAGTGTTCCGACTCCTGGGAAAAAATCAACCGATTCTAGCACTTCGATTGCAGAGAAGAAAAAGCCAAAGCGCATTATGACTGATGCTGAAAAAGAGGCTAAGAATGCTCAGAAGGCTGCCAAAAAATCCAAGTCCGCTCCAAAGCCCAAGTGATGAAGTGCTTTGTTTTATTTTGATACTCAATTGGTCCGAAATTGTTGCAGCGTGTGCGGCCCTCGCATCTTCTTTTTTTTGCTTGTTTTCCATGTACAAACTCACATGTTTGTAAATAAAAATAGTTTATTTCCTGCAATGTATGATAGTCGTTAGTTCAGCACTTAAGTGAAAATACAAAAGTATGTCATATTAATGTTATATAATGAAGTCATTGTTGAGGGGAATATGTATGCACATATATGCCCCCAGTTAATCTTGGATAACCAAGCAAGAATTATTCAAGATTGATTAAATTAAAAAATCCAATTGCCCCGATTCTCTGACGGGGCCATATTCCTTTTGTCATTGATGCCTATTCTTTCTAGCATCTTTATACTCTCCTGTCTCATAACCAGGTTAGAGTATCATTGAGGCGGTCTCTCATCTGGGTGCACCTTCACGCCTCAGGGGACGTCGTCTTCCCGTCCTTTATAATCTCTCTCGATTCTTGAGAATTAGAGTTAAGAATGTTGTCTTCCCATTCTTCTGTGTTTTATCGTACAAACAGTCATTTTATTTGCTCCTGCACATAGGTCATCTCCAACTTTCCAAATTTAATTTAACATTTCGTGTTTCATGGACATGATAGAATATTTGTTGAAGATATAAATAATGCAGGAAATTAAATGACACACGATATTTTTATAGTGGTTCAGCTAAGTCATAGCCTACATCCACTTCATAATCCTTTGTTCACATAAACAGACTTTTTAAGGCAAGTCGTGCCTTTTTACATAGCTTATAAAAACAAAAAGGGATGACATTTCATATTTAGCTCAGATATCATCGTAAGTGCTGAACGTTCCAGGCTCTGGGAATCTCCTCACCGTCCACGGTCGTTAGCTTGAATGCTCCTGTATCAAGCTTCCGTTGGATGGTGTATGGCCCTTCCCATTTTGGACCCAATTGGGTCGAAGACGGGAAGACTACGTACTCGTTTCAGTACTAGGTCTCCTAGTTCAAAGGTTTTGAGGCGAACTTTCCGGTCATAATAACGTGCTACTTGGTGTCGATGTCTCGAGGCACGCAAGTCGGCTTCATCTCTTTTTTCTTCAATCATATCAAGAGATTCTAGGAGAAGTGCTTTATTTGTCATCGGGTCATAATACGCAACTCGATGAGAAGGGACTTCTAATTCTACCGGGATCACTGCTTCTGACCTAAAGGAAAGTGAATAGGGAGTATGGCCGGTAGCCGTCTTAAAGGTCGTCCTGTATGCCTATAAAGCTAATGGCAACTCGTCTACCCATCTAGCTTTGGCCTGCTCCAACCGCTTCTTTAGAATTGATTTAATGACCTTGTTTATGGCTTCAACCTGGCCATTTGACTGCGGGTGAGCTACTGCAGTGTATCGTTTATCAATCTTATATTTCTGGCAGAAGTTTCTGAACTCGATGCTATCAAATTGCGTCCCATTATCAATTATGATGGTGTTCGGTATCCCAAATCGACAAATAATGTTTCTGACCACAAAACTGATCACCTTCCTTGCCGTGATGGTTGTTAGAGGTTCAGCTTCCACCCATTTTGTGAAGTAGTCCACGACAACGATCGCGTACTTAGCTCCTCCTCTGGCAATAGGTAACACCCCAATAATGTCAATTCCCCACATGGCAAACGGCCACGGACTTACCATCGACTTGAGTTGAGTCGGAGGCGCTCTGGGAACTTTGGCATATCTTTGACATCTATTGCAGCGTCGTGAATAATCAGCCGCGTCTTTATTCACGGTAGGCCAGAAATATCCATACCGTAATACTTTCTTTGCTAGGGTTTGGCCCCCAGTGTGATCTCCACACTCACCTTCATGCACTTCTTGCAGTACACATTTAATGTCATCGTGTGCGATACACCGTAATAGGGGCATTGAAAACCCTTGACGATAAAGGACGTCTTCCTGTAAAACGTATCTTGCAGCCTTGCATCTTACAACTCGTCTTTCGCTCTTTTTTAACGGGAGGGTTCCATTCTTGAGAAAATTCTTAATCGATGTCATCCAGGATTCTCTCTCTGGTTCAACTTCCAAGGCCAGCTCTACTTCCATTAGGTCGAAACTCGGTGACTCCAACACCTCTATCGGAACCATTTCGGTTTCTTTAGGATTATCAGAACTTGCTAGCTTCGCCAGTCGATCTGCTTTCTGATTTTCCGCTCTTGGAATGTGTGTTATGCTATAATGCTCCAAATCTTCCAATAACTCCTTTACCTTTTTGAGATAAGTGCTGAGTCGAGGTCCTTTAGCAGCAAATTCTTCCCGAACTTGACATACAACTATCTTGGAATCGCAACATATATCTAGTGTCTCCACTCCCAAATCATTGACGAGTTTCAGCCCGGCAATCAGGGCTTCATACTCGGAATCGTTGTTAGTAGCAGCGAACTCTAACCGTAATGCATAATAGATAGATCGTCCTTCAGGAGTTATCAAAACAACTCCGGCGCCAGACTTTCAATCATTCTTGGCCCCGTCCGTATATAATTTCCATGGACTGAGCTCTAACTCTCGATCCAAAGCAACTACCTTGTCACCCACCGTTTCCTCTTCAGGAATTGTAAATTCTGCTATAAATTCAGCCAATTCCTGCCCCCTTATTGATCTTCGTGGCTGAAAGTTCAAATAAAATTGACTCAGCTCGATATTCCATTTAAGTAACCGCCTCGATGCTTCGGGTTTCTGCAACACTTGTCTCAAAGGTTGATCGGTATATACAACTATCGGGTGTGCCTGAAAATAATGGCGAAGTTTGCGGGAAGCAATTAGGAGGCTATAAGCAAGCTTCTCTATCTTCGGATAGTTACGTTCTGCAGCAACTAATTTTTTGCTTACGTAATACACAGGTTTCTGGACTTTATCCTCTTCACGTACTAATGCTGCGCTGACGGCGTGAGATGATACCGCCAAGTAGCCGAACAAATCCTTATGTTGCATAGGCTTTGATAATATTGGAGGCTTTTCTAAGAAGTCTAATAGATTCTGGAACGCCTCCAAACAGTCGGGAGTCCACTCAAAATTTCGCTTTCCCCGTTTTATGAGATCGAAGAAAGGTACACACTTGTCCGTTGCTTTGGAGATGAACCTGCCCAGTGCTGCAACTTTCCCAGCTAAGCTTTGAACATCCCTGATCTTTCGCGGCTCCTCTATATTCCGGATTGCTGCTATTTGGTCCGGATTGATTTCAATTCCTCTGGAACTCACGATAAAGCCAAGGAACTTGCCTGATGCCACTCCAAAAGAACACTTCAAGGGATTCAACTTCATCCCATACCTTCGTAGTATGCCGAACATTTCTGCTAAGTCCTTCGTATGATTAGGAGATTGCTTGCATTTCACGAGCATATCATCTACGTAAACTTCCATGGTTTTCCCGATTTGATTGTAAAACATGCGGTTGACTAGGCGCTGATACGTGGATCCCGCATTTTTTAACCCAAATGGCATTACCACGTAACAATACAACCCCAAGTCTGTGATCAAGCTTGTATGCTCCTGATCTGGTATGTGCATGGGAATTTGATTGTACCCGGAATAGGCATCCATAAAGGATAAAAGCTCATGCCCGGCCGTCAAATCTACTAGTTGATCAATTCTGGGGAGAGGAAAGCTATCCTTCAGGCAAGCCTTGTTCAAATCAGAAAAGTCAATACATGTTCTCCACTTCCCGTTTGACTTTTTGACCAGGACAGGATTCGATATCCAGTCGGGATATTTCGAATCCTTAATGAATCCATTATCTTTTAATTTCTCTACTTCTTCTTTTAAAACTGCCGACCGCTCTGGGCCTAACATCCATCTCTTCTGCTTGACTAGTGGGTGCTTTGGATTTATACACAAAGAGTGGCTCATGATGGTAGGCGAAATCCCACGCATGTCAGCGTGAGTCCAGGCAAACACATCCAGATTTGCCTTTAAGAAATCAGCCAATTCACTCGCTCTAACTGGATCTAGTTGCGAGCCGATCTTTAGTACTTTTGTTGGATCTGTTTCATCAATAGGTATATCTATTGTTATTTCATTGGGAGTTGCCTTCCTGTCCCCGGGTTCTCTATCCTCTCTGGGATCTATATCCTGGAGCACGTCTGAGGGCGACTCTCTTGGGGCAGGACCCCTTAATTGCTATGCTGAGGCCTCCTTTGGAGGGGCGGAATCGTCCTTAGCATCTATATTCAACCCCTTCATTAACTTCTTTAACTCTGTCATGTAACAAGCTCGTCCCATAGCTTGGTCGCCCCTCATCACCCCAACTCCTAAGTCAGTCGGGAATTTAAGCAGCAAGCACCAAGGTGCAATACATGCATGCCCTAAATTCGGCAAGGGCCGGTCGGCCTAGGAAGGCATTGTAAGGCGACTCCACATCCAAAACTATAAACGGCAGGATCCTTACTCTCTAGCGATCTCCCTGCCCTAATGTGACTGGTAGTTCCACAAAACCCATCGGAGCTGTAGATGCTCCGTTAAAGCCACGTATCCATCCTTCACATGGCTTTAAATCTTTTGCTTCGAGTCTCATTTGTTCGAAAGCTTTCTTGAAGAGGATATTGACCGAGCTCCCGTTGTCCACTAACACTTTATGGACTAAAGCAGGGCCAATTGTTTTGGTAATCACTAGTGGATCGTCGGTTGGACATTGAACTCCGAAATCATCTCAATTACGGAATACAACATCGTCTGACATCGTCTTTTGTTGTTTTACTGGAGTAACATCTTCGAGGTTACTGCATTCTCCTACCTCAAAATGCTTGGCGGCGTTGACGTACTGGTCCATTGCTTTAAAACTATGACCAACTAAGTGAGGTCCGCCTATAATAGTATTAATGACGATCCCCTTACCTTTTTGCTGAGCTGTGGGTTTTGAAGCAGGCTGGTTTTGGTTCGGGGCTTGTCCCCCTTGCCCCCTGTCCCTTGGGGCGACCTTGTACTCATCCAACTTCCCCTCTCGCAGCAATTTTTCGACGATATCTCTCAAATGACGACATTCATTGGTGGAATGATCGTGGGTACCATGAAATAAGCAAAACTTTCCTGTTGCAATCTCTTTCTCAGTAGAATCTCTGGGTGGTGGTTTTTTGTACTGCAATATGCTATATGTATCTAAATAAAAGTTCTCCAACGTATCATTTAACGGCGTGTAATTTTCAAAAGTCTGGAATCTGGGTCTTTTATTAGAGCTATTCCCTCGGTTTCTGTTTCTTCTATTGCCGTTCCCATTTCTGTTGCTATTACCCCCACTCTGGTTGCCAACATTTACCTCCACCTTCCCTGAACTGTCACCAGATTGTTTCACAGCAACGTTACTCTGGACACATTCCTTCGAGGCCCCCTTCGGACTTTCTCTTTCGATTTGCCTTAGCTTCTTCTCGCCTTAAGCGGATATTAGCCTTTTCATAGAACAATTCTCTAGTAGGAGGTGGTTTTCCAGCCAAGTAATCCCCGAACTCTGTGTCAGGATCTACCCCTTCTATCAAGGCCATCAGGATAGTGGGCTCATGGGGATCACTAACTTCGGTGACGGCCAGGTTGAAGCGATCCAAATATGACTTCAAAGATTCTCCTGGGGCCTGTTTAATCCGTAACAATTCTTTGACGGTCTTGGACTTTTGGGCACGGAGCTGAAACTGATTCATGAAGCGCTCACTAAATTCTGTGAAATTTGGTACCGACCGAGGAGGAAGTCGGGTGAACCACATTAACGCTACTTCTTCAAGATAGATTGGAAAAGCTTTGCATTTTACGGCATCTGGAGTTGTTGCCGCATTCATGAACCATGCATATCTCATCAGATGCTGCCCTGGGTCTGTTCTTCCTGAATATCGATCCATCTGAGGCAAGTTGAATCGCCGGGGAAACTGAAAATTCAGTATGTCGTCTGTGAAGGGGGTATGACTTCGTTCAATGCCCCAATCTTCATTAGTATACCGCTGGCTTTCGGACATAATCTGGCGCACCATTGCCCATACATCAGCGTTTGTTAATGTCTGCACAGGCTCTCTAGATCTGATGTTCGGATTACCCCTGGGTTCCTGGTCAGGGGATAACCTCCAGTTTCTGGCGACAGCTGCTCTACGTTGCTCTCTGTGCTCCCGGTCGATCTCAAGAGGTAGAGGTTGGAGAAGCTGTTGCTGTGTGGGGTTGGTAATATTAGGATCCCTGGGTAAGACGTGGGATCCGCGCATGGGTAGCAACATAGGTTGTTGCAGGCTCGGGTCATCAGGGCCCAATACACGAGCAGCGTCTTCTCGGGATCCTAAAGATCCAAAAGTCAATTGATCGAGGTTCTGAGGTCGTTCAAGCGGCCTTCTCTCGCGAGGGCGTTCCTCGTCCGAAGAAGACGAATCATCTGTAGCAAGGCGGCGTGTTGGGGAAGGAGTCTTCTGCCTTCGAAGCTCCTGTAGTTCTCAACCCATAGTGATCATGTTTTCATGCATGCGAAGGTTGTCACGCCTTTGGGCTTCCAATGCTTCTTTAGTGCTCTGTAGTATGTCAAGAAAACGTGAAAATTCTCCCTGGGTAATGGGTGCAGATGGATCAGGCTGAACATTAGTCATCGTGGCTGGAATCAGAGCGTTGGAGGGAGCTCGAGTAGAAGTTCCAGCTTCATTCTGGTTCGGATCGGATCGGTTCACAGTAGCCTGGTCGGGGCGGTTCGGATGGATAGAGTGAGTACCCTCGACCTCATTAGACCGGATCAGATCGGTGCCTTCCACCCAATTCGGATCGGCACCTCCCATCCGGTTCGGATCCTCCTGATCGGAGCGGTCTGCTCCAGAGCTTTGAGCGCGTGACCTCGTTAACACGATGGCTTGCTGATCTTCTCTAGCATCGTTTCCCCTAGCACCTTGCACTTCTTTTCCTTTGGTCTTAGCCATGATACTCGATTCTTCAATGGTTAGTCAACAAGTACTGAGAGATGTCAGAGACAAGGGATTAACTTCTTTGAACTTGAAAATCCAAATAGTAGAATGATAATCCCAAAAAGGCTGAGACTTCGAAGGTCTCTCAATGAAAGCACCAAAATGTTAGACCAAAAATTGGTTCTAACACCCAAATTAGCTATGATTTTAGTGAAATAAAACTGAAAAGCAACGAAGAACACACGATTTATAGTGGTTCGGCGTTAAAGAGCCTACGTCCACTTTCTATTCTTTTTATTGATGATTTGAATGCAAATATGACAACGATTCTCGATCAACTTCACAATTACAATGCATAAGCCCACTCAAATCTTTCAAAAATAGACTTTAAGAGATGATTTTGATCTGAATATGGTTATGAAATTCGGCTATGAAGGAAGTTAGAACTGAGAATTTGCCAAAAGATCCTTTCAAATGCCTCTTGATGGTGTATTTATAGGTGAAAAATCTCTTCGAAGTGGCTCCGGTTCGGAACTGCGTGGCATCCATCCCATAAGAGTCGGGTTCGGAGGCCTCCAGATGGTGACAGCGCATCGATTTAGTGGGAGATTATGGGAGGAAATGGTCGTGCTTGGCCCGAGTCTTCAGGAGACGCGTGTAGCAACGGTCACAGGTTCAGAGAAAATGGGATGTGATGAGGGTGCTTGCTCTCTTTTGATGTCGCTGAAATGCTTCTCCGAACTGAACCGATGTGATGTCTGCGTCTTTGACTCCTGCTTCTTTCCTGCGCTGGTTCCCTCCGATCCGGACCGGTTGGTGGCTTTCTTACTGTTTGCTCTTTGTGTAGCCTGGTTCACAAAGTAGGCTAACAAGGGGCAAAACGGTCATTTAAAAATCGACAAAAATCGTGAACATGGTAAATTACCCCAATAGTTGTTCCCCAAAGTTACACGACTATACGACCTCGTATGAAAAAGAAATAAATATTCTACGATCCTCTAATGCGAAGAATGCGGGTCGTTACACCATCTTAGGCAATTTCTACCTAGGATTGCCATAACAGCTCTTGCATAAACTCCGTCTTCAATTATCTTCATCATATTTGATTTGCAACGCTAATTCCCATACGGAGTGGTTTTCAGATAATAAATCTGATCCCGGTCCCGCCATATTAACAACGGAAAAATGGTCAAAACTTTGATATTCGGTTATTTAACTATCAAAGGAAAACATCCATACACACAACGATCTTATTTCCAAATGGAAATTTTATCGATCAATCATTAATCAACATTTTCCCTTATAAATTAATTTATCATTAATTTATTCATTTCCCTTTTCAATATATTCATAAATTCTTATGTTCTAAATTTAGAAAATATACGTTATTAAAATTGGAAAACATTTCCATTTCTTATTCATGCATCACTATCCTCCCACATCTATCAGTCTCTAACTATAAACTACTAAGAGAACAACCCCCTACGTATCAACCCGAAGGTCGAAACCAACATTAGATCAATACCCAAAAAGCTATTCAACTTAACAAATTCCCAGTCAGTTTCTAATTTCCTTAACTCCGTTTCGTATCTTTTTATCAAATCATTGCTTACACAACTCTCAGATTCAGTTTACGAATCCAATTCTTTTATGAAAAACATTGGTTATAACGATAACGTTACAATCCCTATTTTCGAAATATCTAACTTAAAAATATAACTTTTATTCGTTAATTTGAATAAATAATAATTAATTAATTTATTAAATAAATAAATCATGATTTAAAAACTGGAAAGTAAATAGTACTTTCCTACATTCGATATAATCAAATTCCAATGTATAATTCTCTCTCAAATAATCTCTATTCGATAACTATCTTTCGAATAACTATATTCGATAATCTCTCTTTTGAATAAACTCTATTCGATAACTCCCTTTCGAATAACTATATTCGATAATCTCTCTTTCGAATAAACTATATTCGATTATCTCTCTTTCGAATAGCTATATTCGATTATCTCTCTTTCAAATAAACTATATTCGATTTACATTACAAACTCCAACATATTTTACCCTTTCGAGTCAACTATATTTCTAGATTCATTTTTGAATTTAGTACTTCCCAACAATTACCAATTTCCTTTTATAACTGTTTTAATTCTGCAAAACGTTTGCTTTCAAATCGTTATTCACTTTAAACCGTGAATATTATTGCTTTATAGAAAACTGGACTCGTTTTATCAAATCAAAACTTTATTTCATGATTTAAATACTAACACAGGTTTAAACTCCAATTATCGAGTCATTTTATAACTTCTTATTCACATTCCATTTTATTTATCAAATCTTGTTTACATGTCAACTTCATAGTTGATTTTATTTAATAATTTTATAATTCTCTATCACCTTTATATTCGACTATAAAATATCGGTTTCAAACCGAATATTAATTATCTTGTCAAATCCCTGTTTATTCAATATATAATTTGTTAAATAAAGTATTTTAATCCTATTCACATTTCGAACATCGAAATAAATTATATCGTTTCCTTTTTAAAACAACTCCCAATATCCCCTTTTAAATTCACTGTTGAACTTACAATCCAAATTATCCACTTATAATTATCTTTATTTCATTTATAAACATAGTTTATAAATCACACTACTTGTTTTTATTATTTAACAATTTATTTATTCCTAGTCATTCGAAATTCCATTTCTATTTTTAAAATAGATTTTCCCCTTTTCAAATTCATATTTCATCCTTTATAATTCTTTTTATAAATATTAAGTTTTCATTCCATTTTTCAAATATCGGTGTTAAAACCGATTTTCACTTCTCTATATAAATTCATACTTATATTTTAATTTATCCAGTGATAAATATTTTACTTAATTTATAAACATCGTTTATAAATGATTCTTCTCAATTTATCTTTTAAAACATATTTCTATTAAATATTTATTTTCCAAATATTCTCTTTTTGTAAAATTCTATTCATTTTCCAAAAAAAATCTTTTATAAATTCTATTCATTTTCCAAATATTTCCTTTTACAAAATCCTTAAATTCAGTATCTGTAACAACCCAGAATTTCTAAACCAATTTAAAAAATTTAATTTAGCTAATTTAATGGATTTTGAATATTTAAAATGATTTGTTTTAAATAATAACGACTAAAAATTTATTTAAGTCGAAGTTAGAACGTATAAATTTATTTTAATTATAAAATGAGCCTGAAATGGCGCGGTAGTTTGAAAATTCAATTTTTAATTTCAATTGAATATAAAGAATTCAAAATAAATCGGATTTCTGTAAAATAAGAAACATTTGAATCTACTTAATTATATCTTTCTAATGAATGTGAAAAATTCAGATTTCATAATATAAATTGAAAGTTATGACCAGTTTAAAATTTAGAATAGTCGATATGGAATTTATATATATATATTTATTAATATATAGCCCGTAAAAATATCTATTTTGCAAACGACCTCCATTTTCGACGAAACCACTTTTGTTGGATCCGGAATGTCAAATTATTTTTAGGTTTCAAATTTCATAATTTTTGGAATTAATATGTGAGCGCAGTGAATTTAAGTGTGTTTGGTAGTTTCAATTTAAATTTAATCGACAGGAAAAATGCCATTTTTTCAAATGGTCTCCAAATTCGATGAAATTAGTTTTGTTTGGACCGTATCATCAAAACAAAACTATATTTAATTTTTCTGTAATTTTTGGAGTCAGTATGTGGCCCGGTAAATTAAAATGTGCGTTTAAATTCAATATTTATTAATTTATATTTTAATTTTGACGAAAAGTGATCGAAACAGTAGAATTGGATGACGAAACTTATCATTATGTCTGGAATGGGGGTAATTGGCTAGGAGCGACAGTCGTTGGGTTTGATTTGGAGTCCGTAGATTAAAAAGATTATTTCTGAATTAAAATTAATAAAATTAATATTATATATTCACTTAAAGGTTCAAAATCGTATTTCCCCGTTTGCTTTGGTCAATGCGGTCTTAGCCGCTTCAAACGATTTTGATGGCCAGATTTTTCAAATGATTTCTCTTTAATTTCTTTCGATCTACACAATGAATCCAACAAATCCTTGAAGCAAAATCAAAGACCTCAGCGAGATCTACACAGTGAACGGACATGATCGGGTTTAACATCGTATATTAGCCAGAAATAGACCTTGAAACCACGTCGTTCGTCGTAGTTTTTGGAGAAGGAGGGAGGTGCGAGTTACGAGGCAAGGTAGGTGGGGGTAGCTCTCGTTAAGGCGCTTCTCATGGGCTACTCTGATCAGTCTCCGGTCGGCCTGGTGGTGAATGGCAACGAGCCCTAGGTTGGAATGTTCTTGCGAGTTCGGTTTTGTGATGTTTAGAAAGGAGACGATGGGGATGATAAGGGTAAAAGGGGGAAAGATTAAATTAATTATATTTTAATTAGTTAATTATGTAGTTAAACTATAAACTGTTATATCTTTTTCAATTCTTATCAGAATTGGAAGATTTCAGTTGCGTTGAAATCAGAAAAACGAGAGCTTCACGATGGAATTGACCAAAACCAAAATGGAGCACGCTGGAATTTGAAACAAATTTGAATCCGAACAGAAATAAAATCATCAAATAAAGAATGGCGGAGTGGAAACGAAGGTGAGAACTCTCGCTGACTCAAATTATTTTATAGTTATTATATAATAGGTTGTAAATGGGGCTTAGTAGCTCCTATTACTACTTTTTGTACAAACCATGGATGATTTATGTGATTTGATTGTATTGTGGGAAAATTGATTGTATTGTGGTATTATTGGATTGATTGATTGTTGTGTATTGTGCGAGCCAGTATCAGGAGAGGGATAATGCTAGACATTATTCCGGTTCTAATATCGCGTCGTTATAATGCTGATTTTTTTTGTAAACAATGTGTATAAATTATTTATATACGATGTATAAAATTCTCCTAAAATAAAATAAATATTCATTTACAAATCGGACGGTTTGTTTATGTACACCCATTTAACTGACATTGATTGGGAAGATAAATTTTACACATCACCCAACTGCACAAATAATAAACAGTATTTGTTGGTTGAAACCCCACACGGGTATTGGGATGATATTTGACATACACTAATCCCAATTGTTTAGCTGTATGTCAATCGATGGGTTGACAATCTGTATAAGCGTTATTTATTTATTTTAATGCTTATACAGTTGTAAAATGCACTCTGGATGTTGTATGAATTTTTAATGATTGTTAATCATTATTGTTGTATACATGCGATGTATGAAATCAATATGACTGAAATTATATCGTAATTGATTGAGTCTGATTCCAGTTTAGAATTAACGAATATTTTAAAATAATATTCAGTGAATAATCAAAATGTGATTTCGATGTCCGATTTCGGATGGACACGAAAATATTGAAATGTGAAGCCGTGTTAAGTAGTTAAACGCCATTTTAACACGAACAGGATTTTCTGTCGATTTTATTCATTTTATAATGAATATCGAAGAGTGATTTCAAAATCTGATATTTTGAAAATATTATCATTTTTATATTATAAGGATATAGAATATTCAATTTTGATTTAAAATTGAGACAGAAGTGGGAATCGTTTTAAAATGAATTTATAAATATTTTATAAATATGTTTTGAATGGAAATCGACGAAATTATATATATATATATATTAATGGCTTGAATAGAACGCGCCACGCAGCGACAATTCGCGAATTTCAACCATTAACTTCGAATTGATGTTACGGGAGATCCAACCGTCGGATTCTCCTAAAACCAGAACCGTTGGGTTCGTATCAAAAAGATCTTTCCAATGAATATAAGAGATTTGAATTTGAAAAGTTGGATTTTAAATTATATCCAAATCAGTTTCAAAAAAGTCGCTATGAATGCAGTTCGGTGGCCGTTATTGGAAACTAAATGTAAAGGCATTAATAAAATTATTAAAAATATGGAAAAATTGTGTAAAATCATAATAAATGATTTGGAAAGATTTTGGATGAAAAATTCCAAGTTTGGAAAGATAAAAATATATTTTTATCGAAATGAGATAGTTATTAACTAGAATAATAATCCAATGTTTATAAATAAATAAACTAGATTGAGGTTTTGAAATAACCAAGAATTCCAATGTATGAGTTGGAATGGATTTAAATGGAAATAATCTTTCGAAAATTTCGATATTGGATTCCTTGATTATACGGATATTGTTGCGGGAATTTGGAAGATACAAATATCGTTATTCCCAATACGATATCCGTTAGTTTCAGAATTTGATATTGAATATAAGCCGATATAATTTCTATTTAGAGCCTTGTTTTTAATATAAAATTGGATTTTGGGTTTGTCGTGAACGGTGTCTTTAATAACACTGTTCTTAAACCTCGATGAGAAAAGAATAAATCTTTTAAGTAAGATTTAGAGAAGTTTACTAATTAATTAGTATTTAATTGGAATTGAATTGAAATTGGATTTTTAGGTTTATCATGAACTGTGTTTTAAATAACATTTTGTTCTTTAACCCAATTAACAGTGAAGATATGATTTGGAATTTATAAATCTTTTTGTTAAGATTTAATGGAAATTTTCCAAAGTAATGTTTTCCAATTTAATAGATTAAATTAGAATTGAGTGGAATTCGATTTGGTAATAATCGAGATGAGCTTCTGTGAATGAAGACCGTTACTATATATGGAATTTAAAAGGCTTTGCCGCTATTCCATTTATATTATTAGTCTGATACGGGAATTTATATCGATTATACACTTTTATTATTTTCGTATAGATTCCATTTTAATGGAAGATGATTTGGATTTATCATGAACGAGGTTTTAAAGGACATTCGTTCTTTAACCCTGTTAAAGACGGAATTTATTTCCTAAATTTGAATAATCATTAAATAATAATTTTTGGAGATTAAAACTAAGAGGATTTTTAATGAATCTTTAATTAGATTGAAATGTTAATGTGGTGATTAAATTTGCCAAATTTGAGAAATGATCGAGAATGGAGTATCATCAGTTTTACTCCAGCTGATAGTTAAATCTTTAATTAGATTTGAAACGAGAAATGGTAATTATATTTACCGGTAACACAGTGGGTGTTAGATATGGAGTGCTACTAGTTTTGCTGCATGGGATGAATAGGTTGGGATAGGAAAAATAAAATAAATGATTACTTCGATAAGGCTCAATAATCCTGACTAGTTTGATAAACCTTAATTTGGTTTAAATTGTGGAAAGAATATTTGAATAAAATAATATTTTGAATTGGAATGAGGCGTATGATGTGTTTTTATAGCACTTGATTATAAGATACACGAGTTATTTGGAAAGATCGGGTTTAGCCCATTCTGGATTATTTATACGACGATTAAAAGTCAACGATGAAGACGGTGGTTGAAGACCGGAGATCTTTACATCGTTTGGATGATTACTGATGGCTTGATTGGGATGTACACCCAAGACAAGGTATAAGTGGGGATCATCCAGACGTACTTGGAGATCGACTAGATATCCGAGGGCCTCTCTCTTGTATTGGACATATGGGACAAGGAATAAGGTGCCTACAATTTCGTTCAGACCCAAAACGGACTTGCAAATGGATAGTGTGTATGACATTGTATTCCTCTATACTGTATTCGTTCATCTCTGCTAAATATATATCTATTTGATGGCGGAGAATTTATTCTCTTGCTTAACACCCTTCTCTGAGATGTACGAGCTTAGAGGTTATATATTGGCGGAAATCAGTTGTACGGTATGGATTGACAGTGTGGCTTGCTGAGTTGCATGGATCAAGGCTCTTGTTGAAAAGCAGAGTCTTGTGGTTGATGATCAAAGCACTGCTTTAAATAGCATAGCTTTGTGTAATGTTAATTCGCGAGCTTCACTCCCCGGTATGAACCTAAAATGGGATTAGGGATGCAGTGAAATGGACATATGTTAGTTCTAGCAATGAGTAACGTCATTATATGGAGCCCAGACTGTTTACTTATGTGGATGTTGGAAAAATTTATGATGGAAAGCGAGGTACCTCGGATATTGGGCCGATTGAAAGGCTCTATGATTTGAGTCCTTAATGGCTCTTGAGTGGTCGACATACTGACCCATTTTATGAGGTTCGATAGAACCGGCTAACATATAGTTTATGGTATAACTAATCATCGAAAGATTACCGGCTCTGCAGGATCCAAGGGTTTCCCGTAGGTATGATCCTAAAGCATCGCTAGTGTGTCTCAAAATCGGAAGGACGATCTCTTGCCTTGGTTCATAGATGGAAATCTGATTTCCAACACGCGATTTTAAGGTTTTAGTTGTAAACCTATATGGCGACGTAATATAATGGTACCTACGCCG
Source organism: Allium sativum (assembly GCA_030737875.1). Lineage (NCBI taxonomy): Eukaryota > Viridiplantae > Streptophyta > Magnoliopsida > Asparagales > Amaryllidaceae > Allium > Allium sativum. The sequence goes on from CM060916.1 coordinate 978,442,624, forward strand.
CCTATGATTGATACATTTATACTTGAAGTTGATTTCTTCACTTATAGTAAAGTAAAAGATGAATTTCGCGTATCAAGCTTATTTGGCTATTATAAGGGAAAACTCTATCCTCAACGGCGTTCATTGTGTGATGGGACCTGAGTCTTATAATAGCTTCATTTTTCTGTTTAGCATTGCACTGTTTATTTTATGCACTGGTATTCATGGGGGATAAACCCGTTCCGTGTTATACGGGGTGGTCCCGTGATTTACCCAACTTTAAAATAAAAAGCTAATAACTGTTTTTGTTCTCACACCCATCCCATGACTAACTCAGATTTTTTGTTTTAACCTAAACTCTGGATGCCCTTATTTCCACACGGGAAGCTAGCAGTTTTGGTTTTCGCAGATACTTCTTTTCACAAGATCCTAGATTACAGCTGGAGCTATATTCGGAAAGCTTTGTATCCGTATATCTCTTTCAGTTGTGGTTGTAGATGATTTCCGTTGTATATTTTATTCATGTATTATATTTTCCGTTGTTTTGTATTTTAATCTCTGATATTATTTTATTTAAACTCTGTTATGTTCTTGTACTCTGATGTAATTGTTGTAATAGAAATGAAATGTTCCCGTGTTTGTGTTCTAATGAGTCATGTTCTTAATACAATCCGGGCTCCTCCGTCTCCTCAGGGATCGGGGAAGTTTGGGTCGTTTCAATATCCACTACGAAATTCCTTTTTTATATAATCCTTTGATTTTATATAAATATTTTATCTCAATATATACTTTGAAATTTTCCTTTTTCATTCCAGTATTATTTATGGTATTTAAAATACCAAATACAAAGACCAGTATCATCCAAATACATCAAAATCAATCACGGATTATATATCACATCATATATCACAATATATGAAAAACTGTATTATAAATATTGAGGAATCCAGTTGGATCTCTTCAACCTGTTTCCCTGCATCCACAGATGTTAAACAATATAATTAACATCAATTTCATTTCAATATGAAATGTTCTAATAAAAAGAATAAATATTTAATTAACGATATATATATATATATATATATATATATATAACTAGATCTTATAATTTCAAACCAATTAATTTGCAGTTCATCCATACAGTCAACACACAGCAATCAACCAATATTTATCAATTCTAAAAATACGTTATAAAAATATAAACTGGGCAGAATTAGTGAGTTTTACTCATTTTCGTAGTTTATCGTTAAATAACGATAAACTATCTTTGATTCAGATGGACATTTTATTCTGTCATAATTTGTAACGAGCTCCAATTCACTCCAAATCAATTCCATTATGTAGACGTCGTCCATGCGATCCCAACGGATCTTGTTTTGTCCAATTCTGATATAGTATGACGAAGTTATGAATTATACAAGTTTTTACATATTAATGGTCATTAATAAATTAATTAAATAATTATATTTAACTTAATTACTATTTTAAATCCCTAATCCACGTTTTAAAAACTGCTAACCTTTCTTCCCCAAAATACACTTCGAAATCCTGCCACCCAACTCCAAAATGCCGCTCCCTTGCTCCATCCAATCTCCCCTCTTTTCTCACTAAATTAAAATCGAAAAATACCAAAATATACTTTATCAAAAACCGCATCATCCCATACAAATATCAAAACACTCGATAATCTCCTCATCCCATACGTTTTCGAACTGATCAGTAAAGCATGGCCATTACCATGCTCAAGCTCCATTCAATCTTCCCCAGCCCTCCACGAATTCAAAAACAAACAACGACATAACCATCCTCTTAGAATCCTCAATCACCCCAACACTAAAATATGGAACTCGATCACCATTTCATACTTGCGACTTCATACCCCTCCACGCTGATACTGTGCCACCTCCAAACTAAAATATCACGAGATCTTCTGAAAATTTGCAAATAGGTGCTAAAATACTCCTTGAACCCAAAAATGGCCTCGAAACTACACATTGATGCTCTTAGAATCCGCAACAGACAACCCTAGTTTTACAGTTACTTAGCCGAGTACTGCAAGCATGCGTCGAACTGGAAGAAACAAAGACCAGGCCGAAGAGAATCTCAACAGTAATCTATATATACATGTTTTGTGATTTATACGAATTCACTTGATTTGTTTCGAATGTCCAAACTCTCATTTGCTAAAAGAAAATGAAGAAAGTGACGGCGGAATATTTTGACCAAGGAAATGAAAGTCTGAGGGTTTAGGAAATGAAAAGGGTATTTATAGAATTAGATAGCTTCTAAGGAAAGATTCATATATATTATAATAATGAATTATAATGTATCACTATTTATATTTATCATTAAAAATCCTTATGATCACATTCGATACCCAATTTTAATGAAACTGGACATGCAGCTACAGTTTGACATTACAGACCCAACGAAACTGGTTTCGTCGAATTCCGAGTCTGTTTGCTCACACAACGTATTTTTAAAGTCAAATAATTGATTGTTTTTCACATTAAAATTCCGCGCGGCCACATACTAACTCCAAAAATCACAAAAATTAAAATCTAACAATAATTTAATATTCTGAATCCAACAAAATTAATTTCATCGAAAATGGAGGTCGTTTGCAAAAATGGCTATTTTTAAAGCTCTAAATAAACCCATTTAAATATTAATATATTTAAAAACAATTTAATTTAATATTAATAAATTAATATTATCATATATATCTCAATAGAGTATCATACAGCTCCAAATAAACATGTCGGGATTTATAATTCGATATATAAAAATTCAAGTTACTCGATATTCAATAAATAATAAAATTCCTTTTATTATATAAATAAATCGTTATAAATTATAAACGAATTCCATGGCTGCTATTTGAAAATTTGATTTGGACATAACTCACAATCTAACAGATGAAATCTCTATTTTTCTCTTTAATTAGAAAAATATCGTTCAACAGATTCGAACGTTTCTTGTTTCACAGAAATCCAACTTAAAACGGATTTTGTATATTCAATTGAAGTTCAAAACTCCATATTACGAACTACCGCGCCATTACAAGCTCGATTTAAATTATATTATAGTTATATGTTCAAATTCGTTATTATAAATAAATCGTTATTATAATTCAATTCTAAACTGAACCAAATCTCTTATATTGTCCAATTCACACAATATTGCCAATTCTACTATTTTCGATTATTTCGGAATTAAACATATTATTCTATTAATTATATTAATTAAAATTCAATATTATTTAATTTAATCTATTTAAATCTCTAAATCGCTATTTAAATAATTAAATAAATTAATTATTATACCGTAAAAATACGGGACGTTACATTCTTCCCCCCTTAAAATAATTTCGTCCTCGAAATTGCTAAGGTGGAAAACAAACACTATTAACTGGGTTAAAAATTATTTGTTTTACTTATCAACTTCAATTTTAACTAAACCAATTTATTTCAACTAAAATATAAATTTATTTCTATTAACGATTATTTTCAAAAATCCTAAAAAAATTCTAACACCTAGAATTTTCGAAAAATTTCGCTAGCGTCTCCTTTGTATGACTCAATTGGTGCAACTACAACTCGCCTCTCTAGGCCTTCTCCTATCCAAAATAAAATCAAACAGCCAAGCGGCTTGCCAAATAGGCTCATAAATCACCAAACTCATATAAAAATAAACTTGTACCTTTTTGTCGGGCATATCATTATATCATTTCCATCTGTTACCAATTCTGCATATACCAATGTCATTCCGATCAAACTCCAATCAATTCTATCCTCAAATCCAATCATTCTCTTATATTCAAGCCAAATTTCATTTTAAACCAATTTAATTTTAAACCAAATTTCCATTCTTGATTCCAAACTCTTAACTTACCCATCCAATACCATTCCAAATTCTTATCTCACAAATCCAATTTGTCTCGATATCATTCTAATCGAATTCAATTTCAACTTAACTGATTTCAATTCAATTCCAGCTTGCTTTCACAATTTTTTTTAAATTTTTTTTAATTCCAACAATCTTTTCCTGGGAGTCTGAAATAACTTTGCTTTTAACAAAAAATCAAATATTTATTTCGGAATTTCAAAACAACTCATTTTCCCAGATAATTCGAAACAGTATCTTTGGTAGTAATTCGTCACTTAGAACTCGAAAATGAACACTGATGATGTGGCCAGCATCATCATGGTTATTTCCCAGCGATCAAAGTGAGTTCAATATTGTATCACTTTTCAAAACCATTTCTTAGTCATTTCCATTTTGAAATTATTTCAAAATGTCCTTCACAATGCTTGTAAAATAATTTAAAATCTCACAGGATTTTAAAATTCCCATATATTAAATCCAAATCCATTTGCAAACACTTTTTCAAATGTCCAGGGTTGAAATTTCAATTCTGATTTAAATTCAGATTTAATTCATTTCATAACACAAATCTGAATTTTGATTGGTTATTTACATAACCATTTCACTTTTTATAATCTTACTCGATTATAACAACAACCAACACATCCAATATATTATAATATTTCCAATATTAATCATTCTTTTATGTCAAAATATAATTAGGGTAAAATTATTTCGTTTTACCCTCTTTTCAAAACATACTGTGTCGGTTCATCGTATTCAAGTGTTTAGAACTCCAACGATACAGTGGATCAAACTGATCGACCAGAACTCATAAACAACTCAACCAATAAATCTCCATAATACAAAACCATTTTTTATAAAACCTACAAATACGCTCTCTCATATATATACACTCAAACTCAATCTAGGGTATTGCTAACCCCACCGCTACTGAGTTACGCAACAGAGCCAAGGTAGTCACTTAACCTTCAGCTCTGATACCACTATAACAACCCAAGGATTTTCAACCCAGAAAATCAACATAAAACCCATGTCAATTATTAAGGCATCGAACATTCTAGATCATTAATAAACAACTCAACCAATAAATCGAACATAACTTTGAAATAAAACCAGTACTTGCATTACATACCATTATCACAGTACCACATATAACATCACAGTGGAAATAAACTCTACATATATTTAATGTTGAAGCCGCCTCTCCAAGCTCCTTCCAGTATCTGTAAAATCCCGACAACTTCACTGCCCATACAAATTTGGGCACCCAAGAGTTTAAGGTAAAACAAAACAAAATAAACTCTGGGTCAGTCAAGAGACTAGTATGCGTAAACAATTTAAACAGTTTGAGAAGATAAACAATATCTCATAAGACTACGCCGTATAACACGGAACGGGTTTTTCCCTTATGAGAATCCAAAACACTTGATTTAACCTTCAAAATCCTTTTCAAAGAAACGATAATCTTTATATCCAAACTCTTTGATATTATAGGAGTGTCTATCAACCACAACTAAATAGTCATCTAGCAGAACGCTTTCATCTCACGTTCCACATACATAATATATAATCAAAAATCGCGGGCGCTAATTTGGTAATGAATTCCAACTGGCAAGCTATGGGACCACCTTCCGACAGTGTATATCTAGAGAGGAATACACCGGTTTCAACAAGAACATCTTGTAACCCAGGCTAAACATGATCGGTCACTCATTTCGCTTGAGTGAACCGAATGTATAATCACCAACGATTGGGATCAGCAACTGTTTCCCGAAAGGGACAACATCGAAATAGTTTAAAGAAGCAAATGAATTTTCTCTAGATCAGGAGACAATACACCCTAATTGGCAGCTAACCATTTAGCCTGCGACCTACCCGATTTTATACCATTTCCTGGTTGTAAGGCTTGAGGTCATAACGTACAGATCACACCTTTATTTACTTTGAACGTCACATCGTCATACCCGCCAAATCACAAATTGATTTCCCCAAAAATACCACGGGTATACAACTCAGAGAAACGAATTCCTCCGCCACCAAACATAAATACGTTTGAAGAGATCAACTTACGTGATCTATTGAATATATTCTGTCAGACATTCTTCCATACAGGTTGTCCTAGGACTGGACAAACCGAAGGCACTATTCTATAAACCCATCTTAGGCAATTTCTGCCTAGGATTGCCAGAACATCCCTTGCATAATGTAACACCCCGAATTTTAGTTAATACTAAAATTCACTAATTACAAGATAAATAATCTCAAATGTGGGAATTGGGGGAAACGGGCTGCGTCATTACGTTCGTCTCGGAAAAATACGCGAAATAGAGTCCGAGTTTTCGAAAATCGGAGTCCGTATGGTCCAGTTATGGTCCGATGAAGTTTGCAGAAAATTCAAAACTAAAACAGATTTAAAAATTTAAAATATTCAAATTTGGAATGGATCAGGCGGGGTCAGGCGGGAGGATTCCCGCCCTACCCATGTCAACAGGGCTGTCGACAGGCCTGTCGACAGGGGTGTCGACATGCCTGTCGACTTGCCTGTCGACAGGGTGGCACCGCCCAGTGAACCTGGGTGCACCAGGTTGCACCAGGTTGGGTTTCAGGCTAGCTAGGAGGGCTGGTTCTAGAGATTTCCTAAATCTAAGGGTCCTAACCTAATCTAGGGTTAATCTAAGGGCCTAAAACTCTCACCTAATCCTATAAATAAGACCCCCAACCCTACCCTAATTCATTCATAATTAAGTCTTGTAACTAAACTATGGCAAAATGAAATTTGGGCATGGCCTCCACTAGTTCATGAAGGAAGTTGCAAGCAAATCACTCACTAATCAAGCTAATCCCTCTCATATCATTCTCTAATCACCACCATCTTCATAGTTAGCAACTAATCCCTCTTCATAAGTTGGTTTTGGTGAGTTTCTATCACTTTAACATCAATGGTTAAAGTAAGTAGATTGGGTGTAATGAGACTTATGGTCTTAAATGCGGATTAGTGAGTTTGAATCATGTATAATGATATGTTACTCTATGTTGTTCTATGTTTATGCATGTTTGATAAATTGGTTTATGCATGCTTAATAAGTTGATTTATGCATGCTTAACAAGTTGGTATATGCATGTTCAACAAATGGATTTATGCATATTTAATGAGTGGAATTATGCATGTTTAACAAAGTGAGTTATGCAAGTTAAGTATATGTTTAAATGCAAGTTTAAAGTGATATGCAAGTTATGCATGCTTATGCAAGTATATGGATGGTTATGCAAGTCATGTATATGATTAAATGCAAGATTTATGTGATATGCAAGTTATGCATGCTTATGCGAGTATATGAATGCTTATGCAAGATATGTATATGCTTAAATGACATGATATGCAAGTTATGCATGTTTATGCAAGTTATGTATACTTATGCAAGTATGTGAATGTTTATGCAAGTATGTGAATGCTTATGCAAGTTATGTGTATGCTTAAATGCATGTTTAACATGTTATGCAAGTTATGAGAATGCCTATATGCAAGTTCAACATATTATGCAAGATATGTGTATGATAATATGCAAGCTCATATGCAACATGTTATGCAAATCACGTGTATGATAATATGCAAGTTTGGGTTAAATGTGGTTGGGTTAAAATGTGTTCATATATGCAAGTTGACATCCTCTTAACCCATGACAAAGTTATATGTTAAACCCATGATATTTGTGATGATCTTCCCCTTTATTATATCATGAAATGAGAACGATGTACGTGGGGAACGATGGGGTTGGTAAATATGTTAATAAATGAATGATTGGGTATGATTAAGCATACCATAAAAATAAATTACCATAAGTGGGAATTTACCTATTGAGTTAGGTCTACCCCATGGGAATTTACCTATTGAGTTAGGTCTACCCATGTTATGGAAAATTTGATATTAATTAGGGATAATTAATATGGGGGTGATTAATTAGGTGTAATTAATCGACTAAGACACGAGGTTGGACTCATTTGTAGTGTAAAACTGCCCGGACCCGACCGGCTTAACCAGTTGCTACAAATGTCAGCCCAATGTGAGAGGTCTTAGCCATGAATTAAATACGTGATTAAGGTAAAGACACGAGGTTAGACTCTGTTATGACGTAAGACTGCCCGGACTCTACCGGCTTAACCAGGCGGTCATAACAGTCAGTCTAATGTGGGAGGTCTTTATGGGAGATCACGGTCTTAATTAATTAAGAAACACTTAACCATATTAGCATGTAGTGGGACATGAGGGGTTAAGTGGGTGCCTTGGGTGGCATGAGGAAATTTTATGGTTGCCTTGGGTGGCATGTGGAATCTAGTGGGTTGCCTTGGGTGGCAATAGAAAATACGATTAGAATACTTAACCAAGTGGAAACATGTAATTAAACATGATTAAAGGGTTACGTGGGATACACTAGATATTTGACAAGCTTAAGTGGGTAGCTTGTGGGGGCCCATTTCAACCAATATCCCAAAACGTATCTTTGTGGGCTCGACCCATGTCGAGTGACGGGACACGCATATTGGGCTTGATTATAAGAGGCCAAAACGGGTTAGCGGTGGCAACGCAAGTCCAACGGGCTTCATATGCGTGTGTGGGCCCGGGCTGGTAGATAAGCCGTTGTTGCATCGTGTAGATATAAAGCCGTGCACCGTTAGTATTGGGTAGCCACTTTAGGGGAGTGATACACCCCACTGTGGGACCAGCACGGGTATCTACGGTAGGGAGCCGATCAATGGGGAGTAGTGGGTACACCTAATGAAGATAGGGGCAGACGGCACCTATGTAGGGGTACACGAAACTACTGGGTAAGAATTACTGAGTACACCTAGTGGAGATAGGGGCAGACGGCACCTATGTAGTGGGCTAGGAGTACATGAAACTACTGGGGAAATTTTCTAAGTCCTTGGGAGGGATCAACCTTTAAGTAGGAATGACTGGTGTGGTGCAGTTAGTAATTATCCTTGGGTGGGTAGATGCGTCCTGACGGTTATCTTAGTTTATCCTAAGTTTACCAAGCTGCTTTGTGTAGCCATTCATCCCCAGATATTACCGTAGGTCAAGTTTATATCTTCTCTGGTTACTTTAATGATTGTATTGTTAAAGTTATAGGACTCACTCAGACTTATGTCTGACCCCGTTGTTTTTATCTTTTTTTCCAACCCTCAGGTCCTACGGTGGATCCTAGCGGTAGTAGAGCTTGATCGGATTGCTGTTCCAGTCTTTAGGAGCTTGGGTAGATGTAAAGCTCCAGTTATCCAGTGATCTTTTCTTTTGTTATGGCTATTGTATGAGAGAGTGGGATTATGTACTTCTTTATTTTGACGGATATTGTACTTAACTTTTATCATGGTTTTATGATGTAACCAGACATGTTTATTTCCGCTGTTATGAGATGATGTTTTAAAATTTCAAGTACTATTTATATCTGTCTTGGTGTAAATTTTCTGTTCTATATTCACTAAAATACTCTACCGAAGCTATGGCATTCCCTTAGTGAGTGACTATAGCGGGCGTGGGGTGTTACACATAAACTCCATCTTTAGTTATCTTCATCATATTAAATTCGCAACACTAATGCCCATACGGAGTGGTTTTCAGATGATAAATATGATCCCGGTCTCTCCGTATTGGCAATGGAAAAATGGTCAAAACTTTGATAGTCAGTTATTTAACCATCAAAAGAAAACATCCATACACACAACAATCTTATTTTCGAATGGAAATTTTATCGATCTAATCATTAATCAACATTTTTCCCTTTTAAATTAATTTATCATTAATTTATTCATTTCCCCATTTCCCTTTTCCATATATTCGTAAATTCTTATTTTCTAAATTTAGAAAATATATGTTATTAACGCTGGAAAACATTTTCATTTCTTATTCACGCATCGCTATCCTCCCACATCTATCAATCTCTAACTGTAAACTAGTAAGAGAACAACCCCCTACGTATCAACCCGAAGGCCAAAACCAACATCAGATCAATACCCAGAAAGCTATTCAACTTAACAAATTCCGGGTCAGTTTCTAATTTCCTTATCTCTGTTTCTTATCTTCTTATCAAATCATTGCTTACGCCACTCTCAAGTTCAGTTTACGAATCCAATTCTTTTATTAAAAACAATGGTTATAACGATAACGTTATAATCCCTATTTTCGAAATATCTAACTTAAAAATACAACTTTTATTCATTAATTTGAATAAATAATAATTAATTAATTTATTAAATCAATAAATCTTGATTTAAAAACTGGAAAGTAAATAGTACTTTCGTACATTCGATATAATCGATTTCCAATGTATAATTCTCTCTCAAATAATCTCTATTCGATAACACTCTTTTATATAACTATATTTGATAATCTCTCTTTCAGATAAACTCAATTCGATAACTCCCTTTCGAATAACTATATTCGATAATCTCTCTTTCAAATAAACTATATTCGATTATCTCTCTTTCGAATAACTATATTCGATTATCTCTCTTTCGAATAAACTACATTCGATTTACGTTACGAACTCCAGCATATTTTATCCTTTCGAGTCAACTCAATTTTAAATTCATTTTTGAATTTAGTACTTCCCAACAATTACCAATTTCCTTTTATAACTGTTTTAATTCTGCAAAAAATTTGCTTTCAAATCGTTACACTTTAAACTGTGAATATTATTCCTTTATAGAAAAGTGGACTCGTTTTATCAAATCAAAACTTTATTTCATAATTTAAATACTAACACAGGTTTAAACTCCAATTATCGAGTCATTTTATAACTTCTTATTCACATTCCATTTTGTTTATCAAATCTCGTTTACATGTCAACTTAATAGTTGATTTTATTTAATAATTTTATAATTCTCTATCGCCTTTATATTCGATTATAAAATATCGGTTTCAAACCGAATATTAATTATCTTGTCAAATCCCTATTTATTCAATATATAATTTCTTAAATAAATTATTTTAATCCTATTCACATTTCGAACATCGAAATAAATTCTATCGTTTTCTTTTTAAAACAACTCCCAATATCCCCTTTTAAATTCACTGTTGAACTTACAATCCGAATTGTCCACTGATAATTATTTGTATTTCATTTATAAACATTGTTTATAAATCGCACTACTTATTTCTATTATTAAACAATTTATTTATTTCTAGTCATTCTAAATTCCATTTCTATTTTTAAAATAGATTTTCCCCTTTTCAATTTCATATTTCATCCTTTATAATTCCTTTTATAAATATTAAGTTTACATTCCATTTTTCAAATATCAGTGTTAAAACCGATTTTCACTTCTCTATATAAATTCATACTTATATTTTAATTTATCCAGTGATAAATATTTTACTTAATTTATAAACATCGTTTATAAATTATTATTCTCAATTTATCTATTAAAATAGATTTCTATTAAATATTTATTTTCCTGATATTCTCTTTTTATAAAATTCTATTCATTTTCCAAATATTTCCTTTTAAAAAATTCTATTCATTTTCCAAATATTTTCTTTTATAAAATCCTTAAATTCAATAACCACTTCGAAATTCCTTTCTTTATATAATCCTTTGATTTTATATAAATATTTTATCTCAATATATACTTTGAAAATTTCCTTTTTCATTTCAGTATTATTTATGGTATTTAAAATACCAAATACAAAAACCAGTGTCATCCAAATACATCAAAATCAATCACGCTTTATATATCACATCATATATCACAATATATGAAAAACCTTATTAAAAATATTGAGGAATCCAGTTGTATCCCTCCAACCTGTTTCTCTGCATCCACAGATGTTAAACAATATAATTGACATCAATTTCATTTCAATATGAAATATTCTGATAAACAGAATAAATATTTAATTAACAATATATATAACTAGGTCTTATAATTTCAACCAATTAATTAGCAGTTCATCCAAACAGTCAACACACAACAATCAACCAATATTTATCAATTCTAAAAATATGTTATAAAAATATAAACTGGGAAGAATTAGTGAGTTTTACTCACTTTGGTAGTTTATCGTTAAATAACTATAAACTATCTTTGATTTAGACGGACATTTGATTTTGTCGTAATTTGTAACAAGCTCCAATTCACTCCAAATCAATTCCATTATGTAGTCGTCGTCCATACGATCTCAACGGATCTTGTTTTGTCCAATTCTGATATAGTATGACGAAGTTATGAATTATACAAGTTTATACATATTAATGATCATTAATTAATTAATTATACTTAACTTAATTACTATTTTAAATCCCTAATCCACGTTTTAAAAACTGCTAATCTTACTTCCCCAAAATATACTTCGAGATCCTGCCACCCAACTTCAAAATGCCGCTCCTTTGTTCCATCCAATCTCCCCCCTTTTCCTCACTAAATTAAAATAAAAAATACCAAAATATACTTTATCAAAAACTGCATCATCCCATACAAATATCAAAACACTTGACGGTCTCCTCATCCCGTACGTTTTCGAACTAATCAGTTAAGCATGGTCATTGCCGTGCTCAAGCTCCATTCGGTCTTCCCTAGTCCTCCACGAATTCAAAAACAAACAATGCCATAACCATCCTCTTAGAATCCTCAATCACCCCCAACACTAAAATATGGAACTTGATCACCATTTCATACTTGTGACTTCATACCCCTCCACGCTGATACTGTGCCACCTCTGAACTAAAATATCACGAGATCTTCCGATAATTTGCTAATAGGTGCTAAAATACTCCTTGAACCCAAAATTGGCCTTGAAACTACACATTGATGCATCTAGAACCCGCAACAGAAAACCCTAGTTTTACAGTTACTTAGCCGAGTACTGCAAGCATGCGTCGAACTGAAAGAAACATAGACCAGGCCGAAGAGAATATCAACAACAATCTATATATACATGTTTTGTGATTTATACGAATTTACATGATTTGTTTCGAATTTCCAAACTCTTGTTTGCTAAAAGAAAAAGAAGAAATTGACGGTGCAATATTTTGACCAAGGAAATGAAAGTCTGAGGGTTTAGAAAATGAAAAGGGTATTTATAAAATTAGACAGCTTCTAGGAAAGATTCATATATATTATAATAATGAATAATAATGTATCACTATTTATATTTATCGTTAAAAATCCGTATGATTACATACGATACCCAATTTTAATGAAATTAGATATGCAGCTATAGTTTGACATTATGTGTAACACCCCACATCCGTTAGTGTCACTCACAAAGGGAATGCACTAAGTTCTGTGGAGCATTTATGGTAAAAGATGCAGATAAATTACAAGACAGACAGAAATTAAACAGCGGAAAATAAAACTTTGCTTTATTGATAAAATAGTTTGTACAATGATTTCTTTACAATATCAGAGTATCATCTGTCTTACAAAATAAAGAAGCATAAAACAACATTTATATTTCCCAATTTTAGCAAGAGCCAGCCATAGCATCTGAAAAGAGAATCCAAGCAAACTTCGACAAATCTTCAAGCTGGGAAAGAGTGACAGTCCAACTTAACCTGAGCTATACTATTCCCTTCTTTACTACCGGGGGGGGGGGGGAACGGAAGAAAAGAAGACGAAAGGAAAACAGAGTCAGACATAAAGCCTGAGTAAGTTCAGTAACTTCTAGCATGTGAACATGGAAAAACGACATGAATTAACTGAATACAAGATAACACCATGATGATAGGATCAGCAAGATTAGACAAGATTAACACAAGATATGCTAAGACAAGATAAACTGGATATGTTCTAATACTTTCACCGCTTCGCTATTTCCTTGTTATACTGGTTTCTATATCTCTGCACCACCTAACTAGTGTCCCAACTAGTAACGATAACGTGATCCCAATCCCTGTAGTTTCCGTTGCCTTCAGGCATACATTTATTATTTATTACCTAGATCTAGTCTAGGGTTTTCTATCAAGTGCTTTCTAGATTCAACTAGAGTTTACGCTATCTGTTGAACGCTTCTCGGATTCAGGGTTTATGCCACCTAGTCCAACTAGGGATTATGCTACCTGTCGAACGATGCCCCCAAGTCTAGGACACACTACCTAGAGTGGTATGTGTTCCTATACTTCCCCACGCATGTATCGCGAATCGTTGTCGCTTGTCTAGATGCACATGTCCTGTAATGTGCAGCCCGAGTCCTGTGGCAGGGCAAATCAAGGAATACAGAACTCGGTCGGGAGCTTTCAGATATCTGCCGATGCAGATACTAAGGTCTGTTTTTATTCCGGTGGCTATGGTCCCACTTGACCCCTCCCTCAACTAATGAAAGGCACACCTTGAAAAATGAGAACTATACGCAGGCCCCCGATGCCCCACTATCCTATGGCCATCCTCACCCATAACTAGATAGCAAGTATATGGTCTTTTGGAGTTCTCCGCCTTTCCGCTTCACGTATCTCGACTGACTCAAGATGGATGGTAGACGACGAGTTGCTATCACAGGGCTACCGTTTTATCGCCGAATCACGCTGGTCTATCCTAGTCTTTAGGTTGCCATATATTGCAACCAAGGCATACCCCTGGTTCTTCTAACGCAGACCTTAACCTCTGTGAGCCCAGGAGGATCATCTGCAGCCTCACAGAGGGATACCAAGAGTACCCTCACGTCCCCTCGAAGCCTTCGGGCTTCGTAACCCAATTCGTTGGAGCCTTCGTTTTAATCAGACGGACGTTCGCTCCTTCCCGTGTTATACTAAGAATTACTACTTAGTTCTGCTAACTAAGGTTTACCACTTAGTTTCCAGAATCGTTGTTTTCTCAACTAAGGTTTACTACTTAGCTCCTTTTAACTAAGGTTTACTACTTAGTTCGCTTTCCCGTCAATTTGGATTGGTTAAGTGTCATTAGTCAATTCAAGCTAACTTAACCCTCTTCATTTATCCTGTTAAACTGGTTAAGTGTTATCAGTAATTCATGTTGACTTAACCCCACCACAAACCAAGTTATATTGGTTAAGTATTTCTTATTACTTAACCCTACTCATTCATCCTGTATTGGTTAAGTGTTCCTTTTTAACTTAACTTTGCCCGTCTGTTTTAACTAACATGTTATTAATGGTTAAGTATTATCCCTTCATGTTTTAAACTTAACCCTATTCCTTTATCACAATCTGATGGTTAAGTGCTCAAGTTTACTTAACCCTACGGTCTAGTCCAGCTAACATATCAAATTGGCTAAGTGTATCAAATTTTACTTAACCCCAACCTCTAGTCTAGTTAACATGTTAATTTGGCTAAGTGTATTAACTTTACTTAACCCCACCTTCTAGTCTAGTTAACATGTTAATTTGGCTAAGTGTTTTCTTAGTTACTTAACCCCTACAAATCTTGTCCTGTTTTGATATTAAGTTTGGTTAAGTGTCCCTATGGACTTAACCCTCCCATTCTAGCTTAACTGTGTTAAGTCGGTTAAGTGTTCCTATGGACTTAACCCTCCCATTCTAGCTTAACTGTGTTAAGTTGGCTGTATGAACCTAACCCCACCCACCGGTCTGGTTATCATATTGAATTGGTTAAGTGTCTTAGTTAGCTTAACCCTACCATTCTTGTTCTAGCTTTAACTAAATAAATTAAAGCCGCGACCACTCACATTAGACAGATATTGTTGCGATTACTGGATGTGCCGGTTGGTTCCGGGCAGGTTTACATCGCAACTCAGTCTAACCTCGGGTTAGGCATATTCATGTTTTCTAAGTTCAAAGGGTTTTGATTAATTTTCAAATCAGGTTTCGAAAGTAACCATCCCGTCCGTCGGATCAGTTAGGGATAGCCAGGGAGAGCAGGAAACTTGTATTTTCCAAACCCAAGCCTAGACACTATCCTCTCTGTCACCCTAGAACTTTCTGGTGTGTTATTAAAAGAGATGTCGTTAATAAACCTTTCTTTTGTATATAAATAAATTGTTAACAATTTATCCTCAAAGTTTAACCACTTATCCTCAAAGTCCATTTTTTCCTTTTTAAAATAAATTTGGCCGATACCCTATACATTTGCCATGCCTACTAATGGACTTGTATTCTAGGCCCAAATCTTGATTTGCCTATCTTACAGTTTATAGCAATTTAGATCCAACACCCCCCATTTACAGTTCATGCCAAAACTAGATTCTATATTATATTTTATAGTTTATGCCAAACTAGATTTTATATTCTAGTTCACCGTTTATGCCCAAAACTTAATTTGCATACCAACTACCTATTTTGTGGCCCATTTAACCATTTACCATTTACGTCCAATGTATGTAAATTATGCTAATATACTTATCATGCTTAATTTAGCCACCCAATTCTGATTTAATATTCTAATTTCAGTTCATGTCAAAACTAGACTTGTTATTCTAATTTTCATCTTAATAGTCATGCTATAATGCATGTTCCCAAATTGTGCCAATTTCCAAGTCTAGTAAATTTCATGTTTTTCCCCAAAACGTATTCCCATCGTTCGTATAATCGTGATTCAACCTAGATCATAAATAAAGCTAGATTCATGGACAAAAGGGAATGAACCAAAATGCCATGAAAGAACGGACATAACAACTGGCATAAGGTGATAATTCACAGGCATATAGATTACGACATGAAAAGGGTTGAATAGTATAGATTCAAGAACATGGGTAGACCTAACTTAATAGGTAAATTCCCACGATCAAGATCTAAGAATAAACTGAAATAGAAAGTCAAGCCTAGGTCCAATATAATGCCAGTTTGGGGTACAATATAGTTTTGTAACTACAGTGTCATGGGCATAAATAATAATCTTATATCCATAGTCATAGGCAATAAATCCTCACAGTTAATGAATCATAGTCATAGGCGATGTTCATAGTCAAAGGAAAATAGTTCTCACAGTCATGAGTCACAGTCATAGGCAATGTTCATAGGCAAAGTTCATAGTCAAAGAGGCATATGGTTTTAAGGTCCATAGTTTCATAGTCACAGTCTTATTTGTCCTCGAATTATAACAGTTCTTAATTAGGTCCAAGGGTATAAGCACTGATTCGAATAGAAAGATTTGGCATATTCTTTTATTCCTTTAATTTCATGTCACGAATAGAGAAAACGTTCAAATCTAAAAAGTAACTGACTTACAGAGATTAGATTAGATTCGTAGAAAAACTGTCGTTTGAATCTTCACTTGAATCCTAGCTTGACTTGAATCTCCTCTTGAAAGTCTTGAGCAGCATTTCCTCGTCTTGATTTATTTTATATATTATTTATTTATACATTTTCTCAGAGGCAGCATAAGGATAGAAAAGAATTGTGAATAAAGAAGGAGACTAAGGCTGTTTATATAGGATTAGGCGGACGAACCTAGGCAGAAAACGTGACCAAATACATCAGAAAGAACCAGGTTCAGAAAACTGGATTTCGGGAGCAGGTCGACCCCCAGGTCGACTACCCAGTCGACCTGGGTCTTCGGCGGGAAAATTCCCGCCCAGCCCAATCTGGGTCCGATTTTGAATTTTGAACTCGTTTCTGACCTGTTCGAATTTTAAATCGAATTCTGAAACTTCGGAGGGTCATATCTCCTTCATACGGACTCCGATTCTCGCAAACTCGGACTCTATCTCATGCAGAATTCCGAGACGAACACAATGGCACAGCCCGTTTCCCTTGATTTTGATTTTAAAATTTAATTCTGCCTTGATTTGTGAATCTTAGTGTTACAGAATTACGGGGTGTTACATTCTCCCCCACTTAAAAGGATTTCGTCCCCGAAATCTTCAAGTTAGGAAGAATGTGTCCTACCATCCAATCACCCATCTACTCAACCATTCAATCACAGGCATTCATTGTCCTTAAAAGATTTCTAATGCTTTCATGTTCATATGCATAGTGTGTGTATATGTCTTTATCTAATGCAAAATCAGGCGGTCTACTGATTCAGTTGACCTCCTTAATGCGAATCATGTCAGTGCCATGCGTCCAATCATGTATGAAAGCATCCCTAGTTATGTAAATACTACATGTGTGCATAGCCATTCATCCATATGCAACATCCATATGATAACATATCAAGTTCAACTTACAAACAAATACATATCTGTAAATGCAATATGAAAGCGTCTGAACTGATCTAGTGCCTAATACGTATGCATATGCATTCACGAGCAACCATTAGCAACCACTTGCAACCATCAACCATAACATGTTTCAAATACATGTTTACATCCATTGGCTTCTACCTAGGGATCGAAGATACGACCTAGAGGATAAACTTTGGAAAGAGAGAAACAATTATGCGTAAAGCTCCTAAAAAAAAGAAATCAAGGATGCACCCTTAAGGAAAAAGGGTATGATGCTAGTATCTAGCCTTCTTGAGCTTTACTCCACTGTATCTTAATTAATTTAACTTCACGATTGTGAAGTTCCTGATCTCCATTTCCAAAATAAACAGATGTCAATCACAGTACCAAGTATAAGTACTAAGATGATTAGAGGTCTCCCTCTTATCCGCCATGCCATAACTATAAGGGTCGAAAGGTTACTACGTGCTTTTATAGAGTGCCTGCCACAACTATTCATCTCTCACGCAAACCATCCTAGTCGAACTCGACATTCCTCAAGTACAAGCCCCAAAGGCCTAAACCAATATCAGACAAGCACCCAAGGAATATCTCCTCCGAATTTAGACGATCTACGTGAGATGATATAAGCAAACTCGATAGCTATTCTCAAATCCCTACTAACCAAAAATAAACTGGTCGGACCACCAATTGGATTTGAGACTCTAGTGGGATCTTTCTACTATACAAGAAATATGGTGCAGAGACTTAACTATGGAAGTGGATACGAACAAATGCGAAGCGCTAAAACCAAAGGAAAGAGTACGAACAGCAAAACTAGACTCTCCCAACAGAACTTTACTACCTTTCTCCTAGGTACGCTTGGTGGCGAAAGTAGGTACTTGCCCTTCTGAAAATCTTGTCCTTTGCCCTTGGTTACATGCCCTATTACACCATAGTAAAGATACTTCCTCTTGTCTTAGGTTTTATAATGCCTTCCTCCTTTGTGAGCTAAATCTACATCCATGAATTCCTAATCCTTGGGTTGTGTTCCTTAGCCAAACTCCACATCCTCTTTCGTGTGTAATCATATTGACAAATCTCTCGAAAGCTGCCTCCATCGTACAGAAAACCCTACTAAGCTTGAAAGAAAACTGGTCGTAGGTGAAACAACTACGGCTATGGATGGAAGCCGGGCACGACTTCGCCCATCGATGAGGTTACCTCCCAGAAAGCCAGGAGCCCCAGAGACTCAAGAAAGAAGGAGACAAGAATTCAAACAGAGGAAGAGAAGATAGTGCGTATGGCTTTGGGGAATATTCTTTTAAAACAAATCTTTTCTCTTGAAAATGCTTCTTTTAAAACCGTTTTGAAAATAATTTTTCAAATCCTTTATCTGATCTGGTAACCTTCAGCTCTGATACCACGTGTTACACCCCACATCCGTTAGTGTCACTCACAAAGGGAATGCACTAAGTTCTGTGGAGCATTTAGGGTAAAAGATGCAGATAAATTACAAGACAGATAGAAATTAAAAAGCGGAAAATAAAACTTTGCTTTATTGATAAAATAGTTTGTACAATGATTTCTTTACAATATCAGAGTATCATCTGTCTTACAAAATAAAGAAGCATAAAACAACATTTATATTTCCCAATTTTAGCAAGAGCCAGCCATAGCATCTGAAAAGAGAATCCAAGCAAACTTCGACAAATCTTCAAGCTGGGAAAGAGTGACAGTCCAACTTAACCTGAGCTATACTATTCCCTTCTTTACTACCTGGGGGGGAACGGAAGAAAAGAAGACGAAAGGAAAACAGAGTCAGACATAAAGCCTGAGTAAGTTCAGTAACTTCTAGCATGTGAACATGGAAAAACGACATGAATTAACTGAATACTAGATAACACCATGATGATAGGATCAGCAAGATTAGACAAGATTAACACAAGATATGCTAAGACAAGATAAACTGGATATGTTCTAATACTTTCGCCGCTTCGCTATTTCCTTGTTATACTGGTTTCTATATCTCTGCACCACCTAACTAGTGTCCCAACTAGTAACGATAACGTGATCCCAATCCCTGTAGTTTCTGTTGCCTTCAGGCATACATTTATTATTTATTACCTAGATCTAGTCTAGGGTTTTCTATCAAGTGCTTTCTAGATTCAACTGGAGTTTACGCTATCTGTTGAACGCTTCTCGGATTCAGGGTTTATGCCACCTAGTCCAACTAGGGATTATGCTACCTGTCGAACGATGCCCCCAAGTCTAGGACACACTACCTAGAGTGGTATGTGTTCCTATACTTCCCCACGCATGTATCGCGAATCGTTATCGCTTGTCTAGATGTACATGTCCTGTAATGTGCAGCCCGAGTCCTGTGGCAGGGCAAATCAAGGAATACAGAACTCGATCGGGAGCTTTCAGATATCTGCCGATGCAGATGCTAAGGTCTGTTTTTATTCCATTGGCTATGGTCCCACTTGACCCCTCCCTCAACTAATGAAAGGCACACCTTGAAAAATGAGAACTATACGCAGGCCCCCGATGCCCCACTATCCTATGGCCATCCTCACCCATAACTAGATAGCAAGTATATGGTCTTTTGGAGTTCTCCGCCTTTCCGCTTCACGTATCTCGACTGACTCAAGATGGATGGTAGACGACGAGTTGCTATCACAGGGCTACCGTTTTCTCGCCGAATCACGCTGGTCCATCCTAGTCTTTAGGTTGCCATATATTGCAACCAAGGCATACCCCCTGGTTCTTCTAACGCAGACCTTAACCTCTGTGAGCCCAGGAGGATCATCTGCAGCCTCACAGAGGGATACCAAGAGTACCCTCACGTCCCCTCGAAGCCTTCGGGCTTCGTAACCCAATTCGTTGGAGCCTTCGTTTCAATCAGACGGACGTTCACTCCTTCCCGTGTTATACTAAGAATTACTACTTAGTTCTGCTAACTAAGGTTTACCACTTAGTTTCCAGAATCGTTGTTTTCTCAACTAAGATTTACTACTTAGCTCCTTTTAACTAAGGTTTACTACTTAGTTCGCTTTCCCGTCAATTTGGATTGGTTAAGTGTCATTAGTCAATTCAAGCTAACTTAACCCTCTTCATTTATCCTGTTAAACTGGTTAAGTGTTATCAGTAATTCATGTTGACTTAACCCCACCACAAACCAAGTTATATTGGTTAAGTATTTCTTATTACTTAACCCTACTCATTCATCCTGTATTGGTTAAGTGTTCCTTTTAAACTTAACCTTGCCCGTCTGTTTTAACTAACATGTTATTTATGGTTAAGTATTATCCCTTCATGTTTTAAACTTAACCCTATTCCTTTATCACAATCTGATGGTTAAGTGCTCAAGTTTACTTAACCCTACGGTCTAGTCCAGCTAACATATCAAATTGGCTAAGTGTATCAAATTTTACTTAACCCCAACCTCTAGTCTAGTTAACATGTTAATTTGGCTAAGTGTATTAACTTTACTTAACCCCACCTTCTAGTCTAGTTAACATGTTAATTTGGCTAAGTGTTTTCTTAGTTACTTAACCGCTACAAATCTTGTCCTGTTTCGATGTTAAGTTTGGTTAAGTGTCCCTATGGACTTAACCCTCCCATTCTAGCTTAACTGTGTTAAGTCGGTTAAGTGTTCCTATGGACTTAACCCTCCCATTCTAGCTTAACTGTGTTAAGTTGGCTGTATGAACCTAACCCCACCCACCGGTCTGGTTATCATATTGAATTGGTTAAGTGTCTTAGTTAGCTTAACCCTACCATTCTTGTTCTAGCTTTAACTAAATAAATTAAAGCCGCGACCACTCACATTAGACAGATATTGTTGCGATTACTGGATGTGCCGGTTGGTTCCGGGTAAGTTTACATCGCAACTCAGTCTAACCTCGGGTTAGGCATATTCATGTTTTCTAAGTTCAAAGGGTTTTGATTAATTTTCAAATCAGGTTTCGAAAGTAACCATCCCGTTTGTCAGATCAGTTAGGGATAGCTAGGGAGAGCAGGAAACTTGTATTTTCCAAACCCAAGCCTAGACACTATCCTCTCTGTCACCCTAGAACTTTCTGGTGTGTTATTAAAAGAGATGTCGTTGATAAACCTTTCTTTTGTATATAAATAAATTGTTAACAATTTATCCTCAAAGTTTAACCACTTATCCTCAAAGTCCATTTTTTCCTTTTTAAAATAAATTTGGCCGATACCCTATACATTTTCCATGCCTACTAAAGGACTTGTATTCTAGGCACAAATCTTGATTTGCCTATCTTACAGTTTATAGCAATTTAGATCCAACACCCCCCATTTACATTTCATGCCAAAACTAGATTCTATATTCTAGTTTATAGTTTATGCCAAACTAGATTTTATATTCTAGTTCACCGTTTATGCCCAAAACTTAATTTGCATACCAACTACCTATTTTGTGGTCCATTTAACCATTTACCATTTACGCCCAATGTATGTAAATTATGCTAATATACTTATCATGCTTAATTTAGCCACCCAATTCTGATATAATATTCTAATTTCAGTTCATGTCAAAACTAGACTTGTTATTCTAATTTTCATCTTAATAGTCATGTTATAATGCATGTTCCCAAATTGTGCCAATTTCTAAGTCTAGTAAATTTCATGTTTTTCCCCAAAACGTATTCCCATCGTTCGTATAATCGTGATTCAACCTAGATCAAAAATAAAGCTAGATTCGTGGACAAAAGGGAATGAACCAAAATGCCATGAAAGAACGGACATAACAACTGGCATAAGGTGATAATTCACATGCATATAGATTACGACATGAAAAGGGTTGAATAGTATAGATTCAAGAACATGGGTAGACCTAACTTAATAGGTAAATTCCCACGATCAAGATCTAAGAATAAACTGAAATAGAAAGTCAAGCCTAGGTCCAATATAATGCCAGTTTGGGGTACAATATGGTTTTGTAACTACAGTGTCATGGGCATAAATAATAATCTTATTTCCATAGTCATAGGCAATAAATCCTCACAGTTAATGAATCATAGTCATAGGCGATGTTCATAGTCAAAGGAAAATAGTTCTCACAGTCATGAGTCACAGTCATAGGCAATGTTCATAGTCAAAGAGGCATATGGTTTTAAGGTCCATAGTTTCATAGTCACAGTCTTATTTGTCCTCGAATTATAACAGTTCTTAATTAGGTCCAAGGGTATAAGCACTGATTCGAATAGAAAGATTTGGCATATTCTTTTATTCCTTTAATTTCATGTCACGAATAGAGAAAACGTTCAAATCTAAAAAGTAACTGACTTACAGAGATTAGATTAGATTCGTAGAAAAACTGTCGTTTGAATCTTCACTTGAATCCTAGCTTGACTTGAATCTCCTCTTGAAAGTATTGAGCAGCATTTCCTCGTCTTGATTTATTTTATATATTATTTATTTATACATTTTCTCAGAGGCAGCATAAGGATAGAAAAGAATTGTGAATAAAGAAGGAGACTAAGGCCGTTTATATAGGATTAGGCGGACGAACCTAGGCAGAAAACGTGACCAAATACATCAGAACGAACCAGGTTCAGAAAACTGGATTTCGGGAGCAGGTCGACCCCCAGGTCGACTACCCAGTCGACCTGGGTGCCCCAGGTCGACTACCCAGTCGACCTGGGTCTTGGACGGGAAAATTCCTGCCCAGCCCAATCTGGGTCCGATTTTGAATTTTGAACTCGTTTCTGACCTGTTCGAATTTTAAATCGAATTCTGAAACTTCGGAGGGTCATATCTCCTTCATACGGACTCCGATTCTCGCAAACTCGGACTCTATCTAATGCAGAATTCCGAGACGAACGCAATGGCGCAGCCCGTTTCCCTTGATTTTGATTTTAAAATTTAATTCTGCCTTGATTTGTGAATCTTAGTGTTACATAATTACGGGGTGTTACATTATGGACCTAACGAAACTGGTTTCATCGAATTCCGAGTCCGTTTGCTCACACAGCGTATTTTTAAAGTCATATTATTGATTTTTTTTCACATTAAAATTCCGTATGGCCACATACTTACTCCAAAAATCACAAAAGTTGAAATCTAACATTAATTTAATATTCTGAATCCAACTAGATTAATTTCTTCAAAAATGGAGGTTGTTTACAAAAATGGCTTTTTTTAAAGCTCTAAATAAATCCATTTAAATATTAATATATTTAAAAACAATTTAATTTAATATTAATAAATTAATATTATAATGTATATCTCAATAGAGTATCATACAGCTCCAAACAAACATATCGGGATTTATAACTTGATATTTAAAAATCCAAGTTACTCGATATTCAATATATAATAAAATTCCTTTTATTATATAAATAAATCGTTATAAATTATAAACGAATTCCATAGTGACTATTTGAAAATTTAATTTGGACATAACCCACAATCTAACAGGCGAAATCTCGATTTTTCTCTTTTATTAGAAAAACATAGTTCAACAGACTCGAACATTTCTTGTTTCACAGAAATCCAACTTAAAACGAATTTTGTATATTTAATTGAAGTTCAAAACTCCATATTACGAACTACTGCGCCATTACGAGCTCGATTTAAATTATATTATAATTATACGTTCAAATTCGTTATTATAAATAAATTTGTTATTATAATTCAATTCTAAACTGAACCGAATCTCTTACACTGTCCAATTCACACAAAATTGCCAATTCTACTATTTTTTATTATTTTGGAATTAAATATAATATTATGTTAATTGTATTAATTAAATATTCAATATTATTTAATTTAAGCTATTTAAATCTCTAAATCACTATTTAAATAATTAAATAAATTAATTATTATACCATAAAAATATGGGATGTTACATTACATGAAAAATCCCTAACTTGATTTCCAAATTAAGGTTTAGGCTCTTGGTATAGAGTACAAGATTTTGAAACGAGGAGAAGTCCCCCAAAATGTGACCCTTTGGGTCTTATTTATAGACAATTTGGTCCTCCTTCGGCAGTGATCAGGTGGGAAGCCCGTATCCTCCTCGATCCTTCGGGACCGGCTTGCCTTGTATCTTTTGGTACCAGTTTTTTGGTATCGGTTTTCCTAAAAAGCTTTCAGTTTCAATTTTGGTTTTCTTTTGGTGTCTACTGGTTTTGACATCTTAGCTTCGGTAATGACTTCTTAGTGTCAGAAGCAATGGCCTGGCCTGAAACTGGCTAAAAAGAAAATGGCTTGCTAACAGGATCTGTAACTGGTTTCAAAAGATTACAAACAGCTGTCGCAATTAGTAATATAAACAAAGGCTTGCTTTGCTAGCTTCTACTTTTGGGAAAGCTAGTCAATCTTCAACCTTCATAGTACTCGTGTTAAGCATGTCCTGTCCCTAGAATTTTCTTTTATACTCCTTTCTTTGTGATTCGGGTGTTGCTTTTGGCAATGGTATCGATACCAAGCCTCTTGGTACCGATAGCACTTTGTTTGCTCCTCTATTCTGTTTTTGGCTCCATGCTACCATTTGATTTTTGGTATTGTGCTCCACCTTTTTGTGTGTGATATTGCTTCCACTGGTACTGATATTTGGCTCCAATGCTCAGCTTTGTTTCACTATCCAATGTATTAGCTTTTGGTATCAACTCTATGCTTTAACTCTGCTTTCTTCTCACTTATTATTGGTCTTCATGCTTTTTCTTTTATCCTTCATGTTTTGGTTCCGTTCCTCTAATCTGTACTTTTTGTTTTTGATTTGGTTGCTTTCCTTTCCTCATGTTTGGTATCGCCTCTAACGATGCTGGTTCTTTAATACTTGGTTTCTCCTTTGATGCTTGTACTAATGGGTGTTATTCTTGAGTATCGGTAACCCATAGTTTATTGGTTAGATGACTTTCTTTTATTCCATTATGTTTGTTTCCATCTTTCCTCCTCTTTTGTGAGTTTGGTTCCAGTATCGGTTCCATGCTTTAGTCTCAATCCTCTTCTTTTCCCGTTATTTTGGTATCGTTGTTGCTTATCCTTTTGATCCCCTTGCTATCAGTTTCGGTTTTAATACTTCCCAGGCTTATATTTTGGTGCAGAACTCATTGGCCTTCTCTTTCCCTCTTTCGGTATCGGTATTAGTTGTGTAGCATTCTTCCTCTACTTTTGGTGTCGATGCAGCCTTTCCTTCTTGGTTTCGGTTTTACTGCCTCAAGTTACCTGCTCTCAGTGCTGCCTTATGGTCTTAGAGCTCTACTCCTTTCCATTAAGTCAATGCAAATTTGGTGTTAACAAAAGGAGAAAAAACATACGATGTTTCAAAGAAGAAATTTTTTCGTATGTTTGCTTACTGTAATTGATTTTCCTGCCTATGCAAAGCTTTTAGGATGGAGTACTTCCGGTCGTCTAGCATGGAAAAACTACGAGCATTTTCTTTACTGCTCGGTAAGAAAATTTCATGGTACGAATATCATTGATATTCTCCATGTAAATTTATAATATGAAACCAGACAACCACCATTGATATTGTCAAGCGAAGACATATATGAACTAGTTAGGGACTATGCAAAGATATATGAAACTGGAGTGCAAATAGAAATTGAAGGCCGCCGTTCATAATTGGTGCAAACATACTATATTTTAGGAGTTATAGTATTGTAAACATCTTCTTCTTCATCATAATATTGATATGATGTACAATGAGAAAAATGTATTTGATAATGTTTTTAACACAATTTTGAATGTAAAAGGCAAGACGAAGGATGGCTGAAATCAAGACCCGACATACAGAAATTATGCAAATATCTGAGCTTCATATGAAACCAAATGACAGTAAAAAAAACCAAAGCATGTTACGAATTAGATATTAATCAAGTTAAAGTTGTATTAAAATGGGTGGAAGAGTAAAGATTTCCTGATGGGATTTCATCAAATCTTCGCAGATGTGTTGATTTTAAAAACACAGATTGAGCGGAATGAAAGCCACGACTGTCACATAATAATGGAAAATTTATTACCCGTTCTATTCAAAGAAGTACTGCCATTAAAAGTGTGGAAGGTAGTAATGAATCTTAGTCTTTTTTATAAAGAGATTTGTTGACTGCTTTAAAAGTGAAACGTTTACGTAAAGTTGAAGTAGATATTCCTATATTGCCGTGCAAATTAAAAAGTATATTTCTGCCAGGTTTTTTAATATGATGGAACATTTATCTGTTCATCTCCCATATGAAGCACAACTTCAAGATCTAGTCCAGTATGGATAAATGTATCCGCTTGAGAGGTATGTAATATGTTACCTAATAATGTAATTGTATTTGAAAGATAAAGTTTAATGTAAATTAATTTTGCATAGGTATCTGAATCATCTGAAGAAGAAAAGATGAGGCAAAAAGCACAAATTGAAGCTTCAATATGTAGATCTTACATTAAAGAAAAAGCTTCGTTCTTTGTCTCTCACTATTTCAGTGAGTATGTGAACATATCATTTGAAAATGTTCCTCGTAATGACGAAGGCAACGAACAAGGGTCTTCTCAAACAATATTGTTTATTTTTAGACAACATGGTCGGCCTTCTAGGAAATGCGCAGAAGTATAGTGGGCGATAGAGATCTTCACGCAGGACTGTCAAATTTGACCCTAACCCTTTTACCCAACTCGCTAACCCTAATACTTAAAGGGTTGGATCTGACCTATTTCATTTTTTGTTTTCTGACCCAACTTGCTTAAAACATAAAAAAAAACCAACCAGCTTTGCCCGCTTTACCCATCGTACCCTGATTTATCCTCGAATCTGCAAAAAAAGATGGTAACCCTAGATCTACTTGCTCATTTAATCTTGATCGAAAATGGAGGAGTTTCCTCAGATCTAAGACGAAGTGTTTCTCTCATTATTTTGAAAGCATCAAATTCGCTTCCTTGTGTCTGCAAAAGGTGATTAATCTATCTTCTTTCTCGCGCTTAATATAGGTAAGTGTTGTTTTAGTTTGTTATTTGTCTAAAGTCGTTTTTAAGATTTAATTTTTGATGTTTGTTTTGCTAGTGTTTTCATCTATGCACCTGAAATTTCTGGCAATAATTTCCAAAATTCTAAGGTTAGAGATTTTCAAGTATTTTCTATCTTCTTCATTGATGCTTATGTTTTCTTATTAACATTTATATACTACATCCATGGTTTATTACGTTCACTAACGCATTAGTATTTAAACTTGAACATATAGTTTTAAGACTAAAGCGTCACTGCCATCTAATTTTCGAATTAAAAACTGTTTGGAATAAATATCATAATTTTGATTCAGTAAAACTCTTTTTAATACAACTACTATCATTTTGTTAAATTTTATTGCCTAGCAGTTATCTTGGACTTTTATCTATGATGTTGGAGATGTAGATTAAGGATCTTAAAGCAAGTTAAACACTGAAAGGGGCGAATAATGTTTTATGGAATTTATTAATTCCTTGAAGTCCTTTTGGATTAAAAAAACAGTATACAAATCACAAATATTAAAAAACACAGAATCAATCACAGAATGCAGGAAATAAAAGTAAAAGCGGTAAATGTAAAGTACATACCAGGATTTTATTCTAGTTCGGGACTCCCCTATATCCTGTCCTACACAATGCTGGATTGATGTGCATTTTTATTGAACAAATCCAATTACAATCAATGATTTCAGGGCTACGAGGGAACACCCCAACTGATTCCAAGTATAGTGAAACTTAGCTGATCTACGGCTACAACTTTACACCCAATCAATTTCTAGGACACAATCGCACCCAGTCACTTTAAAAGGGACAGGACCACACCCTTATCTTATCAGTTTTTGTAGTATTGACTCGATAGGACTTGATCTTGGGATATTTGATTAAAAAAAACTATAACTCTTGAGTAGCACTTGAGTTTAGAGAGATTTTGATTTAGAATTGAAAGAGAATAATAATGATATGGTTTCAATTGAAATCAGCAGAGTATAAGTGCGAAAAGTTTAGAAATTTACTATAATAACGATAGAGTGTTTAGAGAGAAAGAAGGAGATGAAAAGTAATTAAAAAATTCGAATTCTGGAAGGTATTTATAGGTTTCCAACAGTCACAACCTTTGAGAAAAGTTTTGAATTCAAAAGACACTTCTTTTCAAAATTTAAAAAATCAAGTAACGGCTAGCATGCATAGCACTTTTCGTATGTCCACTTATGCTGGTACAAAAACAAAAAATGAATTTTAAAACAAAGTAAATAATGTTTAAATAAATTATGGTGAATCCAGAGTTAAAACAAGCTATATTCCTTTATATTAAAAAATTCTATTCAAAGTAAAATATATTTTAAAAACCCATATAAAGATGTAATAAAAATATTTAATAAACTAAATATAAAATGATATGAAAGTATAAATATAAAAATATGAATACATTAAAACTCAATATAAACAAGGAATTTGAAAGAATAAGTGATTATAATAAAATTAATAATAAACTTGTGAGTAAAACTTAAGTTAAAAATCTATTATTCTAGAAACAAGAGTTAAAATAAATTTTAGGAGTTAAAATATTACTCAAAAGAAGGAAGTATATATTTAAAAATAAGGAAGTAATTTTGAAATAATTTGAAAACTATATTTAAAATCAATAATTTTGAAATTATTTTGAAAGGAAGTTTGAAAACAGGATTAAATTTAAAATCAGAATTTAAATTTGTAATCGGAACTAAATTTGAAATCGGATATCAAGTGCTAACCAGAGTTTTAACCTAATATCTAGACTCATTTACTCTATAATTATTGATTTCTTGATACTCATGAGTCTTGAAACTTGAATCTTCTTCTTTGAAATATTCATTCTCTGAACTGTACAGTCTTCAATAATACATACTTGCATATATTTCCTGTATATACACACACACACAAACACACACACACACACACACACACACACACATATATATATATATATATATATATATATATTCTAGAAAATAGTGTGAGTATATATTTCATAACAATAATAATTGAAACAAATTTGAAACAAGGTTGTTGTCATAAAAACCACCATCATCAATATTTTAGTCTCTAACAATCTCCTCTTTTTTATGATGACAACCTTAGTTATAAAATATTCATACCTGATGTCTTGATTCTTCGGTTATTCCCCCTTACTCCATTAATTTCCCTTGAAACTACTAACTCTGCCTTAATCTAAGCCCTATTTTATAATTCTCCCCTTTATCATCAACAAAAACTACAGTTCTGACTAAACTACAAAACTCCCCCTAAAATTAAGGCATAATTCTGACATCTAAAAATCATTTTATCAATAACTAAATAACTATAATATTTTAACAATTATAACTTGAATCATTATAAACTATATACTACATTCAAATCACACCAAGCCAATTCTATATATATATATGTATGTATGTTCGATATATGTCAATACAATCAATCAAATCAAACCACACCATACTAAAAGTTGTTTTAATACAAGTTTTAATTTTTTGGAAATAATTCAAACAAACCACACAAATGAAAACAAATTCATACATTTTGAGAAACTTCAAACCAACCATCTGCATCGAAGATTGGATTAGCCTTTATAGCATCCCAGTCTTCGTTGTCTTTGGTGAAAGGAGCTTTAGTGATGCTATTATCCTTATCTTTTGAAAGAGAAGCGATCATCCATCGAATTGCATCAAAATGTTTCTCTTGTTGTTTAATCATCTGTATTTGACTTAATTCTAAGTGATGATGATTTTGGAGAATAATTAAGAGAATATTCATGAAAGAATTAAGAATTTCTTGAAGATTTTCACTTAGATTATGAATTTGAGTAGCCATAGTTTTGAATTTATTAAGAAATAGTGAAAGGAAATATACGAGCAATAAATGGATAAGTTTTTCTGGAAGAGAAGGGTATGAATAGGCTCTAAAATTCTTTTGAATTGAATAGACATGAGCTGGTTATAGCAGTTTCAAGTTCAAATAATTCTGGAAATTATACAGTTATATATATCGACATGCATAAACCTATATGTCGACATATGCATGTATATTTTCAATTTTTGAAGAATTATGTTATTTAGTGATACGTTTTGATTTATATAAACTTATTTTTATCGTTTTAATAGATATTCTAGAGAAGTTTAAAAAAGAATTGACACAAATAATGTAACATCCCGAATTTTCAGTCATTTCATATTGAACATTCTAGAGAGGTATATATTTTTATGAAATTTAAAAATACATAGAATAATTAATTTATGTTAGTAGTTAAGTTAAATTAATTATCACTAATCGCTGAATAAATAATCATAGGAACAAAATTAATTTGTTCGAGACGATTCGTAGATGTAACAATACGGTATTTAAATGGATATTCGGCAAATAAAATCAAGGTAGGTAAACTCACTCTCTGGATTCGTTTAAAATTTATTATAAATGAATATTTATTTAATATAACGTTGTATGTAGTTTGTTGGTTTTTGGGATGCATTGAAATAATATTGTGGCTATTATATATATATATATATATATATATATATATATATTAATTATATTTAGGCTTGGTGGTTATATATATATATATATATAATTGGTGATTGGATATTCCCCGCAGTACCATTAGCGGATGATTTCCATATGCACGCCACAATATATATAGTGGATGACCTTTATACCGCGATATCCTGCCTTGAAGCAGGATTGGTATTGTTTATGTTGACAAAGATTTGTGGATGTAGGGAATACAGTTTAGAGGGATCCAACTGCATTCCTCAAATTTTATTTATTGTTGTTTACATATTTATATATGTGTGATGTGTTGAATTGAATTGATGGTTTGTGTATTTGGATGTTTGAATTTATGTTTGAATATAGCTGGTAAATATAAGCCAATCCATTTCGATATCATAAAAGATGGTGCTCCTAAGAAACCACCAGTTCTTGTAAGGGATGAGGGATTGAAATTTTGGAGTAATCATCTAATTGGATTTTTCTTGGACGGTACACATTCTTTTCTATATGTAGTTAATTTTCTTAAACGATTATGGAAACTTCATGGTGATTTTACTACTAGATTTGATGGAATTAATTTCTATTTTTTCTTTTCGAATGATGCTGATAGAATTAAAATCCTACAATCCGATCCAATCTTCATCAATGGGAGGATGTTCATTATATCTCAATGGGATCCATCCATTAGTAATAAGAAGATGCAAATTAGGAGAGTACCTGTATGGATTCATCTATATAACATACCACCAATTCTTTGGACGCTGGTAGGAATTAATTGGCTTGTATTCCATATTGGTAGATTAATTTGTTTTGATAATAGCACAGAAAAGTTGCAAAGGTTTCGATATGCTAAAGCACTAGTAGAGATTACACCTGATGTTGTTTTTCTTGAATTCATAGAATTAGATGGTTTAGGTGGATTGTGAACATTTTACAAAGGATGATATGTTTAATGAAATTCAAAATGAGGAGAAACATTATGGAGGAGAGAAATTTAAAAATCAATTTAGGAATAAGGATAACAATGATGATAAGGAGTTTGGTTGGAATAAGGTTACTGCTAAAAAGAAAATGATGCGGAGGAAGAAAGGGAAAGGGAAAAAAGAATCAACTGTACAAGTTAACAAATTTTACGTTGGATGCTCATCTAGTAATCAAGTGGAACCGACAAATGGTAATGCATTTGAAGTACTTGGTGGGGATGTTGCAAATGATAATGTGATCTCTGAATAAAATAATAGAAAGAATAATGTAATTGATGTGGATAATTCTCATGGCAAAAATAATTCAGTTGAGCTTCATGGTGATATGCAAGCTACTGAAGATGATTTGAATTTTGGCTTAGATGGCCTTTTTAATGAAGAGGGTAATTCTTTGAAAGCATCTGTGTTTGTAGTTTAAGCTTTATCTGCGAATGCTTTAAAAAATACAGTAGCTACTTCATCTCCTGTGACTGGGAAAAATGTTGTTGATTTTAAAAATGTTGCTTCTTCTCCAGTCATCATGAACCAATCTCCAGTTGTTGCCAAGTCACTTGCTACTACTTATAGCTCTAAAGCACCTTCTAAGCCTTCTCCATATGCTCACTTAAAGTCATCGTCATAAGTTATTTTACCACCTCCTCCTATTTCTTCTTCGACAGACACCACTTCTGCACCCTTATCCAAGACAAAGCTTTCCAAGCTTACGGGGAAATTTTGGGATGACATGGATGATGGTGTAGAGTATGGACTTGAAGACATGTTACCGTTAAATAGCAATGTGAAATCATATAAAAGGCACACAAGAAATAATCCATCCTTAATGTATGATCCCCTTAGGTTTTGAAATCTTCTTTACTCTCTGGGGATGGATCTGGATTTTCTTTTGAAATAATTCAATTGATAGTTTGTTGCTTGGGTTGTTATGCTTTGTTGTTGATCTTCTTGCAACTGATGTAGTTGTACGGATTAACACTTTCAGAAGCTAATGCTTTCAAGTGAATAGATTGGGATATTCATGATCTTTCTACCGTGATGTGGAGCTTTTGATGAAACTGCATATTCAAGGTCAATGATCTTCTGTTTTGCAAGTGTGTTGTTCCTAGTTAATACAATTAAGACATGAGTCATATCTGATTGTGAGTGCTGAATTTGTGAGTGGTTTTCTGGGAATAAGTGGTGTATAGTTGTTTGTCTATTTTGGTATAGTTGTATCTTTTGTAATTGCCATATTGAGTAATAAAAAAAATTGTGCTGCCTTTCAAAAAAAATATCATAAAAAGGATTTTTAGATTTAAAAAGGAAAATTTATATCCCGAAATAGAAATGGAATTTCGAATGGGTTAGGAAATTTCAACTTGTTTTTAGTAATAGAAAACAAGTAGCTGAATTTATAAATGAAAGGAAAATTATCATTTGATAATTTGAAAATGTAGATTCAAGTGTGAATTTAAAATAACTTTATTTTCCCATAGTAGAACTGGAATTTCAAATGAAATTTGAAATAGAAACCTGTTTTAATATTTAAAACAAGAAATGTAGTTTATATACGGCGTTTATAAATGAGTATGAAAAATTATCATTGGATAATTTATAATCTTAAATTCAAGTATGAATTTAAAAAAGGGGTTTGGGAATCATTTTCAAAGTAAATGATGTAATTTATTCTGATGTTCGGAATGTAAATTGAATTAGAATAAATCCATAAGGATTTATGATTTGAGTTCGTCTACGTCAAACTTATAAAAATAAATTATTTCCAAAAAGGATATTGAAATTTTATAGAAACTATAATTTAGAATTACAAATAAAATAATTTTTATGTATATATATATATATAAGTTATAATAATAAATTATTCCAGAATAGGAATTGGGCTATTATATACATATATATATATATATATATATATATATATTAGTTATATTTAGGCTTAGTAGTTGAATATATATATTAGTTATATTTAGGCTTAGTAGTTGAATATATATATATTAGTTATATTTAGGCTTGGTGGTTGAATATATATATATATATGTGTGTGTGTGTGTGTGTGTGTGTGTGTGTGTGTGTGTGTGCAATTGGTGATTGGATATTTCCCTCAGTACCATTAGCGAATGATTTCCCTATGCACCCCACAATATATATATATATATATATATATATATGGATGACCTTTATACTGCGATATCCTGGCTTGAAGTAGGATTGGTATTATTTATGTTGACAAACATCTGTGGATGCAAGGAATACAGGTTGGAGGGATCCAACTGGATTCCTCAAAATTTATTTATTATTGTTTACATATTTATAAATGTGTGATGTGTTGAATTGAATTGATGGTTTGTGTATTTAGATGTTTGAATATCACTAGCCTTAGATATTTGATATTTAAAAATATCATAAAAAGGGATTTTTAAATTTGAAAAGGAAAAATTATTTTTCGAAATAGAAATTGAATTTCGAACGGGTTAGAAAATATTACCTTGTTTTTAATAATAAAAAAACAAGTAGCTGAATTTACAAACGATGTTTATAAATGAAAGGAAAATTATCATTTGATAATTTGAAAATGTAGATTCAAGTGTGAATTGAAAAGGAATTTATTTTCCTGCAGTAGAAATGGAATTTCAAATGAAATTTGGAGTAGAAACTTGTTTTAATATTTAAAACAAGAAGTGTAATTTACATACGGTGTTTATTAATGGATGTGAAAAATAATCATTGGATAATTTATAAATTTAAATTTAAGTATGAATTTAAAAAAGGGGATTTGGGAATCATTTTCAAAGGAAATAATGTCATTTATTTCGATGTTCGGAATTTAAATTGAATTAGAATAAATCCGTAAGGATTTATGATTGGAATTCATCTATGTCAAATTTATAAAGATAAATTATTTTCAGAAAGGATATTAGAATTTTTTAGAAACTATAATATAGAATTACAAATAAAATAATTTCTATGTGTATATATATATATAAATTATAATAATAAAATATTCGAGAATAGGAATTGGGTTTCAAATGGATATTGAAATAGAAGCTTGTTTTAAATATAAAACAAAGAAGGGAAAGTAATCATCATTATATAATTTGGAAGTTCAAATTGAATTTAAAAAGGAAAGTGGAAATCATTTAAAAGGGAAATGATAAGATTTATTCCAATGTTTGGAATATAAACTGAATTAAGAATAATCCAAGGGATTTATAATTGGAATTCAATTTCATCGAATCATATAAAGTAATTTATTCCCAATGGAATTGGGATTTAATGTAGAGATTGAGTTATAAATAAATTTACAACTAAGTTATGAATAATGAAATAATCAATGATTTTGGATAATCGGTGTTTTCAAGTCAGATTTGGAAAAGTAACTTAATTTACATTAAAATGAGGTTAGAATTGATTTAATTAACAAAGTTTAAACATTTATATTTAATTTAATTAAACCAATCTCGCTACTACACAGTAGTTTGTAATTTGACAATTCGAACTTATATTGAGTATATATAACCCAATATAAATTGGAATTCGATGAAACAAGAAACATTTGAACCTATTGAATGATGGCTTTTTAATGGAAGTGAAAAATCTGGATTTTGATTTATAGATTTTGAGTTATGTCTAAATCAAATTTCCAGAAAAACAACGCTATAATTGTTTATAAAAACTATAACGATTAATTTAGTAAAATCAAAGGACTTTAAGCAAATGAAATTTGAATTTTTCATTTTAAAAATCCAGATTTGAGTGATAAAATAAAAGTGAAGTAAATGGGTTGATTTTTGGAACAAAAATCAGATTATTAATTTTCGAATGAAGTTAACTAATTTCAAAGGAAATTAGTAAATAGAGTTTTTGGATCGAACTTAACTTTGTTTAAGTGAATTGAATTTTTTAATTGAAATAGGGAACTCAAATATGAAACTTGGATTAGAACCTGGAAGCGAGCAAGGAGTTTGAGTTGATACAAATATATTTGAACGCGATATGTTCAAATCAATAGTAGATTAAGCAAAGAAGCTAATTAGAAAATTAATAGGCGAATGGAAAGCGATTAAAGTAAAAAGTGTTGGATTGATTTGAAACAAATTGGGATTAGACATATATATATATATATATATATATATATGTTAAGCAGGTATGGAATGAAGAGAATGAAGACTATAATTTGAGTGCTCGACAAAAAGGTACATGTTTAAATTCCATATGAGATTTTATGTGCCTACTGGGCAAGCCGCTTGCCTTTTTTATTTTAATTTTGAATGGAAAGGGCCTAAAAAGGCGAGTTTTAGTTGTACCGATTGAGTCGTGCAAAGGAGATGCTGGCGAAATTTTCCTAAAATTTAAGGAGTTAGAGTATTTTTAAGAAATTTGATAACTATAAATCAACATATATATAATTTGATAAGAAAACGAACTTAATATTGTAAACAAAAATGGAAATCTATAAATTAAAAACCAGTAAGAATAGAAAAAGAACGTATACACATTTTTAAAATGGACAGTTGATTTTATATAATGTTGGTTATTTGAGATAAGTAACTTTGTCCGTTTTGAAGTTAAGTATGTTATTCAGTCAAGGTCTGAGAGATAATTATACCCCAACTTGATTGATTTCATTGTTAACCGATAAATAGAAAGATTCAGTCTCGAAGATCGATGTTTAAATAATATTTGGTTGAATGCAATATTTTGGGTTGTTGTAATGATGTTTTTACACAACATTCATTTTAACCCAAGTAAGTGAAATTTTGAATATATAGTAATAAATATTTCCTAAGTGTAGAAATGAATGGTCATGAAAGGGAGAAGTAATTGGAAATTAATTCCAATCATAAATAGAAGATATTTTCTAAGTATAAAAATAAAAGAAGATGGGATATGTAACGTTTTCCAAATATCGTAAGAGGCTAAAGCATTTTGAAAATATTGAAGTAAGCATACTGGAGGGAATCTGGGAAATGCTTTAATTAATAAAATATTAAATAGGGTCAGTGATTGTTTTATGCTTAGTCAATAATATTTCTAGTTGGAAATTTGGATGTATGTTTGTTTTTCTTCGATAGTTGAATAACCGACTATCAAAGTTTTTTTACCGTCGTTGTCAATACGGAGAGACCAGTTGGATTTATTATCCAAAAACCACTTCGTATAGGCATAGGAGTTGCGAATTTGATTATTTTGAAGATAATTGAAGAAGGATTAAAATGTAAGGGTTGTTCTGTTTTCAGGATAGTGCCTTCGATTTGTCCAGTCCTAGGACAACTTGTACGGATGAATGTCTGATAGAGTATGCCTAACAGATCACATAAGACGATCTTTTCAAGGTATTACCTTTGGTGGAAGAGAAATTTGTTTCTCTTAGTTTTTTATACCTATAATACTTTTGGGAAGATCAACAAGTGATTTGGCGGGTTTGACGATGTGGCATTCAAAGTAAATGGTGACGTGTTGTTCTAGAAAGGTAAACGTGACCTCAAGCCTCACAACCGGGAAACGACAAAAATCGGGCTGGCAACATGGTAGTTGGGTCGCACCCAAGTAGGGTGTATTATCACCATCTAGATAAAATTAATTTGTTCTTGTTTT
Source organism: Allium sativum (assembly GCA_030737875.1). Taxonomy (NCBI): domain Eukaryota; kingdom Viridiplantae; phylum Streptophyta; class Magnoliopsida; order Asparagales; family Amaryllidaceae; genus Allium; species Allium sativum. The sequence continues at coordinate 978,480,603 of CM060916.1, forward strand.
GATTCTGTATCTTATAGATTACGGTTGGACGGCTGACAACCATGGGTGATAATACATTCGGAACACTCAAGCTAAATGAGTGTTCGTTCATGTGTGGCCAGGTTGCAAGATGTTTCTTTTGAACCCCAGTGTATCCCCTCTAGAGTACACTGATCGGAAGGTTGTTCCATATTTTTTTCATAGTTGGAATCTAATCTCCAATAAGCGCACTGCGGTTTTGATTTTATACTATGTATGTTGAGCATCATATGCAAGCGTTCTGCTAGATGGTTGTTTATTTGATTAGACATTATTATAATATCACCGGATTTTAATATCAAAAATGTTTTGGTTATCGTAAGGTAAACACCATATGTATTTATGTGTGGATCGGTCTTACGATTATCCTTTCTTTCAAAAGGTTTTGCAAAGTTAAACAAAATGGTTGGAGTTTACACACACCAGTCCCATGGTTGAACCAAAGTTTATTTTGTTTGTTTTATCCTAAACTCTTGGGTGCCCAAATTTTTATGGGCAGTCAAGTGTTTTAAGATTTTACAGATACACTTGAAGGAGCTTGAAGTAGGAGGTTTCACCGTTAGTTATTTAGAGTTAGATCCGCTGAGATGTATATGTGTTGTACTCTGATATGGTATGTATATACAATACAGATTTGTATTTCAAAGTTATGATATATATGATATTATATTTTGTTCGTTCCGCTGTGGGATTCTGATGTTCTCTTTTGTTCTATCCTCTATCTATTTCTATTTCTTTAACCCTAGTGACCCGTATTTCTATGCAATTTGGGTTGGCCGTGTGTTGTTTTAGTCTACTTAGATAGTATGGATTTGCGGGCCTTTATAAATAAAGAACTTCAATTCAAACTAATGATAACGATACATGAAACAAGTACATAATTGACTTAAGATAGAAATGCGGAAATTGAAATACAAGAAAATACAATACGATACTAAACTTAGAATTCAACAGAGGAGGAGGATGAGAAGCCAAATTTTCTTCCAACTTTGCTAAAGAACTTACTCATTTTAGTAGAAATCTTTTCAAATTTCTTACTAAACGATCTCGTAAGTGTCTTTTGGTTCTTGGCTATAATCATTTGATTTTTTAGAATGGTTTTATTAGAGGGATTAATAGGAAATTCAATGCTTTCTAAAGAGATATCTTCTTCCTCTTCTTCGATATCCATTTGATTGGTTTCTTTTTCTTGTTCCAATCTTGCTCGCTTTTCCGCATATGTTTCATATGAATGAAACACAAGTGGAATCTTCATAAGAGAATTATTTCCGGCATTAAAAACTTTTCTATAAATCAACTCTTCTCCTTTGAAATCAACTCTAAAATATTTGAAAGTATGGGTAAGGTAAACTCCATGATATAACGTATTTTCTTTGTCGATATTTCCTTTGGTTAAAATTCACTTAAAATAACTTCAGACCAATTGATTTCATAATTTCCAAAATTAGCAAAAAGGGTTTTGTTAACTTTCATAGTAAGGTTGTTGAAATTTCTGCATCGAGGGGTAACAGTATGTTGAAGAAGTAGATTGACAGTCATTGCTTTTGGACGATAAAAACAATTTTTGAATTCCAAATTTTCATCATTTTCAAAAATATGATGAAAAATTTCTAAATTACTTTCATTGATATTAAAATCTAAAAGATCCATCCCCGTATTCTTGCAATCTAAAATGGTCCTCAAAACATCACAATCTAAAATAATTTGTGATCCTTTAACACAACTTCATATTTCATCTTCGCTTCCTTGATAAAACTTGTGATTCAAGTTTGCATAAAACATTTTCACAAGATTGGAATAACAAACTTCATCATTATCTCGAGAATAAACAAGACTTAAAATTCCTTTTTGATAAAAGAGAGATTCAAGTTCATATGTAGCAAAATCACTAAAGATAGAAAGTTTTCCCATGTCGAATTTACCAAAGTTTACATAACTAATGTAATCTTTGATAGCATCTGGGTTATTGAAGAGGAAGCCTTTGATAGTCTTGGTTAGTCTCATTGTTTTTGGAATACTTGAGGATGCCATTAGAGAATAGTTTTGAAGAGAACAGAATATGAAGATAAGTTTTGAATTTTTGAATTAAAGGTAGAAAGAGATGATAGGAATATGTAGTAAATATAGAGAATCAAAGGACAATTCACTGGTTTAATAGACACCATTTCAGTCTCATTGGGTCTGGTGGAAAGGTGGAGGGAATTTCAAAAGTTTCAAATTCAAAAATTGAATTTCAAAATCCAACTTTCAGGCATATGTCGACATGTGCAAACAGGCATGTCGACATACCCCTTTGTATTTTCAAAGTGACTTTTGAATTTTTAACTATTTGAATTATTTATAACTTTATATTGTTACTGAATAGGACAATATTTATTATAAAAATACTAATGTATATTATTATATTATTAAATAATAATTATTTTAAATTTTGAATTTTGAATTTAAAATTCAACTTTTAAACATGGAAAACAATCAAGCAAGTAATTAAACAACCATTTAAGCAATTAAATAAATATCATGGCGTACCTATTTTAGATCTGTTCTTCAATTTCTTCTGATTCGTAAATCACTGTGAAACACATATTCGAATTATTCGTCTCTTGTTCTTCATCACTGGACGATGAACCTGAATCATCTAGAGTTGTTGCACACGCTCTTTTCCTTTTCTTTGATGAACTATCATTAATAGGTTGATTTTGCTCCTTCGGATACAGACAACATCTTTTCGGATGGCCTAATTCATCGCAGTTATAACACCTGACATCATTTGGAGTCTCATTATTTTTCACAGGGTTTCTTTGCTCATTCTTTTTGAAATTATTCCTTTTTCTATATCTCGGGAATATTATAAAATTCAGTGTCATTAGTGTCGTCTCTCCATCATCATCACTATCTGATTCTGAATCTTCAGCTGATGCTTTAAATGTTATCGATTTCTTTTCTGGTGACTTATTTTCTTTTCTTCCTTGCATCTGAACTTCAAACGACATTAAATTACCGATTAATTTCTCAATTTTCATTTTACTGATATCATTGGTTTCTTCAATTGCAAGTGTCTTTTGAACCCAATCCGAAGTAAACGAATTCAGAACTTTTCTGACTTGATCTTCCTTAGAGTATGATTGTCCCAAATCCATTAGTGAATGCAAGATTTCTTGGAACCTCCAGTACAGATCAGGAATATACTCATTCTGATTCATTTTAAATAACTCCAACTGATTGGTTGACATTGATATTTTGGTCTACTTAACTTTGTTTGTTCTTTCATGAGTCACTTGCATAGTTTTCTAGATTTCATATGCGGATTTACAAATAGATACCCAATTAAATTCATTCTTATATAATGAACAAAATTAAATATTCATAGTTTTAGAATTATTTTGTGCAGTGACTTTTTGATCATTGGTCCATTATGCAAAATTAACAGCGGGTTCAACATATTCCATTTGTGTGATATTCGAAGTGTCTAGTCCTACAGATTGCAAATAAATTTTCATTTTATGTGAAAACCGCCCATAGCTCCTGCACTATACAAGAGGAATAATGCGCTGAAAGGTGTGCCAAGCAGCTATGGATGATCATCAAGGAATGGTATATAAACGAAACATGTCGTAAACTCACATCGCAAGGATAAAATATAATAGAATATATACAACAGATAGTGACAGTGAAGCGGAAAACACCAAACTTTCATGACAACTAGAAAGTATTTCCCTTACACGTGGATAGCAACAGTAGTGTTTGACCAATTTGCCGCACTACAGCACTCATAGAAATAGCACACAGCGGAAACAAATACTAGAAAGTAGTAAAGATAGTACACCAGCCTCCTGCTCGCCTCCGAATAGCAACACCATCCTCACTTAAGCTACCACCTGTCACCTGCTACTTAGTCTGCCCATCCAACAATCGAATGAATATCCCAAGGTAATAAGAGGAGACATAAAACCTTGAGTCAAACAACTGTCTTAGTGAGCGATAAAATAGCTAACAAACTTCAACAATAAAGTATACGAGAAGGGATAGATGAACATACCAATCTACCCACAACACCAGAGAAGAACTCAACCTTATCTTCCCCACATCAGACAGTGATAGCCTTTACTTTAAACCATTCAACCATTCATCCATGGAAACCATAACATCCATTCAATCATGGCAAAGCACTCATAACATCCAAATTATAAGTATCTCATGTAAACCATCCTAATCGAGTTTAATATCCCCCAAACACAAGCCCCAAAGGCCTAAACCAATATCAGACAAACACCCAAGGAACATCTCCTTCGACGTAGGGTAACCTACATGATACAATGCAAACAAAACAACCAATCATCCATGACTGACTCTGGCTATCACCGCCAATCCTGTTTTGAAACCATCGTTAATCGTATAACGACCAACCATGCCATATGTCAAGGGCTAATGGTAACCCCAGTTCAAGCATAAACTCTATATGTCCAACCTTGACAACTAGGCCTTTCAACGATACCCAAGGTACTCGACCAGCAACCTTCCGGTCTTTCGGGTGCCCCCATTATACCCTTGCCTTGAGCCTGTTAGAACTTACGACAACGATGACTTCTCGGCCTTCGCATCTCTAGTCATCCAACCTTGACGATGTTTCATAGCTCAAGCAACCTTCTCGAAAAACCAATATCCACCAACTCATGATCTTTGAGTTGAATCCACATTCATTGCATCTCCCCGATCAACGAACCCTTCAACACTTCGAACATTCCCACTTGAATTCTTCCCGAAGTTACACCATCACCGAGCCAATTACATCACTGCGCTGCGGCTAGGATTCGGGGGGTTGCCCCCGAAAAATATATATTTTCAAGCTCTTTTCTTCAAATCCAAGTCGTACCCCAAAAAACGTACTTTTTCAGAAACTGTCCCTATTGGAAACAAACCATAGCATCATCACTATCAACCACAGCGTTTAAAAGTGCTGCTAGAAACATGACCGATCAGCCCCTTCAGACTGACCCGACCCAGACTAGGCCGACCCGACCCGATCCGATCACCCCCCTTTGGAACATGACCAACCCGATCCGGCTACCTCAACATGACCGACCCGATCCGTTTACCAACATGACCGACCCGATCTGGTCACCCCTTCATCACCTCAACTTCTGAACCGACCCGACTCATCTTGAATGGACCGACCCGACCAAACATTGCCTGACCCGACCAGCTCCACTGACCGACCCGTTCTGACTTGTTCTCCATGACAGGATTGGAGACCGACCCGATCCACTTCCTGCACATCTCCAATTCTACTCCGATTTCGACCAAAACTTCATCAAACGACGAAACCGACTCAACCAAAGTCATCAAACACAATCATAAACATGTCATAACAGTGCTAACAACATGAATATAACGATTACCACAAAAATTATGTAAATATCACCTAAAACCATTAAATTGAACATATGATCAAAATGAGAGATCTAACTAACATAAACATGTGAAATGACATGAAATTAACGGGTAAAACTGGCTAAATTAGATCATAGAGTGATTCATATGAAAATGGACATATAATGTGGTGAAACACTTGATTTTGATAAGAAACATGCACAAACACTCATATACTTCATTGCATTCATGTGAGAGATGTAAATCACTCGCCAATTATCCCAAACAAGAAAAAATCAAAGGAATATGAATCCGGACAGCAAGCACCTAGCACCAACCACCTTGTTCTAATGAATCCTTGCCTCAATTGATGTAGATCTAGCCTCCAATGGTATAGATCTCAGAATTCTCTCCTTGGATTATAATTTTTAATGGTGGAAGAGTGTTAGAGGAAGAAGGAGCACAAGACCTCCCAATGAGAGAATGGAAAATTCAAACCCTTTCTCATATCCCTTACCTCCTATTTATAGTTTCCACCAACCCCCTAGTGGGCCTTCCTAATTCAGCCTACTTTGGCTTACCAAACCTGGACAACCAACCGAAAAACCTTAAAACAACGATTTCTCCCAAACCGTTGAGCCAAATCTTTAATGTAACCACTCTACGGAAAGGCAAACATCAATTCCTTTCCAATGGCACAGGTCTTACCCTCTGATTCGACCTGAGTCAAAAGTTATTCCCTGTACAAGACTGACAGGGGCAAAATGGTCACAAGCAAAATCGGTAAAAATTATGGACATGTCTCACATCCCCATAAGCAACATATTAAAAGACGAGAATGATCCAATCCTCAGGGAATAAAATAAAAATATTTTACGATCTTCCGATACATAAAATGCGGGCTGTTACATTCTCCCCCCTTAAGAATTTTGCTCCCGAAATTCCAAACAAACACAAGTAACCACAATTATTCTGCATGCCTATCATCCATGAGAAGCTAATTCTATCATCCAAATTAGCAACCATCAAGTCATGCATCCATAGCCTTACCCTAGCACGCGGAATTCTACCATACAATAACAAGATACAACGATGATACGATATCAAAGGGTCTTACTGACGAAGAGTTCTAGATGAGTCGCCTTTATAATCTCTTCCGTCTCCCACGTACAATCGTCACCATCTTCACTCCATTATTCCTTGATGAGTTTAACCGTCTTACTCCTAAGTTGTTTCGTTTCATTTCCCACAACACGAAGCGGCTTACGAGGTATAGCAACTGCGGTCTCTACTTCTAGGTCTTCGTACTGCTCTAGAGATACCACTACATTCGAATCATGCACGAACTTCCGTAGAAATGACACATGGAACACATTATGCACACTCGACATCTTCTTGGGAAACTCCATCTATATGCGAGCTTTCCAATTCGCTTGATTATCGGAAATAGTCCAACGAACCTAGGAGCCAACTTTCCTTTATTTCCGAATCGAACCATATGTTTCAACGGTGAAATCTTCACGAAAACCATATTGCCTATGTCGAATTCCAAGTCTTTCCGATGTTTATCCTCATAACTCTTCTGATGATCTTAGCCCACTTTCATTCGTTGCCGAACGATCTCGATATAATCCAAGGTCTCTCTAATCATCTCTGGCCCAAGTACCAACTTTTCTCTAGTTTCTAACCAACATGCTGGAGAATTGCACGGTCTCCCATACAACGCCTCATATGGTGTCATCCCAATGCTAGACTGGTAGTTGTTATTATATGCAAACTCAACGAGATGCATATGGTCTTCCCATGATCCTCCGAAGTCTAACACACAAGCCCTCCGGAGATCTTCCAAAACTCGATTGACTCTCTCGGTCTGACCATCAGTTTGGGATGATATGCCATACTCAAGCACAATTCGGTTCCCAAAGCTTCTTGCAAACTTTTCCAAAATCTACTCGTGAATAATGGATCTCGGTCACTCACTATACTCCTTAGGACACCATAGAATCGAACTATCCATTTTACATAAAGTTCTGCCAACTTTGATGCCGTCCTAGTCGACTTGATAGGAATGAACCTTGCACTTTTGGTCAAGCGGTCCACAATGACCCAAATCCCTTAATTTCTTGTCCTGGTTCTAGGTAGTCCATCGATAAAATCCATCGATACTTGTTCACACTTCCATGTAGGAACTTCCAATGGCTGAAGCAAACCACTCGGCTTCTTCTGTTCAGCTTTCACCAACTGACAGTTCATGCACTTGGAAATGAACTTTCCGATATCTCGCTTCATCCCTTCCCAGTAGTAAACTCTCTTCATGTCATGATACATCTTATTACCACCAGGATGAATCGTCGAGTTTGAGTGATGACATTCTCTCAGAACTTCATCTCTCAATCCATCGATATCAGGGACAATTATTCGCCCTTGCTTCCGAAGCCAACCTTCTCGATCGACTTCGAACTCTTTATCTTTTGGTTCCAGTCTCTTCATAAACTCGACAAGCTTTGCCTCTCGCTTTTGGCTCTTGCCAATCCTTTCAATGAGAGTAGGTCTTATCGATAAGTTTGCCAACATTTCAGGTTCCAAATCACACTTTGGCCTGAAATCAAACCTTGCCAAATACTCAAGGCTCTTCCATTCCTAAAACATCACTCTCAAACTTGCGTGTCTTCGACTCAATGCATCTGCAACTGGGATACCTTTGCCAGGAGTATAGGCTATATCAAAATCATACGATGCCAGAAACTCCAACCATCGTTGCTGCCGAAGATTCAAATCCTTTTGGGAGAAAAGATACTTTAACGACTTGTGGTCCGTAAATAACTCGAACTGAACCCCCAATAGGTTATGTCTCCACATCTTCAAAGCAAATACAATCGCTTCCAACTCCAAATCATGAGTTAGGTAATTCTTCTCATGTGGATTCAGCTGTCGACTCGCGTAAGCCATAGCCTTATCCTTCTGCATTAGCACTATTCCAAGTCCAGTGCCACATGCATCGGTATATACCACCATCTCTTCATTCCCACTTGGAATGGTCAACAGAGGAGCACTCGTCAATCTCTCCTTCAAGATCCCGAACGCTTGTTCACACTTTGCATCCCATGTGAATACTTGGTTCTTCTTCGTTAATCCTATCAAAGGTGCAGTTATCTTGGAGAAATCCTTGATAAACCGTCGATAATAAACAACCAACCCAAGGAAACTCCGTACATCCGTCGCATTCTCAGGTCTATCCCTGTCCTGGATTGCTGTCACCTTAGCGGGGTCAATCGCTATCCCATTTCCAGAAACAACATGACCTAAGAATCTCACTTCATCCCTCTAAAAGTGACACTTCGAGAACTTAGCCTTCAAGTGATGCTTTCACAAGATCTCTAACACAACTCTCAAGTGTGTCTTGTGTTCTTCCTCATTCCTGGAGTAAACCAGAATATCATCCACGAACACAAGCACAAACTTATTCAATTTATCTCTGAATACCCTATTCATAAGATCCACGAAATACGCTGGCGCGTTAGTCAACCCGAATGGCATTGCCAACCACACGAAGAAACCGGATGGTGTCCTAAAAGCAATCTTTGGCACAATATCCTTAGCCACCATCAACTGGTGAAATCTCATTGCCAAATCCATCTAAGAAAACACTTTGGCTTCGTGAAGCTGATCGAATAAGTCATCAATCCTTGGCAACGGATACTTGTTCTTCTTAGTCACCTTACTCAGCTCACGATAGTCCACACACAATCTTAACGAGCCATCTGCCTTGGTTGTAAACACCATTGGTGCATCCCATTTGGAAACGCTTCTCCGAATGAATCCTTTTCCCAAAAGGTCACGAACCTGAACCTCTAACTCTCGTTGTTCCTTAGGCGCCGTCATCCTAAGAGGCATAACGATTGGTCTAACACCCTCGACCAAATTGATTCTAAACTCGATCTCATGATGCGGCGGCAACCCTTTGACCTCGTCAAAGACATCCTCATACTCATTAGCGATCAGCACAGATGACAAGTCTTCTTCTGGAATCACAAGCGAATATAAAAACTTATAAGAACATCGTCTTCGGGTTACCCCGAATCAACACCTTCCGCCCTTCCACATTCCCGACTGTCATCTCTAGCTTTTCGCAACTCACTTTTGTCGCACATCTCTTGGGACAATCCATGCCGAAGATGATCCCAAACCCAGCGAAGTTAAGAACAAAGCAATCACACACAAAAGAGCAACCAAGACTGACAACACTAGACCACGGCACAGCATGCACAAACTGGACGAACCCCCAACTGGATTAGTCATGATCAATGGTCTATCACAAATCCTAAGACAAACTTCTCGTTCTTTTGATAAGGAGTATCCACATATGAACGAGCATACTTCGACAAGGTCTCGAAGTCAGAAATATAGTCAGGAACTGGACGACCATTATGTTCAAGCTCCACGAATCTCTTAAACAGAAAAGACTTCTACATGGTGGAGATAAACTTTCTTCAAACTTAGCTTGGACTAGCTCCCAAGAAATATCCTCTTCAGGGGTCTCAAGTGTGACAGAGTTCCATCAGTCCATTGCTATGCCCACTAACTGCCTTGATGCAAGTTTCCTCTTTGTTGCATCATCAATACCCATGTCCTTGAAGATTCAGACACAAGTATCCATCCACCTTTGAACCTCTTCAACTGGTTCAGTGCCCTTAAATTGTTTCCCTCCCAATGATGTAAAGTCTTTGCATAGCTTTGAAAATTCTACAGCTTTAGACACTGGAACTCCAACCTCAACCGTAACTGCCACTGGAGCGGGGTTCCTTCAAAGACATGCTTCCATCATGGCTTCAAACGTCGCCGGGTAATCAGGTGCCCCGCCATTACTGCCTCCAGGCCTAGTTTCTTCCCTAGCAGAATGTCTCGTATAGCGTCGACTCATTCTAAATCTGCAAACTAGAATGATTAGCCACTTTCAAGAAAAACTGCTAAAGGAAGTACAAACTCTACTACTATATATGCTAATATATATAGTAAGCACCCAACTGAAATCTACAAATGCGTCTCTCATACGTAATTACATCTTAGAATTTGGGCCACAATCGTTGACCAGAGCTCTTATACCAAATGTGACGACCGCCCACAACCCCCACACCATACAAGAGGAATAATGCGCTGAAAGGTGTGCCAGGCAGCTATGGACAATCATCAAGGTATAGTAGATAAATGAAACCTGTCGTAAACTCACAGCGCAAGGATAAATTATAATTGAATATATACAACAGGTAGTGATAGTGAAGCAGAAAACACTAAACTTTCATGACAACTAGAAAGTATTTCCCTTACACGTGGATAGCAACAGTAGTGTTTGAACAATTTGCCTCACTACAACACTCATAGAAATAGCACATAGCGGAAACAAATACTAGATAGTAGTAAAGATAGTATGCCAGCCTTCTTCTCGCCTCCGAACAACAACACCGTCCCCGCTTAAGCTATCACCTATCAACTGCTACTTAGCCTGCCCATCCAACAATCGGATGAATAGCCCAAGGTAATAAGAGGAGACATAAAACCTTGAGTCAGACAACAGTCTTAGTGAGCGATAAAACAGCTAACAAACTTCAACAATAAAGTATATGAGAAGGGATAGATGAACATATTAATCTACCCAAACACAAGAGAAGAACTCAACCTTATCTTCCCCATATCGGACAGTGATAGCCTTTAATTTAAACCATTCATCCATGGAAACCATAACATCCATTCAATCATGGCAAAGCTCTCATAACATCCAAATTATAAGTATCTCATGTAAACCATCCTAATCGAATTTAATATCCCCCAAGCACAGGCCCCAAAGGCCTAAACCAATATCAGACAAGCACCTAAGGAACATCTCCTTCGACGTAGGACAACCTACATGAGACAATACAAATAAAACAACCAATCATCCATGACTGACTCGGGTTATCACCGCCAATCCTGCTTTGAAACCATCATTAATCGTATGACTGCCAACCTTGCCATATGTCAAGGGCTAATGGTAACCCCAGTTCTAGCGTAAGCTCTATATGTCCAACCTTGACAACTAGGCCTTTCAACGATACCCAAGGTACTCGACCAGCAACCTTCCGGTCTTTCGGGTTCCCCCATTATACCCCTGCTTTGAGCCTGCTAGAACTTACGACAACGATGACTTCTCGGCCTTCGCATCTCTAGTCATCCAACCTTAACGACGTTTCATAGCTCAAGTAACCTTCTCGAGCAACTATTATCCACCAACTCACGACCTTTGAGTTGAATCCACATTCGTTGCATCTCCCCGATCAACGAACCCTCCAACACTTCGAACATTCCCACTTGAATTCTTCTCGAAGTTACACCATCACCGAGCTAATTACATTACTGCGCTACGGCTAGGCTTCGGGCGGGTTACCCCCGAAAAATATATTTTTTCAAGCTATTTTCTTCAAATCCAAGTCGTACCCCAAAAACATACTTTTTCAGAAAATGACCCTATTAGAAACAAACCATAACATCATAACTATCAACCACAACGTTTAAAAGTGCTGCTAAAAACATGACCGATCAGCCCCTTCAGACCGACCCGACCCAATCCCTTCCTGACTTCAAACTCGACCGACCCGATCCGATCGCTCCCCTCTGGAACATGACCGACCCGATCTGGCTATCTCAACATGACCGACCCGATCCAATCACCAACATAACCGACCCGATCACCCCTTCATCACCTCAACTTTTGAACCGACCCGACTCATCTTGAATGGACCGACCCAACCAAACATTGCCCAACCCGACCAGCTCCACTGACCGACCCGTTCTGACTTGTTCTCCACGACAGAATTGGAGACCAACCCGACCCACTTATGGCTGACCCGATCCACTTCCTACACATCTCCAATTCTACTCCAAATTCGACCAAAACTTCGTAAAACGACGAAACCGACTCAACCAAAGTCATCAAACACAATCATAAACATGTCATAACATTGCTAACAACATGAATATGACGATTACCATAAAAATGATGTAAATATCACTTAAAACCATTAAATTGAATAAATGATCAAAATGAGAGATCTAGCTAACATAAAGATGTGAAATGACATGAAATTAACGGGTAAAACTTGCTAAATTAGATCATAGAGTGATTCATATGAAAATGGACATATAATGGTGTAAATCTAAGGTGAAACACTTGAATTTGATGAGAAACATGCACAAACACTCATATACTTCATCGCATTCAGTTGAGAGAAGTAAATCACTCACCAATTATCCCAAAAAGCAAAAATCAAAGGAATATGAATCCGGAGAGCAAGCATCTCAAACCAACCACCTTGATCCGATGAATCCTTGCCTTAATTGACGTAGATCTAGCCTCCAATGGTATAGATATCAAATTTCTCTCCTTATATTATAATTTTTAATGGTGGAAGAGTGTTAGAGGAAGAAGGAGCACAAGACCTCCCAATGAGAGAATGGAAAATTCAAACACTTTCTCATATCCCTTACCCCCTATTTATAGTTTCCACCAACCCCCTAATGGGCCTTCCTAATTCAGCCCACTTTGGCTTACCAAACCTGGACAACCGACCAAAAAACCTTAAAACAGTGATTTCTCCCAAACCGCTGAGCCAAATCTTTAATGTCACCACTCTATGGAAAGGCAAACATCAATTCCTTTCCAATGGCACATGTCTCACCCTATGATTCGACCTAAGTCAAAAGTTATTCCCTATACAAGACTGATAGGGGCAAAATGGTCACAAACAAAATCGATAAAAATTATGGACATGTCTCACATCCCCATAAGCAACATATTAAAAGATGAGAATGATCCAACCCTCAGGGAATAAAATAAAAATATTTTTGCGATCTTCCGATACGTAAAATGCGGGTTGTTACATTTTACATGCCCAATATGCATGATTACTACCATTAAATAGTGGTAGTCTAACAACGGACTGGCCCTCTATGAATGAACTACCATTATTGACAATTCTAGCGTTGGTTGTCATTTAAACTTTTCAAAAGATTATGAAATCTTTAAAAACCAATGCTCCAACACCAATTGTTGGAGACGCTAATTAAGGATCTTTAGGCAGGTAAAGCACTAGAGGGGGTGAATAGTGTTTTATGGAATTTACTAATTTCCTGAAATATTTTTGGATTAAGCAAGATAGTATACAAATCACAAATATTAACATACACAGAATCAATCACAGAATGTGGAAAATAAAAGTAAAATCAGTAAAAGGAAAGTACACACTAGGATTTTATATTGGTTCGGGACTCCCTTACATCTGTTCCCAAACAATGCTGGTTGATGTGGATTTTTATTCAATATATCTAATTACAATCCTTGATTTCAGGGCTACAAAGGCAAACCCAGCTGATTCCAAGTACAGTGGGACTTAGTTGATTTACGGGCCATAACTTTACACCCAATCAATTTTCGATACACAATCGCACCTAGTCACTTTAACCGTGATAGGATCACACCCTTCTCTCATCAGTTTTTGTAGTATTTACTCGATAGGACGTGATCTTGAGATCTTTGACTACAAACAACCTGTAACTCTTGAGTAGCACTTGAATTCAGAGAGATTTTGATTTAGAATTGAAAGAGAAGAAGATTGATATGATTTCTATTGAAATCGGCAGAGTATAAGTGCAGAAAGTTAAGAAATTAATTATAATAATGGTGAAAGGTTTAAAAAGGAAGAAGGAGATGAAAATTAATTAAAAAATTCGAATTAGGGAAGGTGTTTAGAGATTTCCCACAGTCACAACCTTTCATAAAAGGTTTGAATTCAAAAGACACTTCTTTTCAAAAATAAAAAAAAATCAACTAACTCATCATCAACTTCTAATCTTTCCACCTTACCTTCATATGACATTGTATCTTCTCATGGAAGTAAGAAAAGGACAAAAGGGGAAAAGAAGAAAGGAAAAAAAGTATAAGATAGTTGAAGGAAATGATTTGAATGAAGGCAAAGAATTTCGACCTGAAGAAGTTTTTCCTGTAAATTCTTATAAAAATACTTCAACAAGCCATACAAGGCAAAACCCCACCTTCATGGTTGATCCTATTTTGTTTGAATCATGAATAAAATATGCTTCTGGGATATAAGAGGTGCAATTTGCCTTTAAAGCAAGAAGAAATTAAGAATTTGATTAGAGAAAATGGCATTCAGTTGATATGTGTGTCTGAAACTAAGTTAGACAATATCACTACCGTTCGAGCTGCTTCCTATATAGCACCATCCTGGCAATAAGATAACAACCTTACAAAAGCTACATTTGCAGACTTTTAACCTGATGGAATCCAAGTATCTTCAAACTCATTAAATTATCTGAACCTGATCAATATATTCACTATAATTGTATCTTTCTTCCCTCAAACTCAAGCTTTCTCCTCGCTTCTGTCTATGCACATAATTCTTTATCACTTCGACAACCTTTCCTTGATTACATCAAACATCTGAATACCTCTAATGCAGCTTGGATTATATGTGGGGATTTTAACTGCATGTACAATAGTCAGCAAAAATTTGGGGGTTGTACCTTATCTATAAATGATCTAGCTCCTCTCAACCAAACTATTATTCATTCAAGTTTAATTCCTTTTCAAAGCTTTGGTTTATCCTTTACGTGCTCGAATTGTTCCAGAACAGGTGTGCCAACTTTATGTAAGCTTGATCATATCTTTGCAAATTCCACTTTCTTCAATCAATGGCCTAAATCATTCTATCATACCCCTCCTTTTATTCTATCTGACCATAGTCCTTTGATTTTTCAATGAGTGAACGATGATGCCATTAAAAACGGTATACCTCTTTCAAATTATTTAATTTTTGGTGTAAAGATCCAGATTTTTCTAACATTCTTTTGCAGGTTTGGAGCTCTCAATCTAAAAGTAATCCTATGACAAATCTTTTACATAAAATGAGGTTGTTAAAGTTTCAGCTCAAATCATGGTCTACTTCTAAATTTGGAAGGGGATCAAAGAAATCATCAACAATCAGAGCTGAGCTAGCCTATATTCAGAAGGATGCCCATAAAAATATTTTTGATATTGACTTGCAACAGAGAGAGCATGTTTTGAAGAGTGAACTTTAATCTGTTCTGGAAATGGAAATGCAGGCACTCAGGCAGAATGCTTATACTAGAAGAGAGGTTGAAGGTGATAGAAATACGAAGTTTTTTCGTAACTCTCTAAAAGTAAAGAAGGCAAAAGACTCGATCTATATGATTAAAGATATGTATGGAGCTATATTTTCCTCTGAAAAGGAAATTAATAAGGCTTTTGTGGCATATTTTTCCTCTATTCTAGCTAATCCAAGCTCCTCAATTTCAGATGTTCAGCCTTTATTCCATATTAATCTACCTACCATTTCCATGCAACAATCTGACGGTTTAATTAATCTTATGTCAAAGGAGGAAGTAAAGGATGCTGAGTTTAGTTTAGACTCAAACAGCTGTGCGGGTCCAGATGGCTTTAATGCATACTTTTTGCAGCAAAATTGGAATATTATTGGTGAAGATGTAGTAAAAGCAATTTTGTCCTTCTTCATGAATAATCTTTTACCTGATAGATTTTCTGCTACTGTCATAGCTCTCATTACTAAAGTGGAAAATCCTACTTTGGTTTCTGAATTTCGACCAATTTCATGTTGTAACATCTTCTACAAAGTGATTTCTAAAATCCTAGCTAATCGGCTCCAAGTAGTTCTGCTTCCATCATATCTCTTAACCACTCTGCATTTATAAGAGGCAGGTCAATTTCTATTAACATCTTGATTACACAAGAGCTTTTGTATGGGTATAATAGACAGCATATCTCACCTAAATGCATGATGAAGCTGAATTTAAAGAAAGCTTTTGATTTTGTGGAGTGGAATTCAATTTTAGCAATCCTCTCTAGAATGAATTTTCCCATGCTTTTTCTTTCTTGGATATACACATGTATCTCCTCTCCTCATTATTTAATTGCAAGAAATAGATGTTTGCATGGTTTTTTTAAAGGAACTAAAGGGTTGAGGCAAGGTGACCCTTTATCACCTTATCTCTTTATAATTGTGATGGAATTGCTGAATACTTTAATGATTGATCAGGTTGACAAAAAACTGTTGGAGCTCCATCCTAAATGTAAGTCCCCTCTAATTACGCACCTCCTATTTGCAGATGACTTGGTAATATTCACCAAACCAACTGTCAGTAATATACAATGTATTTTGAATACCCTCCAATTGTTCTACTCCATTACAGGGCTACAAATTAATATAAATAAATCTCACATGTTAATTGTTGGTTTATCTTGTGAAAGAAAGAAGGAAATCATTGAGAGATCTAGATTAAGGGAGCTACCTTTAAACTCATTTTATTTGGGTTTACCCCTTATATGCTCTCAAATTTCAAAAGATAAATGTGTTCCATTGTTTGAGAAGATCATATCCAAGCTGCAGCAATGGCCTGCTTATAAACTCTCTTAAGAAGGCATGTTAGTTGTTGTGCAATCTATTGCTATGGCTATGACATCGTATTGGTCTAGGCAGTATATGCCTCCAGTAAAGTTGATAAATGTGGTTATAAGTGCATTGAATAAATTTCTTGGGCATGATGACCCATACTCAAAGAAAATGATCCCAATATCTTTTCATAAGTTGTTCGATGACAAGAAATTAGGAGGAATAGGAATTACTAACTTACTTCTGTGGAATAAAGTAGCTATTTCTTTCTATTTTGAAAAACTATTTGCTCATGAAGAATGTTTGTGGTCACAATGGGTCAACCAAAACTTGATTAGTAATAAACAATTCTAGAAGATGCCAATCCCTCAAAATTCGAGTTGGAGTTGGAGGAACATTCTGTAGTTAAGAGATACTTTTCTACCTTTTATACAATGTAACTATAGAGCTATTAAGCACTTATCATTTTGGCATTCACCTTGGTCAAGCCCTGGTTTAATATTGAGTAATTTGGTGGAATATAATCTGGAAAAAACTCTGCTATACCAGACTCAACAAAGGTGGAATATTATATACATATGGCAAGTTAGTCCTGCAATACTCAAGTTCAATTTTTATCAAACAACTATGGGGTAAAAAATCAGAAAATTTCAATGCTAATTGGGATAATCACTTATAGTGGCAAGGGAAAAGGCACACTATAAATCATGTTAACTCTCTGTTGCAAGGTAATAATTTAATCTTTCCATGGGCATCAAGAATATGGAATACTTGTAGTTCAGCTAAAGAGAATCTCCTGCTATGAAAGATTATGGCTAATGTTATTAATACGAAGGATAAACTCTATAATATTGGGCTTAGTCCTGATAACACTTTTCTATTGTGTAAAGCTGATGTGGAATCAAACGTGCACATTTTCTTCGAATGCACTTATGTCTTTCAAATTTGGGTTAGGATACTTGCAAATGGTTGTTTCTATAGACCCTCGAAAGACAGTAAGGTGGAGTGGTATAATATATTCAAGGCAACAAGATGGAGAAGTGAAAAATCCATTGTGCTGCTAAAGATTCTAAAGTAATTTGTCTATGCCATTTGGAGGGAGAGGAATAACAGAGCATTTGGAAATGGTAGCTTAAATGCTAATGAGTTATATGCGACTATACACAGGAGTGTTCTCAAGGCAACTAGATTGGGAGGAAGTGGTGCTTGATCATTGTTGGATTTTCTATTTTGTTGTATTTTAGTAGTTGTTGTTTTTTGTAGTAACTAGTTTTAGGTTTTTAGTGCAGAGTTTTTTTCCTGGATTTCAATGTCTTTCTATCATTGTTTTTTTCTCAGCACTATATAGTTTGTGATGCAATCTTGATAGATCCTTTGTATTTGTTTCTTATTGTTAATAAAGCGAACTTGCCTTTCAAAAAAAAAACTAACTGCTAGTATGTCGACATAGCACTTTTCATATGTCGATATATGCTACTACAAAATCAAAAAATGAATTTTAAAACAAAGTAAATATTATTTAAATAAATTATGGTGAATCCAGAGTTAAAACAAACTATGTTCCTTCATATTAAAACATTCTATTCAAAGTAAAATATATTTAAAAACCCATATGAAGATGTAATAAAAATAGTTAAGAAACTAAATATAAAATGATATTAAAGTATAAATATAAAACTACAACTATATTAAAACTTAATATAAACAAGGAATATGAAAACATAAGTGATTATAATAAAATTAGTAATAAACTTATAACTAAAACTTAAGTTAAAAATCTATTATTCTGAAAACAAGACTTAAAATAAATTTCAGGAGTTAAAATATTTCTCAGAATAAGGAAGTATATACTTATAAATAAGGAAGTAAATTTGAAATCATTTGAAAACTAGATTTAAAATCAAGTCAATAATTTTGAAAGGAAGTTTGAAATCAGGATTAAATTTAAAATCAGAATTCAAATTTGTAATCAGAATCAAGTGCTAACCAGAATTTTAACATAATATCTAAACACATTTACTCTATAGTTCTTGAACTCTTGATTTTTTGATACTCATAAGTCTTGAAACTTGAACTCTTCTACTTTGAAATCTTGATTCTCTGAACTGTACAGTCTTCAATAATAAACACCTACATAGATTCCCTTTATATACACACATATTTATTCTAGAAAATAGTGTTAATATATATTTTATAATAATAATAATTTAAACAAAGTTGAAACAAGTTTGTTGTCATCGAAACCATCATCACCAATATCTCAGTCTCTAACATATAAAGTTCACGTTTTTGTTCTTTTGATAAAAAGATTGAGTAAATTCAATTTTTTTCTGTCTGTTGGATTTAACTCAAAGAGTAAAGGCCTCATTATTTTCCATGAATTTTCTAGACAAAATATTAAAAAAGCGAAATAGTCGCGTACGATGTTAAGAATGGTTACTAGTGATTAATTATTGATCATGTGTCCATTGAGAACTAAGGAAGTCAAATGTTTTTACATTGTTGTTTTATTGTAAATGTAAAAATACCAAAAGGAATAAACTTTGTTTAAACCCACAATGAGAAAGGGGAAAGAGTTAAGCAAAAAATGACTTCTGTGAAGGTTGCAGTGCAGGCCTTCAAAACGCAAAATCTTTGTCATCAAAAAGTTTAAGCTGTCATGTTAATCAATAGCCCTGCTCCTGTTTATCCTACTAAAAAATGATTATTGTTAGAATTTTAATCAAGAAAGAAGATAGAGATAAACAGTAAAATCATGAAAGGACTACATTTTGATTGATTTGCTGATTGCTATTACAAAAGAGATGCTTTATTGATTGAATACAATGCTAAATCATATATTTATAGGCTACATTTATTCTCTAGAATATTCCTTATTCTCTGGCATATCTCTTGGCATATTCTCTAACATTTATTTCTTAGCATATCCCTTGGCATGTTCTCTAACATCCCCCCTCAAACTCACGATGCGGAAAATCGTGAGTTTGCCAAATAGAAACTGCTACTTCTACATCGCCTCAGACGCTAACTTCCTCCTCCAACAGCAATCTTCAATCAACTCAACAATCTCGTACTCCTACCACAAATACAACCAACCTCCGAGAACAATTTGCAGCTTCCAATCTCATCTTCTTCCTATACTACAGTCCACTCAATATCGACCTACGCACCATTAGAAACAAGTCACACAAACCATATTCACCACTTCGGACCATCAGCACTAAACACACACTGATAGAGATAACCGAGATGCAGAATGCTTGAATAAATTGCAAGAAGTGGAAGCAATAGTGAAAATACAAGAAGTGGAATTCCATAAGAAAGTACAAGTACTGTAGACGCAGAAGAAATTGCAAAAAGAAGAGACAAAGGAGAATTTACAAGGGGAAGAAGCGCTGATGAAGTTACATGAAGAAGATACCAAGAAAATATTACAAGAGGAAGAAGCACTTATAGAATCAAGGGAGGAAGAAGCATTATTGAAGGAATTGCAGGAGGAGGAAACCCTGAAGATTAACAAGAAACATAAATCAACAAGAAAATCCAAGAAGAAGAAGCATTGAAGAAATCTTATCACCACAAAACCAAAACCAATGAAGTGGAGAAAGAGAGCGCCAGAGAGTCAAAGATGAAGATGTTGAAGAGCATTCCAAAACCAATGAAGTGAAGAAAGAGAGCGTCATAGAGTCAAAGATAAAGATGTTGAAGAGCATACCAAAACAAATGAAGTGAAGAAAGAGAGTGCCAAAGAGTCAAAGATGAAGATGTTGAAGAGCATACCAAAACAAATGAAGTGAAGAAAGAGAGCGCCAAAGAGTCAAAGATGAAGATGTTGAAGAGCATACCAAAACAAATGAAGTGAAGAAAGAGAGAGCCAAAGAGTCAAAGATGAAGATGTTGAAGAGCATACCAAAACAAATAAATCAAACAACACCAGATCATTAACCAACTGAACAAAAGTGAACACAACTACTCCAAACAACACCAACTCATTAACCAACTAAACACCCAGTCAGCAACCAATTGCATCACATCCTTTTTTTGTCGCCTACAAATCCAACTCCACTTAATAGAAATCTCCCCTATAATCAGTCACAAATGCAAACATCAACTTTTGTCCACATTTACTCTTCATCTGATCTACCAAAACAACTACTCAACAAACTTACAAACTCCTGCCTCCTCAAAACTTGCATCAATGCTCACATCCCCTTCATCAAAAACGCCACAACATCACCACATGAATCTCTAACATTTATTACTTAGCATATCCCTTTGCATATTCTCTAACAATTATACCTCAATTTCAAATTAAGTTTGCACATACGTAATGACAACCGTTTACAAAAGTCTCTTCTTTCGTTGTTTGAAACCACCACATTCGCCAACCTTGTTTGAGTCAATTACTATGTGTTTGTCGCCATCTTAATATACATAAGTGTTATTGCAGATTGTTTTTGTTATCATTTTTGTTTGCTTATGCAGTGCTAAAGTTATGTAAAAGAAATAGGGTAGAAGCTTTATGTTATGGAAAAATATGCATTGTAAATAGGCATAAAAGTTATGTAAAAAAAGTGCCAAACGAGTAATTATCCAGATATACATCAGTTTTTCAATCCCTGTGATATGAATTATATATCGCACCAAACGTTAATTGCATAATATAGGTATTTTATACACTTACAAGGTAGAGTACTTATTGCAAAAAGATAGAAAACATGCAAGTCGTACATTACCATTAGTAAACGCACATACTCGTAAAATAAGCAATAGATTACATGGTCTACCGTACTGTATAATTTATAAATTATAATAGAAGAGTTGTAAACATATAGCAATTAGACAATGTAGATAAAGCAGTGATGGCAAAGGGTAAAAAATAATGAGATCCAACTGACATACTTTTTGCCTTTTCATAAATTATGAAATACAGAAGGGGAATACAAGAACTATTATTAGATTGGTACTTTAATCCTAATGGGTGAATGGTAAGGCAGAGCAACAAGATAGTAAATAGAATTATTTATATTGTATTAAGATGTTTTAAATAGTCAGCAAATGGTTCGAATTACTTTTTACATCAATGGTGAAGATATAATAAGCAACTCATCAAATTAGGAAGAGAGTAATGGGGGTGGAGAAGAAATGAGTCAATATTAATTAAAATTAAATTCTCTATCTTAGGTCACTAGGTGATTGTGGATCAACCAGTACAAGTTAAGCTAGTGTTTTCCTTATTCAATGGCAAGCTGTAAGTAGCGAATAATTTTTATGGTGTTAAGTACATGAATATATGTAAAATAGTAAATTAGGTCAAATTAAAATCAAAAGCCACGTACTTTGATAGATAGTTGAAAAGCAAATAGCAAAGCAAGTAGAATTTGTGGTTCCCGGCTATCAATGTTTTCAGTAGAGGATGTTAAAGCAGAACAATGGTTTGAGTCTAAAGAATTTATTTCTTAAATGACCTTACAAAGGTATTTTTTGTGGGTTGAAATTATTAGCATCAACTTTCTTATTACTATCTCTATTTAATAAACATAACATATTTAGGGATCTGCATTCATGTACCTATCCGAATTGTAAAACTATTGACACCTAATCACACTATTGGTATGTTTTCCAATTTAATTTTATTGAAAAGATGAATAATATTACGCTTGTCTATTAGCCCTTCTTTGGTGGCATTTTCACTTACTCAGAAGTAAATAGTCGAATAAATAAATAAATGTTTGTCATTGCAGCTGAATAGAAAATTTTCATCTTGACCGGTCAAATGTAACTGTTCTGCATTTTTAATTTCTAAGAAGTAAATAGCTGAACAAATAGAAAAATGTATGTCATTATAAGATGCAATTTGCGATTATATAATGCACAACTTTCAAATATTCAACCCAAAACTAACCATTTAAACAAATAATGCAAACTGAGTTTGTTTCCCAGTAAACTAATTATACTAGGCTTATGATATGTTAAATGTTACATCATATCATTATATCTATCATCTGAATTCATATTCCTAATGATCAAATTCAAAATTGTTGATTATTTTTTGTATTGCTCCCTAATTTGTCTCTTTTTGAAGAAGCAATGACTTTTTTGTGTTTTTTTAAAGCTTTCTACCTTTTATTACTTTGCTAATTTTACTATCCTCGATGAAGTTAGTAACATTTTCAATGAAGAAATTCCCTATCATAAGCATTCGCATCTTCTTCAAAATGATAAAGACTATTTAAATTGCCAGAATTACAAAAATCATGCTTTCACATCTATTGGCTTATGTAGAAAACATGTTGTCAAGCTTCATTTTACTTAGTGTGCAATTTGATAGGGTTTCTAACTTTACTTTCAATATTATTTTCTGGGTGGCTTGGGTTAGGATGCTAGACAAAAGCAATTTGACTTTCTGTATTTTCATTTCTATGAGTTTGCACTGGAACATTAGGAGCATCTTGATCCGATATTGTAAGCTATGCACTAAAAGGATTAGCAGCAACTTGATCTTCTTAAATTTGCTTTAGCAAATTGAAATTTTAAGTTTTGAAGATAGAACATTCAAGGTAATTTCAAATCTTTTAGTTTTAGTGGTGCAGTTTGCAATTATATGCTGCAGAATTTTTAAATATTCTAGTTGTTGCAATAACTAGTTCAATTTTCCTATTTGTTAGAGCAAAATTTTGGTTTTTGGTGTAGAATTGACAATACAATAGTGCAGTTTTTCATTTTTTGTACTATTTTTGATAATATGATGTGCATCATTTCGTTTTCTTGTGGAGTTTTTGTAACGACCAGGAATTTCGCTCGATCCGAATCAGTCGCTAAACCGATCAAGACCGTTCGAAACGCCTGATTGTTTCGAGAACACGACAAAATAGAACGCAGACGGAAGAACATTTCATTGCTTATTATAACAATTCCATCAGAATACAAGAATATACAGAGTATGAATGAATAAAATACATTCGATAAATATCAGAGATTACAATACATTACATAGCAGCGGAAAATAATACAATACACAACTAGAAGTAATACACGGATACAAAGCTTTCCGAGTATCGTTCCAGCTGTAAATCAGGATCCTATGAATATAAATCTGCAAAACCAAAACTACTAGCTGCCCGTGTCAAAATAAGGGCACCCAGAGTTTAGGTTAAAACAATAAACTCCAGGTCAGTCATGGGACTGGTGTGAGAACTAAAAACAGTTATTAATCTTTACTTTAAAGTTCGGTAAATCAAGGGACCACGCCGTATAACACGGAACGGGTTTCCTCCCAAGAACACCAGTGCATAAAACAACAGCGCAATACTAAATAAAGAAAAATGAAGCTATTATAAGACCCAGGTCCCATCACACAATGCAACGCAAGCCCGAGGATAGAGTTTTTACCTTATAATAGCCAAGAATGCTTGATACGTTTAAAACACATCATTTGATACTATAAGTGTATAGTGTATAAAACAACTTCAAATCATAAGTATCAATCATAGACGGCATAAGCGCCCCATCCCACTATGTCGCCATACTAGGCTCTACAAATAAAACCGCAAAGTCACGTATTGGAAGTTGGATTTCCATCTGTGAACCGAGGCAAAAGATAGTCCTCTACCGATTCGAGACGCTCTAGCCCGTGTCTCAGGACCCAGACACAGGTGGACCCTTGGATCGTCAGGGCCGGTCCACCGATGTGGATTAAAATGCCTGAACACTGCATTTCCCCACCCTATGGGGTGTCAATGAGCCAACGAATGACTCCATCGGTCCCGGATCGACCGATATAACCGAGGCGCCTCGCAACAGCAACAACCACATAAGTCAAACTCGTCAGGGCGTGTAAAACCACTAACGCCACTTCTAGCTAGAAGGAAACGCATGCCCTCCCTGATGTCCTCTCCCGTTTCTGGTTCACAACCGGGGTGTGAGGCTCGCGAATTCAAGCTACAAAAAGCTATGCCACAAAGGTCATGCTTTGATCATCAACCACAAGACTTTGCTTTTCAACAGAAGCCTTGATCATTTGCATCTTAGCATGCCACACAGGCAAACCACTCCATGCAACCGATATCAATCACATAGAATGAAATCAAATGTCAGACACACAGTCCATTTACAAGTTCGTTCTGGGTCTGAACGAAACCGGAGGCACCTAGTACCCCGCATATCCATCGATCTCCAAGTACGTCTGGACGATCACTAACTGTTTCCATCTTCTTGGGTGTACAACCCAATCAAGATCATCAGTAACCACCCAAACGACGTGAAGACCTCCGGTCTTCGACCACCGTCTTCATCTTCGACTTATCGTCGTATCAGTTATTCAGAATGGGATAAACCCGATCTTTCCGAATAACCCGCGTATATAATAAACAAGTGTTACACAAACACAACATACGCCTCATTCCAATTCATCAGTCACTAACCGTAAATTAACAAGAGAATAATTCCCCAAATATTAACCCCGAAGGCCGAAACCAACATCAGATCAATATCCAGAAAACCATTCTGCTTAGCTAACCGACAGTTAGTTTCTAAATTTCACATTCTTCGGGAAAGGTTCCCATTAATTTTATCAAAGATAAATCCTTTAAATTTATTCTTTAATCTACTTTTGAATATCAATTCAAACTACTCGGGATTAACGAACCTTACCGAAGTAATCATCTGTTTTTAATTTCCCAACCCTAACCTATTCATCCCATGAAGTAAAACTGGTCATACTTCATATCTAACACCACAGTGTTATCGGTAAATTCAATTACCATTTCACGTTCAAATCTAATTAAAGATTTAACTATCGCCTGGAGCAAAACTGGTGATACTCCATTTTCGATCTTTTCAATCTAATTAAAGATTCATTAAAACTCCACTTAGTTTTAATCTTTGACTGGGTTAAAGAATCAGTGTCATTTAAAACACGGTTCACGATAAACCCCCAAAATCACATCACATTTCAATCAGTCCCTAACCGTAAATTAGCAAGTGAGCAATTCCCTAAGTATTAACCCCGAAGGCCGAAACCAACATCAGATCAATACCCCAGAAATCATTCAACTTAACTAATCTCCAATTAGTTTCTGATTTTCTTAACTCCTTTGGGCCTAAGAACAGTATTATTGAAGATACCATTCACGACAACTCAAAATCACATTCCATTAATTATCGGGTTAAAGAACAAGTGTTATTTAAAACATTATTCACAATAAACCCAAAAATCAATACCAATTCAATTCCAATTAAATATTATTTAATTGGCACATTTCATTAAATCTAAATAAAAAGATTTAATCTTTTTCTCTACTGGGCTTAAGAACGGTGTTAATGAAGACACCATTCACGACAAATCCAAATCACATTTGATATTAAATACAAGGTTCTGAATAGAAAATATATCGGCTTATATTCAATATCAAATTATACGACCAACAAATATCGTATTGGAAATAACGATATAAATATATCTTTCAAATTCCCATAACAATACCTGTATCGTCACGAAATCCAACATCGAAATATTCCAAAGACAATTTCGATTCAAATTCATTCCAATTCAATTATTGGAAATCCTGGTTATTTTCAAAACCATTTCGAATCCACTTCATTTATTGAAAAAAAATAAACAAATTATTATTCTAGTTCAAAACTAGTTCATTTCGATAAAAATCTATTTTTATCCTTTCAAATATGGAGTTTTTCATCCCAATTCTTCACAAATCATTTCTTATGATTTTACACAAATTATTACTATTTTTAATAATTTTATCAAGGCCCGTACAGTCGATTTCCATCAACGGCCATCGAACTGCACTTACAGCGACATTTTTCAAATTTAATTTGGACATAATTCCAAATCCAACCGTTAGATTTCAAATTTCTCACATTCGTTAGAAAGCTCTTTTCGATACGAACCCAACTGTTCCGGTTTTAGGAGAATCCGACGGTCGGATCTCCCGCAATGTCCATTCGAAGTCAATGGTCGAAATTCGCGAACTACCGCGGCGCGGCGCGTTCTATTCAGGCCATTATATATATAATATATATATATATATATATTATATATTTCGTCGATTTCCTTTTAAAACCTATTTTATAAATCGTTTTAAATTCGTTTTCAAAACGATTTCAACTTCCTTTTCAAATTCAAATCAAAATTGAATTTTTCCTTATAAATTCGATTTAAATTCATTTCAAATTGATTTCAATTCAAATCGATTTTTAATTCAATTTCAGTTCGTTTTCAATTTCATTCAATTCGAATTCATTTCTATTCAATTTCAATTCGAATTCATTTCTATTCACTTTCAGTTCGAATTCATTTCTATTCACTTTCAATTCGAATTCTAATTCTTTTCAAAGTATCAGATTTTGAAATCACTTTCGATATTCATTATAAAATGAATAAAATCGATATAAATATCGTTCACGTCAAAATGGCATCAATCTAATCAACACGGCTTCATATATTTCTTTTTTCAAATATTCTATTTCAAATATTTCTATTTCAAATATTTCTATTTCAAATATTTCTGTTCAAAACTGGAATGAAGCCCAATCAATTACCATAGATTTTATTTCTATGGATTTTCATACAACGCATGTATATATCCACAATGAAAAATAAACAACCATCATCCAAAGTGCATTCTACACTGTATAAGCATCAAATATAAATATTCTACGCTTATAACAGTCTGTCAATCAATCGATCGACATACAACTAATTATTGGGATTAGTGTATGTCACATATCATCCCAATACCCGTGTGGGGTTTCAAACAATCAAACACAGATTTTATTTGTGCAGTTGGGTGATGTGTAAAATTTATCATCCCAATCAATATCAATCAAATCAGTGTATATAAACAAATCTCCGATTTGTTTATAAATATTTATTTTATATACACGTTAAAAATTCTATTTTTAACTATAGAATATTTTCCACTATAAAATATTTTATTTCCTTTCACATCACATCACCCAATCAACTACACAACAAAATCAAACAAACAAGCATACAAGCTGTCCATGGTCTGTGGACGACGGGTGTCGGGTGCTACTAAACACCGTCTGCATCCTAGTATATAATTCAACTAGAAATAAATTCAAAAGTGAGGAGTTCTCACCCAAGCTAAATCCATTCACCGCGACTCTTCATATGTAGAAAATCTTCACCACTAGCCTTTTTTGTTACTTTCGTTGCCCGTATTCACTACATATATAAAAATCACATTTTTATATTCTCTAGTGTATAAAAATCATTATTTTATATATACAAAAGTCAAGACTTTATATAAGTAAATAAAAATTAAATCTTTTCTTAAATAAAAATCCTAAATTTTATTTCTAACAATCATTTCTTTTTATCTTCAAAAATATCATAGCTTTTATAATTAAAGATCAAATCTTTTTCATTTAAGCAAAATCATATTTTTCTTCATGTATAAAGATCGAATTTTTATGACATCGCTATAAAAATCACATTTTTATCTCAACATATATATAATAAAAATCAGAATTTTATTTCGCTACATCTATAAAAATTATATTTTTATACTCTACATCATATAAAAATTATATTTTTATATCTTCCACCTAATAAAAATCATATTTTTATTCTCTATAAAATATAAAAACCATATTTTTATACTTTATATAATATAAAAATCATACCTTTATATAGTATTTATAATTAAAAATCGCACCTTTAATTACCTAAACAAATAAAATAAAATTAAACGCTCACCATAGTCGGAGGAGGCTCAGGGAAGAGCTAAAACATTTCGGGGACTGAATTGTACACAGCGGAGGCAATAAAAATTGGATTTTTATAAGGGGGAGGGGCTTGGCTTGCTGGAGTCGGAGGTGGTGGTCGGGGGCGTCGCCTGGGGTCGAGGAGGGCGCAGCTAGGGTTTCAGGGCGGCGTTGGGCTTCGCGGGGGGGGGGGGGGGTCCGTTCATCGAGGTCTGAGTGGGTTTTAGGGTTACGGTGTAGAGGATGGGGGCTTCGCCGACGTCAAGGAGAGGGGGCGATTGGGGAAGGGCGCGGTGGTGCATCGGTAAAGGGGCGGTGGTTGCCGTCGATCGCCTAGGGAGAAAAGTTTTTTTTATATATTCTATTTTCTGTTTTGATTTTAACGGGGGGAGGGGTTGAGCAAGGTATAGGACAGAGGGAGGGAGAGTTTTATTATTTATTTAATTTATTTTAATCCACTAAAAGTAACTTTTTCTTTCAGACTCAGAATCTAACCCACTGCCTGTCGTCCATAGCTAATTACCCTCATTCCGAACACAATGGGGTATATATCATAAGTTGATTCGATCGTTTCGATCGGTTTTCGTCAAAATCAAAATATAACTCTATATATTGACTTTGAACGCACATTTCAATTCACTGGGGTCACATACAGACTCTAAACATTCCTGGAAAATATTTTCTAGCTTTATATTGACGATACGGTCCTAACAAAACTAGTTTCGTCAAATTCTGAGACCGTTTGAAAAATGTCCATTTTCCAGTCGATTAAAATCAACTGAAACTGGTCAAACGTGTTTTCCTTTGCCCCGCTCACATATTGATTCGAAAAATTACGAAAATTGAAAACTAGCAATAATTAGACATCACGGATCCAACAAAAGTGGTTTCGTCGAAATCCGAGGTCATTTGCAAAATTTCCATTTTTAAGGGCTAGAATTCCATAGCGACTATTCTGAATTTTCAACTGGACGTAACTTTTGATTCCCGCTATGAAATTTTGATTTTCCAGATTCGTTGGAAAGATATTCTCAATTAGATTCAAATATTTTTGGTTTCACTAAAATCCGGTTTAATTTGCACCCGGTACATTCATTTGAATTTTGAAATCGAATTATCGAACTACCGCGCCATTTTCAATTCCTTTTATATATATAAATAAATATTTATATTCTAACGACGATCTATATAAATATATACGTTCGAATTCTATTCAAAATAAATTTCTCGTTGATATTATTTAAAATAAATCATTTTAAATATTCAAAATTAAATTAAATTGCCAAAATAAAAATTTTAAATTGGCTCGGATTTCCGGGTTATTACAATCTCCCCCACTTAAAACTTTTCGTCCCCAAAAAGGAACGAAACCGAAAGTTGTTTAACTAACCAACTCAACTTTCAATATTTTCTTTACGGCTTAAGTTCTTCAGCTTTTCAGTTTCTACGAACTTTTCAAAATTTTCAAAAATTTGGCTAACACCCTAAATTTTCGAAAAATTTCGCCATAACCACCCCTGCACCGGGGACTTCGGGATATTTCATATAGCCTCCCATGGCCTTCTTCGATCCAAAAGAAAAAAGAAAAAGCCAAGCGGCTAGCCAATCGGCTCATAAAATCATCATCACCCAAACAAAACAGTAAATTATGGTAAACATGTACCTATTTGTCGGGCAAACAATTTTATTTCTCTGCTCTAGCCTCCTTGCTATGACCTGTTCAATGGATATACATGTATATGCATGCAAATGCGACTAATTTTCAATACAATCTACTATTTGATTCAATTTGGCTAAAGGTTCAAAATTTTAATTAATCAAACAATAATCAAACAACACAACCAGCAATCAATTAGTTGGTTATCATTTCAAATTCATAATTTTGATACATAGTCAAAAATCAGATTTTTGATGCCAAATCACAACAATAAGCTCTATCTAATTTTGGTTCTCACACCAGCCAATTGGAAATATATAGAAATCACACTTTCGAAACTCGAACATAAACAGTGATGATGAGATCTCAATCATCAGTATCTTCTTCGGGCGACTAGAGTGTGATACTATATCTATCCAGTATATTAAAACTTCGAATATACGTTTGCAAGGCGTATATGCAAAATCTTCATATATTGGATTGTCCAAATTCAATACAAATAAATATTCAAATACGTATACAATGATTTAAATTTCAAAACAAAAATTATTTTTCCTTTTAAAAATATACTCTTCACACTCGTTCTAGGATACTACTGATCCCATCTCTAACGAGTCATTCCCATTGGATATTACTAATCCAATTTCTGATGAATTCTTTCGTATGGTTCTAACGTGTCTTGTTCTCTGAGCTTTGCAAACCAAAGCTCTGATACCAAAATGTAACGACCAGGAATTTCGCTCGATCCGAATCAGTCGTTAAACCGATCAAGACCGTTCGAAACGCCTGATTGTTTCAAGAACATGACAAAATAGAACGCAGACGGAAGAACATTTCATTGCTTATTACAACAATTCCATCAGAATACAAGAATATACAGAGTATGAATGAATAAAATACATTCGATAAATATCAGAGATTACAATACATTACATAGCAGCGGAAAATAATACAATACACAACTAGAAGTAATACGCGGATACAAAGCTTTCCGAGTATCATTCCAGCTGTAAATCAGGATCCTGTGAATATAAATCTGCAAAACCAAAACTACTAACTGCCCATGTCAAAACAAGGGCACCCAGAGTTTAGGTTAAAACAATAAACTCCAGGTCAGTCATGGGACTGGTGTGAGAACTAAAAACAGTTATTAATCTTTACTTTAAAGTTCGGTAAATCAAGGGACCACGCCGTATAACACGGAACGGGTTTCCTCCCAAGAACACCAGTGCATAAAACAACAGCGCAATGCTAAATAAAGAAAAATGAAGCTATTATAAGACCCAGGTCCCATCACACAATGCAACGCAAGCCGGAGGATAGGGTTTTTACCTTATAATAGCCAAGAATGCTTGATACGTTTAAAACACATCATTTGATACTATAAGTGTATAGTGTATAAAACAACTTCAAATCATAAGTATCAATCATAGACAGCATAAGCGCCCCATCCCACTATGTCGCCATAATAGGCTCTACAAATAAAACCGCAAAGTCACGTATTGGAAGTTGGATTTCCATCTGTGAACCGAGGCAAAAGATAGTCCTCTACCGATTCGAGACGCTCTAGCCCGTGTCTCAGGACCCAGACACAGGTGGGCCCTTGGATCGTCAGGGCCGGTCCACCGATGTGGATTAAAATGCCTGAACACTGCGTTTCCCCACCCTATGGGGTGTCAATGAGCCAACGAATGACTCCATCGGTCCCAGATCGACCGATATAACCGAGGCGCCTCGCAACAGCAACAACCACATAAGTCAAACTCGTCAGGGCGTGTAAAACCACTGACGCCACTTCTAGCTAGAAGGAAACGCATGCCCTCCCTGATGTCCTCTCCTGTTTCTGGTTCACAACCGGGGTGTGAGGCTCGCGAATTCACGCTACACAAAGCTACGCCACAAAGACCGTGCTTTGATCATCAACTACAAGACTTTTCTTTTCAACAGAAGCCTTGATCATTTGCATCTTAGCATGCCACACAGGCAAACCACTCCATGCAACCGATATCAATCACATAGAATGAAATCCAATGTCAGACACACAGTCCATTTACAAGTTCGTTCTGGGTCTGAACGAAACATACCCCGCATATCCATCGATCTCCAAGTACGTCTGGACGATCACTAACTGTTTCCATCTTCTTGGGTGTACAGCCCAATCAAGATCATCAGTAACCACCCAAACGACGTGAAGATCTCCGGTCTTAGACCACCGTCTTCATCTTCGACTTATCGTCGTATCAGTTATTCAGAATGGGATAAACCCGATCTTTCCGAATAACTCGCGTATATAATAAACAAGTGTTACACAAACACAACATACGCCTCATTCCAATTCATCAGTCACTAACCGTAAATTAACAAGAGAATAATTCACCAAATATTAACCCCGAAGGCCGAAACCAACATCAGATCAATATCCAGAAAACCATTCTGCTTAGCTAACCGACAGTTAGTTTCTAAATTTCACATTCTTAGGGAAAGGTTCCCATTAATTTTATCAAAGATAAATCCTTTAAATTTATTCTTTAATCTACTTTTGAATATCAATTCAAACTAGTCGGGATTAACGAACCTTACCGAAGTAATCATCTGTTTTTAATTTCCCAACCCTAACCTATTCATCCCATGAAGTAAAACTGGTCATACTTCATATCTAACACCACAGTGTTATCGGTAAATTCAATTACCATTTCACGTTCAAATCTAATTAAAGATTTAACTATCGCCTGGAGCAAAACTGGTGATACCCACTTAGTTTTAATCTTTGATTGGGTTAAAGAATCAGTGTCATTTAAAACACGGTTCATGATAAACCCCCAAAATCACATCACATTTCAATCAGTCCCCAACCGTAAATTAGCAAGTGAGCAATTCCCTAAGTATTAACCCCGAAGGCCGAAACCAACATCAGATCAATACCCCAGAAATCATTCAACTTAACTAATCTCCAATTAGTTTCTGATTTTCTTAACTCCTTTGGGTCTAAGAACAATATTATTGAAGATACCGTTCACGACAACTCAAAATCACATTCCATTAATTATCGGGTTAAAGAACAAGTGTTATTTAAAACACTGTTCACGATAAACCCAAAAATCAATACCAATTCAATTCCAATTAAATATTATTTAATTGGCACATTTCATTAAATCTAAATAAAAAGATTTAATCTTTTTCTCAACTGGGCTTAAGAACGGTGTTAATGAAGACACCATTCACGACAAACCCAAATCACATTTGATATTAAATACAAGGCTCTGAATAGAAAATATATCGGCTTATATTCAATATCAAATTCTACGACCAACAAATATCGTATTGGAAATAACGATATAAATATATCTTTAAAATTCCCATAACAATACCTGTATCGTCACGAAATCCAACATCGAAATATTCCAAAGACAATTTTGATTCAAATTCATTCCAATTCAATTATTGGAAATCCTGGTTATTTTCAAAACCATTTCGAATCCACTTCATTTATTAAAAAAAATAAAAAAATTATTATTCTAGTTCAAAACTAGTTCATTTCGATAAAAATCTATTTTTATCCTTTCAAATATGGAGTTTTTCATCCTAATTCTTCACAAATCATTTCTTATGATTTTACACAAATTATTACTATTTTTAATAATTTTATCAAGGCCCGTACAGTCGATTTCCATCAACGGCCATCGAACTGCACTTACAGCGACCTTTTTCAAATTTGATTTGGACATAATTCCAAATCCAATCGTTAGATTTCAAATTTCTCACATTCGTTAGAAAGCTCTTTTTGATACGAACCCAACGGTTCCGGTTTTAGGAGAATCCGACAGTCGGATCTCCCGCAATGTCCATTCGAAGTCAATGGTCGAAATTCGTGAACTACCGCGGCGCGGCGCGTTCTATTCAGGCCATTATATATATAATATATATATATTATATATATATTTCGTCGATTTCCTTTTAAAACGTATTTTATAAATCATTTTAAATTCGTTTTCAAAACGATTCCAACTTCCTTTTCAAATTCAAATCAAAATTGAATTTTTCCTTATAAATTTGATTTAAATTCATTTCAAATTGATTTCAAATCAAATCGATTTTTAATTCAATTTCAGTTCGTTTTCAATTTCATTCAATTTCAATTCGAATTCATTTCTATTCAATTTCAATTCGAATTCATTTCCATTTACTTTCAATTCGAATTCATTTCTATTCACTTTCAATTCGAATTCTAATTCTTTT
Organism: Allium sativum; assembly: GCA_030737875.1. Taxonomy (NCBI): domain Eukaryota; kingdom Viridiplantae; phylum Streptophyta; class Magnoliopsida; order Asparagales; family Amaryllidaceae; genus Allium; species Allium sativum. Next base: position 978,515,112 of record CM060916.1, read on the forward strand.
CAAAGTATCAGATTTTGAAATCACTTTCGATATTCATTATAAAATGAATAAAATTGATATAAATATCGTTCACGTCAAAATGGCGTCAATCTAATCAACACGGCTTCATATATTTCTATTTTCAAATATTCTATTTCAAATATTTCTGTTCAAAACTGGAATGAAGCCCAATCAATTACCATATATTTTATTTCTATGGATTTTCATACAACGCATGTATATATCCACAATGACAAATAATCAACCATCATCCAAAGTGCATTCTACACTGTATAAGCATCAAATATAAATATTCTACGCTTATAACAGTCTGTCAATCAATCGATCGACATACAACTAATTATTGGGATTAGTTATGTCACATATCGTCCCAATACCCGTGTGGGGTTTCAAACAATCAAACACAGATTTTATTTGTGTAGTTGGACGATGTGTAAAATTTATCGTCCCAATCAATATCAATCAAATCAGTGTATATAAACAAATCTCCGATTTGTTTATAAATATTTATTTTATATACACGTTAAAAATTCTATTTTTAACTATAGAATATTTTCCACTATAAAATATTTTATTTCCTTTCACATCACATCACACAATCAACTACACAACAAAATCAAACAAACAAGCATACAAGCCGTCCATGGTCTGTGGACGACGGGTGTCGGGTGCTACTAAACACCGTCTGCATCCTAGTATATAATTCAACTAGAAATAAATTCAAAAGTGAGGAGTTCTCACCCAAGCTAAATCCATTCACCGCGACTCTTCATATGTATAAAATCTTCACCACTAGCCTTTTTTGTTACTTTCGTTGCCCGTATTCACTACATATATAAAAATCACATTTTTATATTCTCTAGTGTATAAAAATCATTATTTTATATATACAAAAGTCAAGACTTTATATATGTAAATAAAAATTAAATCTTTTCTTAAATAAAAATCCTAACTTTTATTTCTAACAATCATTTCTTTTTATCTTCAAAAATATCATAGCTTTTATAATTAAAGATCAAATCTTTTTCATTTAAGCAAAATCATATTTTTCTTCATGTATAAAGATCGATTTTTTATGACATCGCTATAAAAATCACATTTTTATCTCAACATATATATAATAAAAATCAGATTTTTATTTCGCTACATCTATAAAAATTATATTTTTATACTCTACATCATATAAAAATTATATTTTTATATCTTCCACCTAATAAAAATCATATTTTTATTCTCTATAAAATATAAAAACCATATTTTTATACTTTATATAATATAAAAATCATACCTTTATATAGTATTTATAATTAAAAATCGCACCTTTAATTACCTAAACAAATAAAATAAAATTAAACGCTCACCATAGTCGGAGGAGGCTCAGGGAAGAGCTAAAACATTTCGGGGACTGAATTGTACACAGCAGAGGCAATAAAAATCGGATTTTTATAAGGGGGAGGGGCTTGGCTTGCTGGAGTCGGAGGTGGTGGTCGGGGACGTCGCCTGGGGTCGAGGAGGGCGCAGCTAGGGTTTCAGGGCGGCGCTGGGCTTTGGGGGGGTTCCGTTCAGCGAGGTCTGAGTGGGTTTTAGGGTTACGGTGTAGAGGATGGGGGCTTCGCCGACGTCAAGGAGAGGGGGCGATTGGGGAAGGGCGCGGTGGTGCATCGGTAAAGGGGCGGTGGTTGCCGTCGATCGCCTGGGGAGAAAAGTTTTTTTTATATTTTATTTTCTGTTTTGATTTTAACGCGGGGGGGGGGGGGGAGGGGGGTTGACCAAGGTATAGGAGAGAGGGAGGGAGAGTTTTATTATATATTTAATTTATTTTAATCCACTAAAAGTAACTTTTTCTTTCGGACTCAGAATCGAACCCATCGCCTGTCGTCCATAGCTTATTACCCTCATTCCGAACACAATGGGGTATGTATCGTAAGTTGATTCGATCGTTTCGATCAGTTTTCATCAAAATCAAAATATAACTCTATATATTGACTTTGAACGCGCATTTCAATTCACTGGGGTCACATACGGACTCTAAAAATTCCTGAAAAATATTTTCTAGCTTCATATTGACGATACGGTCCTAACAAAACTAGTTTCGTCAAATTCTGAGACTGTTTGAAAAATGTCCATTTTCCAGTCGATTAAAATCAACTGAAACTGGTCAAACGTGTTTTCCTTTGCCACGCTCACATATTGATTCGAAAAATTACGAAAATTGAAACCTAGCAATAATTAGACATCACGGATCCAACAAATGTGGTTTCGTCGAAATCTGAGGTCATTTGCAAAATTTCCATTTTTAAGGGCCAGAATTCCATAGCGACTATTCTGAATTTTCAACTGGACGTAACTTTTGATTCCCGCTATGAAATTTTGATTTTCCAGATTCGTTGGAAAGATATTCTCAATTAGATTCAAATATTTTTGGTTTCACTAAAATCCGGTTTAATTTGCACCCGGTACATTCATTTGAATTTTGAAATCGAATTATCGAACTACCGCGTCATTTTCAATTCCTTTTATATATATAAATAAATATTTATATTCTAACGACGATCTATATAAATATATACGTTCGAATTCTATTCAAAATAAATTTCTCGTCGATATTATTTAAAATAAATCATTTTAAATATTCAAAATTCAATAAAATTGCCAAAATAAAAATTTTTAATTGGCTCGGATTTCCAGGTTATTACAGTTTTTGTCTTTTTTATGTAGAATTGATAATAAATGGTGCATTTTTTCAATTTTTAACATTGATCTGATGCTTATGTTGTAGTTTTTGTTAATGGGTTGGGTCAACCCTTTTATTAATCGGGTCGATTCAACCCGTTTATTAAACGGGTAAAATGAGTTGGGTTTGTTTATATCTTAAATAAGTTGGGTCAAATTCTACCGAACCCGACCCATTTGACGGGCATATCTTCATGTAGCACATATTTATATTATTTTAAATTGGCTGAGCTTGCACCATTTGTTAGGTAATCTGAAATAATAATTTGTAATTTTTTTCATTTCCATAAGGCCTATGTGTATAGAATCTAATGCAATATTTTATTCATATATACAGTGTTTATGAAAGTGAATATCCGAACGGAGATCTCAGTAAATAATTTTTCATTTGGTTTCAAAATTACGTTTACGAGCCAAAAAATTATGCGGTTGACGAAGGATTGAAACATTTTGCGATAGGTCCAAAAATAAGTGTTAAGACATATATAATATATCTTGTCTAAGGATATAAATTTATTACCAAAGAATATGGTGTAGAAAAATCAACTAATAATACAGGTGTATTTGATAATGGTAATGATGATCCAGAAATTCACATAAATGATTTTTATGGCATTTCAAAACAAATTTTGCAACTGACATATTTCTCACGACCCACTAAGGAAACATTTCTATTTAGATGCAATTAGTTTAGCAATGTTCCAGGTTTTGGAATTAATGTGCACAAGGATTATAACCTTATTGAAACGAAGCACACGTTGCATTATCACAAGTACGATCATTCTGCACTAGCGAAACAAGCATTGCAAGTTTACTACACTCCTTAACCATCTCTAAAAAGAGATAAAGCTAATTGATCAATATTTTTTTAACATGGGCCAGATTTACATTTATTGGGAAAAATATTCTAAAAGAACAAGCTTACCAGGCAGATCTTGAGAAAAACAACAAAATAATAATTATAGACAACCATATAGATTTTGGATCTATGATCGATGAATCAGATGTTTTGGTAGAAATGTATGATAGTACAGAGGAAAATATCATAAAAAATGAGATCGAATTGGAATCAAAAGACGATGATGATTGATATAAATGATTAGTATCAATTTATAGTTATGTAATTATGCAATACCACGTATATTTTGCAATCGATGTAACTATGTTGAATTCTTGGTGTATTATGAAATTGATGTAACTATGAAACCAAATCTATTTATAATTATTTACATCTTTTATATCATTTCCATTTGTCATTTATTTGGCAATTTTTACTAAAAATGTAATGTAGTCTACTTATTCTCGGAAAATGAGACCTGATGTGAATTAGGTATATACAATTCTATTTCTATTTTCATTTCAGTCATTAATTTAGCAACTTATATTATTTATGTCATTTAAGTATGAAATACATTTCGTTGTCATGTTATTATTTTCTTTTTAAATGATGTGTACGCATGTCGCAGGTATAAACATGTCATCCAGTGTTAATACCAAAATTGGTATTAACACCCTAGGAGGTGCAGAAACACCTTTCAATCACAGGAAAACAAAGTTTAGAGCAGAAATTATAAGTAAAGCAAAGTAGAGAACATGATTTATAGTGGTTCAGCCACTATTTAGGCCTACGTCCGCTTTGAATGCACACTTCATTGAATTCTCTATTACAGAGTACAAGTTTGATGTTAATTTACAATAATTCTCGAAGATTTACAACAATTATCTAGTGATCCTTCAAATCCACTGTAGAAATGCACTCAAATCCATTAACATGGAAGATTATCGGATTAGATCTCGATAATCGAGCTCAATGAAGAAGTTCGGTGATTTCTGGAGAAGATTGATGTTTAAGAAGCTTGAATGATGCTTGAGAAGCTAGAGATCAACTATGAAAGCCTTTCGAGAGGAGAAAATCTAACCTCCTTTTATGAATGAGGTGGTCTAGTATTTATAGGCATAGGTATGAGTGCTTGAGAGTTTGTAGGGAAGTGTGCACGGTCCAAGCTTTACGACATGTGATCCATACGTTGATCGACAATCCATCGGTTTTCATCCTGAACCGATCCACATATGCCATACAATCGATCCATCTATATATTGTCCCTTGTTCCCTTTGTCGGAGCATGTTATTTCTTACGTGCTTCCCACTTCAGTGGAACTGATCGCATTTTTGAATAATCACCTAAATCGTCCCAGGTGTACGTTTAGACAGGGTGTAACACGGGCAATCCGTCATTCACATGACCCATGATCCAAATATAAGTGAACTGATCCATGCACTATTTCGTTAATGCATGCACACATTTTATAATCACCGATCCAATGCTTTATATGAAACATGGGACGATCTGATCCAGGCTTGCTTTGGACCACTTACGTTCCATGTTCTTGAAGCACCAGGCTTTTATGTCATCACTTGTGTGAATGATCCACACATAATTGATCCATCCATATCAATGATCCAGACAAGCATCCATGTTGTTCTTCATTTATTTATACTATGTGTGATCCATTATGTGCCATCGTACAAAACATAATTGATCCATGCATTTGCTTTGTTGTCGATCCATGCATTTGTTCCATACTATATCCATGCACGATCCATGCTGTTGCATTGCAGCTTGATCATGCCATGTCTAATCCACGTTTTGCGGGCAATCCATACTATTACCTTCATCTGATACATTATATGCACACGATTTGATCAATGAATTCCATCGATCCAATCCATTACTTTTGTGCCTTCTTACAGCCGATCTGTGCACATCCGTCATATAATCGATCCATGTTTTACACCGGCACGATCCATGCTTTTTATTCAGCCGATCCATATGCCTGCTTGATGATCTAACCTTTAACCATTTACAAGATCCATTATCTTCAACACAGTGTACCATACGCATTACTTCTGGATCGTGGTTAAAGCGGGATTAACACTTGCCTCTCGAAGCATGCGTTATCGACGAGAATGTGTGCTTCGAAATAATTGGCTATGATGCTTGCCGATTGGTTGCAGACGCGTGACTTTCGATGGATTGTGAATAATTCCTCTAATGGGTTAGCATATGTAAATTTTATTGGGCCATGGATGACACGTTTGATGGGTCGGCATAACTTTCAACAATGGGTCGCAAGCGTCTAACATCGCTTTATATTTCTCTGAGATCCATCATTTCTGTAACAACCTGGGAAATCAGAGCCAATTTAATTTTTTTTATTTTGGCTATTTTATCGAGTTTTTAATAATTAAAATAATTTATTTTAAATAATAACGATTAAAAAATTTATTTAAATCGAAGTTTGAAAGAATATATTTATTTTAATTCTAAAAGGAGTTAGAAATAGCGCGGTAGTTTGAAAATTTGAATTCGAACTTTGATTGACTGTACAGGATGCAAAATAAATTGGATTTTGATGAAACCAAAAATATTTAAATTTGTTTAAAAATATCTTTCCAATGAATCAGAAAAATTGAAATTTCATAGTGGGAATAAAATGTTATGGCCAGTTTAAAATTCAGAATTGTCGCTATGGAATTTATATATATTTTTTAGTATAATAAATAGCCATTTTGCTAACGACCTCCATTTTCGATGAAACCACCCTGGTTGGATCCAAAATGTCAAATTATTGCAAGATTCCAATTTTCATAATTTTTGGAATTAATATGTGAGCGTGGCAAATGAAAACGTGTTTTGTCAATTTCAGTCAAATTGGATCGACCAGAAAAGAGCCATTTTTCAAATGGTCTCCAAATTCGACAAAATTAATTTTGTTAGGACCGTATCGTCAAAACATAGCTAGATTTATTTTTCGGGAATTTTTAGAGTCAGTATGTGGCCCCGGTAAATTAAAATGTATGATTAAATTAAATGATTTATATTTTAAAATAAAGAAAAGTAGGCTGAGACAAGTAAACGGGCTGACGGGACCTAGCTCATTGTGTCTAAAATGGGGGCAATTGGGTGGGAACAACCTTTGCTAGGCTGAAATTGGAGCTGTTGAGGATTAATGGGCTAAACTAGTAATTAGAACATTTAAATATTATTTTATTATAAATACTCAAGAAGAATCAGAAACCCTAATCCTAAAAACATTCAGCCGCCGCTTTCACAACAGTGAATGGCCGGAACGCTCTCAATTTCTTCAATCGATTTCACGAAATCCATACATCGATTTCAAATATATTCAACTACAATTTGAAGAGCTCGACGAGGTTAATAATTTCAGCGGTGACGATGAACAAATTCGAGGCAGGGAGGTGGATTTTCAGCCACGAAGGGCGCTGCTTTGGAGCCACTCTGGAGATCATTGGCGACAGCGAGTGGGGCCCACTTTTGGGCGCAAGGAGAGGTCGGCGCGGGCTTCGGTGTGGTGTTCTTGGATTCAGGTCCGGTGCTTTGAGGAAGGGTGCGATGGTGGTGAGCTGAAGTCGATAGTTGGGTTCGGCAGAACGAGGAAGAAGCAAAACTAACGGCCTAATTTCTAAACCAAAGTAATTAGGAATTTTAATTATTTTAATAATTAGTTAATGTAATTAAAATTGATTAAAAGTTTATAAAGCCTATATCTTTGTCAAACAAAAACAGAATCGAACGATTTCGGATCCGTTGGAATCGCATAAACGAGATCTACAACATGAAACTGACTAGAGCTGAAACGGAGCACGTTGAAATTTCAGACTAAAACCAATTGGTGAGAAATTCTACGTTTTTATATATAATTAAAATCAATTAATCATAATTGTTGTATTACCTATACGCTGTAATATCCTATTGACTGTCATACGTGATTTGATCTGGAATTGACATTGTTATGTAGATCTATCGATTTGAGTATTGTTGTGTTAAACAAATTGGAATTATAATTGTCATGTTTAACAAATTATAATTGTTAAATTATAATTGTCATGTTTAACAAATTAGAATTGTTAAATTATAATTGTCATGTTTAACAAATTAGAATTGTTGAATTATAATTGTCATGTTTAACAAGTTAGAATTGTTAAATTACAATTGTCATGTTTAACAAATTAGAATTGTTAAATTATAATTGTCATGTTTAACAAATTAGAATTGTTAAATTATAATTGTCATGTTTAACAAATTAGAATTGTTAAATTATGTTAACGATAAAATTTACATTTTATCGTACATGTAGAAAAGATTATAAATGTTCATTTATTTGAAATGAAAATATGTTAACGATAAAATTTACAATTTAATCGTATATATAGAAAGGATTAAAAATGTTCATTTGTTTGAAATGAAGATATGTTAATAGTAAATATTCACATTCTTATTGTATATAAGAAAAGAGTAAACATGATCATTATAGAAAATAAAAATATGTTAAGAATAAAAACCACATTTTTATTGTATAAATAGAATATGTAGAAATGATCATTGTTTTGAAATAGAGATATGTTAACAAATAAATATTCACATTTATTTGTCATATTAAAGATTGAAATTTTGTGTACAAATAAATATTCACTTTTATTTGTTATGTTGAAGATAGGAATTTGTATACAAATAAAAACATGCTTTTTATTTGTCATTCGCAACATAGAAAATGTCATAAAAATAAATACTTCTTTTTATATGACATTAGAAATGTAGAACATGTTATGCAAGTAAAACCTTTATTATTTGTCATTAGATAACATAAGAAAGTGTTATGTAAATAAATCTTTTATTTTGTCATTAGAATTATATAACATGTCATGTAGACAAAATTATCTTTTATTTTGTCATTAGAATTATATAACATGTCATGTAGACAAAATTCCCTTTTTATATTGTCATTAGAATTATAGAAAATGACATGTAAATAAATATTCTTTTATTTATCATTAGAGATATAAAAATTGTATGCGAATAAATATTCTTTTATTTGTCATCAAAGACATAGAAATCGTTATGTAAATAAAATATTCTTTTTATTTGTCATGTTAAACATAGGATGTGAAGAAAATAAAATATTCTTTTTATTTTTGTACATACGAAATATAGGATGATAAACAATAAAATATTCATTTTTATGGTAACATGTTAATGTTGTTATTATAATGATCATTTGTTAAATATATTTTGCTAGATTAAGATCATGTCATTTACATATTAGCGTTGTTATTATAAAATGATCATTTGTTAAATATATGTTTGTGAAGTTGAAATGTGTAACGTATTAAAAATAATGTTAACATCAATATGGCAGTTGAAATTAAATTATAAATATCCATTTATAATTTAAACAGTGAAAATTTGTTAAATAGAAAATAATTCAAACCGGATTATAATTGGTTAAATTTATTAACCAATAATGTATTTAAATAAAATGTTGTTGTTTGAAAACCTCACACGGGTATTGGGATGATATTTGACATACACTAGTCCCAATATTTAGTTGTATGTCAATCGATGGATTGACAGTCTGTGATGAGCGTTATTTATTTATTTTAATTGTAATAACACGGAAAATATGAGCCAATTTAAAATTTTTAAATTGGTCATTTCAAAGGAATTTGAACGATTGAAATAGAATATTTCAATAAAATATGGAATTAGAAATAGTGAGTCAGTTTGAAAATTTGAATTCCAACTTTGACTGACTGTGCAGGGTGGAAAATATAACGGATTTTAGCGAAACCAAAAATATTTAAATCTGTTTATCAATACCTTTCTAACGAATCCGAAAAATCGAAGTTTCATAACTGGAATCAAAAGTTATGGCCGAATGAATTTTCAGATAGGTCGCTATATAGAATATATAGCCCTGGAAAATTGATATTTTGCAAACGACCTCGGAATCCGACGAAACCACTTTTGTTGGGTCCGGGATGTCAAACTATTGCTAGGTTTCAAATTTCATAATTTTTGAAGCTAGTATGTGAACGTAGCAAAAGAAAATGTGTTTAATCAATTTCTGTTAAATTGGATCGACCAGAAAATGGCCATTTTTCAAACGATCTCAGAATTCGACGAAACTAGTTTTGTTGGGACCGTAGCGTCAAAACATAGCTAGATTTATATTTCTGGAATTTTTCGAATCAGTTTGTGGCCCTGGCAAATTGAAATGTACGTTCAGAGTTAAAAATTAAATGTTTTATACTTTAATTTGAAGAATAACTGACTGTAACAGTCGAATTGGCCAATGAAACATATCCCATTGTGTCCGGAATGGGGGTATTTAGCTAGAGGCGACAGTCGTTGGGTTTAAAAAGGAGTTCGTTTGAGAAAACACTATTTAAAAATTTAATATAGTCCTCGGCCAATCAGAATTCTCCATTCATAATTTAAAAAAAAAATCCCCAAAATCAACGGCGAAACCCGTTCGAGACCTTCTCTCCTCCGCCGCCGCCGCTACCGCCACCTACAGCCTTCGCCACCGCCACCATTCGAAGCGCCTCCGCCCCCTCGTCAGATCCGACCCCAGCATCGCCACCCTCGTCGCCTGTGCCGCCTGAATCGAAGCCAGGAAGTCATCGACTTCCCAGCGCCGCCGCCGCTCCGATCTGCCACCGCACCCCCTCAAACCAACAGCTCCATGAAGCCCTCGCCGTCCTCTTCCACGTCAGCACCCCCGATCGTCCCCACGTGCCACTGATTTCGCGAAAACCGTAAACCTAGTTTTGAACCTTCGTGAAAGGTGAGTTTTTTTATGTTTACACTTTGAAAAATCATATCTTTTTGGTGTGTTGACGAAATTCGATGAAACAGGAAACATCGGGACCGCAAGGAAGCTCTCTACCCAATAGAAGAAGCCGCGGATTTTTCTGACATCGTATCGATTTTTAGCACTCCGAAAACCAATGTGAGAAATCTAAATTAACGTGAAATTGAATGGAAAATGTCGTGTATAATTTATATTAGCGAAATATAAATTACATACGTGTTGTATACCTCATGTACATGCGTAGTGTAAGCTATATGAGCGAAGTATGAATTTTACATGCATAGAATAATTGATATATGTGTTGAAATGCAAGTGAAATATAACAATTATATATATATATGTACTCCCCTCGTCCACAAACCATGGACGATATTTATTGTGGTGAATTGGTGTGAAATATTGGATGAAAAATACGAATGGTTGAATAATTGTTTGTGGTTGATATTGTTTGGTTGTGGTTGAAAAATACCCATTGGTGATTGAAATGAATTGGAAATATTTGTGGAAATAAAAATAAACATGCCGCCTGCGTGCGAATTAGATGCATGAATCCCCATTGTCAAAAACCGCGAGGTTTTAAGGTAGAGCGAGGAGTCGTACTAGGGACGGTGCCGGTTTTAACTACCCTGCCGTTATGCTGCCGAAATTTTGAATAATCTTTGTGTGTTAGAATTATTTTCATATGTTGAAATTATTTTCATGCGTTGAAATTAAAGCCATATATGGAAACTATATCCATGTGTGGAAATGTTTGTGTGTTGAAAAGTGTTGTGTGAATATCAAATTCATTTGTGAATGAATGAAGTGTTTAAACAATAAAAATCACATTTTTATATATATATGAAGTATGAAAAATATTCGCCTTATATAAATAGTTTCAACAATAAAAATTCCATCTTTCTAATATGAACAACATAAATAAAATGTCCATGTGTGGAAATGCTCATTTGTTGAGAAGTGTGTGTAGTGGAAAAGTTCATGTGTTGAATAAAAAGATCGAACAATAAAAATTACATTTTTATTGAAACCATGAAGTGTTGAAAACATCCATTTGTCGAATAAATATTTTGAACGATAAAAATATCATTTTTATCATATATGTGATATGCTAAAGATATGCGAGCGTTGAAATAAATATTTGTGAAAGAAATATTATTTTTAACATGCATAGAAACTAAATAAAATGGTCATGTGTTGAAATATATTTTAGTTCGCCAAAATTATCATCTTGGAAATGTGAAGTGTTAAAAATAGCCACTTGTTCAAATAAATGTGCATGAGTTGAAATATACATTAATTAGCTAATGATATGATTTTAGCCTATGCATGCAACATTAGAATGAATGGTGTTTTTAAACCAAAGTAAATCAAATATGAAATTGAATGGAAAATGATAAGTGATAGAAATTATGTATATGTACATGCATATCTATTGAACAGGTTAAAGCAAAGGGGCTAGAGAAGAGAAATAAAATTTTGTGCTCGACAAATAGGTACACATTTACTGTAACACCCCACACCCGCTACGGTCACTCACTAAGGGAATGCCATAACATCGGTGGAGTATTTTAAGTGAATATAGAACAGAAAAATTACAACAAGACAGATATAAGTAATACTTGAGAATTTAAAACATCATTTTATTGCAGCGGAAAGTAAAACATGTTTTGTTACATCACAAAACCATAACAAGAGTCAAGTACATAATATCCATCCTGATAAAATAGAAGTACATAATCCCTCTACATGGATAATAGCCATAATAGAAAAGATAAACCGAGCTTTACTTCTACGGTCCAAGCCCCAAAAGATAGATATAGCGGTCTGATCCAAGCCCACTAGTGCTAGGCCCACTCTGAAAACCTGAGGGTTGGGAAAAAGATAAAACAACAACGGGGTCACACATAAGTCTGAATGAGTCCTATAACCTTAACAATACAATCATTAAAGTAATTAGGGTATGATATAAACAAGGTACGGTACCTCTGGGGATAATGACTAAACTAAGTAGCCCTCTAAACACAGGATGTACTAAAATAACCGAAAAGACGCATTTATCCACCCAAGGATAATTTCTAGATTGCACCACCCCAGATCTACCCACCCAAGGGTAATTCCTACACTGCACCACACCAGTTCTACCCACCCAAGGGTAATTCCTACTTAAAGGTTGATCCCACTAAGTGTACTTAGTAATTTTACCCAGTAGTTTCCTGTACCCCTAGCCGACTACATAGGTGCCGCCTGCCCCTATCTCCACTAGGTGTACCCACTACTCCCATTTGATCGGCTCCCTAACGTAGATATCCGTGCTGGTCCCACAGTGGGGTGTATCATTCCCTAAAGTGGCAACCTGATAACAACACTGATGCACGGTTTATACCTACACGATGCAACAACGTCTTAGTTACCAGCCCGGGCCCACACACGCCTATGAAACCCGTTGGACTTGCGTTGCCACCGCTAACCCGTTTTGGCCTCTTATAGTCAAGCCCAATATGCATGTCCCGTCCTCGACTTGAGTCGAGCCCACTAAGATACGTTTGGGATATTGGTTGAAATGGGCCCCCACAAGCTACCCACCTAAGCTTGTCATTTCTAGTGAATCCCACTTAACCCTTTAACCATGTCCACTTACATGTTATAAATTTTGGTTAAATCATTAATCATATTTTAATTGCCATTCAAGGCACCCACTAGATTTCCACATGCCACCCAAGGCACTTACTTGATTCCCACATGCCACCCAAGGCACTTACTTGATTCCCACATGCCACCCAAGGCACTTACTTAACCCTTTAATCATGTTTAATTACATGTTCCACTTTGGTTAAGTATTCTAATCGTATTTTCTATTGCCACCCAAGGCAACCCACTAGTTTCCTCATGCCACCCAAGGCACCCCCCACTAGTTACTACATGCCACCCAAGGCACCCACTTAACCCCTCATGCCCCTCTACATGCTAATTTGGTTAAGTGTTTCTTAATTAATTAAGATCGTAACCTTTGTAAAGACCTCTCACATTAGACTGTCTTTTATGGCAGCTGGATATGCCGGTTGGTTTCGGGCAGCCTTACACCATAACAGAGCCTAACCTCGTGTCTTTACACTTGTCACGTATTTAGTTTATGACTAAGACCTCTCACATTGGGCCAATCATTTGTAGCTGCTGGATTTGCCGGTCGGTTCCGGGCAGTCTTATGCTACAAAAAGGGTCCAACCTCGTGTCTTAGTTGATTAATTACACCTAATTAATCACCCCCATAATTTGTATTAATTATCCCTAATTAATTACCAATTTCAAGAATATGGGTAGACCTAACTCAATAGGTAAATTCCCAATTCCATAATATGGGTAGACCTAACTTAATAGGTAAATTCCCAATTCCATAATATGGGTAGACCTAACTTAATAGGTAAATTCCCAATTATGTCCATTCACTTTATGTTATGCTTAAGCATACCCATTTCACACCATTTTATTAACATGCATATTAACCCCATCGTTCCCCACGTAATTCGTTCTCACAACATGACATAATAAAGGGAAGATTCATCACAAATGCCATGGGTTTAACCAACATAGCATATAACTTTATCATGGGTTTAAAAGGTGTCAACTTGCATATATGAGCATACATTAAACCCAACTAGCATTTAACCCAAACTTGCATGAAGCACATATGTCACAAAGGGGGTAACTTGCATATGATTCTTATGTCATACAAAGGTGTGAACTTGCATAGCATGTCACATGTTAACTCGCATATAACCAAACACATAACTTGCATAACATGTTACATATGAACTTGCATATAATCATGCACATAATCTTGCATATAACCAAACACATAACTTGCATAACATGTTACATATAAACTTGCATATAACCATGCACATAACTTGCATTACATGTTACATATGAACTTGCATATAATCTCACATATAGCTTGCATAACATGTTACATATAAACTTGCATATAATCTCACATATAGCTTGCATAACATGTTACATATAAACTTGCATATAATCTCACATATAGCTTGCATAACATGTTACATATGAACTTGCATATAATCTCACATATAGCTTGCATAACATGTTACATATGAATCAATGTTCAACATAGTGTTTTGCATAATGAGCATCATAAAACATAGCATTAAACTTGCATAACATATAGCATAAAACTTGCAAAACACACAACATACACTATACTAAACTTGCATAAACACATTGATCCACAAACATAGCCATATCTTATCATATCCTATCATAATCAATTTAACAATTGATTATTAAGGGTATAGAAACTCACCACTAAACTCCCATAAGCAAACCCTTGCCAAAAATCACCCAAAAACTCTAGCCTTGAACATAAAGCTTGCAACTTGATGATGAATGCAAGCTAATGATCACTCATACAACTCAAAGATGCTTGTATGAACATGAAAGCCTTCATAGAAATAGTTTTATAAGAGGATGGAGGCTAGGGCTTTGAGTGGAGGCCATGATCATAGAAAATTTTGGCATAGTTTAGTTAGAGTATAGGATTATGATCATTTAGGGCTAGCTTAGGGTCTTATTTATAGGATTAGGCAAGTGTTTTAGGCCATTAGATTAACCCTAAATTAGATTAGGACCATCAGATCTCGGAAGCTTCCAGAAACCAGCCCCAAAACACAGCCCAAACCCTGAAATGGTGCACCAGGCCAAACTGGCCGAGCACCCCCTGTCGACACCCAAGTCGACAGGGCTGTCGACTTGGTCCTAGCCAAGTCGACTGCCCAGTCGACAGGGCTGTCGACTTGGGTAGCCAGGCGGGAATTTTCCCGCCTGCGCCCAATGGCCCCAATTTCTAAATTTGAACCTGAATTTTAAATCTGTTTTGAACTTTGAATTTTCTGAAAACTTCATTGGGCCATAACCGGGCCATACGGACTCCGATTCTCGAAAACTCGGACTCTATTTCGCGTATTTTTCCGAGACGAACGCAATGACGCAGCCCGTTTCCTCCAATTCTCACATCTGAGATTATTTATTCTGTAATTAGTGAATCTTAGCATTAACCGAAATTCGGGGTGTTACATTTACTGCTTTGTTTGCGTGATGATTTTATGAGCCTGTTGGCTAGCCGCTTGGCTTTTTCCTTTTCTTTTTGATATGAGACGCCCGTGTGGCTATTTGGGAATTTTCCCAGACCCTCCCGTACAAAGGAGGTTATGGCGAAATTTTCCGAAATTTAAAGGCGTTAGTGAAATAATTGAAGTGAAAACGATATAGGAATTTTTGAATGAACTATATTTATATAAATATATAAATATAAATAGAATTAAAACGAAACGTGGCCGTGCAGTTTGTGTTTTAAAACCGTGATTTCAAACGACTAGTGCGGGAAATCCGACCATTGGATTTTCCCGAAACCGCAACCGTTGGGTTCGCCTTGGAAATATCTTTCCAACGGCACCAACTTTGTGAAGATCCGACGGTTGGATTGTCTGGAATGTTTAATTCAAAACTGAAGAAAAACAGCGCCAGAAACGATTATATTTATATATATATAAATATAATTAAATTAAATCGAATAACGACGCTGCAGTTCGTAAATTGAAATCGTAATTTAAAATGGCTAGTGTGGAAGATCCGACCGTCGGATTTTCCCAAAATTGAAACCGTTGGATTCGTTTTGAAAAGACCTTCCTAGTGATATAAAATTTGTGAAGATCCAACGGTTAGATTTTCAGATATGTGTAAAACAAAATTTGTGAAAAGCAGCGCCAGTGCATCGACACGACCCGAAACGTCGTTTAATTAAAAATGGCCATTTTAAATTAAATAAAAATGGCGATATATCGTTATAAAATACTATAGACGATATAGAGTGGAAATAAACCAATTTTGTTGTGTTTGCTTGATATGTGATGGTTGAATGTATTCGACATGAAAATTATACCTAAATAACTGAAATGTGAATGTTGAATAGTCCAACCATGTAATTAATTGATTTGAAAATCTAAATATATGTAGGTTATTTGAAAAGGCCGAGTTTATCTCATTTCAAATAATCGATCGACGTTGAGAAGTCGAAGAGTCGAAGACGGCTGAAGACCGACGATCTCCACATTGGATGGATGGGCGCTACTGATGCTCGTGATTGGAGTAGCTACCATGAAGGAACTAAGGTAGTAGCCGTCCAAACATACTGTTGATTGTACGGATATGCGAGGAATTGGTGCCTCCGGTTTCGTTCAGACCCAGAACGGACTTGTAAATGGACTGTGTGTCTGACATTGGATTTTGATCTGTATTGATTGATCTCTGTTAAATATATATCTGTTTGGCAACGGAGAATTTATTCTCTTGCTTAACGCCCTTCTCTGAGACGTACGAGCTCAGAGGTTATGTATTGACAGAAATCAGTCGCATGGAGTGGATTGCCTGTGTGGCACGCCTAAGTGGCATAAGATCAAGGCTTCTGTGGCAAAGCAAAGTCTTGTGGTTGATGATCAAAGCATGGTCTGTGTGACGTAGCTTTGTGTATAACGTGAATTCGCGAGCCTCACACCCCGGTATGAGTCAAAAATGGGAGAAGGACCCAAGGAGTGCACGACGTTTCTTTCTAGCTATGGTGGTGTCAGTGACCTCCCAGCCCTGACATTTATATCTACTTTTCACCTGTGTGGTTGTTGGAATACGAGGCGCCTCGATTATAGGTCTGTAAGGACCGGGAAACGTGTGTTCAGGAATAACTAATCCTCAAAAGTAAGAGAGGACCGGCCTTGGAGGATCCAGGGGATTGCTGTGTGCGGTCCCGAGGCATTTGCTAGAGTGTCTCGAATCGGAGAGGAGCTTGCCCCTTGCCTCGACTCATGAAGGGATCCAATTTCCAATACGAAATATGCGGATGTGATTGTATTACTAGTATGGCGACATGATATATGGTACCCATGCCGTCTAGGATTGATATTTATGATTGAATTTGCTTTTGAAACATATATGCACTAGTAATAATATCAAACACTTTTGTTTTATTCGTATGAAGCATCTTTGGCCATTATAAGGGAAAACTCTATCCTCCGGCTTGCGTTGCATTGTGTGATGGGACCTGAGTCTTATAATGGCTTCATTTTATAAAAAGCATTGCGTTGATTTAATCGTTTACTTTATCTCATGCACTAGCACTCATTGGAGTAAACCCGTTCCGCGAAAGTGGCGTGGTCCTTTGATTTGCCTTATTATTGTTGTTAATAAGTTGAGTAGATTTCTCATACCAGTCCCATG
This sequence comes from Allium sativum, assembly GCA_030737875.1. Lineage (NCBI taxonomy): Eukaryota > Viridiplantae > Streptophyta > Magnoliopsida > Asparagales > Amaryllidaceae > Allium > Allium sativum. The sequence goes on from CM060916.1 coordinate 978,532,806, forward strand.
ACTGACTCGTAGTTTGTTTCACCTTGCAAACTCGGGTGCCCTCATTTTCACACGGGCGGCCTAGTTACAGGTTTCTGACGCACCTTTTGGCTCATGGCGAGGCTTGACTACACCGTGCTGACTTGGATTTTCTCCGCCATTATTGTATCTATATTATGATTCCGCCATTGGCGATGTAGACTGATCTTTATTTGAGTACCCTTTATGTATGATTCCGCCTCAGGCGATGGTGATTGACTTTGTATCATTATGCACTAAGTTGTATCCTGTACTGTGCTTCTCTGATGTGATGATATCTATATGATTCCGCTGTCATATGTGTGTAAATTATTCTATTTTCTGTTTATGCTATTATCTGTGATCTGCTAATGATGATTAATGTGTTATATTCCTATGATTATCCTTAACACCGTGTCACGGGGTTTTGGGATCGTCACAGCTGGTATCAGAGCTTTGGTTAACCTTAGTTTTGGAGTCTAACACATTAAACACTTCGTCAAAATAGAATCAGTAGTATTCTAAGGCGAGTCGCTCATTAGAGATAGGACTAGAAAGGTCCTAGAATGAGCCGAGCAGAATAGCAAAAGCAATTTGATCAGTCCATCGTTATCTTTCCGTAAACTTTCTGCTTTATCATGCAATAAACTATCATTTCTGTTAGCTGACTCTTTTCTTGCTTATACAGAATTTGACAAATGGCTACCAGAGCAGCCGCCGCTAGAGGAGGCCATGCCGGCCGAGGCCGAGGAAGAGGAGAAGTCCCAGCTCAAGAAGGACCTTTGATACAACCTCCGGCAGCTCAATACTTCGAGCTAGACCGCGTAGCCAAGAGATATAAAAACTTAGGAGGCAAGACCTTCTCGGGAACTGGCACCGTAATAGAGGCCCTTGCATGGCTCAAAACATGCGAGAAAATTCTTGAAGGCCTAAGGCTTGGAGACGAAGACAAAGCTATTATGGGCGCCTGGCTTATGCAGGAACAAGCTGAACTATGGTGGGAATCTCTTACCGCCGGGAATAGAGAAGCTGGAAGAACATGGGATGGATTCAAAGAACTCTTCAAGGAGAAATATGTCCCCGAACAAGCTCTAGAAAGAATGCACGATGACTTCGCCAATCTCCAGCAGGGGGATCTTTCCGTGCAAGATTATCTGAATAAATTTACACTGTTGTCGCCCTATGCTCCGGAGCTCGTCGCCACTGCGAAATCCAAAAATAAGAGGTTTATCCTTGGGCTAAGATGACAATATCATGATAGAGCCATGGCCCATGTCAAGCTGGAATTCAACGAGCTGGTGGAAATGACATGCAACTACGAAGACCTTGATCAAAGGCATCTGGATCAGGATCGCGCTAGAAGCCAAGCCGGAAACAAGCGCAAGCCTGCTGTAAATCAAGGCGAGTCAAGCCAAGCAGCATCTTCAAAACCTCAGACTGGCAAGCCGCCAAGAGGAAATTGCTTTAACTGTGGTAAGCCGGGGCACTACTCAAACGTCTGCACAGCTCCGAAGAGGTAGAAGACAAATTCTCAAGGCTCGAGCCAAGGCTCCCAGAACCCTCGCTCGTGCTTCAATTGCCGCAAGACTGATCATCTGGTCAAAGACTGTCCTTTGCTGAAGAAAGCTACAGTAGCTCATGTCTATGACGGGTCGAGCCCGCCAGCTGCTTCCGACGGAGCAGGTAAACCTGATGTTTTGGGAGGTACCCTTACCATTAAAAATATTCCTGTTTCTGTATTGTTTGACACGGGTGCGTCGCGTAGTTTTATTGCTAAAAACACAGTGCACAAATTAAAGTTAAAACAGCGAAAGCTCAAGGAATCGGTTGAAGTACATAACCCGATAGGGGGTCCTATCACTCTCAGTTCCTGTTGTAAAGTGCCAATCTCTTATTCTTTCTACAAGTTTCCTTTCAATCTAGTCGTTATGGATTTTCCCGAATTCGATATCATTCTAGGGCTGGATTGGTTAACGAAGTATGAAGCCGAAGTGAAATGTGCAGAAAGAATCGTTAAAATTCGAACGGAGCTTGGACATACATATATACCATGTCATGGTTCGAATCCGAATAGAAAAGAATGTTGGTCAGCATTAGAACTTATCCCCACTTCCATAGAAAAGATTCCGATTGTTAGAAACTACGCGGATGTGTTTGAAGAAGTTGAAAACTTACCTCCGCAAAGAGAAATAGAATTCCGAATCGATCTAATTCCCAATGCCAGACCAGTGGTACATCCAATTCGCAGAATGACTCCGAAAGAAAAAGAAGAATTAGGCGATCAAACTCGTCAACTGTTGTGGAAGGGTCTAATCAGACCTAGTTTTTCTAATTGGGGTGCAGCTGTAGTGTTTGTCCCAAAGTCTGACGGTACTCTTCGATTATGCATTGATTACCGAGATCTCAACAAATAGACGCTTAAAAATAAATATCCATTACCCCGCATCGATGATTTGCTAGACCAATTGAATGGGGCGAAAGTATTTTCCCGAATGGACCTAGCTACGGGGTTTCATCAATTGTGAATAGCAGAAGAGTGTGTTCCTTTGACAGCTTTCAGAGGTCTAGACATATTTTATGAATGGTTAGTAATGCCGTTTGGCCTATGCAACGCTCCAGCATACTTTGTCGATCTAATGAATAGAGTGTTCAGGGGAGTTCTGAATAAATTTGTCCTCGTATTTATCGATGATATTTTAATCTACTCCAAATCAAAACCCGAGCATGAAAAACACTTAGAACAAGTATTGGAGATTCTAAGAAAGAACGTCTTCAAAGCCAAATTCTCTAAATGTGTCTTCTGGCAAGAAGAAGTCAAATTTCTTGGCCATGTCGTGTCAGAGAAAGGAATTTCTGTTGATCCAAGCAAAATAACAGTGATTCAAGACTGGAAACAACCCACTACTCCCACGGAAGTTAGAAGTTTTATGGGGTTGGCTAGTGTAACAACCCGAAAATCTGGGCCAGTTTGAAATTTTTATTTTGGCAATTTTAGCGAATTTTGATTATTTAAAATGAATTATTTTAAATAAAATCGACGAGAAATTTATTTTGAATATAATTCGAACGTATATATTATACGCGTCGTCGTTAGAATATAAATAATTATATATAATTATAAATAGAATTGAAAATGGCGCGGTAGTTCGATAATTCGATTTCAAACTTCAATTGAATGTACCGGGTGCAAAACAATCCGGATTTTAGTGAAACTAAAAACGTTAGGATCTAATTGATGATATCTGTCCATCGAATCCGAATAATTGAAATTTCATAGCGGGGATCAAAAGATATGTCCAGTTGAAATTTCTGAATAGTCGCTATGGAATTCAGGCCCTTAAAAATGGACATTTTGCAAATGGCCTCGGATTTCGACGAAACTAGTTCTGTTGGGTCCGTGATGTTAAGTTATTACTAGATTCCAAATTTCATAATTTTCTGAATCAATATGTGAGCGTGGCAAAGGAAAACACGTTTGACCAGTTTCAGTTGATTTTAATCGACTGGAAAATGGCCATTTTTCCAACGGTCTCAGAATTCGACGAAACTAGTTTTGTTAGGACCGTATCGCCAATACGAAGCTAGAAAATATTTTTCTGGAATTTTTCTAGTTAGTATGTGACCCCGGTAATTTGAAATGTACGTTTAAAATTCAATACAGTGATTTAAAGGTAAATTTAACGGAAACTGATTCAAACAGTCGAATCAGCCTACGATACATATCCCATTGTGTTCGGAATGGGGGTAAAACGCTGTAGACGACAGGCGGTGGGCCTCGTTCCGAGGTCGTATGTAAAAGTCGACTTTTAGAAATTAAATAATATAAAATAAAATAATAAAAAAAAAAGAATCCTCCCTCCTCCTTAAAATCGTTCTGGCCCCCCCCCCCTATTTCATTCGATCCAATTCAGGGGAAAAAAAAAGAATCAAAATCGCGTCGATCCCTCCCCCCGGCTGTTCATCGTCGCGCCACCACCACTCACCGGAGAGCCTCCAACCCCCTCGCCTCCTCCGCCTGCTCGCGCTGAACCCCCCCTTTTTTTCCTTCTCCAACTCGCAGGCGTCGCCCCATTTTAGGCCACCGCACCATCTCCGTACTCCCTCTCTCCTCCTTCTCAGGCGATGACCCATCCGCCCAGACCCCCTTGCTCCGACGAACTGCGGGTTCCCCTCCCCTCTCTCTCTCTCGCTGTAAGATTCCCTTTTTTTATTATTCATAAGTTAGTTTATTTTAAAAATAAAAGAATTGATTTTGTTCATATAAAAGGATTGATTTTGTTTATAGAAAAGCCTTCGTTTTTGAAATAGAATTTTTTATAAATATGAAAGCATGAAAAGATTAGACTTTTAATTATAAAAAGGTCAGATTTTTTTTTTTGGGATATGATTTTTATACTAAAGGAGAAAAAATATATATAAGATTTTTATGTTGAAAATCAAGATAATTAATAAAGGAGATTTTTAACATGAAGTAGTGAAATAAAAAAATTCGATTTTTATATATTGAACTTTGAACTAAAAATTCGATTTTTATATATTGAACTTTGAACTAAAAATTCGATTTTTATATATTGAACTTTGAACTAAAAATTCGATTTTTATATATTGAACTTTGAACTAAAAATTCGATTTTTATATATTGAACTTCGAGTTAAAAAAAAAGAAGGATTTTTATATATTGAATAGCGAAGTAAAAATGTGATTTTTACGTATGTAGTGGAAGCAGCAACGAAGGTGACAAAAAGGCGATAGCGATGAAGATTTCTATCAATGAAGTGCCGTGGAGCTAGGATAGCTATATGTGAGAATTTCTCACCTTTCAATTTCTTTTCTAGTTATATATATATATACTAGGATGCAGACGGTGCTTAGTAGCACCCGACACAATCGTCCACAGACCATGGACTTGTTTGTTTGATTGCCAAAAATTAGTTAGATTATTTGATTGAAATTGAATTGTGTGGTGAAATGAATTGATTTGTTTGATGTGTGAATGGCGTGGGCCTTCACTAGTCCGGGGATAAGGCTAGGCCTCGTCCCGTTTCTAGTATCGTGCCGTTATGCCGCCGAAATTTTCTAAAATAAGTTAGAAAAAATAAAAATATCATTTTATTTAAAGAATGAACTGAATAGAAATTCAAATGTTGGAATAAAATGTTTTGTCGTTAAAAATATAATTTTTAACGTGAGTGTGAATAAATAAATATTCATTTACAAACCAGACGGTTTGTTTATGTACACCTATTTGAAGGACATTGATTGGGTCGATAAATTTTATACATCGCCCAACTGCACAAATAAAACCTGTGTTTGATTGTTTGAAACCCCACACGGGTGTTAGGATGAAATTTGAAGTTCACTCATCCTGATTGATTAAATATGTCGATCGATCGATTGACAGGCTGTTATAAGCGTTAGATATCTACATTTGATGCTTATACAGTGTAGTGCACTTTGGTTGATGGTTGATTATTTTTCAATGCTATTATACATGTGATGTATGAAAATCCATGTAATTAACTTTATATGGTAATTGATTGGGCCTCATTCCAATTTGAAAAATAAAGAATATTATAAAATAAAAGTTCATGTGTTGACAGTTTCATCCATTGAGATTGGTCATGTGTTGAACGAAATATTTTAATAATAAAGTTTACATCTTTATCAATATAAAATAAAAGTTCATGTGTTGACAGTTTCATCCATTGAGATTGGTCATGTGTTGAACGAAATATTTTGATAATAACAACTATTTTGAAAAAGAAATATTTGAAATAGAATATTTGAAAATAGAAGTTTATTAAGCCGTGTTGATTAGATTGACGCCATTTTGACGTGAACGATATTTATATCGATTTTAAAACGATTTCGAAATGAATTGAATTGAAAACGATTTCAAAATGAATTGAATTGAAAACGATTTCGAAATGAATTGAATTAAAAACGATTTCGAAATGAATTGAATTGAATACGAATTCAAATTGAATTGAAAGCGAATTGAAATGAATTCAAATTGAATTGAAATTTGAATTGAATAGAAATGAATTTTAAAATGAATTTATAGAGAAGAATTCAATTTTGATTTGAATTGAAAAAGGAAGTTGAAATTGCTTTTGAAACGAATTTAAAACTATTTATATAATTCATTTTAAATAGAAATCGACGAAATATATATTATATATATTATATATATAATATAATGGCCTGAATAGAATGCGCCGCGCCGCGGCAGTTCGTGAATTTCGACCATTTATTTCAAACGGACATTACGGGAGATCCGACCGTCGGATTCTCCTAAAACCGGAACCGTTGGGTTCGTATCGAAAAGAGCTTTCTAACGAATATTAGAAATTAGAAATCTAACGGTTGGATTTGGAATTATGTCCAAATTAAATTTGAAAAAGGTCGCTGTAAGTGCAGTTCGATGGCCGTTGATGGAAATCGACTGTATGGGCCTTGATAAAATTATTAAAAATAATAATAATTTGTGTAAGATCATAAGAAATGATTTAGAAAGAATTGGGATGAAAAACTCCCTATTTGAAAAGATAAAAATAGATTTTTATCGAAATGAACTAGTTTTGAACTAGAATTATAATTCTATTTATTTTTAAATAAATAAATTGGATTTGAAATGGTTTTGAAAATAACCAGAATTTCCAATGTTTGCATTGGAATGGATTTGAATCGAAATAGTCTTCGGAATATTTCGATGTTGGATTTCGTGACTATACAGATGTTGTTATGGAAATTTGAAAGATAGATATATATATCGTTATTTCCAATACGATATTTGTTGGTCGTAGAATTTGATATTGAATATAAGCCGGGATATTTTCTATTCAGAGCCTTGTATTGAATATCGAATGTGATTTGGGTTTGTCGTGAATGGTGTCTTCACTAACACTGTTCTTGAACCCAGTTGAGAAAAGATTAAATCTTTTTATTTAGATTTAATGAAGTGTACCAATTAAATGATATTTAATTGGAATTGAATTGATATTGATTTTTGGGTTTATCGTGGACAGTGTTTTAAATAACACTCGTTCTTTAACCCGATAATTAATGAATGTGATTTTGGGTTTATCGTGAACTGTGTTTTAAATGACACTGATTCTTTAACCCAATTAAAGATTAAAACTAAGTGGAGTTTTAATGAATCTTTAATTAGATTGAAATAATCGAAATGGAGTATCACCAGTTTTGCTCCAGGCGATAGTTAAATCTTTAATTAGATTTGAACGTGAAATGGTAATTGAATTTACCGATAACACTGTGGTGTTAGATATGAAGTATTACCAGTTTTACTTCATGGGATAAATAGGTTGGGATTGGGAAATTAAAACAAATGATTACTTCGGTAAGTTTCGTTAATCCCGGCTAGTTGAATCGAAATTCAAAAGAATAGAATAAAGAATAAATTCAAGAAATTTATCTTGGATAAAATTAATGGGAACCTTTCCCTATGAATGTGAAATTTAGAAACTAACTGTCGGTTAGCCAAGCAGAATGGTTTTCTGGATATTGATCTGATGTTGGTTTCGGCCTTCGGGGTTAATATTTGGGGAATTATTCTCTTGATTAATTTACGGTTAGTGACTAATGAATTGGAATGAGGCGTATGCTGTGTTTGTGTAACACTTATTTAAAATATACGCGAGTTATTCGGAAAGACCGGGTTTATCCCATTCTGAATAACTGATACGACGATAAGTCGAAGATGAAGACGATGGTCGAAGACCGGAGGTCTTCACGTCGTTTGGGTAATTACTGATGATCTTGATTGGGCTGTACACCCAAGAAGATGGAAACAGTTAGTGATCGTCCAGACGTACTTGGAGATCGATGGATATGCGGGGTACTAGGTGCCTCCGGTTTCGTTCAGCCCCAGAACGGACTTGTAAATGGACTGTGTGTCTGACATTGGATTTTAGTCTGTGTGTTTGATTTCTATTAAATATATATCTGTTTGGCGGCGGAGAATTTATTCTCTTGCTTAACGCCCTTCTCTAAGACGTACGAGCTCAGGGGTTATATATTGATGGATATCAAACGCATGGAGTGAATTGCCTGTGTGGCATGCCTAAGTGGCAATTGATCGAGGCTTCTGTTGAAAAGCAAAGTCTTGTGGTGATGATCAAAGCAAGGCCTTTGTGGCGTAGCTTTGTGTAACGTTTACTTCGCGTGTTTCACACCCGGTATGAACCAAAAACGGGAGAGGACGTCAGGGAGGGCATGCGTTTCTTTCTAGCTAGAAGTGGCGTCAGTGGTTTTACACGCCCTGACGAGTTTGACTTATGTGGTTGTTGCTGTTGCGAGGCGCCTCGGATTGATCGGTCGTTCTCGAACCGATGGAGTCATTTAGTTGGCTCGTTTACGCCCCATAGGGCGGGGAAACGCATGTTCAGGGTTTAAGTTTAATCCACATCGGTGGACTGGCCCTGAGGATCCAAGGGTCACTCGAGCTTTGATCCTGAGACACGGGCTAGAGCGTCTCGAATCGGTAGAGGACTATCTTTTGCCTCGGTTCATAGATGGAAACCCAATTTCCAAATACGTGACTTTGCGATTTTGATTGTATAACCTATATATGGCGACATAGTGGTATGGGGCATTCATGCCACCTATGATTGATATTTATGATTTGAAGTTGTTTTATACACTATGCACTTATAATAGTATTAAATAATCTGTTTTAAACGTATCAAGCATTCTTGGCTATTATAAGGTAAAAACCCTATCCTCCGGCTTGCGTTGCATTGTGTGATGGGAACTGGGTTTTATAATAGCTTCATTTTTCTTTATTTAGCATTGCGCTGGTTGTTTTATGCACTGGTATTCTTGGGAGGAAACCCGTTCCGCGTTAGCGGCGTGGTCCCTTGATTTACCTAACTTTTAAAGCAAAGATTAATAACTGTTTTAGTTCTCACACCAGTCACATGACTGACCTGGAGTTTATTGTTTTAACCTAAACTCTGGGTGCCCTTATTTTGACACGGGCAGCTAGTAGTTTTGGTTTTGCAGATTTATATTCACAGGATCCTGGTTTACAGCTGGAACGATATCCGGAAAGCTTTGTATCCGTATATCTCCTTCTAGTTGTGTATTGTATTATTTTCCGCTGCAATTTATTTAAATGTAATTTAAATCTCTGATATTTCTGTGTAATATTCTTTTTTACTCTGTATATTCTTGTAATCTGATGCATTGTTGTAATAACAGTGAAATGTTCTTCTGTTTGAGTTCTGTTGTGGTTTGTTCTCGAACTATCCGGCGCTTTCCTTTACGGGGAAGTTACGGGTTTTCACAGTTGGTATCAGAGCTTTGGTTTACAAAGCTCAGAGAACAAGACACATAAGAACCATATGAAAGAATTCATCAGATATTGGATTAGTAATATCCAATGGAATGACTCGTTAGAGATAGGATCAGTAGTATCCTAGAACGAGTGTGAATGGTATATTTTTCAAATGAAAACAAATTTTGTTTTGAAAATTTAAATCAATTATTCGTATTTGATTATCTATTTATATTGATGTGGACAATCCAGTATATATAGATTTTGCGTATACGTCTGATCCGCGTGTATTCGAAATTTTAATATACTGGATAGATATAGAATCACACTCTAGTCGCCCGGAGATGATTCAGATGATGAGGCATCATCATCAGTGTTTATATTCGAGCGACGAAAGTGAGATTTCTATATATTTCCTATTGACTGGTGTGAGAACCAAAAATTAGATAGGGCTTATTGTTGTGATTTGGCATCAAAAATTTGATTTTTGTATATGTATCAAAGTTATGAATTTGAAACTCTAATTCACTAATTGATTGATGTTTGTGTAGTTTGTTTGTTTGTTTGATAATTTTGTGCCATCATGCCTAATTGAATCAAATATTGGACTATATTGAAAATTGGTCGCATCTGCTTGCATATACATATATATCATTGAACAGGTCATAGCAAGGAGGCTAGAGCAGAGAATAAAATTTGTTTGCCCGACAAATAGGTACATGTTTACTACATAATATACTGTTTCGTTTGGGTGATGATGATTTTGTGAGCCTATTGGCTAGCCGCTTGGCTTTTTCTTTTTCTTTTTGAGATCTGAAGGACCGGGGAAGCTATTTGAAATTCCCCGATGCTCCCGGTGTAGGGGAGGTTATGGCGAAATTTTTCAAAAATTTAGGGTGTTAGCCAAATTTTTGAAATTTTGAAAATTCTCAGAAACTAAAGAGTTGGAGAATGGAAGCCAGATCGAACGTAGAGTTGATTAATCAAACCACTTTCGACTTTGTTCCTTTTCGGGGACGAAAAGTTTTAAGTGGGGGAGATTGTAACAACCCGAAAATCTGGGCCAGTTTGAAATTTTTATTTTGGCAATTTTAGCGAATTTTGATTATTTAAAATGAATTATTTTAAATAAAATCGACGAGAAATTTATTTTGAATATAATTCGAACGTATATATTATACGCGTCGTCGTTAGAATATAAATAATTATATATAATTATAAATAGAATTGAAAATGGCGCGGTAGTTCGATAATTCGATTTCAAACTTCAATTGAATGTACCGGGTGCAAAACAATCCGGATTTTAGTGAAACTAAAAACGTTAGGATCTAATTGATGATATCTGTCCATCGAATCCGAATAATTGAAATTTCATAGCGGGGATCAAAAGATATGTCCAGTTGAAATTTCTGAATAGTCGCTATGGAATTCAGGCCCTTAAAAATGGACATTTTGCAAATGACCTCGGATTTCGACGAAACCAGTTCTGTTGGGTCCGTGATGTTAAGTTATTGCTAGATTCCAAATTTCATAATTTTCTGAATCAATATGTGAGCGTGGCAAAGGAAAACGCGTTTGACCAGTTTAGTTGATTTTAATCGACTGGAAAATGGCCATTTTTCCAACGGTCTCAGAATTCGACGAAACTAGTTTTGTTAGGACCGTATCGCCAATACGAAGCTAGAAAATATTTTTCTGGAATTTTTCTAGTTAGTATGTGACCCCGGTAATTTGAAATGTACGTTTAAAATTCAATACAGTGATTTAAAGGTAAATTTAACGGAAACTGATTCAAACAGTCGAATCAGCCTACGATACATATCCTTTGTGTTCGGAATGGGGGTAAAACGCTGTAGACGACAGGCGGTGGGCCTCGTTCCGAGGTCGTATGTAAAAGTCGACTTTTAGAAATTAAATAATATAAAATAAAATAAAATAATAATAAAAAAAAGAATCCTCCCTCCTCCTTAAAATCGTTCTGCCCCCCCCCCCCTATTTCATTCGATCTAATTCAGGGAAAAAAAAAAGAATCAAAATCGCGTCGATCCCTCCCCCCGGCTGTTCATCGTCGCGCCACCACCACTCACCGGAGAGCCTCCAACCCCCTCGCCTCCTCCGCCTGCTCGCGCTGAACCCCCCCTTTTTTTCCTTCTCCAACTCGCAGGCGTCGCCCCATTTTAGGCCACCGCACCATCTCCGTACTCCCTCTCTCCTCCTTCTCAGGCGATGACCCATCCGCCCAGACCCCCTTGCTCCGACGAACTGCGGGTTCCCCTCCCCTCTCTCTCTCTCGCTGTAAGATTCCCTTTTTTTTATTATTCATAAGTTAGTTTATTTTAAAAATAAAAGAATTGATTTTGTTCATATAAAAGGATTGATTTTGTTTATAGAAAAGCCTTCGTTTTTGAAATAGAATTTTTTATAAATATGAAAGCATGAAAAGATTAGACTTTTAATTATAAAAAGGTCAGATTTTTTTTTTGGGATATGATTTTTATACTAAAGGAGAAAAAATATATATAAGATTTTTATGTTGAAAATCAAGATAATTAATAAAGGAGATTTTTAACATGAAGTAGTGAAATAAAAAAATTCGATTTTTATATATTGAACTTTGAACTAAAAATTCGATTTTTATATATTGAACTTTGAACTAAAAATTCGATTTTTATATATTGAACTTTGAACTAAAAATTCGATTTTTATATATTGAACTTTGAACTAAAATTCGATTTTTATATATTGAACTTCGAGTTAAAAAAAAAGGATTTTTATATATTGAATAGCGAAGTAAAAATGTGATTTTTACGTATGTAGTGGAAGCAGCAACGAAGGTGACAAAAAGGCGATAGCGATGAAGATTTCTATCAATGAAGTGCCGTGGAGCTAGGATAGCTATATGTGAGAATTTCTCACCTTTCAATTTCTTTTCTAGTTATATATATATATACTAGGATGCAGACGGTGCTTAGTAGCACCCGACACAATCGTCCACAGACCATGGACTTGTTTGTTTGATTGCCAAAAATTAGTTAGATTATTTGATTGAAATTGAATTGTGTGGTGAAATGAATTGATTTGTTTGATGTGTGAATGGCGTGGGCCTTCACTAGTCCGGGGATAAGGCTAGGCCTCGTCCCGTTTCTAGTATCGTGCCGTTATGCCGCCGAAATTTTCTAAAATAAGTTAGAAAAAATAAAAATATCATTTTATTTAAAGAATGAACTGAATAGAAATTCAAATGTTGGAATAAAATGTTTTGTCGTTAAAAATATAATTTTTAACGTGAATGTGAATAAATAAATATTCATTTACAAACCAGACGGTTTGTTTATGTACACCTATTTGAAGGACATTGATTGGGTCGATAAATTTTATACATCGCCCAACTGCACAAATAAAACCTGTGTTTGATTGTTTGAAACCCCACACGGGTGTTAGGATGAAATTTGAAGTTCACTCATCCTGATTGATTAAATATGTCGATCGATCGATTGACAGGCTGATATAAGCGTTAGATATCTACATTTGATGCTTATACAGTGTAGTGCACTTTGGTTGATGGTTGATTATTTTTCAATGCTATTATACATGCGATGTATGAAAATCCATGTAATTAACTTTATATGGTAATTGATTGGGCCTCATTCCAATTTGAAAAATAAAGAATATTATAAAATAAAAGTTCATGTGTTGACAGTTTCATCCATTGAGATTGGTCATGTGTTGAACGAAATATTTTAATAATAAAGTTTACATCTTTATCAATATAAAATAAAAGTTCATGTGTTGACAGTTTCATCCATTGAGATTGGTCATGTGTTGAACGAAATATTTTGATAATAACAACTATTTTGAAAAAGAAATATCTGAAATAGAATATTTGAAAATAGAAGTTTATGAAGCCGTGTTGATTAGATTGACGCCATTTTGACGTGAACGATATTTATATCGATTTTAAAACGATTTCGAAATGAATTGAATTGAAAACGATTTCAAAATGAATTGAATTGAAAACGATTTCGAAATGAATTGAATTAAAAACGATTTCGAAATGAATTGAATTGAATACGAATTCAAATTGAATTGAAAGCGAATTGAAATGAATTCAAATTGAATTGAAATTTGAATTGAATAGAAATGAATTTTAAAACGAATTTATAGAGAAGAATTCAATTTTGATTTGAATTGAAAAAGGAAGTTGAAATTACTTTTGAAACGAATTTAAAACTATTTATATAATTCGTTTTAAATAGAAATCGACGAAATATATATTATATATATAATATAATGGCCTGAATAGAACGCGCCGCGCCGCGGCAGTTCGTGAATTTCGACCATTTATTTCATACGGACATTACGGGAGATCCGACCGTCGGATTCTCCTAAAACCGGAACCGTTGGGTTCGTATCGAAAAGAGCTTTCTAACGAATATTAGAAATTAGAAATCTAACGGTTGGATTTGGAATTATGTCCAAATTAAATTTGAAAAAGGTCGCTGTAAGTGCAGTTCGATGGCCGTTGATGGAAATCGACTGTATGGGCCTTGATAAAATTATTAAAAATAATAATAATTTGTGTAAGATCATAAGAAATGATTTAGAAAGAATTGGGATGAAAAACTCCCTATTTGAAAAGATAAAAATAGATTTTTATCGAAATGAACTAGTTTTGAACTAGAATTATAATTCTATTTATTTTTAAATAAATAAATTGGATTTGAAATGGTTTTGAAAATAACCAGAATTTCCAATGTTTGCATTGGAATGGATTTGAATCGAAATAGTCTTCGGAATATTTCGATGTTGGATTTCGTGACTATACAGATGTTGTTATGGAAATTTGAAAGATAGATATATATATCGTTATTTCCAATACGATATTTGTTGGTCGTAGAATTTGATATTGAATATAAGCCGGGATATTTTCTATTCAGAGCCTTGTATTGAATATCGAATGTGATTTGGGTTTGTCGTGAATGGTGTCTTCACTAACACTGTTCTTGAACCCAGTTGAGAAAAGATTAAATCTTTTTATTTAGATTTAATGAAGTGTACCAATTAAATGATATTTAATTGGAATTGAATTGATATTGATTTTTGGGTTTATCGTGGACAGTGTTTTAAATAACACTCGTTCTTTAACCCGATAATTAATGAATGTGATTTTGGGTTTATCGTGAACTGTGTTTTAAATGACACTGATTCTTTAACCCAATTAAAGATTAAAACTAAGTGGAGTTTTAATGAATCTTTAATTAGATTGAAATAATCGAAATGGAGTATCACCAGTTTTGCTCCAGGCGATAGTTAAATCTTTAATTAGATTTGAACGTGAAATGGTAATTGAATTTACCGATAACACTGTGGTGTTAGATATGAAGTATTACCAGTTTTACTTCATGGGATAAATAGGTTGGGATTGGGAAATTAAAACAAATGATTACTTCGGTAAGTTTCGTTAATCCCGGCTAGTTGAATCGAAATTCAAAATAATAGAATAAAGAATAAATTCGAGAAATTTATCTTGGATAAAATTAATGGGAACCTTTCCCTATGAATGTGAAATTTAGAAACTAACTGTCGGTTAGCCAAGCAGAATGGTTTTCTGGATATTGATCTGATGTTGGTTTCGGCCTTCGGGGTTAATATTTGGGGAATTATTCTCTTGATTAATTTACGGTTAGTGACTAATGAATTGGAATGAGGCATATGTTGTGTTTGTGTAACACTTATTTAAAATATACGCGAGTTATTCGGAAAGACCGGGTTTATCCCATTCTGAATAACTGATACGACGATAAGTCGAAGATGAAGACGATGGTCGAAGACCGGAGGTCTTCACGTCGTTTGGGTAATTACTGATGATCTTGATTGGGCTGTACACCCAAGAAGATGGAAACAGTTAGTGATCGTCCAGACGTACTTGGAGATCGATGGATATGCGGGGTACTAGGTGCCTCCGGTTTCGTTCAGCCCCAGAACGGACTTGTAAATGGACTGTGTGTCTGACATTGGATTTTAGTCTGTGTGTTTGATTTCTATTAAATATATATCTATTTGGCGGCGGAGAATTTATTCTCTTGCTTAACGCCCTTCTCTGAGACGTACGAGCTCAGGGGTTATATATTGATGGATATCAAACGCATGGAGTGAATTGCCTGTGTGGCATGCCTAAGTGGCAGTTGATCGAGGCTTCTGTTGAAAAGCAAAGTCTTGTGGTGATGATCAAAGCAAGGCCTTTGTGGCGTAGCTTTGTGTAACGTTTACTTCGCGTGTTTCACACCCGGTATGAACCAAAAACGGGAGAGGACGTCAGGGAGGGCATGCGTTTCTTTCTAGCTAGAAGTGGCGTCAGTGGTTTTACACGCCCTGACGAGTTTGACTTATGTGGTTGTTGCTGTTACGAGGCGCCTCGGATTGATCGGTCGTTCTCGAACCGATGGAGTCATTTAGTTGGCTCGTTTACGCCCCATAGGGCGGGGAAACGCATGTTCAGGGTTTAAGTTTAATCCACATCGGTGGACTGGCCCTGAGGATCCAAGGGTCACTCGAGCTCTGATCCTGAGACACGGGCTAGAGCGTCTCGAATCGGTAGAGGACTATCTTTTGCCTCGGTTCATAGATGGAAACCCTATTTCCAAATACGTGACTTTGCGATTTTGATTGTATAACCTATATATGGCGACATAGTGGTATGGGGCATTCATGCCGCCTATGATTGATATTTATGATTTGAAGTTGTTTTATACACTATGCACTTATAATAGTATCAAATAATCTGTTTTAAACGTATCAAGCATTCTTGGCTATTATAAGGTAAAAACCCTATCCTCCGGCTTGCGTTGCATTGTGTGATGGGAACTGGGTCTTATAATAGCTTCATTTTTCTTTATTTAGCATTGCGCTGGTTGTTTTATGCACTGGTATTCTTGGGAGGAAACCCGTTCCGCGTTAGCGGCGTGGTCCCTTGATTTACCTAACTTTTAAAGCAAAGATTAATAACTGTTTTAGTTCTCACACCAATCACATGACTGACCTGGAGTTTATTGTTTTAACCTAAACTCTGGGTGCCCTTATTTTGACACGGGCAGCTAGTAGTTTTGGTTTTGCAGATTTAAATTCACATGATCCTGGTTTACAGCTGGAACGATATCCGGAAAGCTTTGTATCCGTATATCTCCTTCTAGTTGTGTATTGTATTATTTTCCGCTGCAATTTATTTAAATGTAATTTAAATCTCTGATATTTCTGTGTAATATTCTTTTTTACTCTGTATATTCTTGTAATCTGATGCATTGTTGTAATAACAGTGAAATGTTCTTCTGTTTGAGTTTTGTTGTGGTTTGTTCTCGAACTATCCGGCGCTTTCCTTTACGGGGAAGTTACGGGTTTTCACAGCTAGTTATTATCGAAAGTTCGTTAAGGATTTTTCGAAGATATCCGGTCCGTTAACGAAGCTCACAAAGAAAAATGAGAAGTTTAAGTGGACTTCCGACTGTGAAGAAGCTTTCCAGGAATTGAAATCAAAACTGACCACTACTCCAGTGTTAACCATTATTGATGGCAATCAGGATTTAACGGTTTGGACAGATGCTTCTATTAGAGGTCTTGGTGCAGTGTTAATGCAGAGAGGCCAAGTAGTCGCTTATGCAAGCCGCCAACTGAAACCGCATGAGAAGAATTATGTGACTCATGATCTTGAGTTGCTAGCCATCGTTTTTGCCTTGAAAATCTGGAGGCATTATTTATTGGGCGAGAAATTTATATTGTACACAGATCATCAATCGTTGAAGTATTTATATACCCAGAAAGATCTGAATCTGAGACAACAGTGTTGGCTAGAATTTCTTGCAGCATATGATCTTGACATCCTGTATACGCCGGGGAAGGCTAACGTTGTAGCGGATGCGCTTAGTAGAAAGACCGCAATCGTTGCCCATCTTATAATTACACCTAGCTTGATCGATAAGATATGTACTCTCCAGAAGAATGATTATTTCACTCAAAAGATCAAGGGAAGAATCCAGAAGGGAGAGCCCTCAAGCTTTCAAGTAGATAAAGAAGAAGTTCTGAGGCTGAATGGGAGAATTTGTGTTCCCAACCTTCCTGAGCTCAAAAGAGAAGTGCTGGATGAATGCCATAAATCCAAATTTTGCATCCATCCAGGTGTGAGTAAAATGTACAACGATATCAAACGCACTTTCTGGTGGAAGGCAATGAAAAGAGACATTTCTTTGTATGTAAGCAAATGCCCTACTTGTCAATTGGTCAAGAGTGACCAACAGAAGCTAGCTGGACTGTTGCAACCGTTGGAAGTCCCAAGTTGGAAATGGGAACAGATTTCCATGGATTTCATAGATGGTTTGCCGCGAACCAAGAAAGGTAATGACAGCATTTGGGTAATCGTAGATCGCTTCACGAAGACTGCCCATTTTATACCTGTCAGATCCAATAGAACCGCTCAAAGTCTAGCGCAGATATACTTTAAGGAAATTTTTAAGCTGCATGGAATTCCCATCAGCATAGTCAGTGATAGAGATCCCCTATTTACTAGCAAATTCTGGGAGGCTTTCCAGATAGAATTGGGAACAAAACTGAATATGAGCACCGCTTATCACCCTCAAACAGATGGCCAAACTGAGCGGGTGAATAGAATTCTAGAAGATTTATTGCGGGCTTGTATAATTGATTTTGGTGGGTCATGGGAAGATCACTTACATTTGGCAGAATTCTCATATAACAATAGCTATCAAGCAAGTTTGGGAATGTCGCCATTTGAGGCATTATATGGCAGACCCTGCAGATCTCCAGCATGTTGGGTAGAACCTGGCAACAGACTTGTGTTAGGACCCGATATGATTAGAGAAGCATCTGATAAAGTCGACTTCATCAAAAAGCGTTTGAGAACCGCCCAAAGCCGACAGAAAAGTTATGCAGACTCTAGAAGGAGAGATTTGACATTTGCTGTTAGTGATCATGTTTATTTGAAGGTTTCTCCGATGAGAGGAGTAATCAGATTTGGCAAGACCGGGAAGTTGGCACCGAGATTTATTGGTCCCTTTCCTATACTTGAACGAATTGGAACTCTTGCTTATAGGGTTCAATTACCAGATTGGTTACCTGGAGTGCACGATGTATTTCACGTATCTCAACTTAGAAGACATGTGCATGATCCGGATCTTGTTGTAGAAGAAGCAGCGCAACAGGATATAGACATAACTCCACAAGTATCACTCAGAAGAGAGCCATTAAAGATTGTTGGCAAAGAAACTAGAGAGCTAAGAAGCAAAAAGGTTCATTTAGTTAAAGTGCAGTGGAGCAGTGATCCTAGAGACTGTACTTGGGAAACTGAGGAAAGCATTAAGCAAGCTTACCCCAAATGCAGAGTGGATATCTCTGACTAACTCCAGTGCAAGGTACCTTTACAATACTTTGCGTTTACATTTTGTTTCCTACTTTACTGTTGTTTCCTTTTCGAGGACGAAAAGTTTTAAATGGGGGAGATTGTAATAACCCGGAAAATACGAGCCAATTTAAAATTTTTAAATTGGTCATTTCAAAGGAATTTGAACGATTGAAATAGAATATTTCAATAAAATATGGAATTAGAAATAGTGAGTCAGTTTGAAAATTTGAATTCCAACTTTGACTGACTGTGCAGGGTGGAAAATATAACGGATTTTAGCGAAACCAAAAATATTTAAATCTGTTTATCAATACCTTTCTAACGAATCCGAAAAATCGAAGTTTCATAACGGGAATCAAAAGTTATGGCCGAATGAATTTTCAGATAGGTCGCTATATAGAATATATAGCCCTGGAAAATTGATATTTTGCAAACGACCTCGGAATCCGACGAAACCACGTTTGTTGGGTCCGGGATGTCAAACTATTGCTAGGTTTCAAATTTCATAATTTTTGAAGCTAGTATGTGAACGTAGCAAAAGAAAATGTGTTTAATCAATTTCTGTTAAATTGGATCGACCAGAAAATGGCCATTTTTCAAATGATCTCAGAATTCGACGAAACTAGTTTTGTTGGGTCCGTAGCGTCAAAACATAGCTAGATTTATTTTTCTGGAATTTTTCGAATCAGTTTGTGGCCCTGGCAAATTGAAATGTATGTTCAGAGTTAAAAATTAAATGTTTTATACTTTAATTTGAAGAATAACTGACTGTAACAGTCGAATTGGCCAATGAAACATATCCCATTGTGTCCGGAATGGGGGTATTTAGCTAGGGGCGACAGTCGTTGGGTTTAAAAAGGAGTTCGTTTGAGAAAACACTATTTAAAAATTTAATATAGTCCTCGGCCAATCAGAATTCTCCATTCATAATTTAAAAAAAAAACCCCAAAATCAACGGCGAAACCCGTTCGAGACCTTCTCTCCTCCGCCGCCGCCGCTACCGCCACCTACAGCCTTCGCCACCGCCACCATTCGAAGCGCCTCCGCCCCCTCGTCAGATCCGACCCCAGCATCGCCACCCTCGTCGCCTGTGCCGCCTGAATCGAAGCCAGGAAGTCATCGACTTCCCAGCGCCGCCGCCGCTCCGATCTGCCACCGCACCCCCTCAAACCACCAGCGCCGTGAAGCCCTCGCCGTCCTCTTCCACGTCAGCACCCCCGATCGTCCCCACGTGCCACTGATTTCGCGAAAACCGTAAACCTAGTTTTGAACCTTCGTGAAAGGTGAGTTTTTTTGATGTTTACACTTTGAAAAATCATATCTTTTTGGTGTGTTGACGAAATTCAATGAAACAGGAAACATCGGGACCACAAGGAAGCTCTCTACCCAATAGAAGAAGCCGCGGATTTTTCTGACATCGTATCGATTTTTAGCACTCCGAAAACCAATGTGAGAAATCTAAATTAACGTGAAATTGAATGGAAAATGTCGTGTATAATTTATATTAGCGAAATATAAATTACATACGTGTTGTATACCTCATGTACATGCGTAGTGTAAGCTATATGAGCGAAGTATGAATTTTACATGCATAGAATAATTGATATATGTGTTGAAATGCAAGTGAAATATAACAATTATATATATATATGTACTCCCCTCGTCCACAAACCATGGACGATATTTATTGTGGTGAATTGGTGTGAAATATTGGATGAAAAATACGAATGGTTGAATAATTGTTTGTGGTTGATATTGTTTGGTTGTGGTTGAAAAATACCCATTGGTGATTGAAATGAATTGGAAATATTTGTGGAAATAAAAATAAACATGCCGCCTGCGTGCGAATTAGATGCATGAATCCCCATTGTCAAAAACCGCGAGGTTTTAAGGTAGAGCGAGGAGCCGTACTAGGGACGGTGCCGGTTTTAACTACCCTGCCGTTATGCTGCCGAAATTTTGAATAATCTTTGTGTGTTAGAATTATTTTCATATGTTGAAATTATTTTCATGCGTTGAAATTAAAGCCATATATGGAAACTATATCCATGTGTGGAAATGTTTGTGTGTTGAAAAGTGTTGTGTGAATATCAAATTCATTTGTGAATGAATGAAGTGTTTAAACAATAAAAATCACATTTATATATATATATATGAAGTATGAAAAATATTCGCCTTATATAAATAGTTTCAACAATAAAAATTCCATCTTTCTAATATGAACAACATAAATAAAATGTCCATGTGTGGAAATGCTCATTTGTTGAGAAGTGTGTGTAGTGGAAAAGTTCATGTGTTGAATAAAAAGATCGAACAATAAAAATTACATTTTTATTGAAACCATGAAGTGTTGAAAACATCCATTTGTCGAATAAATATTTTGAACGATAAAAATATCATTTTTATCATATATGTGATATGCTAAAGATATGCGAGCGTTGAAATAAATATTTGTGAAAGAAATATTATTTTTAACATGCATAGGAACTAAATAAAATGGTCATGTGTTGAAATATATTTTAGTTCGCCAAAATTATCATCTTGGAAATGTGAAGTGTTAAAAATAGCCACTTGTTCAAATAAATGTGCATGAGTTGAAATATACATTAATTAGCTAATGATATGATTTTAGCCTATGCATGCAACATTAGAATGAATGGTGTTTTTAAACCAAAGTAAATCGAATATGAAATTGAATGGAAAATGATAAGTGATAGAAATTATGTATATGTACATGCATATCTATTGAACAGGTTAAAGCAAAGGGGCTAGAGAAGAGAAATAAAATTTTGTGCCCGACAAATAGGTACACATTTACTGCTTTGTTTGGGTGATGATTTTATGAGCCTGTTGGCTAGCCGCTTGGCTTTTTCCTTTTCTTTTTGATATGAGACGCCCGTGTGGCTATTTGGGAATTTTCCCAGACCCTCCCGTACAAAGGAGGTTATGGCGAAATTTTCCGAAATTTAAAGGCGTTAGTGAAATAATTGAAGTGAAAACGATATAGGAATTTTTGAATGAACTATATTTATATAAATATAAATAGAATTAAAACGAAACATGGCCGTGCAGTTCGTGTTTTAAAACCGTGATTTCAAACGACTAGTGCGGGAAATCCGACCATTGGATTTTCCCAAAACCGCAACCGTTGGGTTCGCCTTGGAAATATCTTTCCAACGGCACCAACTTTGTGAAGATCCGACGGTTGGATTGTCTGGAATGTTTAATTCAAAATTGAAGAAAAACAGCGCCAGAAACGATTATATTTATATATATATATAAATATAATTAAATTAAATCGAATAACGACGCTGCAGTTCGTAAATTGAAATCGTAACTTCAAATGGCTAGTGTGGAAGATCCGACCGTCGGATTTTCCCAAAACTGAAACCGTTGGATTCGTTTTGAAAAGACCTTCCTAGTGATATAAAATTTGTGAAGATCCAACGGTTAGATTTTCAGATATGTGTAAAACAAAATTTGTGAAAAGCAGCGCCAGTGCATCGACACGACCTGAAACGTCGTTTAATTAAAAATGGCCGTTTTAAATTAAATAAAAATGGCGATATATCGTTATAAAATACTATAGACGATATAGAGTGGAAATAAACCAATTTTGTTGTGTTTGCTTGATATGTGATGGTTGAATGTATTCGACATGAAAATTATACCTAAATAACTGAAATGTGAATGTTGAATAGTCCAACCATGTATTGATTTGAAAATCTAAATATATGTAGGTTATTTGAAAAGGCCGAGTTTATCTCATTTCAAATAATCGATCGACGTTGAGAAGTCGAAGAGTCGAAGACGGCTGAAGACCGACGATCTCCACATTGGATGGATGGGCGCTACTGATGCTCGTGATTGGAGTAGCTACCATGAAGGAACTGAGGTAGTAGCCGTCCAAACATACTGTTGATTGTACGGATATGCGAGGAATTGGTGCCTCCGGTTTCGTTCAGACCCAGAACGGACTTGTAAATGGACTGTGTGTCTGACATTAGATTTTGTTCTGTGTTGATTGATCTCTGTAAAATATATATCTGTTTGGCGGCGGAGAATTTATTCTCTTGCTTAACGCCCTTCTCTGAGACGTACGAGCTCAGAGGTTATGTATTGACAGAAATCAGTCGCATGGAGTGGATTGCCTGTGTGGCACGCCTAAGTGACATAAGATCAAGGCTTCTGTGGCAAAGCAAAGTCTTGTGGTTGATGATCAAAGCATGGTCTGTGTGACGTAGCTTTGTGTATAACGTGAATTCGCGAGCCTCACGCCCCGGTATGAGTCAAAAACGGGAGAAGGACCCAAGGAGTGCACGACGTTTCTTTCTAGCTATGGTGGTGTCAGTGACCTCCCAGCCCTGACATTTATATCTACTTTTCACCTGTGTGGTTGTTGGAATACGAGGCGCCTCGATTATAGGTCTGTAAGGACCGGGAAACGTGTGTTCAGGAATAACTAATCCTCAAAAGTAAGAGAGGACCGGCCTTGGAGGATCTAGGGGATTGTTGTGTGCGGTCCCGAGGCATTTGCTAGAGTGTCTCGAATCGGAGAGGAGCTTGCCCCTTGCCTCGACTCATGAAGGGATCCAATTTCCAATACGAAATATGCGGATGTGATTGTATTACTAGTATGGCGACATGATATATGGTACCCATGCCGTCTAGGATTGATATTTATGATTGAATTTGCTTTTGAAACATATATGCACTAGTAATAATATCAAACACTTTTGTTTTATTCGTATGAAGCATCTTTGGCCATTATAAGGGAAAACTCTATCCTCCGGCTTGCGTTGCATTGTGTGATGGGACCTGAGTCTTATAATGGCTTCATTTTATAAAAAGCATTGCGTTGATTTAATCGTTTACTTTATCTCATGCACTAGCACTCATTGGAGTAAACCCGTTCCGCGAAAGTGGCGTGGTCCTTTGATTTGCCTTATTATTGTTGTTAATAAGTTGAGTAGATTTCTCATACCAGTCCCATGACTGACTCGTAGTTTGTTTCACCTTGCAAATTCGGGTGCCCTCATTTTCACACGGGCGGCCTAGTTACAGGTTTCTGACGCACCTTTTGGCTCATGGCGAGGCTTGACTACACCGTGCTGACTTGGATTTTCTCCGCCATTATTGTATCTATATTATGATTCCGCCATTGGAGATGTAGACTGATCTTTATTTGAGTACCCTTTATGTATGATTCCGCCTTAGGCGATGGTGATTGACTTTGTATCATTATGCACTAAGTTGTATCCTGTACTGTGCTTCTCTGATGTGATGATATCTATATGATTCCGCTGTCATATGTGTGTAAATTATTCTATTTTCTGTTTATGCTATTATCTGTGATCTGCTAATGATGATTAATGTGTTATATTCCTATGATTATCCTTAACACTGTGTCACGGGGTTTTGGGATCGTCACATTAATGCTCATACAGTTGTAAATTTCACTCTGGATGTGAATTGATTATTTACCATTATTGTTATATACATGCGATGTATGAAATCCATATAACAGAAATTATATGGTAATTGATTGAGTCGCATTCCGATTCAAAATATTTTTTATATAAGGAATATTTTAAAATAAATAATCTTATAAAATAAAGAATATTTTAAAATAATATTCAATGAAGAATAAAATTATGATTTTTATGTCCATCTTTGGGTGGACACAAAAATATAAAAATATGAAGCCAAGTTAAGTAGCAAACGCCATTTTTAATCCGAACGGGTTTATCGATCGATTTATTTCATTTTATAATGAATATCGAAAAGTAGTAATTTCAAAATCTAATATTTTGAAAATATTAATATTTTAATATGATAAATATATAGAATATCCAATTTTGATTTAAAATTGAAAATGAAGTTAAAATCATTTTAAACGAATTTATAAATATTTTATAAAATACATTTTAAATGGAAATCGACGTAATGTATAATATATATATATATATATATATATATATATATATATATTATATATACATATAATGGCCTGAATAGAACACTAACTTCAAATTGATGTAATGGGAGATCCGACTACCAAAACTAGAACCGTTGGGTTCGTATCAAAAAGAGCTTTTCAATGAATATAAGAATTTTGAAATCTAACGGTTAGATTTGGAATTATGTCCAAATCAAATTTGAAAAAGGTCGTTATGGATGCAGTTCGGTGGCCGTTATTGGAAACCGACTGTACGGGCCTTGATAAAATTATTAAAAATATGGTAAAATTATGTAAAATCATAATAAATGATTTGAAAAGAATATGGATGAAAAATTCCATATTTGAAAAGATAAAAATACATTTTTATCGGAATGAACTAGTTATTAACTAGAATAAACCTTTAAATTAAGATTTAATGAAGCTTTCCAATTAATTAATATTAAATTGGAATTGAATAAAATAAATTGGAATTTTGGGTTTGTCGTGAATGGTGTCTTAAATAACACTGTTCTTAAACCCCGTTGAGAAAAGAATAAATCTTTAAATTAAGATTTAATGAAGTTTTCCAATTAATTAATATTTAATTGGAATTAAATAAGATAAATTGGATTTTTGGGTTTGTCGTGAATGGTGTCTTAAATAACACTGTTCTTAAGCCCAGTCGAGAAAAGAATAAACCTTTTAATTAAGATTATTAGAGTTTCCAATTTTATTTAGTAATTGGAATAAAATGAAATGTGAATTGGGTTTATTGTGAACTGTGTTTTTAACGACATTTGTTCTTTAACCCAATTAACAGTGAAAATATAATTTGGAATTTATAAATCTTTTATTAAGATATAAATCGAAATTTTCCAAAGTAAAGTTTTCCAATTTAATATATATTAAATTGGAATTGAATGGAATTCGATTTAATAATAATCGAGATGAGCTTCTGTAAAAGAAGACCATTATTTTAAATGGAATTTAAAAGGCTTTGCCGTTATTCCATTTATATTATTAGTCTGATACAGAAATTTATATCGATTATATATTGATTTGATTTTTGTGAAAATTCCATATTTAATGGAAGATGATTTTGGGTTTATCGTGAACTGTGTTTTAAATGACATTGGTTCTTTAACCCAGTTAAAGACAAGATTAATTTCTTAGAGTTAAATAATCATAAAGTAATGATTTTTGATATTAAAACCAAATTAGAGTTTTGATGAATCTTTAAAAAGAAGATCAAAGAATAAATTTAAAAGAATTTATCTTTGATAAAATTAATGGGAACCTTTCCCTAATAATGTGAATATTTTATCAAAAGAATATTCTGAATTGGAATGAGGCGTATGATGTGTTTCCATAGCACTTTATTATTGATTATAAATAAATATGCGAGTTATTTGGAAAGACCGGGTTTAACCCATTCTGAATAATTACTATGACGATTAAAAGTCAAAGATGAAGACGGTGGTTGAAGACCAAAGGTCTTCACATCGTTTGGATGGTTACTGATGTCTTGATTAGGAGGCATCCCAAGACAAGGTAATAAGTGGTGATCATCCAAACGTACTTGGAGATCGACGGATATGCGAGAACCTCTCTCATGTATTGGACATATGGGACGAGGAATAAGGTGTCTCCGGTTTCGTTCAGACCCAGAACGGACTTGTAAATGGATGGTATGTCTAACGTTGTATTCCTTTATGATGTATTCGTTGATCTCTACTAAATATATATCTGTTTGGTGGCGGAGAATTTATTCTCTTGCTTAACACCCTTCTCTGAGATGTACGAGCTTAGAGGTTATATATTGGCAGAAATCAATGGTATGGTATGGATTGACAATGTGGCATGCTAAGATGCAAATGATCAAGGCTTTTTGTTGAAAAGCAGAGCCTTGTGGTTGATGATCAAAGCACAACTTTATTTAGCATAGCTTTGTGTAGCAATACTTCGCGAGCCTCACACCCCGGTATGAACCAAAAACGGGAGAAGGATCCAGGTAGAACATGCGTTTCTTTCTAGCTAGGAGTGGTGTCTGGGTTTTACAAGCCCAGATATTTTTACTTATGTGGATGATGGATTGTGAGGCGCCTCGGTATTTGAGTCCCTAGTGGCTCTATTTTACGCCCCATAGGGCGGGGAGACGTATTGTTCAGGAATTTATATATAATCCACCAACGTAAGTTGGGGACCGACCTTGTGACTCCAAGGGACAATGCGTTCTGTTCCTGAGGCACGGGCTAGAGTGTCTCGAATTCGGTAAGGACGATCCGTTGCCTTGGTTCATGATGGAAAATCAACTTCCAATACGACACCATACGATTTTGATTGTATAACTAGTATGGTGGCATAGTATATGGTAGCTATGCCGTCTATGATTGATACATTATGATTGAAATATTTTTGAAACATATATACACTAATAATAATATCAAATCCGTTTTATCATATCAAGCATTTTTGACCATTATAAGGTAAAACTCTATCCTCCGGTTTGCGTTGCATTGTGTGATGGGACTTGAGTCTTATGATGGTTTCATTTTTCTAAAAAGTATTGCGTTGTTTAGCGATTTACTTTATTTATGCATTGGCAATCCAATGGAGTAAACCTGTTCCGCATTAGCAGCGTGGTCCTATGATTAGCCTTTTTTACTAAATAAATTAAGTAAGATTTCTCACACCAGTCCCATGACTGACTCATAGTTTGTTTCACTTTGCAAACTTGGGTGCCCTCTTTTCCATATGGGCAGTCGAGTGGCTTGTTTTGCAGATATCTACTTATTAGGCAGGATTCTGGATCAAAGCTTAAAGCTGTGGCCAGAGCAATGATAGTATTCCGCTGCATTGTGTTAAGTTTATTGTAAATTAATCTTCCGCTGTATTATTATTTATTCGATGTACTCTGATATTCTGTACTCTGATGCAACATTATTATGATGTTTATAAAAGTCTTCTGTTATTTGTTCTGATGTGTTGTATGCCCAAAGTTAGCGTATTCGGGTTTTGAACAGTCTTAGTCGATTTTGCGATCGATTAGGTTCGAGCGAAATCCGTAATCATTACAATTTCCTTCTATCTTTATTTTAGTTGTTGAGAATAACTTTAATGGACAACGTTTTTTTGAAAAGAAAACACTTTGACTTGAGCTTGTCATTCCATTGCAACTGAATCAGTTTGTCGCTGCCTGTTATATGCTACCACCGATCATCTCAGATCCGACAATCTGACGCTACCGCCATTGACTGAATTAATTCGCCACTGCTATTGATTATTAGAGTGCTTCGGTTCCCTCTTGAATTCAACTACAACTACTGCTCTTCCCAATTTGAACCCACCTTATGGTTGCTCCTTCTAGATCCGAGCTATTTGACTTCATTGACCTCCTTCAATCTTGTGATATTGAAATCCAATCATTTTCAATCATTGCTTGACCATTGTAGGTGGCAGTTTTGTGTCAAATTGATTTTTTTGCATACCGGTTGTTTTAAGTTTTGAGAACAACGTGTAAATTCCTATGTTAATAACTTGTTTCATTGGGCCATGCTTTGGATTTCAGGTAGCGAATTTGTGTTTTCTCTTGTGCTAACTACGCATGCTGGCAAACTATGCTTCAAATTCTTGTGTATTGGAGTAGCAAAACTTGTTTATACTGATTTGTAATTTGGGTATATCGATTGTTCGTGACTTGCAGATGATATGTGAATTTCTGTCAACACTGATGTTGAATCGATTTAGCACACCGATTGTAAGATTTCTTGAGTGATGCATAAATTCCCTTGTTGATTGTGTATTCTTGGTGGATCGTGTTTCGAATAGTAATTAGAGTGTCAGAACTCGATCGCCATTGCTAGTGGATCGTGTGCTTCGACCGATTAATGGAGCACATGCCTTGGTTGATCGATGGATTGGGTCTAGGAATCGTTGGTTGTGGAGCTTGCTTCAACCATGGACCGCTAGACCCGACAATGCACCGATAAGCTTTAGTTTGAAAGAGGTCGCTGATATTGTTAGTTTTTGAGCGATCCAAGTTGAAGACGACCGAACTAATTGAACTGACCTCTTTTTGTTAATGTCCTGTAACAAAACAAACAATTGCACTGTTTTGGGCGAATATTTTGTTGTTGATTGCCCATGTTAATGATAGATTGGTTTAAAAGATGAAATACTATGTATTCCTTGACTTGAATTGAATGAAGTGCCGATACAAAACTATTTCCTTCAACCATTTATAGCTTGTCAAACATCGCTTGCATAGACACGACATTCTAATTTGAATTCGCGACGACGCTTGAGATCCGCTAATCGACATACGACAACTACAGGTTTCAAGCTTCGTTTTTTAATAACTTGTATAATCTTGCACAACACTTCACACTTTAGGAAATGCGCACCTATAAATTTAAAGAAAAAATGATTGCTTATGTACAATGGATAATCGACAAACGACTTGTCATCATTCTGAAGATGCGACTACTTCTGCTCAAGTTGGAGCTTCTACTCAAGTTTCGGTAGTTAGAATGACCGCAGCTCCAGGATTGGAAGCACATTGGCCTTTTTATGTTCCCCATCCTCTAGACAATCCACCGGAGAGATGTCCTTCAACATTAAGTCAACGCGCTTTTAAGCAACTATGTGATCAATTTGGAATCGGGATTACCGAGAAAAGAGGAGTTTGATGATCGTTCGTCTTTCAACTTTATTGCAGTTAGTCGCCATATGTTGATGAGTGGAGTCATTCCTCCTTTCAATTCGTTTCTGTTGATGGTCCTTCAGTGCTTAGCGATTTCCCCTTTTCAGCTACACCCAAATGGCTATGCCATTTTAATAGGGTTATGTGTGCTTTTAATGAGGACAGTTCGCTGTTTGCCAACTTTTAAGGGCATCTGCTACTTGTGCGTATTCAAAAGGAGAAAAGAACACCCTTCCATTGTTTTTGTCGAAGGCGCTCGAAATCGTCGGCTTATCCTCGACTTACAAGATAGGGCTTCCATATTCATGAACCTATTCTTTTATGTTCGATGCCCGGAGAGCTTTTATGGAATTTGGATGGAAGGAGGTGAACATATCTGTTCAAGGCTTTATATCTAGTTTTTTCTAGGTCTCGATTATTATGTACTGAATTTTCCTTTCCTTTGCAGAATTGCCATCTCTTATCAAAGACTCCAGTGGTTGTAAATATACTTTCGAGACTTTGAAGGTCGTTAGCGACACGGAGAGGACTAAAAAGTTCTTAATCAAGGAAGAATTTCTTCGTCAATTTGGGTTGCTCAACTCGTCTCGATCTTTTTTTTCTAGAGAAAATTCTTCTGCTTCTCATTTTACGACTGAGGCATCATATGTCCCAGCCTATGGAGAAGATATTATAAAAAAAATCTGTCAAGGAGTCCACGTTAAAGAAGTGTTAGGACCCTGATAGCGAAACTGGATCATCTACCCAACCTAAACTACCTTCCATTGTTGAGGAAGAAATTATGCATCGCGAGGGAAAAACTCCTTCAAAGATTGGTGAACAGCTTGAAAAAGGATAGATTGTGGGTAAAGGTGATTCTAATGTTGAAAGAGGTGACGCCAACCCCATGCTTCCAGTCACAACTGAGACTTCTTTGACATATATGGGGGTTTAAGTGATCTTGTTGTAACCTCAGGCGAGCTTTTTACGGGTGATATTGCAACTTCCAAACGTACAACATAAGTTTCAAAGATGTCTTCCGAATTGACTCTTACCCCTCGAAAACCCATTTCTGAGATTGTGGCATCTTTGACTCCAAAAACAACGAGTGGTTCGTTATTCGATGTGCATTAGAGCACGCATAACACACACTTAGGGCTTTTGATATCATGCATACCTTTTTGTCTTGCTCCAGTATTTTCTGCTTTAAACACTCAGCTTCTGTTGTCCTTTGTTTCAGGTCAAGCCATGAGTCATTCATATATAAATGATTTTAATCGCTATAAAGGCTCTTATGATCAATAGCTCTATATTCCACCTCGTCCTTATAGAGAGACTAATGAAGAGAGAAGGACGAGAAAGGCTCAAGAAGCACGAAACCGACAGGAGAGGGATGTGCGGAGTAGGAAATCCCATGAAGATCGACATCATTGGGACAAATAAGAGGGAGATGACCGGAAGAACAGGAAGGACAGGGATGACAAGGAAAAGGATCACGGTGGAGATGATTCACACAAACGTGCCAAAACCGACAAAGATCATGTTTCTGCTATTCAGCCTTCCACAAGCCTCAAACCAATTATGCCTCATGTTGTTGCTTCCCCTTCCGTTGATATCTAGAAAATCATTACAAGGCCACGCTACTCTCTCCCTCTAGCACCTAGCGCACTCTCTTCTCGATTCCCCCATTAGTTTTTAAAGGGAGTTCTCTTTGACTTGAACATAAATCCAGTGGATAGAGAAGTGATGCTTAGGAATCTAGAGATGATGAATGATAATGTTGAGAGGCTGACCAATTGGGAGAAGCTGGTTTATGAACTTCAAAGAGTCAACAAACTCAATTACGAGGCTTTGCTGACTATGGAAAATGATAAAGCTGGATGGGACAGGACACTCAAGGCTCGTGATATCGAAGTCAAATTTCTGGTCAATAGAAATGAGGAGTTGGAAGCAGAAACACGAGAGTTAAGGAAGAGCTTACCGTTTTTGCCTCCTCTTATAAGAGAAAGGAAGTCATGTTGAGAAATAAACTTAAGGATGCTCACGTAGCTCAGAAAACTGCTGAAGACAAATTAGTCGTAGAGCAGAAAGTTACTGCCAGTTTGCAGGAAAAAGTTAATGCTCATGAGTCGAAAATTTCTTTGCTAAAGGCCAAAATGAAAAAAAAATGAGCGAGAAAGAGATCAAGCCTTCTTAGATAAGGTGACTGCTGAGCAAGCCTATGCTGAGACTAAACCTAGATTCAGCTCTACTTAATTTGAGTTTTATGTTTTCAGTGTCATAGGGCGAGGAGGCCTATCTTTCTTGCAAGACATGTATCCGCTCACTCTGGCTGAGGTTTGGGAGGCCATTCTTGCATGGCTCGAGGGTGACAGAGGAGGAGATTTTGGAGCATTATCTGGATAATGAAGCCCGCGATACCCTTGCCAGGGGAACGGAGGAGCTTAGGAAAGAGCACGCTTTGGCGGTCAGAGGTGAATCTTCTAAGGGGCGTGTCCCAGATCCAGCTGTTACTACCACTGGCACTACTTCCAATGATGCCCCAGTTACCAATCCCAAACCTCCTGTTGTGCCTTCCATTGACCCCACTAATAGTCCTAGCGAAAAGAAAAGGACCGTTGAGGCACATTCAGAGGGAAATGATGGTGATGGTGATGACCCAAGTGTTTATGAGATAGACGTCAGGAGGCCTCTGGTCTCAGGTAAAACCGACATCGATCCAATCCTGTCGGACTTCTTACTCATTCCATATGTGTACTGTAACATCCCATATTTTTCAGTATATTTAAATCTCGATTTAAATAAATAAAATGGAATAATATGACTTAAAAATCAAGTTTTGATTGATTACGGTAACGATAGTTGGTCAAATTAAGATAAGACAATTTTGAAAATAGGTTATACTTGAAATGTTGTAAATTGAAATTTAATATTTAAGTAGTTAAATAAATTTGAGTGGTTTAATTTAAAAAGTGAAATTCAAATTTAGTTTGGAATCGGTGAATTTTAAGTTATTTAAGTTAAGGATTGAAATTCAAATTCAAAATTTCAAATAAATGATTCTTAGGAACTTAAAATTTATGAAACCAATTTCTAAATTTATTGAAGTTGGAATTTGGTTTAAAGGGAATTTTATTAGTATTTAATTTTAAATTAAATCAGTTAATTGAATAATTGAATATTTTATTTATTTATTTAACTGTGAAATTTAACTGTTTTGGCGACTGTCTCGGAATTCGACGAAACTGGCGCCATCAGAACCGGAACGGTGAATTATTATAGGATTTCAATTTGCGTTACAATCCGACTTATCGTTTGATCGTACGAGAGAAAATGTGAACGAGAGCATTGTAAATGGATAATTGTTTGTTCTAATAATTGAGCCTCCTATATATGTATAAGTAAAGCCTCTTATCCACCTCACTCAGCCATTTTCCAACATACGTATATTTCCTCCACCGACTCTATCTCTAATGGCAGAGAACGAAGATTCAAACCCTAGTTTTCAAAATAAAATATACAGCTTCAAATTCAAATCTCCTCAAACTATATCGAATTATATGTCAAAACGAAGGTCTCGACGATACGAAGCTATTGGTGGTATCAGTTTCGACATGCAGCGATCGATGTAGCCGGAATTTGCAGTCAAACGGGTCTGAATTCGTAACCCTAGAGTGGATTTTGGGGCTTTTTGATTCGGGTGACAATCGGAGAAATCGAGATGTGGGGTTTGGTGGAGCTCGACGTCAGGAAGCTAACGGTGGTGGTTAGAGGACCAACGGTCAAGTGGATGGCCGGAATTTGCTTGTCAAAGGCCAGAGTTTCCGTCCGTTCTTCCCCTCGTCGGCGGCAGTGGAGGGCACCGAAGGCGGCGGCTCTGGTACAGGAGGGAGCGGATTTCGATGGGCATCACTTCGGCGGTGGTCGGAGCTCCTGATTTGGGCGGAGGAAGGCGTGGTTGTTGGTCAAAGGTGGCGCTCGTTTGGGTCTTCTGTTCGGGTACTGTAGCGGAGCGATGAAGAGGACGAGCGGGAAAGGTGAGGGACCGGCTGACGTGTCAAGGCGGGGTAGGGTGGAAATAATTATTTTATTTATTTTATACGCTTGAATTTCAAATGGTAAAACACTGATAACTTTTTCATATTTACTCGGATTTGGACGCGGTTTGTTGCGTTGGGATCGTGGCGAAATTGCGGACGTTTTGGCGCTGGTTTGGTTGCATTTAGAGACTGTGGAATTTTGGGCTTCTTTTGGACGTCCGATCCATTAAGGACCCAAAGGTGAGTGATTCTTCGCTCACGAAATACTGAATTATTCCCATATTTATTGAATTAAATTATGAAGTAAATTTGGTTGCATGGTTGTGTTGGATTGTTGAGGCGTGGTTCAAATTTAACATGGAAGTGTGTTAACATGCAATTTAAGTAATTGATTTGTTATTTAATTTAATTTAAATTTCTAGTTGAATTTGAACCCTTGTAAAATCCTGAAACAGTTTAATGCTGATCAGTTGAATGAAATGGTTGTGATGGATGTTGGTTGAAATTTATTACTGAATTTATAGTGACATTTTTATGCTCCTTATTCAGTATATTGTGATGTATGTTGATTTTGATGATAAATCCCATTTACCCTTGATGTTGCGGGCATCTAATGAACCCGGGATTTATCGATAAAATGAATTAAGAACACGGAGTGAAATGATAAATCTCTGTGACCCTAATTTGGATTGAAATGATAGATCCATCCCTGAAATATCGAGAAATTAAATTTAAAATCACTTGGCCATTGGATAGATAATTATATACAGACATCGGTTGGTTAAATGATTTTTAATATTTGAAATTTTATTTGATAGAATTTCATTTAAAGAAATGTGTCGATACTCGATAATTCAATTCTTTGAAGATTCTGAACTGGGATGTTGATTAAAAAGGATTAAAGGATTTTTCCAAACAAAGGGGAATATTTAAATTGGGATTTGAGTATGATTTAAATCTCTTCAAATTAAGAGTTCGGATTACAAGGAAATAAATTCTTATGGAATATAAGTTTTGGGAAATTTGGAAATCAAGGGTATTTGGGTTGTTTTAACTCAGCTCAAATATATATTTGAACTCTTGAAATCAAATAGTTGTTTGAACGGGATTGAAAAGAGATATGGAATTTAATGAACTCCGTTGAGACCGGAGGATAGATTCAAGTATTGGAATTTGGAAGGAAGGAAGATTTAGATTAGAGAAATTTATTTTTAAATATATTTATGCATTTGATTCCAAATAATTATTCTTGCTTTAAATTTATTACTTACCTTTACTTATAACTATTGTATTTTTAAATAAATCTTTCCTTATAATTCATTTTTCAAAATTTCTAGTAAACCTATATTTAAGTAAATATATAATATTTAAATTACTAATTTATTTTAATTACTATATCCTATATGTATATCTATATAATTATTTATATAAAATTTATTTTATTATTATTTTTATTTACTAAGGTTATTATTATATATAAACATTTAGTTTACAAGTGTTTTGGAATTATAAATTTCTTCCGAATGGAAATGCTTGAGTTGAACCGCTGGTTCAAATGGAGATGAGATAAGAACCCATGATAATTTGAAATCTTTGAGATAAATTATATTCTATTTGAGTATAAGTCGTTTTGAAATATTATATGATTATAATATAATGACACGAAATATATTCTAGTTTTAGAATATAATCGGTTTGGGTATGATTATGAAAGGTTGATATGAAAATTGATTCGTTGAAATATAAATTGAGTTCCAAGCAGAAGATGATATTTTGATATGAAAGCGAACCTTTATCAAATATAAAAGAACCGACCGATGTGAAAGATGTAAGCGTTGGTTGTTAAAGAGACCGGAGTCGACATACGGCATACTCTCTGTCAGTGTCGATACCACTTTGACAACTGTGAACGTTTTGACGTATCCAGAACGAGATATGATGACTTGGAGTCGATTATTGAATCGAAGAAGATGATCGAGGACGAAATAGCCCTGACCTTCGGGTCAGAATTGAAATGACTAAAACAGGAGCTATACCGTGACTAACTGAGGTAGCACCTTTGATCGGACACACTTCTTCGATACTATTTCTATGACTATGATGATGATGATTTGGGCCCATTTATGACTTTGGGAGAGTGTTCCGAGGTGGGCGGTAGTGGCTGCTATGCGTTACCACCGGTCCGGGAGTGCAATTGGTAGAATCCTACCCTGGGCATTGCCTCGAGTGCCTTGTCATATATATCCATATCGAGCCCCATACGATTTTGATTTAGCATTGCCTTCTATGGAGTGCCCTCTGATAACACCAGTACGGTGAATTTACGGTACTGTATAGATCGTTGATGCCTATAAACTGCGTAAGGGTAATATGGTAATCCCGCTTACGCTATTTTCAGTATTTATACTTTACTGAATAGACATTATCATAATAGCGTATTATACTATGTATGTATTAGTTTAACGGATCCTCGAGGAATGGAAAAAATCCCGTAACATTTCTTGAGTTACTGCACCCATGATGCTCAAGTTGTTTCATATTTTAATTTGACTAACATGAGAATGATTTAGTGCTGATCCGAGTGTTTGTTGTGTTTTCCTTTTTTTTTTTTGCAATACGCTCGGGTCAGCAGTCATCTGCAGTTGCCAAAGATAATTGTGCCTTGGAGATCGAAGACGAAGATCGATATATTTATGTATATATATTCCGCTGCAAAGTTGTTCCGCTGCCATGCTATGTAAGTCTGTAAATGTATAACTCTGATATCCGTGTTTGTTATATCCTATTGTATATATTTCAACAGCCTTTAAATGTTATTTTGTTATTATATGTTGTCCTTCCGCTGTGAGGTTCTGTGATTGTTTTTTTTCTTTTTCTTTTCTCTTCTTCCTTTCTTTTCTTCTTTTCCCCAATAACTACCTGCATTTGTTGATTTGTTTGGGTCGACATGTGTGGTTTAATTGTCGATTTGAACAGTCAAAAAATGTGGGTCGTTACATGTACGATTAATTCCTCGCTTATTATTCATTTGAATTAGGCATGGACACCCTGAAGACTTCTCCCACCATGCCTGGAGGAGCGAGAACTGAAGTTATCTTTACTCCGTCTATACAAGTGATGATGAGAACTTTGGTTGTTACCCCTCCACCAAGAGATTCTACAGTTCTCGAGTCTACCCCCGCTTCTGCTTTTCAGCCTTAGTCACAATCGGAGAAGATTGATACACTTCACAATTTAGATGACACAAATGTCTTATCCGAAAGGGGAATAAAGGATGTTAAAGAAGGCAGTCCGGAGAGAGATATTACTAAGCATCTAGATACTTCATCTTCAGGTAAGAAGACTCCATCGGGAAGGCGCAGGAAGAAACGCAGCGCTCGTAAGAAGATACTTGTTTCGACTCCTCCCGACATTCCAGAAGGTGATGAAGAAGCTAAAAATGCGAGCCAGCCCGCCATTACACCTCCTTCAACCAGACTTGGCAAACTTCTTTAAAGTTGGGAAGCTTTTCTAAAGGCGGGAAGAATAAGGATTGAGACGTTTGAATTCTTGTTTAGCATTCTTGTTTTTAGTTTTTTTGACTGAATTTTGAGCGAGTGTCGATCCTCGCTTCTGAACTTTGTAAAAACTTGCTTGTTGAAATAAAATTGCTCTTTGTTTGTTGCACTTGAGCTCATGTATTTCCGTGTATTCATTTCTTTGTCAAGCGCAAGTCTTTTATTTATTGCAATGTCGTAATGAGCTTGTGGTATGGTTTCAAAGCATTGTTACATCTCAATATGCTTGTATTGCCCTCATGCCAAAGGTCATTACGAACTGCACAATCTTGATGTGATCAACTTGCCGATTTTTCTCTGACTTTGATTGACACACTAGAAGTCTCAACTTTGTTGATGAGATCTCTTTATTCTTGCCAACATGCTAGAGCTTCTGAGCTTGTTAATGCATTAGGAAACCTGACTTTATTAGCTGATCAAGTGCTTCCTCTTGGGAGTTTCCAGTCCTTGTGCCCATCTTGGGGAGGTCTTATATTTTTGTTTAGCCCAATTTCACTGATGTTCTCGAATAAATCGATTTGATCAATTTATTGGGTTCCCTTCTGGGGGGTCTTGGGTTTATGTGCCCGGCTTGGGAGGTTTTATATTTTTGTTTAGCCCAATTTCATTGATGTTTTCGAACAAATCAATTTTATCAACTTTTTGGGTGCCTCGCGTAAGGAGGACTTTGGTTTAGCCCAACGTTCGTCTCAACCGGCCGAGTAAATCAGACGTTGGAGACTTGGTTGGGTGCCTCGTGTAAGGAGGACCTTGGTTTAGCACAACGTTCGTTTCAGCCGACTGAGTAAATTAGGCGTTGGAGACTTGATTGGGTGCCTCGCGTAAGGAGGACTTTGGTTTAGCCCAACGTTTGTCTCAGCCGGCCAAGTAAATTAGGCGTCGGAGACTTGATTGGGTGCCTTGCGTAAGGAGGACTTTGGTTTAGCCAAACATTCATCTCAGTCGGTCGAGTAAATCAGGCATTAGATACTTGATTGGGTGCCTCGCATAAGGAGGACTTTGGTTTAGCCAAATGTTCGTATCAGTCGACCGAATAAATCAAGCGTCGAAGACTTGATTGGGTGCCTCACGTAAGGAGGACTTTGGTTTAGCCCAACATTTGTCTCAGTCGGCCGAGTAAATCAGGCATCTAAGACTTGATTGGGTACCTCGCGTAAGGAGGACATTGGTTTAGTCCAATGTTCGTCTCAGCCATTCGAGTAAATCAAGCGTCGGAGACTTGATTGGGTGCCTTGGGAGAGGTCTTTTGCCTTTCTTTTGCCTTTGTGCTTGCTTGCCCCACTTTTAGCCGCTTGACTCTTAGTTACTCCTCTCTTCGATCCGTAAGGTGATGTACTATGTCCTCGCATATATGCAAAGTGATGTTTATGAAACTCAACACTTGAGACGTCTTTGTCTAAATGGCATGTAGGGGTTACCAGGTCTTATCGGATTGTGAGCAAGCGTTCTTTAGATAGCCTATAATGTTAAATCGATTTTAAGAAATTTTGATTATTTAACGAAAATTTGTAAATATATACTCGAGATAAGAAGGTACAGACTTTTATGAATAGTAATGATGTAGCAAATGCTCAATTACAATACCCCCTTTAAGCATGGGTAATTGATACTTGCAAGAAAGATTATAATAGTTTTCACAAGAATTAAACTACGTTTTAAGTAAAATATCGACGCAAACGGTCGCTATTCCAGGCTCTCGGTATCGGGATTCCATCAATCATTGATAACTTGAATGAGCCATCCAAGAGCTTTTGGCCGATGATGTAAGGCCCTTCCCAGTTAGGGTCAAATGCTTTGGTGCCAGTCATCACTCATTTTAATACGAGGTCTCCAACTTCAAAGGTTCTTTGCTGGATTTTAGTGTTGAAGTGCCTGGCTATCCTTCTTTGGTGTGCTGCAATCCGAAGCTCAGCTTCGTCTCTTTTTTCTTCAGGCTGATCAAGGGCTTCCAATTGTAGTTTCTCATTCTCTGCTTGATTGAAGTGAATTCTTCGCTGAGTGGGAATTTCCAATTCTACGGGGAACATTGTTTCTCTCGGAGTATACTTCGTAGCATTTGCATATCTTTCCATCTCCCCCCAACTTTCATCGATTGGATGAGGACCACCAGATATAGTATTGATTACCATGTCTTGCATTATTCCATGTTGGAGCTTTATTATTTGGGCCTGGTTGATTGGGGGGTACGCTTTGCCCCTGAGGAGTTGGAGGAGGGTTTATTGCTTATGGTTTTCTAACATATTGTTGCAACTTATTCTACTTAATCAATTCCTCAATTAAGCTCTTTAAATGTCGATATTCATTTAGTATTGTGATTGGGCTGGTTGTGGAAGCGACAGAATCTTCCAGAATTTGCTTCCTTGTTCGAAATCCTTAGCGATGGTGGTTGTGGATAATATCCTTCATCTTTGGTAGCAAAGAAGATGTTCTCCGGGGTATCACTTAACGGGGTCAACTCCTTGGGTTAGAAATAACGAAGCTTTTTATTATTCTTTCCCCCTCTTCCTTTGTCTTCATTTTCCATTTTTGCCCCGTGGCATCCTTCTTTTCTTCCACAGCTGTGCTTTCAGCTATATTCTGGACAGTGATAGGGTCTTTTTCTAGGTAAATGGGGAAATAACGGCTTTCGAGCCCATTTGCCGCTGATATTATTGGTTTTTGAGAGGCCAGGAGAGCATCCAACTTATCCATCACGACTTTATTTGAGGCTTCCATTTTCCATTTCAAATTGGCTACAATAACATCAAATTCACCCCGAGTTACACCACCTCCCGAAATTTGAGCAATAATTGGATGGCATCATCAGCAGCGTTTCTAGAAACTCTTGTGGATTTACTATTCTTCTTAGAAGGTTCCATAACGTCTGAAAACTTTCTAGTCTTCACATAAATCCTTTCAACGAACCTAGATTTTTGACCTTACGGATCTACTGTAAAAGAACATGCTTCAAATCTTCCAAAACAAGGCTCTTAACCTTATGGTCGTGGGTTCGATCCCCAAGGTAGGCGCCAAAATGTTAACACCAAAATTGGTACTAACACCCAAGGAGGTGCAAAAACCCCTTCCAATCCCAAAAAACAAAGTTAAGAGCATAAATTATAAGAAATCAAAGTAGAGAACAAGATTTATAGTGGTTCAGCCGCTATTTAGGCCTACGTCCACTTTGAATGCACACTTCATTGATTTCTCCATTACAAAGTACAAGTTTGATCACAATTTACAACAATTATCTAATGATCCTTCGATTCCACCGTAGAAATGCACTCGAATCCACTAATATCGAAGATTATTGGATTAGATCTCGATAATCGAGCTTGGTGAAGAAGTTCGGTGATTTATGGAGAAGATTGATGTTTGAGAAGCTTGAATGATGCTTGAGAAAATTGAGATCAATAATGGCAGCACTTCCGAAGGAGAAAATCTAACCCCTTTTATGAATGAGGTGATCTAGTATTTACAGTCGTAGGTAAGAGTGCTCAGGAGTTTGTGGTGAAGTGGCACGCTCCAAGCTTTACGACATGCGATCCATATGTTGATCGACGATCCATCGGTCTTCATCTTGAGCTGATCCACATATGCCATACAATCGATCCATCTATACACGGTCCCTTATTCCCTTTGTTGGAGCATATTATTTATTACGTGCTTCCTACTTTGATGAAACAGATTGCATCTTTGAATAATCACCTAAACTGTCCCAGGTGTACGTTTAGCAGGGTGTAACACGAGCAATCCATCATTCATGTGACCCATGCTTTTCCAGCCGACCCATACGTGTACATGATCCAAATATAAGCAAACTGATCCATGCACAATTTGGTTCATGCACGCTCTTGATAATCACTGATCCAATGTTTTACATGAAAGCAAGGACGATCCGATCCATGCTTGCTTTAACCACTTACGTTCCATGTTCTTGAAGTAGCAGGCTTTTATGTCGTTACTTGTGTGAACGATCCACACATAATTGATCCATCCATATCAACGATCCAGACAAGCGGCCATGTTGTTCTTCACTTATTTATACTGTGTGCGATCCATTATGGCCATCGTACAGAACATAACCGATCCATACATCCGCTTTGTTACCTATCCAAGCATCTGTTCCACACTGTATCCATGCACGATCCATATACCGTGCCACGATCCATGTTGTTGCATTGCAGCTTGATCATGCCATGTCCGATCTACGTTTTGCGGGCGATCCATACTATTACCTTCATCTGGTCCATTGTATGCACACGATCTAATCAATGAATTTCATCGATCTAATCCATTGCTTTTGTGCCTTCTTACAACCGATCCATGTATTACATTGGCATGATCCATGCTTTTTATTCGGCTGATACATAAGCCTGCTTACCGATTCAACCTTTAACCGATTCAGACATACATGCACACGATCCATCATCTTCAACACAGTGGACCGTACGCATTATTTCTGGATCGTGGTTAAAATAGGATTAACATCCAACAGTCGGGGTTCTTCCCGATCTTCTGGAGGCGACGGAAATGGTCTGTTGCAACCGTCACCGCGTATTATCATTACTTTAGTACCTAGAGATGAGGGGTAAAATATAAAATTTAGGTTAAATCTATTTGCCCCCCAATTTTTACTTTTCTTACCCAATCGTCTAAACAAAAAACATTACACCCCATTTTTTGCTTTTCCCACCCTAAAAAGATACCGGAACTACCCTTGATTTTATTTCTTTCAAAAACAAATACCTTAACATTAACAATGGAAAGAAATCACAAATGAGATCCAAAAAAGATTAAGGGGAAAAGACGTAAAAAACGAAAAGAACAAATTTGAAATTAACACCATTTACTTTAAAAAACATTATTTTTCCTCGGAATCATTTGTCTTTTCAAAATATATTAATATCATTGTAATTTTAATTGATAAAGTGTATAACATAGACGTAGACGAGAGTCCATGAAATCAATTTGAATTGACTACATAAGCATATCAATACAGTTTAACCATCGGTTAAAAATAGATGAGAGTGGCTACAAAAACTTAAAACAGTGCTATTATTGTCATTATAACAATGTGTAAGCTAAATGAAGTTGTTTGTGAGGAAAGTGCGTAGAAGCTAATAAATATTAGGATAATTCTATTGATACCCCGATTATTGTCTTTTCCAACCCACTGAAATCTTTAAAAAAATAAAATGATGAATTTATCCTTATATATTATTCAAGTTATTTTATTCACTTTTCAATTCTATTATACACTTTATCAATTAAAAATTACAATGATATTAATATATATTGAAAAGATAAATGATTCCGAGGAAAAATAATATTTGTTTAAAGAAAGTGGTGTTAATTTCAGATTTGTTCTTTTCATTTTTATGTCTTTTTCCCTTAACGTTGTTTGAATTTTGGATTTTTAGTATAATATGTCGTTTAGTTATTTTAAATTGAGCAGAAATATAACATTTTTTGTAGATTGCAAAAAGTACAAAAAAATAAATATAGATTGTAGCTTTATCTTTTTTGGATCTCATTTGTCATTTCTTCCCATTATTAAATAATGTAACGTTATTTGTTTTTTGAAAGAAGTAAAATAAAGGGTAGTTCCGGTATCTTTTCAGGGTGGGAAAAGCAAAAAGTGGGTGTAATGTTTTTTGTTTAGATGATGGGGTGAAAAAGGCAAAAAGTAGGGTGCAAATAGATTTAGCCTAAATTTTATTTAGCATCTTAGTTTTTTTACGTTATGTGTACTTATTCGTATCATATTAAAAAACAGGGGGTTCGACCTACAACTTTCAAGGGTTGTACTAGATATTTCTAAAGCTGCGTACCGGGGTAGGATGTCGGCTTATTGGCCGAAGTGGGATAACATCCCTCCCCATATAGTAGAGTGTATTTGGCATGATGTCCTTGTAAGTACATTTTTTTGTTTTTCATTTTTAATTCATTTTTGTCGTTTTTTTTATTGTTTATCTTTTACATTTTTTTTTTTTTGCTTTTTATCATGCAACACAAGATGAGTTGGACATAGAAAACATTAAGTCATCAAGTATATGAAGCTAGCACGACATTACTAGATGCAGAAGATGCGAAAGAACTATAATGATTCAATGTCAAAAGTGAAGAAAACAAGGACAAAAACCAAATTAGATTGGGGCGAGCGTATGGGAAGGGTGGCTGAGATACTGGGATAGTGACGAGGCGAAGGTAAGTATACTAATTTTTTTCTTCATATATTTGATTGATAGGTAAACATAAAAAAATGCTCGATCGATAAATAATGTATCAAATTTTGAATGTACAAGCAGAGTCAGAAAAAACTCTGCAAACAGAAATAAAAATCCCGTCACTCGTCGAGGAGGATCGAAGTCATTTCAACAGTATCAGCAAGAGTTGGTAAATTTACTGAATGCTAATTGTAAATAGTCGTGTGTTGTATAATAATTTACTAAATGTGAATTGTAAAGTCGTGTGCTATATAATTTTGAATGTACAATAATTGTAAGAAACAATCAATTTTAGGAAGCAGAGGTGCAAGGTCCCGTGTCATATATGAACATGTTTAACCGTACGCACGCCGTCGAGTATGTAAATTCGGACAGGACAGTTTCATATACATGAAACAATCAAAAATCCAGCAAGAGCCATGTAAGCATATTTCAATTCATGTAGTATTAGTAATTGTTCTATTTGTTAACCTATAGTGAAATAAGATATGATGATATTAATTTTAGCTAGATACTTATTTTTTCGTATATGAAAATTTTATGGAGCAGCACTAATAACTCCTAGCTGATACGGGTCGAGAGCAACTGACAACGAACGAGGAATATGTTATTTTTCAGTTAGTTATGGACCAATGTCGCGGAACAGACAATACATATTTGACAATCAAGTGGTAAGTAAATAATATATTAAAAAAATAACAGTTTAATAATCTTTTAGTACACCGCTTTAATTTTAGTCCTAATTTTCTATAAGAAAAATTAGTTATTAGTGGAGATTAAGGCTCAACGAAAGGAAAACATTAAGGACTAGGAAAAATTTAAGTGATTAGCACATGTTAGTCCTCATTTTCCCATTTTTTACAAGTTTTAAGCACAATTAACACATTATAACATAAACAAGTTTATTAAATTATTTTGTATAAAATTTCAAATATATTTTTACAAGTCAAGGATAATTTTTAACAACTTAAACAATATTTTTAACCCTTCACATAATAAATTTCACATTTTAACAAAACAATGTTGTATACTACTTTTAATCAAAACTTGCAATTTTTGCACTTCACTAAATTAAATAATTATTACTGGCCAGCAGTCAGAGATAAGGCAGACATACCAGAGCTGATATCGATCTAGAGAGATCGATGATTTAAGGGCTAGGGTGGTGCAGCTGAAGGATCAGAATCGTCGCTAGGCCATAGAGATGTCATAGTTGCTGGACCAGCGTATTACAGAGTTCATGTAGCAGTATGGTGGCCTCTTCCCTTCCTGTACTGGCTCTGGAGGTTCTGCTAGTTCTGGAGGCAATTGAATGCTTTGATAGGTACCTTTTTTTGGTTTAGTATGACTTGACGGATAGTAGACTTGGTGATTTGATGGTGTGTGTGTGTGTATATATATATATATATGTGTGTGTGTGTGTGTGTATTATGTGATGGTAGACTTGATTAGTGGATAATATACTCAATGACTTAATGTTTTATATGTTGTATGATGATAAACTTGGTGATATGTATATTATGCAATGTATTTTTATAGTTGTTTGCTCGTTGATGGTCAAAATTGACTTGATTTAATCTATTGTTTGGTTTGGTGAATTGTGTTTAGTTTGGTTTTTGTTAGTTGTGTTGAGTCAAGAGTTTATGGAGTTTTGATTTTTGACAAACAAATAAGCCGTGATCGACAAAAAGAAGATATTTATTGGTTTGAAGAGGTACAAAGAGCTAC
The DNA here is from genome assembly GCA_030737875.1 of Allium sativum. Lineage (NCBI taxonomy): Eukaryota > Viridiplantae > Streptophyta > Magnoliopsida > Asparagales > Amaryllidaceae > Allium > Allium sativum. The sequence continues at coordinate 978,577,666 of CM060916.1, forward strand.
ATACGGTATTATAGATTAGAGGTTGATTATTTGGTGTTTTAATAGTGTTGTTTTATGTTAAAATATATCCTCAAATAATCTCACACCTCGAAATTATCGACATATATACGCATATATATATATACACACACACACACACACACACATTGATTGTGCAAACTGGGTAAAACTGGTTGACCGCCCCTATTTGGACCTGTCGACCGTTTCTACCCAGAATGCACAATAAACGTGTACATGTGAATATAACGTATATATTTTCAAATTCCTGTCTACCGGTTCTTTTTGACCTGTTGACCGTTTTCTTTCAGAAAACAACCTTTCAAAAAGACACTTCTTTTCAATCAAGGGTTGCATCTTCTTTTCTTCACCAATAATCATGGTTATTGTTTGTTACTCTTCACAAAGGGTTACAACTATTTATTCTCTATATAAACACTATGAGATCATCATTCCTTTCAACTAACTTAACGAATTTTGACTTGATTACTATCTCTAATTTCTTGATCTCATTTCTATACTCTCAAGCGCTCAATTGCTCATATCCAATAATATATCGTTTGAATCCTAGAATCTATCTAATATTCTTTTGATTCAATACGATATCTACTTCCAAATCTTCATATACACAAATATTCTATTTGAGGATAAGATTATAGGAAGGTTGTACTACAAGTGACAAATTCGTGTTATCAAGAACACATACTGTCAACAACAATTGTATTCGTCTTAGTTGAAGTCCTCGGTATTGTAAGAGGCACGTGTTGAAGTCCTCGGTGTTGTTAGAGGCGCAAAATCCCGTTCGTCTGCTTGGGTGTTGTAAACCTGTTCCTCCGGGTGAAGCGAGGTGGTTGTTAGTGAAAATCCAGATAGAAGTCTGGGACTAGACGTAGGACGGTGCTCCAAACCAGTATAAAAATCCCTGGTGTGATTTTTCTATTTTACTGCATTTACTGTTGCATATCTGTGATTAGCTGATATTTATATCATTTTATATTTGCCTTCATAGCTATTGTATATTTGTGTGTTATACACCATATTACACGATCCGTGTGTACTGTTTTAGCACGTACGCATTTTTCAAGTTGGTTGGAATATAGTATACTGGGTATGACATATTGGTGGTGGAATATTGTTTGTATGAGGAATGTTGCTGGAAGGTAATATTGCAACATGATTTTTTTTGTAGGTTTTCCAACATCTTTCGAGTATATTATTTCCCAACGGTTTCCAACGGCTACCATCACGTGTTGGAAACCGTCAAGAACCGTCGGGAAATGGCTCGACGAGATGTGTCGGAAGCCATCGAAAAGTCTGCTCTCTGACACCTGTATTTTCAATGGCTTTTTTAGACAGCTTCCGTCGGCCGTCGACATTTATGTGTCGTCGAAAAAGTCGTCCTCTCTTGTAGTGTGAACGATTCAAGTATGATATGGTTAGTTCATTTTCATTTTGAATAGTTTGAAATAGTGGGTCGTTACAACTAGAGACATGTTTGGTGGGCACATGAAGTTGTTCAGATGATGAGCATGCGGCTACTTTCATATTACTATATTCATATTTTTGATTTTTTTCCCGTTCGGCACTATGTGACTTATTTGTGCTTGATTTCAAGAGGCAATTACTTGGAGTTTTTTGGTATATATAACTTTATTTATTCTATTGTTTTGGTTTTACAGCTCCGGTGTCGTGATTCACTTCAATTGTTTACTAGTTTGCTTGTTTAGTATCACTTATGTTTATTACTGTATACAATCCCATGTGCTGTGAAATATACAACAGGCTCTGTGTTGTTTAGTTCCTTTATTAACCTTGATGATCACCCCGCATCGTTTGAGACTCTTCAGATATCTTATGTCGAAATGTAGGACGACCAACAAAATACCAGAGGATCATAGCGTATAGATAATATATCTCACTAGCTAAATCTTTTAAAAATCGATGCCCCGATAAACCCAATTCGAAACTCTTCTTTGATTTCTAAATAAAGCTTCCGCTTTTGTAACAGCCTAGATTTTTAACTGTTTTATTTAATATTTTAAAATGGTTTTTAATGTTGTTTGGCAATTTAATTTAATAATTTTGAATATTTTATTAATATAAACAACATGATAATAGTTTAATGCTGAAATATTCGGGATTAGTTAAATTTGTTGTATAACATAAATTGGATAACATAGAAATATTTATTTTAGTTTACTTTGAATTATATTAACGTATTCATTTATTAAACGATGTTAGAATGTATATAATTTTATTATAAAACGAGTTGCAGTGACGCAGTAGTTCGTAATATAACGTTTTGAATTTTTATTTAGACATACAAAATCCAATATAAGTCGGATTTCTTTGAAACAAGAAACATCCGAATCTATTAGATAATATTTTTCTAATGGAAAAGAAAAATCGAGTTTTCATATTGTATATTTTGTTTTATGTCCAAATCAAAATTTCAAATAGTCGCTATGGAATTCATTTATATAATATAAGGATTTGTTATATAAAAATAAAGGATTTTTATTTTATTGAATATCGATTTAGCTTGAAACTCAACCCGAGGTATTTTATTTTGGTAATATATGAAATTGTGCCCGAATATGTCCGGTTATAATATTTTATTATTATTATATTGAGGTATTTTAAAATTGGTTTATTTTAATTTAAATTGGACCCTTAAAAAAGGCTATTATTCAAACAACCTCCGTTTTCGACGAAACGAATTTTATTATGACCGTAATGTCTAATTATTGCTAGATTTGAATATTCGCGTCAATTGGAGTTATTTTGTGAGCGTAGCAAAATTAAATGCAAATAAAACGACCATTTGAACTCGAACGAGCGCCGTTTGAGAAAACGGACTTGGAATTCGATGAAACAAGTTTCATTAGGTCCGTAACGTCGATATATACCATGACGTCCATTCTCGTCGTGAATGGAGTTCGTATGTGACTTCAGGAATCAATAAACAACGTTAAGAAATGGCGATAGGCACGAAATTAAATATCGTTAGTCACCTCAACATAAAAATATTATAAATTCCACTTATATAAATATTCATACATTCAACCAATTCAGTCATTCGGTTCACCACAGCTCCATATTTGCAAAAAAAAAAACTGTTTACTAAATAATTTATTTCTTCATTTCTGTTGTGAATCAGCGAGGGTGATCAACAGAGGAGTAGTAGCTGAGGTCGAGGGGGAGGTGTTGGTAAATTTTGGTGACCTAAGATGGCCTATGGTGGCCGGAATCTTCCAAAAACTGAAGATAAACTATTTTATTTTTAGTGGTTTCGCGTGCGCTGGAATCAATTTCAGGTGATGGGTCCAAAAATAATGTTGTAGACGAGAGGATGGGGAACATTTTTCATGTTGGGCGTTTGGCATGAAGAGGACTGTGGCGATCGGTAAATGGAGCGATCAAAGAGTTGAAAATTTATTAGTCACCTATGGTTTCGGCAGAGTCGTGCATGGATTTTGATGAACTGGCGGCGGTGGAAGCCGTTTCATGGTCGGGCACCTGAAGAGAAGAGGTGGAAGGGAGTGAGAGCTTTCGTTGCCAGGTGGTGCGGATGGCTATGGAGCTTCCTAACAGCGATGAGGGCAGTTCAAGCTGAATCTGGTCAAGTCCATTTTCAAGCGCGTACGGTGGAACTGGGTGGTCGGCGTCGCTGGTGTATGGGGTTGGGACAGTGGCGGTTGCGATAGAGGGCAGCTCGTGGGTGCAGGTGATCGGGTTCGTCGACGTTGGGGCTTTGTTGAAGTTGCGGTTATGACGAGGAAGGAGGCAGTTTTTTTCTTCGATAGTGAGAAATAGGGAGAAGATGGGTTCGAACCCACTTGATCTTAGAAAACGCGTGAGGATCAGTAAAAGCTGATGACGTGGATAATGTTTAGTTAAGGTAATTATTAGTTAATGTTTAACTTAATTTATTCAAAAAACTAGTTTAAACTTTAAACAATCGTAACGTTTTCATACGATATCAGAATCGCGCAAAATTAGACTCTTGGAATCGCAGGAAAGAGTACTACACTGCTGAGTAGGTTCGGAAGGGATTGGAGCAATTGGATTTTCAGCTAATTTTAAATGCTCATTTAAAATTAAATGAAATAACGCGCGAATCGATCATCGAAATAAATGGTGAGTTAACTCTCACACATTTCTGAAATTCTGTGATGTGGTTAAATTCATATAATTAAATTTAATTGTCAATAATATATGTTGGTTGATTGGATGTCTTGTATGTCTATTGTTGTTGATTGGATGACGTTGATTACATTATCGTCGTTTAAATATATTGGATAAATTTTCTATCTCATATATTATTATAAAATGTTATAATGAGCTGTGATGCAGGGAAGAACAGGTTAGAGGAATCCAACCGAATTCCTCAAATAAATTGTATGTTATTTGTTGCTTATATTATTCATACACACACACACACACACACACACACACACACACACACATATATATATATATATGAAATGTTTACCCCAAATGACTTTAAACCTGTTGGATGTTGATGATTGAATGGATATTAATCGCTGTAATGATTATAATTAATCGACAGTATTGATTAAGTGGTTGGCAGTGATGGCCTAAAGTCTATGTTTTCTGACATCGTTTTGCCATTAGGCAAATTGACGAAGTTTTATGTTATAAATTTATTTTTATAATTGTATTGAAGTTTTAAGTTTATTTTGTATAAGTTAATTAAAATAGAAGTTTTATAAATATATTTATATTTAAAATCATGTTTTACAAAAGGGATTATTAAATGTTTTATATAACGAATTCTTATGTCGTTTTATGAACAGAAAATCAGAAGCTAACCTACGGGGTAGTAAAATGAAATAATTGTTTTTATAAAACAATTAAATGATGTTTTTAAATTAATTAAATTATTAACTAATTTAAGGGGAAAGATGAATGGAAGTCAGTTAACAGTTTAACTGATGTGTACGGTTGACAAAATGAATCGTTTTAATTGAAATTGACGATTGGGTTAATTTGATTTAAATTAATCTAATCAATAGTTTTCCGAATATTCGTTAAACATAATAAATGTTGTTAAAAGTTAGTTAATCTTTGATTACTTACATTTTAAGTGATTTTCGAATTGTTTATTTGTTAATAAAGTTAATTATTATTTAATAACCTTTTAAAAATGATTAATTATTCTATCTTTAGTTAATAACGAAGTTAACCACTTTTTTTTGGGCAAAGCCAACCGGTTTTTATAGTGTTCCGTAACACTCTTTTATTAATAAAAAATAAAATACAAAGATAGCGGGTGATATACAAAGCATATATCAACTAGGAGCTTCCACACAGGGAAGAGAGTACTAGGCTCATACATATACATCATCCAATGCATTGTTTCCTAACATGGAAAGTTATCCACTTTTAATGTAGTTAATATTGAACTTAATTATTATTTTAATTTATGATAATTAAAGCAATTACTTTTTAATTGGAATTCAATTAAGAAGTGATCAAGTGGCGATAAGATTTGATTAAAATCTAGAAGAGCTTTATTAAAGGATTATAATCCAAGTTTACAAATAAAGTTTGTAAATGTGACTTGTAAGCTAATGAAGGAGTTTTAACATGTAAAGTGGGTTTTCAAATAAAAGAAAATGGTTTGTAAAACCATAGTAAATGGAAATGGGAATGATATATCAGATTTTTGAGTCGTAAACTTTCATTATCTTAAGATAATTAAGGTCTGAGAGGTAATTAGAATACCCCAACTTGAACGACTTCACAATTATCAAGAGATAGTATTAGTTTGTAATGAGTAAGGATGTGGGAACGATTTATTATTTTCTTAAGGAAAGAATTTCAACTTTGATTTGCAAAGGATTTAGAGCTGAAAGCTATCAGGTTTTTCCGTAACAACATTTTAGTTGATATCGTTGGCCAATAATAGTATGTTTGGTAAATACATTATTCTAAAGAGGGTACCGGTTAATGTCTTCAAGTAATGAAACATAAGAGTTTTGTTGGGATAAAATTTATGAATCGATTGTAAGAATCAAGGAAATGGTTTGATTAAATGTTTGTATATAAAGGACCTGAGCTGCTAATTTACTTACTTTACTGTTATGATTTGATAGTTAAACATCTGACTATCAAATGAATTGTTCTATTGGACCTTTTGACATGTTGTTTCGAAGAGACCAGGATGGGGACTAGACCCAAAACCACTTCGAATCAACTGCGCGGACGTGACTAACTTGCAGGCTTATCAAGATGGAGCATTGAAGACCGTCAATCTTTATGAGCGGAAGAACAAGTTGACAAATTTCTCTGGATTACAACCAGAGTTATTTGGATTGTGATTATGTCGTGATTGAAATCCATGGATTGCAAGGACTTCTTGCTACTGATCCTTATGGTGATTCCTATATAGGATGCGGTAGGAGGGTGCCTTCGATTCATCCTGTTTCTGGAGGACTTGTATGGACGAATGTCTGATAAAGTATTTCTAAATGATCACGTACGATTGATTTTTACAAATATACCAAGTTTGGTGGTGGAGAAATTCTCTTGCTTAACACCCAGAGTATATTTGTGGACGTCAATTAGTGATTTGACGGACCTGACGATGTGGCATTCAAAGTAAATGTTGATGTGATATTCTAAAAAGGTAAATGTGACCTCAAGCCTCACAATCGAGAAATGACAAAAATCGGGCAGACAACATGGCTAATTGGGTCGCCCCCAGGCAGGGTGTATTGTCACCATCTAGAGAAATTTCATTCCTTGTTCTTCTTTCGATTTCTATATCTCCACGGATGTAAAGCGGGCCCTTAAAACTGTGATGGGTGACAATATATTCGATACACTCCAGCTGAATGAGTGGTCAGTCATGTGTAGCCGGGTTGCAAGTATGTTCTTGTTGAACCCCAGTGTACCCCCTATAGAGTACACTGATCGGAAGGTGGTTCCATATCTTGCATGTTGGAAATCCAATCTCCAATAAGCGTTGTTTTTTATTATATAATGAATATGTACAACATGAGATGCAAGCGTTCTGCTAGATGGTTATTTATTTGTGATTTGATAGACACTATTATAATATCACTGGATTTTGATATATCAAAAATGTTTTGGGTTATAGTAAGGTAAAAACCGTTTGTGTTTATGTGTGGGCTGGTCTTACTATTATCATTTTCTTTCAAAAGGATTTTTACAAAGTTAAACAAGTTGTTTGTGCTGTGGATTTATATCACTGAAAGTATTCCAGACTGATCCGGGTGAATTTTGCTTTGCTTCAAATGTGCTTGGGTCAGACTGAGTATATTTCCAGGTTAGGTTCCGCTTGGAGTTTCCAGGAGCTGGAAGCAGGAGGCTTCACCGCTAGTTATTTAAAAGTTACTTTCCGCTGTGACAGATGTATGTTGTACTCTGGTGATTGGTATGTATATACAGTTTCTTTTTGTGTAAAGAGATTTGATGTATTATATTTGTTCGCTCCGCTGTGAGATTCTAATGTTCTTCTACTTTTTCTTCTATTCTAATATTTCTTTCTTTCCTTTTTCACCCTCTAATTTCTTTCTATTAACTATCTGGTGTTGTTCGATACTTGGGTTTTGGCAAATAATACATGTTTTATGTATTATTGTTGAAATTCGAGCATCGAATTTTCCACCGGGTCATTACAATTTTTTTAAAGATGCATACTAATCATATGAATTATGCATAACCTTTTAAGTAGAATTTAGGTCTCTATTTCAAAATTAACGAAAAAGTGAAGAAGTTTTAATGATTTAAACCCGAAACCCTTGATTTTCTTGTTATTTAAAAGAAAAGGAAATAAGAATGAAAACATTAGGAGAAAAATGGCTCATTCCATGACTGAATAACTTAAAATTCTTGTCAAACGACCATGTTCATCATATTTTCTATTTTCTTCTCGATTTGCCAATCTGATTCCATTTTATTAAACTTTATGCATATCTGATAAATAAACGGTATTATAGATGCAACGAAATAGGTCTCAAGTCATATTTTTTTTCCTTTTTTTAAGTCATTGATGAAGAAAATTAGATTTTGATTATAAAATATATTTTTCACTTCTATTTGTCGGATCCACCACTTCGAAACATATTTCAACCATCCTAAGTATAGTTTGTTTTCATCCAAGTGCATATGACAACAATCCAATATAAGGAATGCATTGGCACTTTTTTTTCTGATTCATTTGCACTTTAAAATAAAAAGGATTATTTTAACCTAAAAAGCTATGAAAGAGGACACAACGATTGTGTATTGGGCCTTCAAGAAGATGGTCAATCCTGAAAGGCCCTAAACACACAAAATAATCCGCCCAAATTCATTTTAAAGGCGAAGAACTATCTTTGGAGCTAAAGCCCCACTTCTGGAAGAGCTTGCAGACTGTAAAAATTGGGGCTGGTTTGATATCGGCTTCCGGTTGATTCGCTCCATTTTTGTTATCGGTTCGTCCTCTTGCGCCTATATTTCAGCAGGAGGTATTCTGTTATATGGATGCTCCTGCATGAAAATCGATGAAAAATGCACTATTTTTTTAGTTGATTGCTCCCGCTTGATTTTGCAGACGGTATGCTTGTATTTCTTTATGCATACTATTGTCAGAGTACCTAAACTGAATTCGTGTAATCTGAATTGGCCGGTCTTTGTGTGATTGAGGATATTGATTGTGATTCTTGTTTGTTGCATAAAATTGTCTAACTTTATTTTTGCTTCATTTGTACATCTGCTGATTAGCAGTCATTAGCTCCCCTTAAGCTTAGAAAAAACAATTTTCCAAACATGGTTTATAAAATTCAAGAAATTTGCTTTTGGGCCTAAAAATTAAGAGCGAAAATCTAAGGTGGCATTTGATTTGTTTTTTGTTTTGGCTTTTGAGTTTTCAACTTTAAGTACAAAAAAAATGAGAAAAGTAGAAAGACTATGGAGGGGCTGAAAGGAAGATGAAAGTTAGGACACATGTTGGAGGAACGATGGAAGGCTGTCTTTCATTCATCCTTCCATTATTTCCCCAAAAAGAAAAAAAAATTGTTTTCTGATTTGTTTGGTAACTTTGTTTTTAAAAACGGTCATATATCCTTCGTTTGCACTTCCGTATAGGCAAAAATCTATGCAAATAAGAAATTACTCGTGTCTGCATTTTCATGGATAACATTGACTGTTCACTTTTTGGTTAAATGAATTGATTGAATTAATTGGTACCAGTGGGATGAATCTGATGAACTGAGGACATGCGACAAATTTTTTTTTTTCAGGTTAAGACTTCTGTTTGGAGTTGGTCATATTTATGTTCCACTGTTAGTGTTACTAAGAACATTGGTAAGAAATATGTTTATGCTGTTTTATTTTACGCTAATGCTAAAAGGCCTGAAACCTTTTTTGTCAAAACGTGCGAAAAGCATATCGAACGGTTGCTGTATCTCTTCTCTGCATGCTTCCTCTTGAATCCCACACTCCCCGCGCGATTTTCGTACATTTTCGCATCCATATTTCCGGGCTTTGTAGCACTGTTCTTTATTTTATTTGTTGAACATATTAATAGACGAATAAAAATAACAGGGCCTTTTTTTTGGAATTACATCAAATGTAGTTCAAAATAGAAAATTGAACAAACTAAATTACATAGTTTGTGTGAGAACTTTGTACTTATTCTATCCTTCCGATAAAACTATTTTACATTTTCATGCATGGTTTAGGGATACATATTTGACTCAGATACCTTTTCTCTATGCTCCTGGGTTTATTTTAACTAAATTTTGTGCAACTTGATTTGTTTCTAGACAAAAGTAAACTCCAAAATGTCATTATTTGATGTTTGGAGATATAAATTGGAAATACAAAATAATTTTAGGCTGTTTTATTTTAGGTATCGTTAAGAGGGTTCCCTTAATCGTATATAGAGTTTTAAATTTTAGGTGTATAAAATTGTTAATTGATGCTTATGAGAAACTTGTATCTATTATAATTTACTTTTTGTTTTGTATGACTTAATTGTTGACAATGTTAATGCACCACTCCTCACTGTTTCAAATCTCGGAAATATTGTCTGAGATCTCGTCTGAGATCTCATTTTGGGATCCTCCCGAAACGAAACACCAAATATCAATGTAAATCTTCTTTTGAATATATCGGCCGAGATATTGCAATATCGAACGATGTATCGATCGAGACGAGATACTGAAATATCCTCCGAGATTTTTGGTTTTTCTTAAAATTTGAATCTGTGTCTGAACTAGAACGATAATTAAATAACTCAAATCTAGCCACGATGTTCTCATGCTATAATATTTTGCATGTTAAATGACTATATCGTATGTTCGTACATATTCTACAATGCTTATGATTTTCATATTCGTCTCTTTTTACATATATGTTACCTATATAATTATCTATTATATGTTTTACTTATGCTAAACTTTCTAATGTTTTGGATCTTTTTTATGTTTTATGTCTAATAATAATTCATGTTCTCTTCACTACCCTCGTTTTTCATGTTCTTAAGGCAATGTTAATGCAAACAACTGTCATTCATCACCAATCTATAAAAAACACTTTAAACCTTTGATAGAGAAAACTCACAATCTTATCTAGCATGATCGAAGGAAGATGATTCAAATGAAGAACGAGGGTAGTGAGGAAAACAAATATAAATTTTGATGGCGTGAAAATGAAATAAGACAACAAACATTTGTAAAATATATTAAAAAGCTACATAATGTTGATGTTAAAATAAATATTAGTCATTGACATCCCATCGAAATGAGCACAAAAGTAATCACTGTTATCACGATGCTCGACTAGTCGCGACTAGTCTATTAGTCGAGATCAAGTCATCGACTTGAAGCCATGACTGGGCTGTTTGTAAGAATGTCGGCCGATTTATCGAAATTTATCGACTAGGTCGACTGGTTTGGAATGACAGGTTTCAAAGAAAAAAATGAGCCTATACAAAAAAAAAAAGACCAGGATCGATTCTTTATATCGTAGAAAAAAAAATCGAACCCTAGAAGTTCGAATTCGAAAAAAAAAAACGATCAGAATATCGAAGTCGAAATCGAAAAAAGGTATGAGCTCGAAGTTCAAAATCGAAAGTCACCTGCAAGTGTAGAAGTCGAACTCTATAAGTTTGAAGCATCCAAAATCCGCCGCTTTTCCAGTGCTGCTCTTCCGGTGCCGCCGTGAAAGCAAGATGGAACAAGATCCTCTCATCTTAAATGATGATGAGGATGTTGATGATGATTACGGACATGAGTCGACTACTATTCATGAAATTAGTGATTGTGAGGCAAATGAAGAAGTGGAGCTAGATGACTATCTTTGAATTAACATCATCATTTGTGTATTTTATGTTGCACTTTATTAGATTTTAGTAAGCTTGTTGAGACATCATTTTGGTTTGTATTTTCTTTGCAATTTGCACTTTATTACATTCTACGCATCATTTTGTTTATTTACTTTGTTCAGTAGCGACAATATATTTATCGACTAGTTGACTAACTGAACCTTTGTCGACTCGACTCGACTTACCACTGTAATAACCATGAAAGTAATTATATTTTAATTTTTAAACCCCAATCAAACAAAAATACATTGCACAAAATGTTTTTGCCAAATTATGAAGTGGAATATTCTCAACATCACCACTGCATGTCCTTCCCAGTTTCTCAATGATCCATCAAAATTCTTTCTCTCTTGTGTCTCTAATCTTCTTGGGTAATTTGATTTCTATTTTCTCATGGTTGGTAGAAAATGTTCAAGGATCCATCATTAAGCACGACAATTAATTGACATTAGTAAAATTTATGGTTTAATTAGGTTCAATTAAGGTTGACAATATTTAGATGTAAGGTTAGCATCTGTATAAAATTTAAGTAGATAACGAGAATTTAATACTTTCAGTAGTAAATGCTGGTAACGTCCAAATGTCAATCAAATACCAGTAATGGTGGATAATATCATAAAAACATTGGACAAGTAAATGCTGTTAAACCATTTTAATTTGTCATAAACATGTCAGTTGTTTGGAGAGATTGCAAAACTACCAATAAATACTAATTTCATATCACCATTTAATTTATATGTAAAATTTGTCATACTTATATTCTTTACTAGACTACCAGTTGCAAAGTCATTTCATTTATTGTTTATTTGCATCATTGTTATTTTCTTCATATCATCATTATCATATTCACCAATACTCATGGCACATCCATCGGACGTGTAAAAAGAAAACAACTGCATTAGTTTTATTTCTGGTAATGTTGAAACCACCCTCATATTGCTTTAATTTAATTAATGTACAACGTGTGTTGACGCAATTGTCAACGCTTCAAATGGAGGTGGTGGATACCCAATGCCAAAGGCTCCCATACTCAAGCGCGAGAGGACTTCCTAGGCAGTCTCCCGTCCTAGTACTATTCTCACGGCTTTCCGGGCTCTGGGGGTGGTCGATTAGTGTGCACAGCCTTTCCTTCACTTATGTGAAGAGACCGGGACTCGAACCTGCGCGCTCCAGATTACCCAGTGCCAAAAGCAATATGAGGCCCTTTAATATGGGATAATTTGAGATAGGTAGATAATGTGGTTTTGGTGGACATGGTTGAAGCATGGAAAGTACGATAAGTACCTTCTTTTATTTAGTAGTAATCCGTCAAACATGGAAGACAATTTGTGTAATTAATTTTTTTTTCTCAGTATAATATAAAATAACAAGTAAGATGAAACATGGTTGGATAAATCAAAATATTAGGTATTTTGTCATATATGGTAACTAAATTGATAACTCAATAACAACCAAAAAAGTGAGACACAAGAAAGATAGAAGAAATTCTTCCATTAGTTGACATCTTCAATCTTATGCACCATATTTTAAATAAATTTTGTCCAGTAAAGAAATAGAAGCAAAATACGAAGTACTATAATGCTTACTAGTCAAAATCATAGACAGAAATATATTATATAGGATTGATTGATAATAAAAGAATGAAATCAATAATAATATGGGATATTACATGTTTTTATGGCTTAAACACAAAAATTCTACAGAGCCTTAAATAAGAAATATTTACAAATATGACAAAATGTCTCATGAAATACGCAGCCATTTCTTAGAAAACATTGTGATCATTCATCCATATTTCAGGAAATATAACATTAGCAATAGAGCAAATAGATCAAACTTAATAAAATTGCATGTAAACATGAAAACCAAGCTTAGGCAAGTTAATGACAACAAACAAATACTGAATTGGTTTTTAATTTGTTCGTCTTCACCATTACTTGTACCTCAAGCCATTTCATTCATACGTACCCAATCAAAATCCATGATAAAAAGGAGCTCTGCTTGTATCATGTCCACTACATCTAAGATTCTTAGTTAGTTTACATGAAATTACAATTAAAATTTAAATAAAAATAAAAACCAACATGCCTCAAGTAGAAGCTTAAAAGTTATTTCTTACATTATATATATACACACACGCACACATGAGGCAGGTTCAAAGGCACCAAAAAATGGAGCACCCCTTTAGCCTACCACTTTTTCACCACACATTTCCTCTCTCCTTCCACTAACTCTCTCACCTCCCACTAAATTTAATTAATATAAATGAGATGTGGAAAACATGGGGGGCCAAAGGGGTGCTCCATTTTTGGAGTGCCATTGAACGCTCACCTATATATATTATATATTATATATTATATATGTGTGTGTGTGTGTGCGCGCGCGTGTGTGTGCTTTTGTCTGCGCGCACGTGCACGTGCATGTGTAAAATTTTCAAAGTATATATTATTTTTAGAAGTACTTTGGTAGAGCTAACATAAGTATAAGAAAGTACCATGAATAAATTTAAGCTGCATGTAGCACTGCTGATGCTGTTAAGTTATGGATTGATTTTTTGAAACTGAATTGTCCTCTTCACCTCCGAAGTCCACTCTTTTCCAATCTTCCTCAATTATAGTTCATCTGCTTATAATTCTCCTGATCGTAAAATCAAATAAAAAACATTAATCACCGTTATTAATATAGGTAAAACTAAATTAAGTAAATCAAAATAATAATAATTTCTTTATGTATTTGTACATAGTGATTGATTTGGATTACCATCCTTATTGCCAACTAATTTAGGTATATAATGTAGAAGACAACTTACCTTATATTTAATCCTAATATGAGAGAGGCTGTTTTCGGAATTCTTCCTCCCTGCATGCTACTCTTGATCATCAGTCTTTATGGTTTCTTTTCTTTAGCAAATAAGGAATGTGTACTGGAAAAAAGGTGGATACTCAAGTGGAGGACTTCCTAGACAGTCTCCCATCTGGTTACTGGAAAGTTTCAAAAAAAAAAAAAAAAAAAAAAAACTGCAGGAGATCACGTTCTAAATATGGAGAAAGTGGTGCAAGTTAAATGACGTGACTATCCATGTTTTTATGTAATGTCTAATAGATCAAAAAAGGTTACTTTTGGTACTTCTTAAACTTATAAGTGGCAAAAAATCGGAATAGATTGGGGAAAAAAAGTAAATTTACTGCAATAAATAAAACATTTTTAAAGTTGTGTTTTGTAAGACATATCACTCGAGTACAAAGATACGATTATGAGTTTGAAATTTTATTGCATACAATTGTCTACATTAGTAGATGTATAAATTATTCTATATTTGTAATTTTGTTTATGATGAATAATAAAATCTCCAGAAGAAACTAAGCTTGCTAACCATCAGCACAAAATTCCTGAATTTGTGTGCTCATTGTGCTGCATAATGATACTGACAATCATAATCTTCCAAATGTAGCCTATATACCAAGGAATTCAAAACGTATGAGTAAAAAATTGTGCTACATAATGATACCAACAATCACAATCTTCCAAAGGTAGCCTATATACCAAGGAATTCAAAATGTATGAGCATCCTACGAAGAATGAGTAATGATACTCAAAACTGAGAACATCCACCATTATTTACTTAAATGCCAAATAAACAAAATTAAATCGAAATAGGTTAAGAATTTAACTTACTCCGATCAAATTTCCATTGAAGGTCTTAAACTCTTTTCCAGTCTCTCAAAAAAGTAGATATATAGAGCAATTTTAGTAAAAGATGTGAGCTCTGAACTCATTGAAACCCTAATCAGAAGAATTAGTGATTTTACCTGCAGGATTTCTTCCATTTCTTATTTTCATTTTTAAGTCTCAAACCCTTGATTCAGCCGTGTTAAATTGATAGCTGAAAAAACGTTGTTTTGTTTGGAAGCTTGTGGAAGGGAGGTAAATATAGTTGGATTGAAATTAACATTTTTGTGAATTGTTGAATAATGATTCCTTTTCTTTTCCTTTTTCCTTTCTTGGTCATGAGTTAGCCCCACGATTTTATGCGTGTGTGATTTAGAACGTGCTGTAATCCTGCAAAATTAAGCACGAAAGATGTCCTAGTCATCGGGAGATTGGAAACAAATAAGAAGAAGGGTATTTTGGAAATTTCAAAAGCTTCAAAACCAAGTAATCCTATTATATATAGAAGATTTACTTAGTCCTCGAAATTCTTTGTAATGCTTTCTGCATATGTTCATGCTGAAAACATGTGACAAAATAAAGTATTTTCGTAGCTGAGAAATTGTGAAATGGTGGAAAAAGGAGTGGTGGTGGGATGGAGCTAATATGAAGGTGATACAATTAAAACAATGAATAAAACCGTGTTTTCCATGCACGAAAAAGAAGCACTGATCAACCAATAGTTAAAGGCGTAGTTTTTCTGAGATAGAGAATCTTTAATTACTTTCTATACATGTCGACCATTTGTTCATGTTGAAGCGATGACTTATGACAATTTTGGCCTTCTATGTAGGCTAAATGAGTTGAGGCATATCTAGTGGTTAAACAGGCTATTATCGTTTGTTGGTTGGTTGATTAATCATCTCATCTTCATTATCCGTATACATTTCAAGCAAATGAAATTAGGAACATTAGAATTTGTAATCAAATCAATCTGATGCGTTTGTTGATTCTTCTTAAGTTAGCTTCTCTTGTCAACTTTGCTTTTGCTATTATCATTTCGTAGTTTGGTGGTTCTCTTGTAAACTATCTAATATAGAAAATGTAGTAATGTTATTGGGCCTTAAGATGTAGATTGTGCCAATTGAACACGTTATATCATTATCTCCTTCATTTATTGTTGATTTTCATTTATTTAATCTGGCGATTGAGTTGAATAATTGTTTAGTGTTGAAATTGTTCTTAGTTTGTTGTTTACAATTAATTGGTGATTCTAGATGAGCATTTTTCCGGATACCAGGTCATATTCATAGGTTCTTTGTTTTCTCTTTTGTTTGAATGATTGAACAAGGGATGTTGATCTGATATTTGATTTCTAGTTCTATTTCTTGGTTCAAAATTTATAGATTAAATATAAGGGAAAACCTGTTGGGACACAAAATGTATATAACGTACCCAATTTCTACTTCTAGTTTGGTGCATGTGATATTATGAAAAATAAAAAAGTTGAAATTTTATGAGGTAATTACCAGTTACACATGTTAAAAGAAAGAAAAGAGGTGAAAAAGAGTACTAGTTTTTACATGATGTTTTTCATTATAAAGAATTATCAAAATCAAGCATATGAAATAGTAAATGAGCTGAAGTTTCATTAATTAACAATGTAAAATACTCAATGTAGTAGAAAAGAGGAAATTGTATGGGTAAAATTAAAGAAAGAATACAAAGATTTATGGTGTGATTTATGTATCCTCATCTACTATTACTTGATGAATACACAATTTAACAAAGTGAAATGTTTTATTTGTCATTCTTTATTATTTTCACCATCTAAGATAGTTGATTTTCATAGAAGTATATGATATTTTACAGAACATATCCAAGTGATATATTGATATTTTAAGTGATAATTAAGAGAAAATATTGTTAAAGTTTAATATATGATATATCACCAATGTATCGGTGATGTTACTTGATATTTAACTACAGACCTTAATATAAGTTGAAACCTCTTCTTTCGAACAAAAAAAAAAAAAAAAAAAAAAAAGGTGCTGTCCGTTAATCAAAGTATGAGCAGCCTTGAAAAAAAAAAAAAAAAAAAAAAATCTCTAACAATACCCTATAATTTAGCATTTTAATCATACTCAATTTTCCAAACCTGATTTCTAGGTAGGAACGTGCAATCTCATTTGAGTTAATATAGCTCATCATGATGTGTATCTATCATGATCTGAATCATCCAATACCAAAAAATTTCCTTCTTTGGAGAGGATTTCCTGGCCAACAATAAGTTTTTTTTTTGAATAATTCACTTTTATCCGTACTTTATCAAGTCAAGAGTGTTATATATATATATATATATATATATATATATTTACAAAGTCTACTGTTGAAGTTACATTCATAAAGCATGATTAGTTTTTTTTTTTTTTAAAAAAAAACACATAACTTTAGTTTATTTTCTCTCTCTACATTTTAATACTCAGCTTTACATATTAATTTAGGTTTTTCTTTTTTTTCTTTTTTCTTCTAAATTAAAATAGTTTCAGTCAGTGTAATAAATTCTTTGTCAGTAGATTTTTATTGTTGTTATTTTATTTTACACAAAGCTCCAGATCTTTTGATATATGCGATTTAGATGCTCGGTTGTGTGTCAACATGCACCTGTACTATCTTCACTATCTGATTTTTTTTCTTCCCAAATTCTCCATGTTTTTTTTAACCCCCAAATCACATTAGTATTTCGTATTATTGATATTATAAGAAATCTCTTTTGTCCGAATTGTGGTACTTCTTAGATAGCATTAAATAAAACTAACACTCTTTGATAAAGAACAATCTGTTACTATCTATATTCGAGACCTATATTAACTTGTTATTTTTTAATCTTTGAAGTGCACTTTGATCTTAAAGATTTGGGGGTATATGTCAATTACATACCTTAACTTTTCATTATTCACAACTAAGGATTTCAATGAATTTGCTGACATATTTGAGACATCTGCATGGTGAAATGAAAAAATAGTTGTAACATAATAACCCAATCCACAAAAAAAAAAAAAAAAAAAAAAAAAAAAAAAGGAGAAAAAAATCAGAACAGAACCAACAATTATATACATGTAAAATGTCATTTTGAAAATGAAACTATGAATATCTTGAATCTTCATTCATGTTTAAAAAGTAATAATTTTACATTGCAATATTGCAGACATTTAAAAATTAGAGCAGCTTGTAGAAAATGGTGTATTGTCGTCACTGCCAAGATAATACGTGTACCATTCAAGATTCAAAGACCGGTAACATGTATGTAATTTATTTTTACGTTATCCTTTTTAAAACATTCATGCATTCGTGAGTAGTTTATCTAAAAGGAACCTTTTTTTCTCTCCGTCTCTGTCATTCAAATCAGTTGTTGCGCGGTATGTGGTAGAGTCATTGGACTTGCTTGCTTCACTTCAGAACCTGAATTCATCAGAGATAAACATGACCAGGTTATAAATTTATTGTACCTCAGTTTATTTTTTTGACATTTTTTAGTTGTAGATCTGACTAACCATATTTTGTTAATCAAAGGTGAACGCTCAACTATCTAGGAGCACTGAAAGTTCTTTTTCAGCATCTCATGAACGAATGGTTCAGAGAGGTATGAGATCATATTATTGTATGTGTACATAAATATACGGAAGTACTGATGTATGCACACATACACACACACATATTCATATAATCTTAATAAAAGTTAGAAAGTATTCATCCTAATGACAAACTTTTGTGATGCTAGATGTTATCAGAGTTGGTTATGGCCTTACTGGAAATGAAACTTCCATTTAAATACTTTGAATAATCAATTTTTTCCTTAGTGAAACTTGAATGAGTAGTCTAGACACCTTAATTGGTTTAGTGAATTCAAATAATTCCCCGAACTGAGAAAAAAATGGGAGAACATCACACACACACACACACACTCACACACACTCACACACATACACAGTCACATGCGCACCCACACACATAGATACATATATATATATATATATAGTGTATATGCTATATAGTTTTTGTGTGTGTGTGTCTATCTATCTCTCTCTCTCTCTATGCATACATACATACATACATACGTATATATATATGTATATATATATGTATATATATATATATATATATATATATATATATATATATATATATATATGAGGAGCCTTTTGGGGCACCCTGGTTTGCAACATCCATTTAGCACCCTGTTTTGGATAGATGATATCATATATGTGGATTGAACATCTACAAATTCTTGTTGGATTTGGATTAGTGTAGTTCACGGTAGGGTAGGGATGCTACAAAACAGGGGCGCCCCGGAACGCTATACACACACACATATATGTATACATACACACACACACACACCCACATATATATATATATATATATATATGTGTGTGTGTGTGTGTGTGTGTGTGTGTGTATATATATATATATATAGAGAGAGAGAGAGAGAGAGGCGCTTTATGTCCGAGCACCCCAATTGCCCCTCAATTTTGGCCACTCATTTTATTTAAATAAGTTAGTTGGAGGAGTGAGTTAGTGGGAAGAGAGGGAAACATGAATGTGTGATGAAAATTAAGGGGATAATGGGGTGTTGCACTGTTTGGGGTGTTCTTGATCCTATGTTATATATAGAGGAAAGATCGGCTACACCTCACTTTTGTTATACCTCAATTTCCCCTTGATTTCAACCACACGTTCATATTTTCTCTCTCATGTTACCCGGAGAGAGATAGTATGATTATTTAAATCAGAACATGTATTTGAAATCAATGGGGATTGGGGAATAGAGGTGTAGCAAAAGTGAGGTGTAGCCGAACCTAACCCATACACATATATGCATATATATAATTTTATTAACGTTTTTTTATAAATAGTTGTGCTGCCTTCAAAAATCTATTTTATTCCGGATGTTTTCCTTTTATTCAATTCATTGATTATCCTATATTAATTCTTCAGTGAAGTAACTGTAACTTTGACATCAAATTGTTGGACATCCATATGATCAGACTACTGAGAAATTTGTGCTAAAAGAAGAGTTGATCCTTCGGGTCTGCAAAATGTTAAATTATCCAGTTCGTTGTATCAAAAATGGTTGTTAAAATAGTCAATATTCATTGCTATTCAATGATCTATGCTTATTACTATTACAGCTATCTAATCATGGTGTTAAAAGTTTCATTTGTTTACCATTTTTCTGTAAATTTTATTCTATGTTCCCAGCAAGAGACGAAATGTGGGACCTTGTGAATCATCTCGGTATTGGTGGAGGAGATGAGATAGTAAATCAGGCTGTTCGCTTTTATGAAGTATGGCATGCATACTTTTATTTATGTATTAAACAATATTACTCTAATCCTTAACTTTTTTCAACTCTAGATAGCTTTAGACAACAATTTCACCGAGGGACGTAACAGATCACATGTTGCAGCTGTTTGTGTTTATATGACATGCCGGTAAAAATTGCTATATTACTCCAGTTAAATTTATTTATATGATGAAAATTTTGGTATTCATTCATTAATATTAGATTTTAATTCATAGGCATACTTAACTGTCTGAGTAATATTTATATTAGGTTTCACCTTCATACTACAATTTTGTACAAAAGTTGATATTACAAAATACTGTATCAATTGCAGTCAACTTATTGTTGTTTTCTCATTCAAATTATTTTAGTCACCTGTTGATTTCAAGGCTGAAACCGTTTTGAAAATGCAATCAGTTGCTATCTTAATGTGAATGAGATTGATACATTGAATTGTGCTCAATATAAGTCTTGGTACAAAAAGAAAAGAAAAGAAAAGGAAAAAAAAAAAAAAAACTCTGAGAGTTTCTTAAATTTGTTTAAATTTGATAATGCTCGAGTCTAAATCTGTTTTCCCAGTAGCATGGTGATCTTGTTGGATGTAGGAAAATGTTCCATGCAATCCTTGTTAGGAAGAAATTTCAATTGCTTGCTTATAAAAGTCAAAATTTATAGACTTAACGAACATGAAATAGATGGACGCTTTTAACAACTCTCTTTGGTTTATGGCACACATACGGAAGAAATTTTATATTATATATTTTATATAGGGTGTCAAATGTGTACATAGTGATGGCATAAAATAAGCATTTGGTACGTTGAAGTTGCGTGTAAATATCTTCCAGAAAATTGTAGCGTATACAGTTATAAGCAGCAATATTTTTAAGGGATATTGTTCCAAGAGCTCACTAATCAAAACTTACTTGCAGCTGAATGAAATTATGAACACATTTTTTTGATGCCATGATCATAGTACCCTATATCACTCATTAACCATTTTAGTTGGTTCCGTTATTGACACTATGTGTTCATGACATTTGTAGGACAACTAAGATGACATATCTTCTTATTGATTTCTCAGATCATCTAATGATAAGTGTGTATGTTCAAATTCTCAGACTCCCTTGTATTTATTAAATTTTTGTCCTGGCATGTTTTTTCTTGTCATCTGAAACTTCTTTCAGCTACGTGCTAGGTGCTATCTTTTTGCAGCTTCGTGAATTACTAAAACTTTCAGAGCATCCACTTGTTCAAACGATTACAGATCCCAGCCTTTACATTCACCGTTTCACCGACTGTAAGTGCAGTTACCGTTATTTCATCCTTTGTCATGTTGAATGTGGTTGCTCTTATTTATCCTCCTAAGTGTATTTTGCTCAAAAGATGCCAGTGATTTGGCTTTACATATACAGTGATAAAAAATATTAGCATTTTCTATTAGACAAAAGTGGAAATATGGGATGTAATCAAGATTTTTTAATCAACATTTTAACGACGAAAGCAACTGTCCGGAGGTCTGTAACATCTGTTCGAGAAGCCATGTACAAATTTTAGTAATAATTAAACAATGAAGAATGCTAGAATAGTTATACTGAAATGAAAGAAATGCTTCTTGTTGTTCATTGAAAAAGACTGCCTTTACATAAGCAAATATATGATACCATGAAAACAGCCACTACCACAGCATTTAGTTAAATGCAATACAAGCTCCACTAGGATACCATAGAAAAAAATCTCAAATTTAGACAAAAACAATTAGGAAAATTTTATATACATCCACATATTCGAGTAGTTAATCCACCCTAAATTCTAGGATGACTACCTATTTTTATGGTGTTTATAATTAATTAAATTTGATTAGTTCATCCACAATATTTATATCTTCTCACGGTTTCTGCTTTGTTTCGCTGTCACCCATTGATTGATGTCCCAAACCTTCAAGTTATCAAGCTGATGCAGAGTTTCAAGTCTCGTGAGTATGTTAGAGAGACCTTTGCATGGGAACATTACTACTGGTACCTCCCTAATGCTGGAATTGAGCTCTTTGAGGACTTATTTGAACCTTCCATCCGAGATTGTTCTTGCTACCCCGAATAAATCTGCCAAGCCTCCGGGTAGACCTTGTGGATCTGGTCCACCTGGCGACCGCCCTAGGGGCTCATGATTTGAAGGAGATAGACGAAGACTTGGAGATAGGGAAGGATACAGAGGAGCTCCTCGTGGGGGCCCAGGTGATTTTGACGACAAAGCTGGGACTCCTTCTGAATATCAACCAGGCTTCAGAGTAAGTTCAACTTTGTATTGCACTTGTTAATCAGTAACAGTATTATTCTTATATTGCTTAATGTTAATACGAGTAATGCATCCTTTTGCGCGTACTGTTTATCATATCTTAGTATGACATAAGTTTTCTGCATCACGTCAAGATTTCGTGATGACCATTGAAGTGATACAGATGATGAGAATGGTTCAAATATCTCACAACGGTCTTCTGAGACATTTTGATGTCTTTGTTGACACCCCTATTTCTCTGATGGCCTTATTATTTGTTTCTTTTAGTCTCTTATGCCTTAATCTCCGTTTTCAGCATGATGCCAATGTTCATGAGTATATATTGATAATATACAGGGTGCGGGGGACAGGCCTGCGTTTGGTCGACGTGGAGATGGATTTGGTGCTGCACCTCCTCAAGAGTAGATTTTTCTGTGAGATTGAAGATGTTAACGACAGGAAACAATGGAGACGCACAGCTACAGGAAACTCATGCAACAAGCAAACTCTTTAAGTTTTATTTCTTGTTTTTTTTACTCAAATGATTTTTTTACTCACTGACAGCGTCTAATTGATGCTTTGATTTGTGCTTGAATTTGTCTTCTTTTCTTGATATTTTCAGTCATGCTTGCATAAACTGACTTTTTTTTTGTTTAATATTTTTTAAACAATTTTCATGCCTTTTTTTTTCCTTAAAACACAGACTGCAAGACCTTACACAGCCCACGGACTGTGGTTGAATTTTACCAAATCATGAATTTTGCATGACAACTCCACAGTAAATTTTAGCTAAAATCAGTAATACTGCATTTGGATAAGAAGATAAGTTGATCTGGAAAAGGTGTGGTGTTGGAATTGAAGCAGGCATAAATGCAGTAGTAGGAGAAAGGGAAAGTTCACCATGAGAAACAAGCAGAAACCGTGAGAAGAAGATAAAAATATTGTGGATGAACTTGGATGAACTAATCAAATTTAATTAATTATAAACACCATAAAAATAGGTAGTCATCCTAAAAACTAGGGTGGATTAACTAATAGAATATGTGGATGTATATAAAATTTCCCAAACAATTATACTTTTAATTAAACCTCTAATTGTGAGTATTATTTGAAAGCTTACGTGCAACCAGTGTTATTAAGGTGAGCATCTAGGCGTTTCTAAGGCGTAGAAACTTGTAGGCGCAGGGTGTGTGCCTTTATGGGAGCTGGGACGCTCAACCTACCCAAAGAACCCAAAAAGTGCATCATGCTGAGACATAAGAGCTCCCAAATGCCTAAAATCACACGTTGTGTTCAACTTGAACATCTTTATGCTTTCTACCTTTTTGTTGTTAGAATTTATATGTTTTCGGTGTTGTAGCTAGTGCGTTCTTATTTGCAAAAAGTTATAAACAAGTTTTAACCCTAAATCATCCTTTATAATGACAAATTTATAATGTAGTTTTTTTGTGCAAAATAGCTTGAAGTTGTACAAGGTGCAAAAAAGGCTGAAGGCGCTAAAATGTCCAAAGTTCAAGCTTGGTGCACCTTAGCGCTACCCTGTGTATAACATTAGCTATGTATACAGCCATGAATTTTTCGGCCAAAAGTACATGTATTCAATTGGATATCATGTCATATATGCTAGAGCTGTCAATGGGTCGTGTCGGGTCGGGTCAGGTCAAGTCAGGTTCGGGCTGATTTATAATCGGGCCGGGTCAACCTGTTTATTAAACAGGTCATTTTTTCTCAACCTGAACCCGAGCCGACCCCTGTAACACATTTAACTAAACAGATCGTGTCGGGTCGGATTTATCCATTTGACCAATTGGAAAATATTGCCTACTAATATAAACAACAACAAAAAAACAAATCATCAATAGGCAACAAGTTACAAACTCACCAACATGTAGCACATATATAAAGCATGAAATCATCATATCCAAAATTCATTCTCCATACATAAGAATATATAAGCACGCTGCAAACATAAAAGACTCACAGCATGGAAGACATATAGTTGTTATAAGTAAAATATAACTAACATCATACAAGAATAAATTATTAAAATATAACAGCTTACACAAGAATACATAAGCATATTGATTACTGCATACATAACAGACTAACACTAACAACATACATAAAAGACTAACAATCAACTGGTTACAATTAATTGGTATTATCGGTATAATTGGCGATATAGGTAAAATATCGCTAACATTTTTCGAACCAACGGCAACAACAATTTACCAGCCCGTTTGTTGTACAGGGATATTCATATAATGTATTATATTTGTTGGCATTTATAGTTTAGTTAGCTACATTGTTTGTTCACAAAACTAATTGGTTGATGTGAACTATAGCCTCTTAGTATTTATTCAGGATCTTAGTTGAATATTTTTCGATGTGAGACTTATATTTTCAACACTCCCCCTTCACGTGTGGCGTATTTGAGCCATCTACGTGATTATCATAGTTATTTTTTTTGGATGGAGTGGCGGACATATGGCGGTTAAGCGCATATGTACTGATTGAATTAGTTCAAATCCTAGCTCTAATACCACTGTTGGCATTTATAGTTTAGTTAGCTACATTGTTTGTTCACAAAACCAATTGGTTGATGTGAACTATAGCATCTTAGTATTTATCCAGGATCTTAGTTGAATATTTCCCGATGTGGGACTTATATTTTCAACAATATTACATTGCATCTAGAAGCAATCAAATGATGAAATTTAATTTAGAAATTTTGTTCAATTGATTCCAAATACATTTATTTTCTTCCATACATTAACTCTACTAAATGATATGATGAAACATTAGTACAGTATAAAACATATCAAGTTTTTTAATTTTCTAGACAAATGGTAATTCACCATCAATAGTTTATCAGTATACCAGCCTCCGGTATACCAATAAATCGATAATGGTAAGCAATTATAGCTTATCAGTAAAAAATGGTATGGTAACAGTAATTGCAAAATGATAACGGTATACATTACAGTAATGCCCTCCTCAGTACTAATAAATTTGAGTGCTTTGTTGCTTGTATTTTTGCTCCATCATGTAACAGGAACAAAATATTTAATCATATACCTGTAGGTTAGATACCAAGTTGCATTTTATGAGGTTTAGACTGTTTAAGTGGAAAAATCTGTAGTCTAAATACTGTGTAATGACTAGTCGCAAACAGAGACATTTTTAAAACCATGTTCTACATTTGCTTTCCAGCCAAAGCACAACCATGGGTTGAAAAGGAGCTGGAAATAATTTTATTAATCTATGCATGAACTATAGAAAATTTCTATTTTCTAGCACATGATGTCTGATTTTAGGATATATCAAGATACTTCAATCAGTAATTGATTCCAGAAGACTAAATTCAAACAAAAAACATGCATCTATTGTCTTTGTCAATAATTTATAAATTAGTTTGTGTCATCCATTCATGCAGTAGATGAAAAATGTCCACGAATAATTGATCAATATGTATGCATTCTTCCCTTTCACCTTTTGTTTTCTATTTCTGAAAGTGAGGCTTTCCGCTAACATAATTAAATATATGAAGAAGCTGTCCTCAATTAAGCCCATGATATGTTTATATACAAGGGTTTGTCCACACCAAACTGCCCAGCCTCTCCTCGATTTTATAATCTTGTATTTCAATAATAAGCTAAAATAATAATAAAGTGAATTTTATTTGTAGGTTTATTGGGTCGAAGCGATGAAGGTGTAACTAGGACTGCACTACAAATTGTAGCCAGTGTGAAACGAGATTGGATGCAGGCAAATTTCTATTTATCTATCTTGTTTTCATTATCCTGATAGAAGTACTAAACATTTAAATTTGTATTTACTTTTTCTCCCCATATATCTAAACATCGTTTATTTCTGTGGAATAAAGAAAGGAAGAAAACCTGGTGGTTTATGCAGTGCAGCGATTTACGTGTCTGTACTTTCACATGGCCTGAATTATTCTGAATCAGACATTGTAAGTCAGTTTTTTTGTTTGCATTGATGAATACAGTTACTGATTTAAGAGTTAATCCTCTCTCTCTCTTAATTCATATATATATATATATATATATATATATATATATATATATATATATATATATATATATATATGGGAGTGTCTATTAGAACATAAAATTAAATGCTCAAATTCTGAACCATTGGACTTGTTTGTCTTTGTATGGAAGGTGGAATTCAGTGGGAGATCTAATGGTTGAGATTGTTTCACATTTTTGTATATAAATCATGGTTTGAAATTCCGACCAGCACGCCGGAATCCCGACCATCCCGGTCTGGTTCCGGCGATGACCGGTCCGTAATTTGAATGAAAAATCGTTTTGGCAGTAAAACCAAAAAATAACCGACACTGAGAGAGTGGGAGAAGAAAAGAAAGGAAGAGAGAGATGGCCTCGAGTATAGCAGAAGTATATTAATTACGCATGGACGAGAGACGACGACTAGAGGATAAGCGTGTTTTCGATGGAAGACAGAGAAGCAAAGATCCAGGATATTGGAAGTGGCTGTGTTTTTCTGATCAGGGATTAGGGTTACAAAGTATGGGCATTGGTTAAACGCGGGCTTGTTTGTAGGGCTGGATTCATTTTCCTGTACCGTTATATATGAGTGCTGCTTGATTAATTTATATACGTTGGCTACTGGCTAATTTAGACTGTCATTTTGGGCTGATTTTTTAACTTAAGAAATTAACTTTTAAATACTTTATTATGCAAATATGAAGACAACAACGACTAAAATTCCTATGAAGCATAAAAACACATTTCTTTTTACTGAAATTGTTACATGTGCATTTTGGCCCCGATGGTTGCATGTAATCCGTATGTAAATTCATGAATTAACGGTGCAATTATAAAAAAGAACTGGAATTCGCTAACCGGAACAAAAACGGAAAGTCCTAAATTTCTGGAATGGACCGAAATATCAAAATTTTCACAGTGACCGGAATAGAACCGGAAATCAGAATTTCAAACCTTGATCTAATTAGACTACACACACACACACACATGAGAGCGGCTATTGGGATACAAAATTAAACATAAAATTAGACACACAAATCGTGAGTTATTGGATTTGTTTGTTCTTACGTGGAAGGTGGAATTCAGGGGAAAATCTGATGGTTGAGTTTTTTGTGTCCAACTTTGTATAGTGTTTCATGTCTAAATAGAATTTCCCTATATATATATATGTATATGTGTGTGTGTGCACACACATGTGTGTATGTATGTATATATATATGTATGTATGTATCATTGTTTTAAAAAACCCGCCTCGATACTCGTCTCGAGGAAATAAGAGATAAAACGCCTTGAGGCTTATTCCAAAAGGCTTTTTACCTCCAAAGCTTACGCCTCAAAATTTTGCAGCATACAAAGCGCATAAAGCTTACGACTCGCACGCCTCAAACAGTTGAGGCATATGACTTAAAAACTTGTCTATCTTTAGTTGTAGATATTGATACAGATAAATGTCATTAATCTTTAATTATTCAATGGAAATAAAAAAGATTGTATAATATGTGTAGACAAACATTTTGAATTAATGTAGGCTTACCCGAAAAGCCCTTATATAGTTGGTTCCTAATTTCTATTGTTGGCTAGGTTAATTTAAAATGAACAAACGGGATGTTGCATGGAAGTGGTTAAAAATTAAGTATATGTATTGCGCTTTGTCTCTACCCGAAAGGCTTACGCCTTAACGCTTCAAGGCTTACGCCTCGCCTCACGAACCCGAAAATGCCTTTTGCGTTTTAAAACATTGTGTGTGTGTGTGTGTGTGTGTGTGTGTGTGTGTGTGTGTGTTGATTGCGTATTTTCCAATAACTAGAATATCTGCATTGCAAATATCTAACAGCCTTATTGAGATGAAGCATTCCTTGAAATCAGAGCTAGGCTCGATGCAAGTTCTTAACTAACACTCAGATGATTTGTCGTAACACTTTGTTCCTTTAATCATAATCTGGTATTAGAACTGAACTCAATCCGTGTGGTTAACCTCCACATGTTCTACATCATCCATTGTTTGCATGTTTGGTTTGAAATATCTTAGGCTCGAGAGATGTGTTGGGAACTTGAGATATATCCCATGTGGCAGTGGTGAAGCCTTGTTGCCACGAGAGGGATCCTTTTGGATCCTCCCCCCCCCCCTTTCTTTTATTTTAATCGTAGCATGGAAAACATTGTAAAATTTAGATTGGTCTATCAGAAAGTTCAGGTTCTTCTTTGTTATTTAAGTCAGATGGAACATGTAAAACAGGACACAGTTTTGATAAGGGCCTGTGGAAAAAACTTGTCGCAGAAGTAGACTTTGTTAAAAACTTAATATGAAAAGTGGTCTCTTTTTTGGTGGGGAGCAATAACACATGCACATTCAATAAATGTTCATGTGTTATGTTTGATAACATGAATGTGCATGATATGTTTTTTTGTTACTTCCTACAGGGCTTAACAAGTCAGTGCGCTGAACCTTCCTTCAAACCAATTTCAAAACCTCAATTCCCAATCCACATACCACTGTTTAAACTAAAATTCATATGTAGATCAAATTAGCAGCAACATCATTGTCTAATCAATTGAAGGTATTCAAGGTACAATTTTTATATTTTACTCACACCAATATTTTAATATTCAAGTTAGCTGTGTTTTAGTGCATCTTTTTTTGTTAAATTGTAATGAATTTAACATTTTATTGATAAAAAATATGTATGTTCTCAAAATCATGCTTTCAAATGGGTTTTGCTGAAGAAGAGAAGAGAAGATGGAAAGTGAAGAACTTTTTTTGCTCAGTATGTCGTTATACGCCGTTTTCCTATTTGTTCATTTTCAAATTGCATACGTAGAAAAACTAATTTAGAAAAAAAAAACATAACATGCACATTTTGTTAAGAGTATGTTACGAAAATAACACGTGCATTTCTAGAATGCGCATGTATTATATCCCCCCACCAAAAAATGCCCGTTTTCACTATAAGTTTTCGACGAGGCATGTGTTATTTTCTGGAGGTCTATATCAAAAAGAATTCCGAGAAAATATTTGTTAGAACTAAGGTTGTTATAATTATGACAACGACAGCGTAACAGTTTTCATCAAATAACTTGTATTGAAGCGATAAAAAACCCAGATTACAACATAGTAGAACAAATGATGTTGAACCACAAATGGATAGAGGCATTACGAGTAGTACACTTTCTCAAATAAATTTTGGTTGTAGACGTGCAGTGGATATTGCTTATGTTTATGACCTTCAAAACTAGCTAGTATGAAGATAATAATATTAGGCCATCTGATATATAACAAGCTTCTATGGGCTTTTTTGGGAGAAAGGTATTGCAAAAATACCATAGGCTTCGGGTTTCTATGTCGATAATCGATTCTGCCTCCTACGGCCCTAATTTAATTACAGTTAACTTGTAAATCACAAATTACAATATACTTCAAAATCACAAAATACTTCAAGCACGTCTGTTGAGTCTGAAAAATGTCATGAACTCCCTTGCTGTTGGATTATCATGTTACATTTGGTTAACCCATGCAGATTTAACTTGAAATCTTTTATTCATTTGAATCTATCATTGGTTAAAAGTTGATATATGTTGCCAAAGCAATAACGTTTTAAGCAAGGTTTAAAGTTTCGACCGGAACATGGAGATTCCAGTCGTTACATTCTGGTTTCATTGGGAATGGAAGCGCAACCAAACCAAAACTCCGGTTCAATAAGAAAAACCACTGAAAATCACATTTTATAGTAAAAAATAATATAAAAAGGATTAATTTGAGTTTCAAATATATAAGTATTCAAAATTTGAAATTTTAGCTTCAGGAAAATACAAAATCAAAATAAATAAATAAAGGTTAAATACAAAGCGGTAAATAAATATTTGTAACTGTTATAAATATCTAAACTTATGCAATATTGTTCATCTATAGCTTATTTTCCATGTAGGTAAATTACACATTGTTTCAATTAATTAAACAAATGCACGTGTAATTATATGTAAAATAAATAATGAAATCCGAAACTGAAATTTGAACCTAAATTTTCTGAACTTACGAATTAGACTGAAACTCCTAAGTTACAAAAGACCGACATCAACACCAAGGCCGAGATTTATCTTGGTTTGAGGGAACCTTTCTATTTGGTAAATTTCAGGATTATAAGCAGTTGTATGTCAAGGGAGTTAATAAGTTCGCTTAATGATAATTTAGCTCATTTGTTAGTAACTCCAGCAACAAGTTATTTCATAATCAGTCGTGCTAAACCAAACCATAGTGCAGGTTACTGTTGTGCAGAACTGCGAAGCCACATTGGCAAAAAGACTAAATAAATTTGAGAAAACAGAATCTGGTTGCTTGACGGTAATTTTTTTATTGACATCATTTTTGTTGGTTATGTTAAGGAAAATGCTGAATGATTTCATGCATTTGTCCCTTGTCTTAGATTGAAGAGTTCCTTTCAAAAGCCAGTGCAGTCGATCAAAACTCTGAACAAAGTTACCCTCCTATACCTTGTAAACACAAAACCGTAGGAAGGGCGATTCATTGTGCTCACAAGCTTTGCAAAATTTGTTTTCATGAGGTATTTCCTGCTTAGAAGAATTCAGTTTGATATATATCTTACTTGTACACATTTTTTGTAATTGGATTTGAATTTTTGCAGTTCATAAAAATATCTGGAGGACTAAAGGGAAGGTCGGAACCTCCTGTTGTTCAGCATACTGAAAAGCAAAGGACAATAAAATCAAAAAGGGCAAGAAAAGTATGTGATTCATTCAATGATATTTTTAACATTTAGATCCAAGAACAACATTTCAATAATTATTCTTGAAAAGACAAAGTTATTTATCTTTAAAAGATAAGAACACATTTCATCACCAAGATGCCCTAACCCCAAAGCCCAAAGTGGAAACTGGTTTCTCTACTATACTATTTTCTCCATTCTATAACAAATGCCATTGTTCCAAAAACCGCCGAAAGTCTGGTATTTCCATAAACTAAAACATTTTTATCGATAATACTTGAATTTATGAAGAATAAGTCTTTCGTGCTTAAATCTGTGGAAAGCGTATCTTGTCGACAAGTAAACCATGTTACTTTTCAATATATTGAAAAGCGTCATTCACACATATATTCAAAAACAATACATAGATAATTTTCTGTAGACTAACTTTATTAATTCCTCTAAAAAATTAAGAAGAAAAACCTTATAATTGAGGGAAAATATCCCAATTTCGGAAAACGTAGTACAATAATCCTTCACCACAAACATTACAATGAACCTCATACAAGCCTATTTATGGTAGTCTAGTGTAATTCCAGCTAGTTAATCAAAGATATGCTGAAATCTACAGTGGAAACTCCAAAACACTTTGAAAATTTGAAGCCCAAGTTCTCCAAATTTCCCGTTCCAGTTGATTGGACTATGATCAGACTGACAGTGTTCTAGTTGACTGGAAACACAAATGTACTCACAGGTTTAAATTGCTCCAAAATCCAGTTGACTGAATAGGTCTGCCAATCAACTGAAAAGGCCCCACTCGAGAGTTTTCTAACCGACTGTATGCATGTAGCTTATACTACAGGCCTAGGTGCTCCATCTTTCTGTAACTGTTCTCTTCTGCGACTTCAAATGATACCTTTTTACTTTGTTTTGAAAATATTGTATCACAAATCCCAAAATTTTAAACATATATTCAACTACTTCTTAAATTGCTGACGAAAATAATGATAATTTATCGATTCGTATACAGCGAGTCAACTTTCATTTTTATAATTTGTAAATTCCAAAATTTTTGGTTCTGGTTTCAGTTTTGAATTTCATTATTTATTTGTCAATAATATATATATATATATATATATATATATATATATATATATATATATATAGGAGCGTTCAATGTCACCCCAAATAGTGAGCACCCCATTTGCCCCCTAATATAAACCAAACATTTATATTAAAATAAGTGAGTGGTGAGGTGAGAGAATGAGTGGATGGAGAGAGAAACGGGATATGTGGCGGAAATCAAGGGGCATTTAGGGGTGCTGCACTATTTGGGGTGCCATTGAACGCTCGCCTATATATATATATATATATATATATATATATATATATATATATATATATAGAGAGAGAGAGAGAGAGAGAGAGAGAGAGAGGATCAAGAGCACCCCTTTAGCCCCCTGATTTCCACCACACGTGGTAAACTCTTAGTATGCCAATCCTGCGTCACTGTTACCACGGCGCAAAGTCCTTAACGTTGGGCTACTACTGCAGACCATGTGAATATATATGAAGCGGCCGTTGGGAGTCAATTAGATACAGATTTAGATACACATATTCTGAACCCTTGGATGTATTTGTCTTTATATGGAAGGTGGAAATCAATGAGAGATCTATTGGTTGAGAATGCTGGTGTTTAAATTTGTGTCCCCATTTTATGGTAGATTTTCCCATATATCTATATATATATATATGTATGTATGTATATGTATAATATTAAAAAACAAGATACAAACGAACAATAATGACCAATTATAATTATTTACACTAAAATTATCTAATTTTCAACTTTTTAGTTACACCAGTTATATATTTTGCAATTTTGTATAATTTCTAAGTTAAAATTTCAGATTTTGAATATCTGTATATTTTTTAGAATATGTTGCTAAGTATGACACTTATCGTGATATCTCTGGGTTTGAACCCGTGACCTTTAGAAGCTTAATCTGAAACATCACACCACTTGCCACTTGAGCTAGTGTTATTTGAAGAATATTCATATATGGAAATTTAAACTAACTCTTGTTTTGTTTGAAAAGACTGACTGTGGTGGTCCAGATAGCCTTTCCGATATTGATGATAATGAGGTATGTGTATTATTGGAAGTGATTTGCACAAAATATATGTAATATTCCACTCAAACCTCAACTGATTACGGTATCGTTATGTAGGTTGATACGTACATAAACAGTACGAAGGAGCAACAAATGAAAGCAATCATATGGGAAGAAATGAACAAAGAGTATATTGAGGTGATAAATGTTTGCTGCTCGAAATTGGGAGACTTACTGTTGTTATAAATATGATTTATAATTTGAGTTTAATATCTGTCAGGAACAAAAGTTGAAGACCTTTGCCTGTAAGATTAGGGAATCTAAAAAGGTATTTCAAATCTTCAGCATATGTTAATTCGTATTGGTTTATATATCGAGAATAACACCCGTCTTGGATGCAACAATTTGATGGTCCAATGAATATGTAATTTGTGCCTCTAGCGACATATAGCGCCCTTTTTACCTATAAACTATTTGGTACTGTCCCCATTACAACTGCTTGAACTTGAAAGCCACATTCACAGTTTACCGCTGCTCTATCTTCAAAAGTAAAGAATTATGTGGGGTAGAAAAATAGTTCGATTTTTTTTCTTCTATGCTTTTCTGCTTTATCAATGATACCAGAGCATGTTGACAGATAAGCTCCTGTAGCAGCTGCAATGACTGCCTACCGTTTAACCTCTAAATTCAAACCGCACTGCAATTAGTACATATACATATTTGAATCAAAGATTTTGCAGTATTATTCACTTTCAAAAGATGAAGATGTATCAATTAGTGCCAGGCTTGTTTAAAGCAAAAATTTTGTTGTACTATTCACCTTCAGAAGACGAATTTGTATCAATTAGTACATACACATGCTTAAATCGAAGATGTGACACTTCAAGCTATGTACATGTATCTTCATCAAATTTATCATACACTCTTAATAATATTATAAGCGAAGTTTCCCTTCCCCTGATGTCAATAGATTTTGTTTTCCCTTTTCTTTTAATGCCTTGTGCCACTACATTTTTCATATGAAAATTGTTTTTTCGTGTTACAGAAAAGAAAACAAAGGTCTACTGGAGAAGCAACTGGACAAATGCCCAAGAAAAAGGTGATGTATTATTATTAAAATGACATACAGTATGCACAGCTTTAATAATTTGTTGACCAAGTATATCAATTTTAGTAATATGCTTGGAAGTGTTCTTTTGTTGCAGGCATTTAGTTCAAAGGTCAACTATGAAGCATTGGAGTGTTCAGACATGGTAAATATCTATCTCCTCGGTACATTTCATATTATGATGAGTTCATCTGCATGGATTTATATGTTTGCAGTTAATTGCCACAAATTACTTAGACAATTGACTAATATTTTTGTGTGGCTTCTATACCATTGGATTATATCATTTTGTCAAAATATTGCGAGGGTACACATCTGTTATACCACTTTTTATTTGACTTAGCTTGAGGTAAGTTCAAAATTATTGAATATAATTAGCTTCTTAAAATAAAAAAAAAATAAAAAAAAATTCTCCCTTTTCCCTTTTATTTTGTGCCTTGAGCATTTGTATAAATATTATTCCATCAAGTTAGTTGTAAAACTATGCAACATGGTTGATTTTAGAGATACCTTTTGGAATATAAGTTATACCATCTGTAAAATCAGAGTGAAAAATGGTTAAATTCTATGAAGAACCAAAATAAATAAATAAATAAAACAATTGGTTTAAAGCATTTTCTGTTGTGTCGATATCTTTCATTAAATTAAGCTTGAATGTTTGGTTAATTTAACTGCTGAACAGATGGATAAGGAAAATGATTCTGAAAACGGGAATCCTAAAACCATGGACAACCCAATTAAAGAAATTGATTTGGAGGTTGGTGAAGATGATAGCTACGACTACGACGATGAAAAATTTGAAGAAGCCCTTCATGAATTAAATTTTGATTATGAAGGCAATTGAAGAAAGCAAATATGACAATGACTACTGATTTCAGTTATGCTCTATTTTTTGTTATATTTAGATTAGGGTTTTGATACTATGTCCATTATTGGTGTGTAGTTTTTCACTTGTATTTCCCTTTCATCACATTAGCTGGGGTTCACCTGACTGAAGCTTTGAATGGTAGTTAGTTTTTCTATTTTTTTCCCCCTTGTTTACGGTTCTATTCAGGCTGAATGCTCACCAAGTAACTGATTGTTCGGAGTTGAATTTTCGTATACTCGATCAACCACATGAATTTTTTAGTCGAGAAGAGTTTTAACACATGGTTGGTTCCGCCCCTCTTACAAGGAAGACAGTATTTTATAAGAGTGCTACTATTCATATTTTGATTTACACTTCCGGCCACCTTTATAAATTTAATATAAATGATTATTTTTTATATTCTTTTAGCCACCGTATATTATTCTTTCATTCAGTTATTCACCACCATGCTTCTTAAAAAACACATACTTTTTTACAATTTCAAACTCTAAACCTTTACAAAAGTAGATATTCTTTTGTGTCTAATAGAGATGAAAGATGAAGATAAAAAAGAGATTAAAATTACTTGATTTTTAAAGTTTTCTATTATGATATATAACATGTTGTTAGGGTTTTTAATGGTTAGGGTTTTCCATTGCATTTTAAGATATTTTTTTCGTTCCGTTGGAGATTTCAAGCTTAGAGGACATTAAATTTGATGAAGTTGTAATAGAGAATGACAATGTAATTTTTAACTAGTAAGGTTTTTATCCGTATAACTTACGTATATTCTTTTAGAAATTGATACATTTTTTTTTTGGTCGGTTGATAGTTGGAGTATTTGAATGATGATAAAGTGGACGATAAACATGATGGTTGTGATAATGTGATGCAATATGATCGATCAAATGACTCAAAAGACGTAAATGTTGATTTGATGAATAATTTCATAACCGACGAAGTAATTACTCATTTATCAAAATTAAAATTGCTAATGTGGTTATGTAAATGGATTATTAAATTAAATCATTTCACAACCGACAAAGTAAGGAAGGAAGGGTTTGTGTCGAGGAAGGAGCTGGTGGACTCTGCATTTTTTGTTATTAATTTAGACGGTGGTCAGAAGAGGAAATTTAAAATATTTGGGGTGCTTTTAGTTTTGGTGGGCAGATGTGTAAATAGAGGTATAAATAGTAGCACCTTTTTTTTTTTTTAAGTTTTAACTATGGTTAATCGTTTTCTTTTTATTGTTGCTGCAAATACTGATAAGGAGTTGTGGAAAATCCCTAGTAGGAGGAAAAGAACTTTGACAGTCTATCTTTACATCCTGATCTCATTTGGTTTCTTGTATTTATGTGTTTTTGTTCAAAAAAACATGCACACTATTCATGTATTTTTAGAAAATTGGAGGGAAAAAAAAATCATCTTCTTGGTCATTCCTCCATCGTTGTTGTGATATGTTATATTTTTTACTTTCATAAAACGTAAAAAACAAGCTATATTTTTAGGATTGTCTTAAATTTCTTTTATAAAATGCATTCTTGCTTTTAAGGAAAAAGATGTAATTTTGTGATATTTGAGTAATTTTATTAATCTAAACGTGTTCTCATATTATCATTATCCATAAATTATGATCCTATATGATACATGCCTTAGCAGTCACTTTTAAATTTGAAGACAATATAATTCCATTTGTAGAATATAGTTTTAAAAATGAAACGATATAAAACAAATAAGCTTAGGAACTAATTTCCAGACAAAAATAATGTGAGCAAAGAGGAAGAAATTGCATTTGTCATATTTAGTAAAATAAGTAAGGTTGTAAATTTCGTACGATGTTTAGTTTAATCCCAAGTTGTAAGGCGTATGCTTCGTACTTGTACGATTCTCATTTAGTACACGAATTAGAACAATAAAAAAACAAGATTTTCTGATACCAACAGTGTGCATCCATATAAATTCCCTTTGTAAAATTAATAAAGTTGAAATTTCTACGTAGATTGACAAAAACAAAAATAAACTAGAAATTAAACAAGTATTGTAACTTTTTGCTTGATGAGTGTTTGAACTTGTTTAACTATCTATGTCTCAAAATTTCAATCTGAAAATCAATGTTAATTTTTGCATGTAGAAATCAAAATCCTGACCTCGTATATGTATATAAAGGTATTTATGAAACTTCATGGTTAGATCAAAATATTGTATTTCTATTTCAACTATTAATAGAAATATACGAAAATATGTTCATTTGAAAATATCATATGTTTTCTTATTATCCAAACATTGTTTATCTTTCGCCTTATCCCCTGCCTCGTTTGTTAGCACTTTTGGTGCTATCAAAACAAGGTTATTTTGGATGAGTCATCGATGGTGTCGTTGTCCATCATCAGTAGGGTGAAGGATGACGTGTTTTTCGCGATTCGTGCTCATCCTTTCTTGGGTATTCTTCGCAATCGCTCTTTAGCGTTGGCGGATGCTTTTGAGGTTTGTAGGGCTTCTCGCCCTAGGGCGGGAGTTGCTTTTCTTCTTCTTTAGGTCTAGCAATTAGAGCTGGATGCTTGCTTCCATAAACTTTTCTGGAACTCTGAGCTGAATGCTGGTGTGACGGCCCGCCCCGCACCAGCCGACATTTCCAATGAAAGTGCGCTGTGCCAATGCCCGACTAGCACAGGACGGTCGCCAAAGAAAGGAATTTGAACTAACAAGGAACCTGTAAAATGTCTCACAGCGCATGGAATAAAATATAATAATAACATACTTGACATAAAACAGGCGAGA
Organism: Allium sativum; assembly: GCA_030737875.1. NCBI lineage: Eukaryota > Viridiplantae > Streptophyta > Magnoliopsida > Asparagales > Amaryllidaceae > Allium > Allium sativum. The sequence goes on from CM060916.1 coordinate 978,615,866, forward strand.
CAGTGCATAAGCTGAAAACTAAACCATAATATCATAGCAGCATAAATCCAAAATACAGCTTATGATCCATAACCATTATTACAACTTCAAAATACTGTCTCTAAAGCAAAATAAAGGAAAGGTACACTACTAATGCTCAAAGTAGTGACCGGCAGCGACACAGCGAGAATATATATATATAGAATAGTACGTGTAAGCCTCCTGCTCGTCTCCGGACAGCTACTCGCGCACAACCAGCTAACTTGTCTCTAGTCTGCCCGTTTAAGAGCACCCAGAGTAATAAGAAGAGACATAAACTCTGGGTCAGACAAAAGTCTGGTATGAGCGATAAGCACCAAAACAGAACAATAACAGGTATACTAAACCATACCTGAACCTGGACCTGCAACCAAAGAGTTAGCACAACATACCGTACAATACTCTATAAGGCCACTAACATATGCTGTAAAGGATACGGGGGTGGGGGTGTGCATGTCATAGTGATGGCAAACAATCAAGCATAGCAACCATCCTCACATCTCTTACTCAGTCCGTAAAGCATAAGAAATCCACCGCTTTGATCACCCGATACTTTGTTACGATCACTCTGCCCCATGGAGTCGTGACGGCTCCACTGCACTGATCCGTAACCACTAATACTTTGCTATGTCCACTCTGCCCCCATGGAGTCATGATAACTCCACTGCACTGGCTCATAGCCATGTTACGATCACTCTGCCCCATGAAGTAATAACTACCCCACTACACTGATCCGTAGCCTAACATTCGTCTTTCAGTGGTGAATCAAAGCTATGGACGTCGATAACTCCTTAGCACATGTCCCGCAGCAAAGTCCAATCATGAAGTTAACTCGTTGGTTCCCAGCTAGATCCTGAGTTCTACTTCCCATTTGGACTACCTTTGCATCTCGGGTTTTGGTCTCCTCCGGATCGGTTCGGAAAACAGCTTCCATTGGATCGGTCCTCTTTTCCTCGTTTGGTCCATGGTCATTAGCCCTGTTCAGGTCGGGTCGTGGGTTCCTCCCAGGTCGGGTCGGTTCGTGGTCCATCAAGCAGTCTCCCACCGGGTCGGATCGTGATGCTTCAAGCTGGGTCGTGGTACCACACTGGTTCGGATCGTGCCATCGTCACCAGATCGGGTCGGGCTTCTCCATTGGCTCGTAGTGCTCCAACACGGTTCATGACTTGCTTCATGGCGAGTTCCATCGTTTGGTTCATACTTCGACTCGTGAAGGGTAGGTGACCCACGGTTCGGGTCGTGATGCATACGTCACGAGCGGGTCGACTCGGATAAAGGAGGGGGGCGATCCGATCCGGCACTGGGTCATTTCCTGCAACTTTTCCTGCGACTGTTTTACGCCATACGACGGCGTTTTCGACTATTCTAACTGTTCTAATCAATCACAAAGGATACCATACAGTCATAGCAACATACAGAATTGACCACAAACACCAAAACAACAATTTGATATGTTAAAATGGATCAAACATACTCAAAACCCATATTTTCCCCTTAATCATGTTTAATTATAACTAATGTTAGGATTAGCAAAACATAACCAAATCAACCCAAATTTCTAACAAAGGCCTAAAATAATATTTCGAAATTTATAAATAATTTTCCAGAATTTAATCATGTATAATTCGCTAGTTAACACTAATTACCCTTAATTAACCATAATTAGTGTAAAAACAAGGCTAATCACTCACCTTTGCCACAATTAAAACTTTCAGAACTGAAACTCCTTTGATTTAGGCGAATACCAATGTCTAACAGCAGCTCTAAATCTGAAATAGTGCTATTTCTCCTTGATTTGATGTTGCTAAGCTTAATCCTTGATTAGAGAGCGATTTGGGATGAAATTAGAAGGTGGAGGCCATTGTTATGGTTTCTAAGAGGTAAATGAAAACTGAAATAAAATGAAAACCTAACTCATTTCAGCCTTCCCATAACCCTAATCCCGAAATGGGTTGTGGGCCCATTCACTAATCACCTTATTTGGTCCGATTAAGCAGTTTTCACCTTCTAAACATTATTTCGTCCGTATCTCGCAAACGGTAAGTCCGTTTTTCACATATGACCACTCTACGGAAAGGTAAACCATCATCCGGATCTAATGGAAGTGGTTTCACATCAAAATTACTTACCAATCAAAAATTATGGCCAAAACAAGATCAACTAGGGGCAAAACGATCATTCAAAAATCGGCAAAAATCGTGAACATGGGAAATGACCCCAATAGTCGTCCTCCAATGTCACATGACCATACGACTCCTTAAGAGAAATAAATAAATATTCTACGATCCTCCGATGCGTAGAATGCGGGTCGTTACATTCTTCCCCCTTAAGAAATTTCGTCCCCGAAATTCCTTAACCCAACACATACAAAGGATCCCGCATGCCTAACAATCATTAACAAAACAATAAATCATACAAACAACACAACAAACCTATCCTAGCATGCGGTTTACTAACAAGGGAGTACTATACCGATATAAAAATCTTACCAGGCAAAGAGTTCTGGATACTTCCTCCTTATGTTCTCCTCTGTTTCCGAAGTACAGTCTTCCTCATCATCACCCCACTAAACTTTGACTAGTTTCATCGCCTTCCTTCGAAGCTGCTTCGTATTGTTCCCAACAATACGCATAGGCCTGCGGTTCCTAACCGCCTCAGGTTCAACCTCGATATCGTCCAACTGATCCGGTGAAATAGTCACACTAGGGTCGTGCACGAATTTCCTTGACTGGGAAACATGAAATACGTTATGAACTCCTGCCATCTTCTCTGGTAATTCAACTTTATATGCCAAATTCCCAACTTTCTCGAGGACTGGGAATGGACCAACAAATCTTGGTGTTAACTTGCCTCTCCTACCAAATCGTATCACGCTTTTTAATGGAGAAATCTTGACAAAAACAAGTCACCAATCGAGAATTTTTAAGTCTCTCCTCCTCTTATCAGCATAACTCTTTTGCCTATCTTGGGCAGCCTTCATTTGTTGTTGGATAACTTTGATCTTATCTGAGGTTTCTCTTATCACATCTGGCCCAAACACAAATTTCTCACCGGTTTCTAACCAACATGACGGTGAGTTGCACGGTCTTCTGTACAAAGCTTCAAATGGAGCCATACCAATACTGGATTGATAACTATTATTATATGCGAACTCCACTAGATGTAAATGGTCATCCCATGATCCACCAAAATCCAATATACAAGCTCTTAAGAGGTCTTCTAATATACGATTCACCCTCTCTGTCTGACCGTCAGTTTGAGGATGATACGCGGTACTGAAATGTAATTCTGATCCTAACGCCTCTTCTAAGCTCCTCCAAAATCCACTAGTAAATAACGGATCTCGATCGCTTACAATGCCTTTGGGTATTCCATGAAATTTCACTACCCACTTTATATACAGTTCCGCTAACTTAGCTGCTATTCTTCGACTTGACGGGTATAAACCTTGCACTTTTGGTTAATCGGTCCACAATCACCCAAATGCTATCATGGCCCGATCTAGTCCTTGGTAACCCATAAATGAAATCCATTGAGACTTGTTCCCATTTCCATTTTGGAATTTCTAATTGTTGTAACAAACCACTAGGCTTCTTTTGCTCAGTTTTAACTAGCTGGCAATTCATGCACTTGGATATAAACTTCCCAACGTCTCTTTTCATCCCTTCCCAGTAGTAGGTCTGCTTCATGTCTCGATACATTTGTTACCACCGGGATGTATAGTCAGTTTTGAGTGATGACATTCTCTAAGCACTTCATCTCTCAATCCCTTGACATTGGGCACAACTAATCTTCCATTCTTTCTAAGCCATCTATCTCGATCAAGCCCATACTTGTTCATCTTTTCGTCGATTCCCATCTCTAACTTTAAGATGATTTCCAGTAGGTTAGGATCGTCCCTCTGACTGGAACCAATCCGCTCAATCAAAGTGGGTCTGATCGTCAAACTTGCTAACATTTCTGGATCCAATTCGCACTTTGGTCTGAAATCATACTCAGCGATGTACTCCAGTTGCTTCCATTCTAGAAACATAGCCTCTAAACTGGCATGTCTTTTACTCAATGCATCAGCTACCGCATTGCCCTTTTCTGGTGTATATGCGATATCAAAATCATAGGAAGTCAAGAATTCTAACCATCTTTGTTGTCGGAGATTTAGATCCTTCTGAGAGAAAAGATAATTTACCGATTTATGATTGGTAAACAACTCGAATCTTTCTCCCAAGAGGTAATGTCTCCACATCTTCAATGCGAACACGATCGCTGCCAATTCCAAATCATGGGTAGGATATATTCTCTCGTGCAGTTTCAGTTGCAGACTAGCATAAGCTACAACCCTACTTCCTTGCATCAATACAGCACCTAGTCCAGTACCACAGGCATATGTGTATACCGTCATCTCTTCATTCCCTTTAGGAATGACTAACACTGGTGCACATGTCAACTTTTCCTTTAGACTCTTATATGCATTCTCGCACTTTTCGTCCCAGACGAAAGCTTGATTTTTCTTGGTCAACTGAGTCAACGGTGCTGCTAACTTGGAGAAGTCTTGGATAAACTTACGATAATATCTAGCCAATCCCAAGAAACTTCTTACGTCTGTTGCATTCTTAGGCGTAAACCAATCCTGTACCGTAACCACCTTCGCAGGGTCCACGGCAATACCATTCTCAGAAATAACATGGCCCAAGAATCTCACTTCCCTCCTCCAGAAGTGACACTTAGAAAACTTTGCTTTCATTTAGTGTTTTCTCAATACCTCCACCACTATCCTCAAGTGTTCCTTGTGTTCTTCCTCTGTCCTCGAATAAACCAAGATATCGTCTATGAACACAAGAACAAACTTATTCAACTGATCTCTGAATACCCTGTTCATAAGATCTACAAAATATGTTGGTGCATTGGTCAACCCGAATGGCATGACCAACCACTCATAAAATCCAAACGGCGTCCGAAATGCCGTTTTAGCTATACTCTTAGCTTCCACTCTAAGCTGATGAAAACCTGTCACGAGATCTAACTGGGAGAACACTCTCGCGCCACTCAACTGATCAAACAAATTATCTATCCGCGATAGAGGATACTTATTCTTCCTCGTCACCTTATTTAACTCGCGGTAGTCCACACACAATCGAAGGAAACCATCTACCTTGGTAGCAAACACAACTGGTGCTCCCTACTCAGAAACACTTCTTCTGATAAATCCCTTCTTCAAAAGATCGTTTACCTGCACCCTGAGTTCTCGTTGCTCCCTTGGTGCCACACGACGAAGTGGCATCACTATAGGTCTGGCATCTTTCACTAAATCAATACGGAACTCAATCTCTCAGTGTGGTGGAAGTCCAGTCACTTCCTCGAAGACGTCCGGATACTGGCCAGCCATGGGCACATCTGACAATTCATCATGCGGGATGTCAAGGGAATTTAGAAAACTAGCCATTACCCCATCACTAGGTAGACCACCAAACACTACCCTCCGCCCATCATCCGCTCTAACTGTCACCAAAAAGCCCTCACAGTCTACCACTACCCCGTACCTTTGGAGCTAATGGACTCCCAAAATAATGCCAAACCCAGTAAAACCTAAAACAAAGCAATCACAAACAAACATGCATCCATGACTCGATAAGACCACATTATGACAAATAATGCTAAGGCTAGTTGAACCACCAATCGGGTTCGTCACCGTTAAAGGTCTATCGACTATCTCGGGTTCCAATCCCAACCTATCTACCAGGTCACTAGATACGAAGGAACAGGAAGTTCCGATATCAAACAATACTCGGATAGGAATATCATAAACAGAAAGCATACCTTGAATGACGACATCCTTTCCTTTCTCCGCCGCAGTCGGGGTATTCGACGAAGAAGGAACAACATTGATAGCATATGCTTTCACAATCTTCTTTTCTTTAGGGGGTTGCAGACACTTATCCTTGCGATGTCCCACTTGGCCGCAGTTGAAGCACTTCCTGTCCGCTGGCTTTGCTCGACATTCTTTAGCATAATGTCACTTCTTGCCATAGCTAAAGCATTCAACATCTTTCTTATTCTTCTTCTTTTAGCCCTCCTTGGTCTGATTCTGCTTTCTCTTGTTTTGAGAACCATTCTTGCCTCCACCGCTTGCTTGCGGTTTTGGCTCCTCTGCAGATGCAACCTCAGTCTTCGACTTAGGGTAAAGACTCTTTGACCTCAATGCTTCCCCCATAATCGATTCAAACGTCTCATTGATGTGGTTAATAAGCTTTCCCCCCAAGTATCCATCCAAACCAGTTATAAACTTCTCGTTCTTCTTCTCAGCAGTATCGATAAGGGATAATCCATACTTCGATAAAGCATCGAACTCTGCAAAATACTCCGAGACTGTCCTACCATTCTGCTTAAGCCCTAGAAATTTCCTAAACAACTCTGATTTCTGAGTAGCTGGGATAAACTTATCACCGAATCGGGCCTTAAACTGATCCCATGTAACTCGATCCTCTGGAGTAGTTGCCTTAATAGCATTCCACCAATTCATCGTCCATCCTTGCAGCTGGCGGGATGCTAGCTTTCTCTTCGTCGCATCCTCAATACCCAAGTCTTCGAAGATACGCTCACAACTATCCAACCAATCCTGAACTTCTGTAGCCGATTCCGTTCCGTGGAACGGCTTTCCACCAAGACTAGTGTAATCCTTGCATAGCTTGGCGAAATCAGCCCTAGGCACCTGCACCGCTGCACCACCACGATTTGCAGCATTAGGAGCTGCCCTCTGAACATCCGTAAGCATCTCTCTCATGAGGTCAGTGAACATCTTCCTCATATCAGGAGCATTCCCATTATTAGCTCCTCTACCAGTACCCCTAGTATATCGGCTCATCGTTCAATCTGTAATGAGAAAACGATTAACCATCTCTTCAGTGGTGCCAGTGCAATGCGACTTCATCCTTAAATATACTAATAGTATATATAAAGCTTTTGAAAACCAAAATATCACAAATACGCGCTCTCATATACGTACTATCTCTCACTGGTGTCTTCCCTAGGTTAACTACGCAACCTAGAGCTCTGATACCAAGTGTGACGGCCTGGCCCGCACCAGCCAACATTTCCAATGAAAGTGCGATATGCTAATGCCCGATTAGCACAGGACGGTCGCCAAAGAAATGAAAAGAAAGGAATTTGAACCAACAAGGAACCTGTAAAATGTCTCACAGCGCATGGAATAAAATATAATAATAATATACTTGACATAAAACAGGCGAGACAGTGCATAAGCTGAAAACTAAACCATAATCATCATAGCAGCAGAAATCCAAAATACAGCTTATGATCCATAACCATTATTACAACTTCAAAATACTGTCTCTAAAGCAAAAGAAAGGAAAGTTACACTACTAATGCCCAAAGTAGTGACCAGCAGCGACACAGCGAGAATATATATATATATATAGAATAGTACGTGTAAGCCTCCTGCTCGTCTCCGGACAGCTACTCGCGCACAACCAGCTAACCTGTCTCTAGTCTGCCCATTTAAGAGCACCCAGAGTAATAAGAAGAGAAATAAAACTCTAGGTCAGACAAAAGTCTGGTATGAGCGATAAGCAGCAAAATAGAACAATAATAGGTATACTAAACCATACCTGAACCTGGGCGTGCAACCAAAGAGTTAACACAACATACCATACAATACTCTAAGGCCATTAACATATGGTGTAAAGGATACGGGGGTGGGGGTGTGCATGTCATAGTGATGGTAAACAATCAAGCATAGTAACCATCCTCACATCTCTCACTCAGTGCGTAAAGCATACGATATCCACCGCTTTGATCACCCAATACTTTGTTACGATCACTCTGCCCCATGGAGTTGTGACGGCTCCACTGCACTGATCCGTAACCACTAATACTTTACTATGTCCACTCTACCCATGGAGTCATGATAACTCCAATGCACTGGCTAATAGCCATGCTACGATCACTCTGCCCCATGAAGTAATAACTACCCACTGCACTGATCCGTAGCCTAACATTCGTCTTTCGGTGGTGAATCAAAGTTATGGACGTCGATAACTCCTTGGCACGCGTCCCGTAGAAAAGCCCAATCATGAAGTTAACTCGTTGGTTCCCAGCTAGATCCTGAGTTCTACTTCCCATTTGGACAACCTTTGCATCTCGGGTTTTGGTCTCCTCCGGATCGGTTTGGAAAATAACTTCCATTTGGATCGGTCCTCTTTTCCTCGTTCGGTCCATGGTCATTAGCCCTGTTCGGGTCGGCTCGTGCGTTCCTCCCAGGTCAGGTCGGTTCGTGGTCCATCAAGCTGTCTCCTACCGGGTCGGATCGTGATGCTTCAAGCTGGGTCGTGGTACCACACTGGTTCGGATCGTGCCATCGTCACCAGATCGGGTCGGGCTTCTCCATTAGCTCGTAATGCTCCAACATGGTTCATGACTTGCTTCATGGCGAGTTCCATCATTTGGTTCGTACTTCGACTCGTGAAGGGTAGGTGACCCACGGTTCGGGTTGTGATGCATACGTCACAAGCGGGTCGATTCGGATAAGGGGGGAGATCCAATCCGGCTCTGGGTCATTTCCTACAACTTTTCCTGCTACTGTTTTACGCCATACGACGGCGTTTTCGACTATTCTAACTGTTCTAATCAATCACAAAGCATACCGTACAGTCATAGCAACATATAGAATTGACCATAAACACCAAAACAACAATTTGATATGTTAAAATGGATCAGACATACCCAAAACCCATATTTTCCCCTTAATCATGTTTAACTATAACTAATGTTAGGATTAGCAAAACTTAACCAAATCAACTAAATTTCTAACAGAGGCCTAAAGCAATATTTCAAAATTTATAAATATTTTTCCATAATTTAATCATGTATAAATTTGCTAATTACCCTTAATTAACCATAATTAGTGTAAAAACAAGGCTAATCACTCACCTTTGCCACAATTAAAACTTTCAGAACTGAAACTCCTTTGATTTGGGTGAATACCAATGTCTAATAGCTGCTCTAACTTTGAAATGGTGCTATTTCTCCTTGATTTGATGTTGCTAAGCTTAATTCTTTATTAGAGAGCGATTTGGGATGAAATTAGAAGGTGGAGGCCATTGTTAGGGTTTCTAAGAGATAAATGGCGGCTAGAAAACTGAAATAGAATGAAAACCTAACTCATTTCAGCCTCCTTATAACCCTAATCCTGAAATGGGTTATGGGCCCATTCACTAATCACCTCATTTGGCCCGGTTAAGCAGTTTTTCACCTTCTAAACCTTATTTCGTCCATATCTCCCAAACGGTAAGTCTGTTATTCATATATGACCACTCTACGGAAAAGTAAACCCTCATCCGGATCTAATGGCAGTGGTTTCAGGTCAAAATTCCTTACCAATCAAAAATTATGGACAAAATAAAATCAGCTAGGGGCAAAACGGTCATTCAAAAATCATGAACATGGGAAATGACCCCAGTAGTCGTCCCCCAATGTCACACGACCATACGACTCCTTACGAGAAATAAATAAATATTCTACGATCCTCCGATGCGTAGAATGCGGGTCGTTACAGCTGACTTCTTTTTTTCTCAATTGGAGCTCAGGATATGGTTTGAAAGAATTTAGCTAGTTTTGGGTCTGGAGCTAGAGGCTATTTTTTATTGTTGTCGTCTTTTCAGCGCTAGTGCTTCTAGGTTGGGTCGGTCGGCGAGCTGACCACTGTTTTCGTGGAGTCTGGGCCGTTTTAGTATTGTTTTTCTTTCGTTCGAGTGGGATTATTGGTTTGGCTGTTTGTTTGTTTTTATATTGTGGCAGTTTTGTGTTTGCTTATGTCTGTCTATCAGTTACAACTTAATTCATTGTGTGATTGAACTGTTTTTATGAGCCACTAGAGAATGACTATTTTCTCCTTTTTGGTTATATATATATATTCTTATTTCTATTAAAAAAAAATCGAGTCTAATACTTGTGCAGTCTGAATCTTTTATAAAACAGAAATATAACACATGTTTTTTTTTTGATTTGGTTACGGTTAAAAAATAATGGTACCCAAGTCCGCTAAAGTGGCAATGCCATTTGTGTGACGATGAAATGTATTATGATAAGCTAAGAAAACCGAATATGCTCGGTACTGCCGAATATATTTGATAGGCGGATTCGTTTAGCAAAATTAAGTTATATCAATAAAATAAGAATAAGCAAAATTTAGAGCTTTTTTTTAATTCTGAGTTATACCTAGAATTTTTTTTATAACCAATTCCCCTGTTCTTTTTTCACCGTACGTAGCGGCAGCTTTATTATAGGAACACAACTTTATTGATTGATGGTAGTTTAACATATCGAAGACAGACTCTTTGGTCTGGGAGAGATTTTCTACCTTGTGTTTTGTTATTTATTTATATACTTGAGCTTTGACCTCTCTTACAAATCGAACATATCATCATGTGTGCTGATGTCGCAGGTAAAATTTGAGGATTTTTACCTTGCTTACCTAGACTCAAATTTAATTTATATGCAACTGAACTTAGAACAATTAGACTAATTGACTTGCATGTTCCGTCATCCTATCACATAATTTCAGTTTGTATTTTTATACATTCAGCAATGTAAGGATGCACACAACTTATTCAGCTTATTCTGATCTCGACCCAACCTACCAATCCGATCTAATCCACTTAATTCTAATTCAACCAAACCTAGCTTGGATCATATACATATTATAATTTGTAACCCTGCTATATACGAGTTAGATACGATACTTTATTTTAGAGCTGTTATAGTAATTACTGTTAGGGTTGCCTTGCATGTTGTTAAGGTAGGAATGACGATTTGAATAAATAGTCTCACATCACGGAATAAATTGAAGGAGTGAGGTATATATATGAGTTGGTAGATACGTAACATCAAGGGATTCCTTTTGTTACAAGGATGTGTATGTCTACTCATATGCGTGCGTCATATGCAAGAGGAGGGAGAGCTTTGTTACGACCGTTGTTACATAACAATGGTATCAAAGCCGAAGTTACGGATTAGGCCATGCAGGCAAGGCAGTGCTCTCAAAAGATAGTCGTAGGATGCAAGTCAAGGGGAGACAGTTAGGATTGCCTCGCATGTTGTTAAGGTAAGAATGACGGTTTGAATAAATAGTCACACATCACAGAATAAATTGAAGGAGTGGAGTATATGTAACGACCCGCATTCTACGCGTCAAAGGATCGTAGAATGTTTATTTCGTTCACATACGAAGTCATATGGTCGTGTAACTTTGGGAGATGACTATTAGGTCCATTTCCCATGTTCACGATTTTTGCCGAATTTTAAATGATCGTTTTGCCCCTGGTGAATCTTGTTTCGCCTATAACTTTTGATTTGTAAGGGGTTTTGACGTGAAACCACTTCCGTTGGATTCAGATGATGGTTTACCTTTCCGTAGAGTGGTCACATTAATCAAACAGAATTACCGTTTGGGAGATATGGCTGAAATAAGGTTTGGAAGGTGAAAAATAGCTTAACCGGGCCTAAGTAGGGTGATTAGCAGCTAGGCCCATAACCCATTTCGGGATTAGGGTTATGGGGAGGCTGAAATCAGTTAGAAAATGATCTCATTTCATTTTCTCGGCTGTCTAAAACATTTCTCTAACCCTAGCCATGGCCTCCACCTTCTAAATTCATCTTTAATCAATTTCTAATCCAATATTAAGCGAATCTACATCAAATCAAGGCGGATTGACATCAAATCAGAGTTGGAGCTGCTGTGTTGCATAGGAATCCGACCCAAAATAGTAGTAAAGTTCAGATCTATAATTTATTTGTGGCTAAGGTGAGTGATTTGCATTGTTTTTCACTAATTATGGCTAATTAGGGGTGATTATTACAAAATTATGCATGTTAAAATTCTGGAAAAAATGTAAAACTTCTTAAATATTATTTTAGGGCTTTGATAAAAATTTGGGTTAATTTGGACATAGTTTGCTAATCCTATTGTTAAAACAAGGTTATGGGGATTAAGGGAAAAATCATGCTTTTTGGGTATGTTTGATCTAAAATAACCTATATGCTTGATGTTTTTACCTTGTTGATGGATCTTATATGTTACTACTACTGTTTGGAATGTTTTATGATTGATTAGTAAAGTTAGAATGGTTGAAAACACCGTCGCATGGCGAGAATGGACGAAAATTAGCTTGTAGGAAATGCTGCAGAGATCCGGATCGGATCAGATAGGGGGACCGAATCGGCTACCGAACCGAACCGGAACATGGCATCTTTTGGAGCATACAAGTGGAAGAGGCAACAAGGAAGGCCAGATCGGATCATATTGGAGTAGGATTGGAGTTTGAATGGAGTACTGAGATGGAGTAGCACCGAACTGAACTGCCTTGGGAGCACCGAACCGAACCAAATGAGAGACCCGAACCGAACCGATGATGACTGGAGCACTATGCATATTCGAACAGAACCAAGGCATGGGGTATGAGCACAGAACCGAATTGGGTATAGAGTACCGAACCGAATCGGATGTATACCCTTACTTCTACGCGACGACTCTTCTAAACACCAACTCCAATTCGACTAAAACCTGAGATGCAAAGGAAATTCAAATGGGAGGTTATTACTCAGGATTCCAATGGGGATCAATGAATTAACTTCATGAGCTGGACTTTACTGCGGGACGTGTGCAAAGGGTCATCGATGTCTATAGCTTTGACTCACCACTGAGATACGGATATTGGCTATGAATCAATGCAGTGGAGTTGTCCTAACTCCATGGGGCAAAGTGACCGTAGCAGGGCTATGAGCTAGAGCAGTGGAGTTGTCATAACTCCATAGGGCAGAGTGGACATAGCAAAGTATTAGTGGTTACGGATCAGTGCAGTGGAGCCGTTATGACTCCATGGGACAGAGTGATCGTTACAAAGAATTGGATGATCAAAGTGGTGGATATCGTATACTTTACGCACTGAGTGAGAGATGTGAGGATGATTGCTATGTTTGATGTCTGCTATCACCATGACATGCACATCCCCTCCCCCTTTATTTTCACACCATGTGTTAGTGTCACCTTAGAATATTGTACGTCCTGTTGTGCTAACTCTTTGGTTGCAGGTCCAAGTTTAGGTATGGTTATGTATACCTGTTATTGTTCTGTTTTTGCTGTTTATCGCTCATACCAGACTTTTGTCTGACCCAGAGTTTTATGTCTCTTATTATTACTCTGGGTGCTCCTAAACAAGCAGACTAGAGACATGTTAGCTGGTTATGCACGAGTAGCTGTCCGGAGACAAGCAGGAGGCTTACACGTATTATACCCATATATTCTCCCTATGTTGTTGTTGGTCACTACTTTGGGCATTAGTAGTGTACCTTCCTATTTTGCTTTAGAGGCGGTTTTAAAAGTTGTAATAATGACAGTTTAGATCATAAATGGTATTTTGAATCTTTCTGCTGCTATGATGGTTTAGTTTTCAGCTTATGCACCATCTCGCCTGTTTTACGTCAAGTTATGTTATTATTATATTTTGTTCCATGCGCTGTAAGGTATAATATAGGTTCTTTGATGATTCATAGTTTCAAATCCCTTCAATTTGCTTTTCCTTTGATGACCGTCCTGTGCTGGTTGGACATCGACACAGCGCATTTCATTGGAAATGTCGGCTGGTGTGGAGCGGGCTGTCACACTTGGTATTAGAGCTCGAGGTTGCGTAGTTAACCTAAGGAAACATACCAGGGAGAGATAGTATACGTATATGAGACAGCGTATTTGTGATATTTTGGGTTTTCAAAAGTTATATATATACTATTGGTATATTTAAGGATGAAGTCGCACTGCACTGGGACCACTATGGAGATGGTTAATCGTTTCTCCTTACAGTTTTGACGATGAGCCGATATGCGAGGAATACTGGTTTAGGAGCCAATAATAGGAATGCTCCTGACATGAGGACGATGTTTACTAATTTCATGAGAGAGATGCTTAGGGATGTTCAGAGGGCAACTCCTAATGCTATAAATGGTGGTGGTGCAGGCTCCTAGGGCCGATTTCGCCAAGCTCTGTAAGGACTACACTAGTCTTGGTGGGAAGCCGTTCCACGGAACGGAATCGGCTACATAAGTTCAGGATTGGCTTGATAGCTGTGAGCGTATCTTTGATGATCGGGGAATCGAAGATACAATGAAGAGAAAGCTAGCATCCCGCCAGCTGCAAGGACGGGCTATGAATTGGTGGAACGCTATTAAGGTAGCTACTCCTAAGGATCAAGTTATTTAGGATCATTTTAAGACCCGCTTTAGTGACAAGTTTATCCCGGCTGCCCAGAAGTTAGAATTGTTTAGGAGGTTCTTGGAGATTAAACACAATGGTAGGGCAGTCTCGGAATATATTGCTGAGTTCGATACATTATCGAAGTATTGATTATCTCTTATCGATACTGCAGAGAAGAAGAACGAGAAGTTCATAACTGGTTTAGATCAGTACTTGGGAGAAAGGATTATAAACCATATTGATGAGACTTTTGAATCAATTATTGGGAAAGCATTGAGATCGAATAACCTTTATCCTAAGCCCAAGACTGAAGTAGCTGTTGCATCTGCAGGGGAGCCAAAGCCACAGGCAAGCGGTGGAGGCAAGAATAATTCGCAGAATAAGAGGAAACAGAACCAAGCTAAGGATAGTCATAAAAAGAATAAGAAAGATGTTGAGTGCTTTAGCTGTGGCAAGAAGGGCCATTATGCTAAAGAATGTCGAGCAAAGCCGGCGGAGAGGAAGTGCTTCAATTGTGGCCAAGTGGGACATCACAAGGATAAGTGTCCATAACCTCTGTACGAGAAACAGATTGTGAAAGCATATGCTATTAATGCTGCCTCTTCTTCGTCGAATGCCCCAATTGCAGCGGAGAAAGAAAAGAATGTCGTCATTCAAGGTATGCTTTATATTTATGATGTTCCTGTTCGAGTATTGTTTGATATTGGTTCTTCTCATTCCTTCATATCTAGTGACCTGGTAGATAGGTTGGGATTGGAACCCAAGATAGTCGACAGACCTTTAGTTGTGACGAACCCGATTGGTAGTTCGACTAGCCTTAGTATGATTTGCTGAAATTTAGTCTTATCGAGTCACGGATGTATGTTTGCTTGTGATTGCTTTGTTTTGGGCTTTACTGGGTTTGGCATTATTTTGGGAGTCGATTGGCTCCAAAGATATGGGGGTGGTGGTAGACTGTGAGGGATTTTCGGTGACTATTAGGGCGGATGATGGGCGGAGGGTAGTGTTTGGTGGCCTACCTAGTGATGAGGTAATGACTAGTTTTCTAAATTCCCTCGACATTCCGCAGGATGAGTTATCAGGGGTTCTCATTGCTGGTCAGTATCCGGACATCTTTGGGGAAGTGACCGGACTTCCACCACACCGAGAGATTGAGTTCCGTATTGATTTAGTGAAAGATGCCAGACCTATAGTAATGTCACTTCGTCGTATGGCACCAAGGGAGTGGCGAGAGCTCGGGGTGAAAGTAAGCGATCTTTTGAAGAAGGGATTTATTCAAAGAAGTGTTTCCGAGTGGGGCGCACCAGTTGTATTTGCCACTAAGGCAGATGGTTCCCTTCGTTTATGTGTGGACTATCGTGAGTTGAATAAAGTGACTAGGAAGAATAAGTATCCTCTTCCACGGATAGATGATCCGTTTGATCAATTGGAAGGAGCAAGAGTGTTCTCCCAGTTGGACCTCGCCACAGGATTTCATCAGCTTCGAGTAGCAGCTGAGAGTATTCCTAAAACGACCTTTCGGACGCCATCTGGATTCTATGAGTGGTTGGTCATGCCATTCGGGTTGACCAATGCACCAGCATATTTTGTGGACCTTATGAATAGAGTTTTCATAGATCAGTTGAATAAGTTTGTTCTTGTGTTCGTGGATGATATCTTGGTTTACTCGAGGACAGAGAAAGAACACAAGGAACATTTGAGGATAGTGATGGAGGTGCTGAGAAAACACCAATTGAAAGCGAACTTTTCTAAGTGTCACTTCTGGAGGAGGGAAGTGAGATTCTTAGGCCATTTTGTTTCAGAGAATGATATTGCCGTGGACCCTGCGAAGGTGGCTATGGTACAAGATTGGTCTACGCCCAAGAATGCAACAGACATAAGAAGTTTCTTGGGGTTAGCTGGATATTATCGTAAATTCATCCAAAACTTCTCCAAGATAGCAACACCGTTAACTCAGTTGACCAAGAAGGATCAAGCTTTCGTTTGGGACAAAAGGTACGAAAATGCATTCAAGAGTCTAAAGGAAAAGTTGACGCGTGCGCCAGTGTTAGTCATTTCTAAAGGGAATGAAGAGATGACAGTATACACGGATGCATGTGCTACTGGACTATGTGTTGTATTGATGCAAGGAGGTAGGGTAGTAGCTTACGCTAGTCGGCAACTGAAACCACATGATAAAAGATATCCTACCCATGATTTGGAATTGGCAGCGATCGTGTTCGCGTTGAAGATGTGGAGGCATTATCTCTTGGGAGAAAGATTCGACTTGTTTACCGATCATAAATCATTAGAGTATCTTTTCTCTCAGAAGGATCTAAACCTCCATCAGCAAAGATGGTTAGAATTCTTGGCTTCCCATGATTTTGATATCGCATATACATCAGGAAAGGGCAATGTGGTAGCTGATGCATTGAGTAGGAGACATGCCAGTTTAGGGGCTATGTTTCTTGAATGGAAGCCACTGGAGTATATCACTGGGTATGATTTCAGACCAAAGTGTGAATTGTATCCAGAAATGTTAGCGAGTTTGATGATCAGACCCACTTTGATTGAGCGAATTGGTTATAGCCAGAGGGATGATCCTAATCTATTAGAAATCATTTCCAAGTTATAAATGGGTATCGACGAGGAGATAAACAAGTATGGGCTTGATCGAGAAGGATGGCTTAGAAAGAATTGGAGACTAGTTGTACCCAATGTCAATGGATTGAGAGATGAAGTATTTAGAGAATGTCATCACTCAAAACTGACTATATATCTCGGTGGTAACAAAATGTATCGGGACATAAAGCAGACCTACTAGTGGGAAAGGATGAAAAGAGATGTTGGGAAGTTTATATCCAAATGCATGAATTGCCAGCTAGTTAAAGTCGAGCAAAAGAAGCCTAGTGGTTTGCTACAACCATTGGAAATTCTAGAATGGAAATGGGAACAAGTCACAATGGATTTCATTAATGTGTTACAAAGGACTAGATCGGGCCACGATAGCATTTGGGTGATTGTGGATCGATTGACCAAGAGTGTAAGGTTTATACCCGTCAAGTCGAATAGAACAACAACTAAGTTAGTAGAACTGTATATGAAGTGGGTAGTGAGATTGCATGGAGTACCCTAAGGCATTGTGAGTTACCGAGACCTGTTGTTTACTAGTGGATTTTGGAAGAGCTTACAAGAGGCTTTAGGATCAGAATTACATCTCAGTACCGCATACCATCCTCAAACCGATGGACATACGGAGAGAGTGAATCGTATATTGGAAGATCTCTTGAGAGTACTAGATTTTGGAGGGTCATGGGATGACCATTTGCATCTGGTTGAATTCGCATATAATAATATTTATTAGTCCATTATCGGTATGGCTCCATTTGAAGCTTTGTACAGAAGACTGTGCAACTCACCATCATGTTGGTTAGAAACCGGTGAGAAATTTTTGCTTGGACCAGATGTAATAAGGGAAACTTCAGATAAGATCAAAGTTATTCAACAACGGATGAAGGCTGCCCAAGATAGGCAGAAGAGGTATGCTTATAAGAGATGAAGAGATTTGAAATTCTCCGTTGGTGACTTAGTGTTTGTCAAGATTTCTCCGTTAAAGAGCGTGATTCGATTTGGTAGGAGAGGCAAGCTAGCACCAAGGTTTGTTGGTCCATTCCCAGTTCTCGATCTAGTTGGGAATTTAGCGTATAAATTTGAGTTGCCTGGCAAGATGGCAAGAGTTCACAATGTATTTCCTGTTTCTCAGTTAAGGAAGTTCGTGCACAACCCTGATGTGACTATTTCGCCAGATCACTTGGATGATATTTAGGTAGAATCCGGGGCAGTTGGAAGCCGCAGGACGATTCGTATCGTCGGAAACGATACGATACAACTTCGAAGGAAGACGGTGAAACTAGTCAAGATCCAGTGGGGTGATAATGAGAACGACTGTACTTGGGAAACAGAGGAGAACATAAAGAAGTTGTATCCAGAACTCTTTGCCTGGTAAGGTTCTAATTGCGATTTAGTTATTCCGCATGCTAGGATAGAATTGTTATGCTACTATGTATGTTTGATTGTTTGTAAATGACTGATAGGCATGCGGAGCACCTATGTATGTTTTGGTTAAGGAATTTCGGAGGCGAAATTTCTTAAAAGGGAGGAGAGTGTAACGACCCGTATTCTACGCGTCGGAGGATCGTAGAATGTTTATTTCGTTCACATACGAAATTTTATGGTCGTGTAACTTTGGGAGATGACTATTGGGGCCATTTCCCATGTTCACGATTTTTGCCGAATTTTAGATGACCATTTTGCCCCTAGCGAATCTTGTTTCGCCTATAACTTTTGATTGGTAAAGATTTTTGACTTGAAACCACATCCATTGGATTCAGATGATGGCTTACTTTCCGTAGAGTGGTCACATTATTCAAACGGACTTACCATTTGGGAGATATGGCCGAAATAAAGTTTGAAAGGTGAAAAACAGCTTAACCGGGCCTAATTAGGGTGATTAGCAGCTAGGCCCATAACTCATTTCGGGATTAGGGTTATGGGGAGGCTGAAATCAGTTAGAAAATGATCTCATTTCATTTTCTCAGCCATCTAAAACATTTCTCTAACCCTAGCCATGGTCTCCACCTTCTAAATTCATCTTTTATCACTTTCTAATCCAATATTAAGCGAATCCACATCAAATCAAGGCGGATTGACATCAAATCAGAGTTGGAGCTGCTGTGTTGCATAGGAATTCGATCCAAAATAGTAGTAAAGTTCAGATCTATAATTCATTTATGGCTAAAGTGAGTGATTTGCATTGTTTTTCACTAAATACGGCTAATTAGAGGTGATTAGTGATAATTAGCGAAATTATGCATGTTAAAATTCTGGAAAAATATGTAAAAATTCTTAAATATTATTTTAGGGCTCTGATAAAAATTTGGGTTAATTTGGACATAGTTTGTTAATCCTATTATTAAAACATGGTTAAGGGGATTAAGGGAAAAATCATGTTTTTTGGGTATGTTTGATCTAAAATAACCTATATGCTTGATGTTTGGACCTCGTTGATGGATTATATATGCTTTGGAATGTTTTATGATTGACTAGTAAAGTTAGAATGGTTGAAAACGCCATCGTATGGCGAGAATGGACGAAAATTAGCTTGCTGGAAATGCTACAAAGATCCGGATTAGATTGACTACCGAACCGAACCGGAACTTGGCATCTTCTGGAGCATACAAGTGAAAACGGCAACAAGGAAGGCCAGATTGGATCGGATTGGAGTAGGGTTGGAGTTTGAATGGAGTACTGAGCTGGAGTAGCACCGAACCTAACCGCCTCAGGAGCACCGAACCAAACCAAATGAGAGACCCAAACCGAACCGTTGATGACTGGAGCACTATGCATATTCGAACAGAACCAAGGCGCGGGCTATGAGCACGGACCGAACTGGAATGGAGTAGAAACGAACCGGATGTATACCGTTACTTCTACGCGACGACTCTTCTAAAGACCAACTCCAATTCGACTAAAACCCGAGATGCAAAGGAAGTCCAAATGAGAGGTTATTACTCAGGATTCCAATGGGGATCAACGAATTAACTTCATGAGCTGGACTTTGCTGCGGGACATGTGCAAAGGGGTCATTGATGTCCATAGTTTTGACTCACCACTGAGAGACGAATATTGGCTATGGATCAGTGCAGTGGAGTTGTCATAACTCGATAGGGCAAAGTGATCGTAACAGGGATATGAGCCAGTGCAGTGGAGTTGTCATGACTCCATGGAGCAGAGTGGACATAGCAAAGTATTAGTGGTTACGGATCAGTGCAGTGGAGCCGTCATGACTCCATGGGGCAGAGCGATAATAACAAAGAATTGAGTGATCAAAGTGATGGATATCGTATACTTTACGCACTGAGTGAGATATGTGAGGATTGCTATGTTTGATGTCTGCTATCACCATGACATGCACACCCCCTCCCCCTTTATTTTCACACCTCGTGTTAGTGTCACGTTACAGCATTGTACGTCCTGTTGTGCTAACTCTTTGGTTGCAGGTCCAGGTACAGGTATGGTTATGTATATCTGTTATTGTTCCGTTTTTGCTGCTTATCGCTCATACCAGACTTTTGTCTAACCCAAAATTTTATGTCTCTTCTTATTACTCTGTGTGCTCCTAAACGAGCAGACTAGAGACAGGCTAGCTGGTTATGCACGAGTAGCTGTCTAGAGACGAGCAGGAGGCTTACACATATTATTCCCATATATTCTCCCTGTGTTGTTGCTGGTCACTACTTTGGGCGTTAGTAGTATACCTTCCTATTTTGCTTTAGAGACAGTTTTAAAAGTTGTAATACTGATGGTTTAGATCATAAGCTGTATTTTGAATCTTTCCGCTGCTATGATGGTTTAGTTTTCAGCTTATGCACTGTCTTGCCTGTTTTATATCAAGTTATGTTATTATTATATTTTATTCCATGCGCTGTGAGATATACTACAGGTTCTTTGATGATTCATAGTTTCAAATCCCTTCAGTTTCCTTTTCCTTTGACGATCGTCCCGTGCTGGTTGGACATCAGCACAACGCATTTCATTGGAAATGTCGGTTGGTGCGGGCCGGGCCATCACAGTATATATGACTTGGTAGGCACGTAACATTAAGGATTCCTTTTGTTATAAGGATGTGTGTGCCTACTCATATGCGTGCGCCGTACGTGGAAGTAAGGGGGTTTGTCCTGACCGTCGTTACATAACAATTACTAGTGTTGTCATTTAACAAATATCATTATCGTACCGTTTTTACAAAAAATCAAAATTGTTTATCACTACCGTTATTGATACATTAGTATGACGAAGATTGGAAAATCGATAATCTAGCAACCGTTACACTGTTGGTAATGGTAAATTACCGCTTGCCTAAAAAAGGTAAGTTAATTACATGTATTCAAATCATAACGCTACTTCATTATACAATTTATAACGTTAATTAAAAAAATATAAAATGAAAGAAGTAAAAGTGCATTTAATACTATTTCATCTAATTGTAGAGTTTAATTTAATAATCTTCTTTGTTTTAAATCCTTTAATAATGTGTGCTATATGAATATACATGTGTTATAAAATATTTGATAAAGTTCCGTTATCGTTTGTATTAAAGAAACGTTACTGATGTTTTACCATTAAAAAACTATATAAATTTTTTGTTGGCATACCATTTTAACTAGTATATTGATTTTACTCAGAATTGATAATCGGTCGATTGAAAATGGTATAATAAAGGTAAATTCACAGTTACTATAGCAACCCTGCTTTATTCAACTCATCCTTAATTTAATCTAACCCCGAGTAAAAATCCTTTCAAATCAGTCCATGTAAAATCTAATCAGTCAAAATCTAGAATAAACATTTGCATTGTAGAATAAGTATACTAAAAGATTATATTCGATGTCAATCAAGTATAATTAAAGTGAACAAAACACATACTTAACCAAATCATTTTGAAAAGTATTCTAATAACATTTTAATGTATTTTAAAATGAAACGTCTACTCTAATATGTAGTGAGTCAATTCTTTTGTAATGTCCCATATTTTTGGTAGTCTAATAATTAATTTAATTTATTATTTTAAGTAGTATATTTGAAATATTAATGGATTTTAATATTTAATTAGTTTATTAAAACGAAGTTTGAACGTTAAATTTATATATAATTTAAATTGATTTTTGAACTTTAACTGAATATACCGAATCCGATATAAGTCGGATTTCTGTGAAACAAGAAACGTTGGAATCTTATTGATTATGATTTTCTAATGAAAAAGAAAAATTCATATTTCATGTTATATGTTGTTAGCTATGTCCAATTCAAATTTTAAAATAGTCGCTATGGAAATCGTTATTAAAATATGACGTTTATTAATTAATATAATATGATTTTAATAAATATTTGAATATTATTTAACTCAAAATGTTGATATCGAGTTGTATAATCCATATTGGTTTATATATGGAGATATATGATATTTTTAATTGGATAAATACGTTAACAATAATTTATTATTATTTAATTAGATAATTTTGGAGTTCATATAATAATTTATTATAGGCCTTTAAAATGGTCATTTTGCAAATAGCCTCAGTTTTCAATGAAATTAGCTTCATTGGGACCGTAACGTTATATTATTGCATGAAACCAAATTTCGTGGCAAACCGATGTCGTATGTGACAACGACAACCGAAAATGCTTAAACTGTATATGTGCATATAATTAAATTAATAGAGAGATATTTGAGTGTAACTTGAACAAACAATCGAATTAAGCTACAAAACCAATTCCATTGAATTCGTATTGACGTTTAGAGTTAGGATAGGTATATAGTTTATTATTTTTGAAGACCAGGTAATTTGGTGTCCAAAATAGCATTGTGGTGCGTATAAAATAGCATAATGGGAAACGATCTCGAAATACGATGAAATGTGTGCCGTTAGATTCGTATCGGTTATTTATTATTCAGTTTTGATTTTCGTGTCAATCGGACTTACCTTTTGATCATGGCAACGATAAACGCCTGGGTTTTTATTTAATCATTTATATCATTAGACAGGGGTAACTTTAGAGGAATAAACAATTGACAAAATGAACTCTGATTTAATGAAACAAATTGCATTGGATTCATAAGGAAAAGGTCTAGTATATTTTCAAAGTTTCAAGTTGACTGGATTTATTTTGTGATCGTGGGAAATTTAAACGCGTGATTTGTAGCCTGTGATTTATAAAGGACCTTTTACAAACAACCTCGGAATTCGACGAAACATGTCCCATCGTGTCCGAAATATTTTTCCATGCTAGGATGGGAGTTTCATCTCATTCGGATATTGATTGTAGTGGTTTCTGCGTGTTACTTCATCATGAAGTTTCATTAAAATAAAATATTATTAATACCCTTGCTATAAATAGACATCTAACTTTCCAACCCTAGAATTTTCATCAAAACATAAGCCATGGTCAAATATATTTTTGGTCTCCATCCCCACACTAACGGACCACGATCTCCCTCATTCAATTCAAATTTTCTTCCAATTCATCAGCTTCTAGCCCAATCTTTCAACTACAATCCTATAAAGCTACGAGAGAGATACAGAGTGATCGGCTATGATCGATTTTCCTGTACTGTACTTGCCGGAATCAGGGTGTGAAGTTGTGACACTTGGGGCCGTTTTCAAATGATAGAAGGAGCAAGGAGGCTGGGCACTTCGGTCGAGAGGGAAGGAGACAAAGGCGCGTCCGGCTAGGGGTTCTGATCAACGTCCGGTCAAAGGGCATGGTGGCGCAACTTTGCTAATTGGGATCGAAGCTGTTACGAGGTGGGTACGTGAAGTTTGAATAAGGCAGAAGGATCATGGAGCATCTGAACGAAGCCGAAGTTCTGGAAGTGACCAGGGGTCGATCGGCCTGATTAATGTAATTAACCTGCTTCATTAATAAATAACTAGTTCAATGACTGTAAATTTATTAGTAAATTAAATTAAAATATGGTGTGGATGGCAGGTTAACTTGGGACAAAAGGAAAATGACGTAGTGGCAAGAGAAACAAACTGGAAGAACAAAGTATCGACCCAATTTTTGTTTAATGTAATTAGTTTAATCTTAAAACGTAATTTGTTTAATTGTAGGATCGATTCAAGAATTATTTAATAAATTAAATTGAATCAACTTATAATGCGTATAACTCCCTCATATACTAACAAAAGTGGATGAATCAGGTGCAATTGGAATTGGCTTGACGAGCACTATATTCTGGAATCGAACTGGATGCAATTGGAATCAAACGGGATTTTTAATTAAATTAAATACTTATTTAATTTAATCAAAACCAGCCGTTTAAACAACAAATCAGATCAAGGTGAGTTAAACTCACTCAGTTCTTCGCACTTATATTTTATATAAGTCGGGTTTTTATAATTGTGTGCTATGGTTGTTGTTGATCGACTGTATGATAATTATATTCTTATATTAATTGAACCCGTGAAATTGTTTAATTTCAGTGAAAAACCAAATTGTTATTTAAACGACTGGACCCAACTGAGGTAACTTACTTTGTTGGTCATATTTATAAAATAAACATGTTAAATTGTTTGAATTGTTTTGGTTAGTTGGTTGATGTTAAATAGTCATTATTTTTTGTTATAAAAATTATTAGATAAATTGAATAGAATGAATTTATGTGAGATAATCTATTTTGATGCAGGGAAGAACAGGTTGGAGGGATCCAACTAGATTCCTCAAATATATTAATTGTTATTTATTCTCATATTATCATTATATGAACTATTCTGATTGAATGATTGATTCGGTTGTTGACTGTTGTCCTAAAATTCAACATTTCTTTTGTTTAAACCAATGGGTAATATTAGTTGAGTAATTGATAGTATATGACCTATAAATCAATCGTTTTCTAAGTATAGTTTTACCGTTAGGTAAATCGGTGGAAATGAAGTTATAAAATTTATTTTTGTAACTAAAGATAGATTTTTTTTAATTCTATTATTTGAATAAAAGTTTATTAAAAATGTTTGAATCAAAAATGGTCCAAACACAAAAGGTGTGAAATCACACTTCATCAAACGGTATGCAAAATGAAAATGGGGCCACAGATTCAAATGCAAGAAAAAAGTGGGAAAAAGTAAGTAAGAGATAAGAGGTTTTTATAGTGGTTGGATCTAGGATAGATCTACATCCACTTTTGAAGTGTTCTTCACTATCATGGAGAAAATTACATATAGCATCATCTCATTTATATCATTTTCCCATTCTCTTTACAATGATTCTCCATTTTCGCTCTCTTTCAGCTTTAGATCTCACTTGAATTCATAGAGGAATGGATTATATCTCATGGATTGTGAAAGTTATCTTGTAGATCTTCAATCACTTCGGCGTGTATATGCTTTTCCTTGATTCTATGATGAAGTTTGTGTTAGATCCGGGCTTTTAAGAAGGTTAATGGCGGTTGAAGAGCACTAGAATTGAGTTAGAGCCATTTCGGACGGATAATGGATGTGACTTGATCTTTATGTTGTTGGAGGAAGAAGGAGAGAGCTTTAGCGGCCATTAATGGAGCTTTAAGGAGCTTTAGAATGGTCGAGAAGTGATTTAGGCAACCCTTTGAGGTCTATGAATAGGTCCCTTGAAGTGTGGTTAAATGGGGTATTTATAGGAGAAGTTAGATCCATATGGCAAAACTGTAATTATGATGAACAAGGTACGGGTCACACGCTAGTGTATTTACAGAACTGCCACTGGACAATGGTATACAACACTTTACAGCTGTGCACAACTGTTGGGTTAGGCGCGACCAAACTCTATCTTGATGAGTGAGTAGGCATCAATTTCCTTGAACGGGCGACCACTACTTTGCTGCGCGATCCATACCAAATAATGTTGGAAATGTGCGGTCTAGAAAGCTTTCATGACTGACCTTATGCCATTTTGTCACTTTCCAAACCGTACATGTCTTGTCCTCTTGTGCACCACGTATTCCAGGTTACCTCACGAATATAATGAGATGATTCATTATTTACATGTTGTGCCACGCCAATACTCATCCAATATATGCGATATGTTGGAATGAGCGAACCAATATAATATGAGTAGAATGAGCAGGACTATGTCTGCGCGAGAAGTATTTTATGCAATGATCGACCCTGTGGTATTAATTCATGCGTAAGCGAGCTGTTCCCAATATACGGACGAACGACCTTGTTCACGTGGAAAGCAAAGTTGCTTTGTGCCTTATATTATCTTAGTATTTCCAGACACGTTCGTATGTTTCCTGGGGACCAATATATGCTGATGCGGACCAAAACAAACTTGCATGGCCCCATTCTCCACATATCACGTACGAGCGAGCACTGTAGCACACGTACGACCAAGATTAGATAATGCATGACCGACTCTATGCATATTATGCCTTTGCCACTCTATCTTTTAATGCATGCGGTTTTGTTTCTTAGTAGAAAATGGGATTGTTAATTACACCTTGTGCCATTTCCTTTTATTCATTTGCTGTGCAACTCAACTTTATCATTTTATACGTGCTCGACCACTAACTAAGGAATACTGCAGTTCAACCTGAAGGAACCTTGTACGACTAGTGTGACGGCCCGCCCCGCACCAGCCGGCATTTCCTCTGAAAGTGCGTTGTACACATGCCCGACTAGCACGGAACGGTCGCCAAATAAAGGAAAGAAGAGAATGAACTGATCGAAAACCTGTAGAATGTCTCATAGTGCATGGAATAAAATATAATAATAATGTACTTGACATAAAAGAGGCGAGACATTGCATAAGTTAATAACTAAAACCCACATCAACATCATCGTCAGAGTAGCGGAAATCCAAATACAGCTTATTACAACTTTCCAAATTACTATCTCTAAACAAAAGAAAGAAAGGTTCACCACTAATGCCCAAAGTAGTGACCACAACAACACAGGGAGAATATCTATATATATGTATCATACGTGGAAGCCTTCTGCTCGTCTTCGGTAAAGCTACTTTTGCATACCACCTAACTTATCTCTAGTCTGCTTGTGAGAGCACCCAGAGTAATAAGAAGAGACATAAAACTCTGGGCCAGACAAAAAGTCTGGTATGAGAGGTAAGCAGCTAAACAGAACAATAACAGGTATACTAAACCATACCTGAACCTGGACCTGCAACCAAAGAGGTAGCACTACATACCATACAATACTCTAAGGTGCCACTGAACAGATGGTGTAAAGATAACGGGGGTGGGGGTGTGCATGTCATAACGATGGCAAACAAATCAAACATAGAAACCATCCTCACATCTCTCACTCAGTGCATAGAGCATACGATGTCCACCACTGTCAATCACTAGACCCATCGAAGTAGTGACGGAGTTCGACTTGTACAACTACGGCTACTACCAAGCTTGTCCCATGGAGTCATGACCAAATCTTTACAAATGACCCCACTTCACTGGCCTATAGCTCTTTAGTCGTACCTAGGCCACTGTGGCCCTGAATCCGTTCACGTACCCCCTACACATAGTGATCCAAAGTTATAGATATCGACAACCCCTTAGCACACGTCCCGCAGCAAAGCCCAACTCAAGAAGTTAATTCGTTGGTTCCCAGCTGGATCTTGAGCTCTACTTCCTATTTGAACTTCCTTTGCATCTCGGGTTTGGTCGAATTGGAGTTGGTGTTCAGAAGAAGTCATCACGATGAAGTAAAAGTATATATCTGGTTCGGTTTGGTACTCCCAACCTGGTTCGGTTCAGTGGTCCTAGTCCATGCCTTGATCAGTGCTCCATCCCCCCTCGGTTCGGTCCACTCACACTTGCTTGGTTCAGTTCGGAAGTATAGCGCATATCCTCTGTTCGGTTCGGTGGTTGCTCCCTCCTAGATATCCCGATCCGATCCCATCCTTCTTCATTCGCCCGATCCGATCCCCTTTTGGTCTCTCCGATCCGATCCCCTGCCCAACTCCAACTCTAAGGAAATTGCCTTCTTTCTCGCCAAGCCCCTTATGCTAAGTTCCAATCCGAGTCAAGCCCACTTGCCCGGTTCTCCTTTCCGATCCGAGCCCAATAATCTGATCCGATCCAGTTTGAAACCCTGCACATTTCCTGCAACCTTCCAGCGACTGTTTTACGCCATACGATAGCGTTCTCGACCATTCTAACTGTTCTAATCAATCACAAAGCATACCATACAGTCATAGCAACATAGAGAATCAATTATAAACACCAAAACGATAATTTGATAGGTTAAAATGGATCAAACATAGCCAAAATCCCATATTTTCTCCTAAGCATGTTTAAGCAAAACTAATGGTATGATTAGTAGAACTTAACAAAATTAACCAAATTTCCTAATAGAGGCCTAAAACAATATTTCGAAATTTATAAATATTTTTCCATAATTTATTAATGTATAGATTCGCTAATCAATACTAATTACCCCTAATTAACTGTAATGAGTGAGAACTTTGCAAATCACTCACCTTGGCCACAAATTTACTTTTAGATCTAAAATAAATCTCTGTTATGGCGTTGTTCCCAATGCAACACAGCAGCTCTAATCTTGATTTGGTGTTATTCCTCCTTAATTTGATGTTGATTAGCCTAATCTTCAATTAGAAAGTGGTTTGGGGATGTTTTAGATGTTGGAGGTCGCGGCTAGGTTAAGAGGAATGAATAGCGACGGCTGAAAAATGAGAAAAAGGTATTCTCCAAACCCTAACAGCCCTTTTAAACTCCTAATCCCGAAACTCCCCTTTGGGCCTAGCTGTTAATCAACCGGTTAAGCCCAATTAAGCTGTTTTTCACCATCTGAAACTTGTTCCAGCCATATCTCCCAAACAGTGAGTCCGTTTGGCTAATGTGACCACTCTACGGAAAGGTAAACCGTCATCCGGAGCCAATGGGAGTGGTTTCAGGTCAAAAATCCTTTCTAGTCAAAAGTTATGGTCAAAACAAGATCAGCTAGGGGAAAAACGGTCATTTAAAAATTGGCAAAAACCATGAACATGGGAAATGACCCCAATAGTCATCTCCCAAAGTTACATGACCATACAACTTCGTATGTGAAATAAATAAATATTCTACGATCCTTCGATGCGTAGAATGCGGGTCGTTACACTCTTCCCCCCTTAAGAAATTTCGTCCCCGAAATTCCTTAACCCAAAACATACAAAGGATCCCGCATGCCTACCAATCATATACAACAATCAAGCACGCAAAACAGATAAAACAAACCTATCCTAGCATGCGGAAAGACTAAATCGAAATTGAAATCTTACCAGGCGAAGAGTTCTGGATACGTCTTCCTAATGCTCTCCTCTATCTCCCAAGTACAGTCATTCTCATTCCCACCCCCACTAGACTTTGACTAGATTCACTGCTTTCCTTCGAAGTTGCTTCGTATCGTTCCCAACAATACGCATAGGCTTGCGGTTCCCAACCGCCTCGGGTTCAACTTCGATATCATCCAACTGATCAGGTGAAATAGTCACATCTGGGTCGTGTACGAACTTCCTTAACTGGGAAACATGAAATACGTTGTGAACTCCTTCCATCTTCTCTGGTAATTCAACTTTGTATGCCAAATTCCCAACTTGCTCAAGAACTGGGAATGGACCAACAAATCTTGGTGCTAACTTGCCTCTCCTGCCAAATCGTATCACGCTCTTCAACGGAGAAGTCTTGACAAACACCAAGTCGCCAATGGAGAACATTAATTCTCTTCTCCTCTTATCGGCATAATTTTTCTGCCTATCTTCGGCAGCCTTCATTCGCTGTTGGATAACCTTGATTTTGTCTGATGTTTCTCTTATTACTTCTGGTCCAAGCACATATTTCTCACCGATCTCTAACCAACATGACGGTGAGTTGCACGGTCTTCCGTACAAAGCTTCAAATGGAGCCATACAATACTGTATTGATAACTATTATTATATGCAAACTCTACTAGATGCAGCTGGTCATCCCATGATCCACCAAAATCCAATACACAGGCTCTCAAGAGGTCTTCTAATATATGATTCACCCTCTCTGTTTGACCATCGGTTTGAGGATGATACGCGGTACTGAGATGTAGTTCTGATCCTAAAGCCTCTTGTAAGCTCTTCCAAAATCCACTAGTGAACAATGGATCTCGGTCACTCACAATGCCTTTGGGTATTCCATGAAATCTCACTACCCACTTTATATACAGTTCCGCTAACTTAGTTGCCGTCCTGTTTGACTTGACGGGTATTTACCTTGCACTCTTAGTCAATCGGTCCACAATCACCCAAATGCTATCATGGCCCGATCTAGTCCTTGGTAACCCATCAATGAAATCCATTGACACTTGTTCCCATTTCCATTCTGGAATTTCTAATGGTTGTAACAAACCACTAGGCTTCTTTTGCTCAGCTTTTACTAGCTAGCAATTCATGCATTTGGATATAAACGTCCCAAAGTCTCTTTTCATCCCTTCCCAGTAGTAGGTCTGCTTCATGTCTCGATACATCTTGTTACCACCGGGGTGTATAGTCAGTTTGAGTGATGACATTCTCTAAGCACTTCATCTCTCAATCCATTGACATTGGGTACAACTAGTCTTCCATTCTTCCTAAGCCATCCATCTCGATCAAGCCCATACTTATTCATCTCTTCGTCGATCCCATCTCTAACTTTGAGATGATTTCCAATAGGTTAGGATTGTCCCTCTGACTGGAACCAATCCGCTCAATCAAAGTGGGTCTGATCATCAAACTTGCTAACATTTCTGGATCAACTCGCACTTTGGTCTGAAATCATACCCAACGATGTACTCCAGTTGCTTCCATTCAAGAAACATAGCCCCTAAACTGGCATGTCTTCTACTCAATGCATCAGCTACCGCGTTGCCCTTTCCTGGTGTGTATGCGATATCGAAATCATAGGAAGCCAAGAATTATAACCATCTTTGTTGGCGGAGATTTAGATCCTTTTGAGAGAAAAGATACTTTAATGACTTATGATTAGTAAACAACTCGAATCTTTCTCCCAAGAGATAATGCCTCCATATCTTCAGTGCGAACACGATCGCTGCTAATTCCAAATCATGGGTAGGGTATCTTTTCTCATGCGGTTTCAGTTGCCGACTTGCATAAGCTACAACCATACCTCCCTGCATCAACACAACACCTAGTCCGGTACCACATGCGTCCGTATATACCGTCATCTCTTCATTCCCCTTAGGAATGACTAATACTGGTGCACATGTCAACTTTTCCTTTAGACTCTTGAATGCATTCTCGCACTTTTTGTCCCAGGCGAAAGCTTGATTCTTCTTGGTCAACTGAGTCAACGGTGCTGCTATCTTGGAGAAGTCTTGGATAAACTTACGATAATATCCGGCTAACCCCAAGAAACTTATTATGTCTGTTGCATTCTTGGGCATAGACCAATCTTGTACCGTAGCCACCTTCGCAGGGTCCATGGCGATACCATTTTCTGAAACAACATGGCCCAAGAATATTACTTCCCTCCCCCAGAAGTGACACTTAGAAAACTTTGCTTTTAATTGGTGTTTTCTCAACACCTCCATCACTATCCTAAAATGTTCCTTGTGTTCTTCCTCCATCCTCGAATAAATAAGTATATCGTCCACGAACACAAGAACAAACTTATTCAACTGATCTCTGAATACCCTATTCATAAGATCCACAAAATATGTTGGGGCATTGGTCAACCCGAATGGCATGACCAACCACTCATAAAATCCAGACGGCGTTCGAAATGCCATTTTAGCCATACTCTCAGCTTCCACTCTAAGCTGATGAAAACCTGTCGCGAGATCCAACTGGAAGAATACTCTTGCGCCACTCAACTGATCAAACAAATCATCTATCCGTGGTAGAGGATACTTATTCTTCCTCGTCACTTTATTCAATTCGCGGTAGTCCACACACAATCGAAGGGAACTATCTGCCTTGGTAGCAAACACAACTGGTGCTCCCCATTCAGGAACACTCCTTCTGATAAATCCCTTCTTCAAAAGATCGCTGACTTGCACCCCGAGCTCTCGCTGCTCCCTTGGTGCCATACGACGAAGTGGCATCACTATAGGTCTGGCATCATTCACTAAATCAATACGGAACTCAATCTCTCGGTGTGGTGGAAACCCGGTCACTTCTTCGAAGACGTCCGGATACTGGCCAACCACGAGCAAACTTGACAACTCACTATGCGGGATGTCGAGGGAATTTAGAAAACTAGCCATTACCCCATCACTAGGTAGACCACCAAACACTACCCTCTGCCCATTATCCGCTCTAGCTATCACAAAAAGCCCTCACAGTCTACCACCACCCTGTATATTTGGAGCCAATCGACTCCTAAAATAATGCCAAACCCACTAAAGCCCAAAACAAAGCAATCACAAACAAATATGCATCCATGACTCGATAAGACCACATTACGACAAATCGTGCTAAGGTTAGTCGAACTACCAATCGGGTTCGTCACTACTAAAGGTCTATCGACAATTTTGGGCTCCAATCCCAACCTATCTACCAGGTCACTAGATATGAAAGAACTGGAAGCTCAGGTATCAAACAAAACTCTTACAGGAACATCATAAACAAAAAGCATACCTTGAATAACGACATTCTTTCCCTTCTCCGCCGCAGTTGGGGCATTCAACGAAGAAGGAATAGCATTAAGGGCACATGCTTTCACCAACTGCTTTTCTTTAGGGGGTTGCGGACACTTGTCCTTGTGATGTCCCACTTAGCCACAGTTGAAGCACTTCCTATTCGCTGGCTTGGCCCGACAATTACTAGCATAATGGCCCTTCTTACCATAGCTAAAGCACCCGACATCTTTCTTCTTCTTCTGGCCATCCTTATTCTGGTTCTGCTTCCTCTTACTCTGAGAACCATTCTTGCCTCCACCCCTTTCTTGTGGCTTTGGCTCCTCTGCAGATGTAACCTCAGTCTTTGACTTAGTATAAAGACTCTCTGACCTCAATGGTTTCCCCACAATCGATTCAAACGTCTCATCGATGTGGTTAATAAGCCTTTTCCCCAAGTACTGATCCAAGCCAGTTATGAACTTCTCGTTCTTCTTCTCGGCAGTATCTATTAGGGATAACCCATATTTCGACAAAGTGTCGAATTCGGAAATATACTCCTAGACAGCTCTGCCATTCTGCTTGAGTTCCAAGAATTTCTTAAACAGCACTGACTTCTGAGCAGCTGGAATGAACTTACCGCTAAAGCGAACCTTAAATTGATCCCAAGTAATCTGATCCTCGGGAGTAGCTTCCTCTATAGCATTCCACTAATTCATTACCCGTCCTTGCAGCTGACGGGATGCAAGCCTTCTCTTCGTCGCATCCTCGATACCTAAATCTTCGAAGATACGCTCGCAGCTATCCAAACAATCCTGAACATCCGTAGCCGACTCCGTTTCGTGGAACGACTTCCTACCAAAACTAGTATAATCCTTGTTCATCTTGGCGAAATCGGCCCTAGGCACCTGCACTATTGGACCACCACCATTACCAACATTGGGAGTTGCCCTCTACACATCCCTAAGCATCTCTCCCACGAGGTCAGTAAACATCGTCCTCATATCAGCAGCATTCCCATTATTGGATCCTCTACCGGTACCCCTTGCATATCGACTCATCGTTCAATCTGTAAAGAGAAAACGATTAACCATCTCCATAGTGGTGCCAGTGAAGTGCGACTTCATCCCTAACTATACTAATAGTATATATATAGCTTTTGAAAACCAAAATAATCACAAATACGCGCTCTCATATACGTATTATCTCTCCCTGGTGTCTTTCCCTGGGTTAACTACGCAATCTAAAGCTTTGATACCAAGTGTGACGGCCCGCCCCGCACCAGCCGGCATTTCCTCTGAAAGTGCGCTGTACACATGCCCGACTAGCACGGAACAGTCTCCAAAGAAAGGAAAGAAGAGAATGAACTAATCGAAAACCTGTAGAATGTCTCACAGCGCATGGAATAAAATATAATAATAATGTACTTGACATAAAACAGGCGAGACAGTGCATAAGCTGATAACTAAAACCCACATCAACATCATCGTCAGAGTAGCGAAAATCCAAATACATCTTATTACAACTTTCCAAATTACTGTCTCTAAACAAAAGAAAGAAAGGTACACCACTAATGCCCAAAGTAGTGACCACAGCAACACAGGGAGAATATTTATATATATGTATCATACGTGGAAGCCTCTTGCTCGTCTTCGGTACAACTACTTGTGCATACCACCTAACCTGTCTCTAGTCTGCTCGTGAGACCACCCAGAGTAATAAGAAGAGACATAAAACTCTGGGTCAGACAAAAAATCTGGTATGAGCGATAAGCAGCTAAACAGAACAATAACAGGTATACTAAACCATACCTGAACCTAGACCTGCAACCAAAGAGTTAGCACTACATACCGTACAATACTTTAAGGTGCCATTGAACAGATGGTGTAAAGATAACGGGGGTGGGGGTGTGCATGTCATAATTATGGCAAACAAATCAAAGATAGCAACCACCCCTACATCTCTCACTCAGTGCGTAAAGCATATGATGTCCAACACCGTCAATCACTAGACCCATCGAAGTAGTGACGGAGTTTGACTTGTACAACTACTGCTACTACCAAGCTTGTCCCATGGAGTCATGACCAAATCTTTACAAATGACCCCACTTCATTGGCCTATAGCACTTTAGTCGTACCTAGGCCACTGTGGCCCTGAATCCGTTCACGTACCCCCTACACATAGTGATCCAAAGTTATAGACATCGACAACCCCTTAGCACACGTCCCGCAGCAAAGCCCAACTCAAGAAGTTAACTCATTGGTTTCCAACTGGATCTTGAGCTCTACATCCTATTTGGATTTCCTTTGCATCTCGGGTTTTAGTCGAATTGGAGTTGGTCTTCAGAAGAAGTCGTCACGATGAAGTAAAAGTATATATCTGGTTCGGTTCGGTACTCCCAACCTGGTTCGGTTCGGTGGTCCTAGTCCATGCCTTGATCAGTGCTCCATCCCCCCTCGGTTCGGTCCACTCACACTTGCTTGGTTTGGTTCGGAAGTATAGCGCTTATCCTTTGTTCGGTTCGGTGGTTGCTCCCTCCTAGATATCCCGATCCGATCCCATCCTTCTTCATTCGCCCGATCCGATCCCCTTTTGGTCTCTCCGATCCGATCCCCTGCCCAACTCCAACTCTAAGCAAATGGCATTCCTTCTCGCCAAGCCCATTATGCTAAGTTCCAATCTGAATCAAGCCCACTTGCCCGGTTCTCCTATCCGATCCGAGCCCAATAATCCGATCTGATCTGGTTTGAAACCCTGCACATTTCCTGCAACCTTCCAGCGATTGTTTTACGCCATACGACAGCGTTTTCGACCATTCTAACTATTCTAATCAATCACAAAGCATACCATACAGTCATAGCAACATAGAGAATCAACTATAAACACCAAAACGATAATTTGATAGGTTAAAAATGATCAAACATAGCGAAAATCTCATATTTTCCCCTAAGCATGTTTAAGCAAAACTAATGGTTTGATTAGTAAAAATTAACCAAATTAACCAAATTTCCTAACAGAGGCCTAAAACAATATTTCAAAATTTATAAATATTTTTCCAGAATTTATTAATGTATAGATTCGCTAATCAACACTAATTACCCCTAATTAACCGTAATTAGTGAGAACTTTGCAAATCACTCACCTTGGCCACAAATTAACTTTTAGATCTGAAATAAATCTCTGTTATGGCGTTGTTCCCAATGCAACACAGCAGCTCTAATCTTGCTTTGGTGCTATTCCTCCTTAATTTGATGTTGATTAGGCTAATCTTCAATTAGAAAGTGGTTTGGGGATGTTTTAGATGTTAGAGGCCATGGCTACGTTAAGAGGAATGAATAGTGACGGCTGAAAAATGAGAAAAAGGTATTCTCCAAACCCTAACAGCCCTTTTAAACTCCTAATCCCGAAATTCCCCTTTGGGCCTAGCTGTTAATCACCCGGTTAAGCCCAATTAAGCTGTTTTTCACCATCTGAAACTTGTTCCAGCCATATCTCCCAAACGGTGAGTCCGTTTGGCTAATGTGACCACTCTACGGAAAGCTAAACCATCATCGGGAGCCAATGGGAGTGGTTCCACGTCAAAACTCCTTTCCAGTCAAAATTTATGGTTTAAACAAGATCAACTAGGGGCAAAACGTTTATTTAAAAATTGGCAAAAATTATGAACATGGGAAATGACCCTAATAGTCGTCTCCCAAAGTTACATGACCATACGACTTCGTATGTGAAAGAAATAAATATTCTATGTTCCTTCGATGTGTAGAATGCGGGTCATTACAACTAGGTTATGCGAAGCGCTCGACCAAGCTCTTTGCTTATGGTGAACGACCAGAAAGTATGAACAACCCCCAGCCGAAGGAGCTTCTCAACCGCATATCAGTGGTGAACGATCCACTTTTATATGTGAGACCTTGTTTTGCTTCGTGACAGCTGGCATGCATGTAGCTTTATGCAACTTGAGATTCTTATTTCACTTTTGTATACTAAGATGTCGGTCTATTGCTGCATTGAAGCCATCCATGTGGCATTATCATGTTATAAGCAATTTAATATAATGCATGAATTTGATCCCATCTTTCATACAGTAAATGTGCCATGCGTTCCCCTTCACGGTGATACTCTATGTATTTATTACAAGAGCCGTCCCAGTGCTTGATAATTGAAGCCGTCCGATCCATTGACCGTGAACTGACCAATCCATGAAAAATAACCGTGCGGTGTGACCAACCCGGTGCTTAGACAACACCAGCCCTGGTCACTGATCTGTTTCATATGCATTTAACTGGTTATTTCTTACCCTTATTTCTAACAGGGTTAACATTTGCCCCTCGAAGCTTGTAGTTTTGGCTTGCAGGAAATGCGGGTTTCGAAACGAACATTGTTGTTGATATATTTTGCATTGATATGCTTCATGACACCTGTCGTGCAATCAAAACAAGTATTTGCACGATTTTGGGCTTATACTCACCATTGACTGCCTATATTGATAGTGGATTAGTTGATCATTAAGAAATGATTATAGTGAATTTTATTTTGAATTGAAGGAAGAATTTGCTTGGAACTTGTTTTATTTGACGGTTTACAACTCGTCAAATATTGTTTGCACAAACACGATATTCAATTTTGGATTCGCGTCAACGTTTAAGATCAACTAATCGACTAAAGCCGATTGTGGATTTGAAATGTTATTGTTTGCACGACATATCTTATTTGGGAAATGTATTTCTATGATTCATTTTCTACTTCCTCTTGGAGAAGCTTTGATTATTTTTGCCCTGGCCTAAGAGGTTGTAATTTGTCTCCTGGCGCGGGTAGCATATTTATGGCTCGAATTTTGTCTTGTCAATCAGTTCTAACATTGGAGACTTCGTTGGATGCCTCATGTCTTGGAGAGGCCATTATAATTCAATGTTCGTCTTCTATTGACTGAATCAACATTATAGAGTTCATTGAACACTGTTGATCTCTTCTGTGGATAAGTTGCTTTGGTTATCGCATCGTTTCGTAGTTGGAACTCCAACGATGTTTGAGGGTTGCATCGCTTTGCGCTACAAACTCCCACGCTTCGTTTCACACATAGTGAACTCCCGCGTTTTTTTCGCACTTATGAATTCCCGCGACCTTTGGTGGGTTGCATCGCTTCACGCTACGAACTCCCACGCTTCGTTTCACATACAGTGAACTCTCGCATTTCGTTTCGCGCTTATGTATTCCCGCGACCTTTGGTGGGTTGCATCGCTTCACGCTACGAACTCCCACGCTTCGTTTCACATATAGTGAACTCTTGCATTTTGTTTCGCTCTTACCAATTCCCGCAACCTTTGGTGGGTTGCATCGCTCCGCGCTACGAACTCCCACACTTCGTTTCACATATAGTGAACTCCTGCGTTTCGTTTTGCGCTAACGAATTCTCGTGACCTTTGGTGGGTTGCATCGCTTCGCGCTATGAACTCCGACGCTTCGTTTCACATATAGTGAACTCCAGTGTTTCGTATCGTGCTTACAAATTCCCGCATTTCGTTTTGCGCTTACGA
The DNA here is from genome assembly GCA_030737875.1 of Allium sativum. Lineage (NCBI taxonomy): Eukaryota > Viridiplantae > Streptophyta > Magnoliopsida > Asparagales > Amaryllidaceae > Allium > Allium sativum. The sequence continues at coordinate 978,653,785 of CM060916.1, forward strand.
ATTCCCACGACCTTTGGTGGGTTCCATCGCTTCGCGCTAGGAACTCCCGCGTTTCGTTTCGCGCTTACAAATTCCCGTGACCTTTGGGATTTCAGATCCATGGCTATTCGCTTCCCTCTTTGCCATTTGACTCATTGGGACTTTCCCTATTCACATGTCGAAGTGGTGCCTTTCATCCTGGTATTATGTGTATCGATGATAATGGCACTTGACATTTGAATTGATGTTTATCGGGATTGTCTCACTTTGTCAGGCCTTGAGAGAGAAAACGCTTATAGGATAGCCTGTAATGAAAAATCTTCTGTTAGCAAATTTCCATGTATATTTTGCAAGTCAGAGATTTGTATAGGTACGTAAGACTTCATTCGTAAAGCTATTGTTCGGTACAATGCATGTAAATCATTATAGGCTTTTTCAAGAATGTAGGACATAGCAGGGAGTAAAATAATGCAAGAAGTAAAGTAAAGGCAATAGGGATTGCTTATTCTAAGCCATAGATATTAGATTATCATCAATGGTCGTCAGTTGATTATCAACCTTGGATCTGGTTGTGCAGGAGCTCTTTTGCTTAGACCAGATTAGTCATTTGATTCCCCTTACCCCTGGGGAGTTGTAGAAGGATTTACCTTTTAGGGATTCTTCACATATTGTTGTAGACGGTTCTTTCTAATTTGTTCTTCAATTAATGATTTCAAATTCCTACGTTCATTGGTATTGTGGCCTAGCTGATTATGAACCTGCAGAACTTCCTAGATTTGTTTAGATGGTCATTCATCTTTATTGGCCATGGTTCCGGGTAATCTTCTGCATCCTTCGTGACAAGGTAGATGTTTTCAGGAGTGTCATTTAGAGGTGTTAGTTCAAACGAGTCTAGAAGGTGAAATTTTTTATTAGCTTTGTTGTCGTTTCCATCGTTAGCTCGCTTCTGCCCCTGAGTATTCTTCGGATTAGTTTGAGTAGCTGCACTTATGGGAGCTTCGAGAAGTTGGTTACCACCAATGATCTGAAGAGATACCAGATTATTATCAACTCTCATATACTCCTCTGCTTTTTTATAGAATTTCTCAATCGTGCTCGGTTCTTTCATTTTAATTCATCTACCGAATTCGCTATTCTCGTTTATAGCGCCGAGTAGAGACATAAGGATTATGCGAGGTTCTGCGTTTCTCACTTCAGACAAAGCAACATTGAATCGACTGAGAAAAGCTTTAACGGATTCCCTTGGATACTATTTCATTGCTGAGAGTGTTAGAGCATCCTTGGCCTTTGTAGCATACAAGTGGAACTGCTCCTTGAAATTTTTGGTTAGGTCAGAGAACCGGTCTATGGAATTAGGTGGCAGCTTTGTGAACCATAACGACGCCGCACCTTTTAAATAGAGAGGGAAGTACATGCATATCATCTCGTCAGTTGTTTTAGATACACATTGTGCTACCTGTATCTGAACAGGAAGTAGTTAGAGTCGACAAGGCCATTTTACGGAGGCAGAGTCGGAGGATTGAACTTCTTTCGACACTCTGCTTAAAGGATTCTTTTGGTAAATGGAGTTCTTTCGAGAGAAAAGCCCCATTCTCTTTCATCGCCATTGGCTGCTTGATTCTTCTTCTTGATTTGTTCTATCATGTCCGAGATGTATTCTTCAGTGTTTTGCCGCTCCGGGAAGCCGAGCTCTTCTCCAAATGTTCTTCTAGGCAAGCGGGTTGATTAGAGAGCTTAGGTTGTTTACCTTCTCGACGAGGAGGTGCCCCCATGATGGGAGTGGTAACCTTTTGAGCTTTAACCTCGGAATGGTTTCCTAGCTTTTGATTTTTATTTTTTGACATTCTCTTCGTCCTTGTCACTCAACCGATCATCATCGTCTTCCATGTTGTCGTTGTGATCATGGTTAGAAGTGGACAAGTTGTCATTCTCTTCGAGATCAACATGGACTTTCGGAGGGGCTAGATTTGGTCGACCATTAAGGATATAATCGAGTTTCTCCATCATAGCCTTAGTAAAAGCATTCATTTGTTGTTTCATGTTGGCGATAGCGGTGTCTATCTCGTCTTTAGTTACACCGGCCCCATCTACGTAGTTCTCACCGGCTTCAAAGCGATTAGTTTGCAGAGTATCTTCATTATTAGCGACATTGGCGGTTTCCTCAATGGTCTTACCTGCGGTCTTCTTCGTCTTAGCCATTATGTTGGAAAAAGAGGTGGTTTAGAGCTTTAATGCAAGGCCGTCAACCTTGTGAGAGTGTGAGGGAAGGAAGTGCGAATGCTGCCCCACGGTGGGCGCCAAATGTTTGAATCAAAAATGGTCCAAACACCAAAGGTGTGAAATCACACTTCACCAAACGGTATGCAAAATGAAAATGGGGCCACAAATTCAAATGCAAGAAAGAAGTGGGAAAAAGTAAGTAAGAGACAAGGGTTTTTTATAGTGGTTCAATCTAGGATAGATCTACGTCCACTTTTGAAGTGTTCTTCACTATTATGGAGAAAATTACATATAGTATCATCTCATACATCTCATTTATATCATTTTCTCATTCTCTTTACAATGAATCTCCATTTTTGCTCTCGTTCAACTTTAGATCTCACTTGAATTCGTAGAGGAATAGATTAGATCTCGCGGATTGTGAAAGTTACCCGGTAGATCTTCAATCACTTTGGTGCGTATATGCTTTTCCTTGATTTCGTGATGAAGTTTGTGTTAGATTCGGAATTTTAGAGAAGGTTAATGGAGGTTGAAGAGCACTAGAATTGAGTTAGAGCCATTTTGGATGGATAATGTATGTGATTTGATTTTCATGTTGTTGGAGGAAGAAGGAGAGAGCTTTGGCGGCCATTAATGGAGCTTTAAGGAGCTTTAGTATGGTCAAGAAATGATTTGGGCAGCCCTTCGGGGTCTAGGAATCAGTCCTTTGAAGTGTGGTGAAATGGGTTATTTATTGTAGAAGTTAGACCCGGATGGCAAAGCTGTAATTATGGTGAAAAAGGTGCGGGTCATAGGCCAGTATATTTACAGAACTGTCATTGGACAGCTGGTATACAACACTTTACAGCTGTGCACATCTATTGGGTCACACGCGACCAAACTCTATCTTGATGAGCGAGTAGGCCTCAATTTCCTTGAATGGGCGACCGCTACTTTGCTGCGCGATCCATACCAAATATTGTAAGAAATGTGCAGTTCAGAAAGATTTCGTGACTAACCTTATGCCATTCTGTCACTTTACAAACCGTACATGTCTTGTCCTCAGTGCTCCATGTATTCCAGGTTGCCTCACGAATATAATGAGATGATTCATTATTCACATGCTATGCCACGCCAATACTCATCTAATGTATGCGATAAGTTGTAATGAGTGGACCAATATAATATGTGTACGAACGGGCTGTGTGCGTGAGCAATATTTGATGCAATGATCGACCCTGTGGTATTAATTCATGCGCAAGCGAGCTGTTCCCAATGTATGGACGAACGACCTTGTTCACGTGGAAAGCAAAGTTGCTTTGTGCCTTATATTATCTTAGTATTTTAAGACACGTTCATATGTTTCCCGGGGACAATATATGTTGATGCGGACCGAAACAAACTTGCATGACCCCATTCTTCATATATCATGTACGAGCGAGCACTGTAGCACACGTACGATCAGGATTAGATAATGCGTGACCGACTCTATGCATATTACGCCTTTGCCACTCTATCTTTTAGTGCATGCGACTTTGTTTCTTAGTAGAAAATGGGATTGTTAATTACGCCTTGTGCCATTGCCTTTTATTCATTTGTTGTGCAACTCAACTTTACATTTCTGATGCTATCATTTCATACGTGCTCGACCACTAACTAAGGAATGCTGTTGTTCGACCTGGAGGAGCCTTGTACAACCAGATTATGTGAAGCCCTCGACCAAGCTCTCTGCCTAATGGTAAACGACCCCAGTCGAAGGAGTTGCTCGACCGCATACCCGTGGTGAACGATCCATATGAGACCCTGTTTTGCTTCGTGACTGGCATGCATGTAGCGTTATGCAACTTGAGATACTTATTTCACTTTTGTATACTAAGTTGCTGGTCCGTTGTTGCGTTGAAGCCATCTACGTGGTAATATCATATTATAATCAATTTAATATAATGCATGAAGTTGATCCCATATTTCACACAGTAAATGTGCCATGTGTTCCCCTTCCTAGTGATACTTTATGTATTTATTACAAGAGTCGTCCCAGTACTTGATAATTTAAGCCGTCCGATCCATTGACTGTCAACCGACCGATCCAAGAAAATTAAAAGTGTTGTGTGACCGACCCGGTGCTTTGGTACCGACCGACCCGGTTCTTAGACAACATCAGCCCTAGTCATTGATCTATTTCATATGCATTTAACAGGTTATTTCTTACTTGTGTTTCTAACAGGGTTAACATTTGCCCCGCGAAGCTTGTATTTTTTGCTTGTGGGAAATGCGGGTTTCAAAATGAACATTATTGTTGATATATTTTCCATTGATATGCTTCATGCCACCTGTCCTGCAATCAAAACAAGTATTTGCATGATTTTGGGCTTATACTCATCATCGACTGCCCATATTGATAGTGGATTAGTTGATTATTAAGAAATGAATTATAGTGAATTTTATTTTGAACTGAAGAAAGCATTTGCATAGAACTTGTTTTATTTGATGGTTTACAACTCGTCAAATATTGTTTGCACAAATACGATATTCAAATTTGAGTTTGCATCAACGTTTAAGATCAATTAATCGACTAAAGCCGACCGTGGATTTCAAACGTTATTATTTGCGCGACATTTCTTATTTGGGAAATGCATTTCTATGATTCATTTTCTCTTCCTCTTTGAGAAGCTTTGATTATTCATGCCCCGGCCTAAGAGGTTGTAATTGGTCTCCTGGCATGGGGTAGCATTTTTATGGCTCGAATTTTGTTTTGTCAATTAGTTCTAACATTGGAGACTTCATTGGATGCCCCATGTTTTAGAGAGGCCGTTATAATTCAATGTTCGTCTTCTGTTGATTGAATCAACATCATAGAGTTCATTGAACATTGTTGATCTCTTCTGTAAAGAAGTTGCTTTCTTTATGGAAAGGATTTTTTGGTTTTCGCATTGTTTCGCAGTGCAAACTCCAACGACGTTTGATGGTTGCATCGCTTTACGCTATGAACTCCCACGCTTCGTTTCACACATAGTGAACTCCCGCATTTCGTTTCGCGCTTATGAATTCCCGTGACCTTTGGTGGGTTGCATCGCTTCGTGCTACGAACTCCCATGCTTCGTTTAACATATATTGAACTCTTACATTTCGTTTCGCGCTTATGAATTCCCACGACCTTTGTGGGGTTGCATCGCTTAGCGCTACGAACTCCCATGCTTCGTTTCACATATAGTGAACTCCTGCGTTTCGTTTCGCACTTATGGATTCCCGCGACCTTTGGTGGGTTGCATTGCTTCACGCTACAAACTCCCATGCTTCGTTTCACATATAGTGAACTCCCACGTTTCGTTTCGCACTTACGAATTCCTGCTACCCTTGGTGCGTTGCATCGCTTCGCGCTACGAACTCCCAAGCTTCGTTTCACATATAGTGAACTCCCGCGTTTTGTTTCTCACTTACGAATTCCCGCAACCTTTAGGATTTAAGATCCATGGTTGTTCGCTTCTTCTTTGTCATTTGACACATTGGGACTTTCCATATTCACTCGTCGAAGTGGTGCCTTTCATCCTTGTATCATGCGTATCGATGATTATGGCACTTGACATTTGAATTGATGTTTATCAGGATTTTCTCACTTTGTCAGGCCTTGAGAGAGAAAACGCTTATAGGATAGCCTATAATGAAAAATCGTCTGTCAGCAAATTTTCATGTATATTTTGCAAGTCAGAGATTCATACAGGTATGTAAGACTTCATTCGTAAAGCTATTGTTCGGTACGATGCAAGTAAATCATTACAAACTTTTTCAAGAAAGTAGAACATAGCAGGGAGTAAAATATGCAAGAAGTAAAGTAAAGGCGATAGCGATTGCTTATTCTGAGCTGTAGATGTTAGATTATCATCAACGGTCGTCAGTTGATTATCAGCCTTGGATCTGGTTGAGCAAGAGCTCTGTTGCTTAGACCGGATCGGTCATTTGATGCCCCTTACCCCTGGGGAGTTGCAAAAGGATTTTCCTCTTGGGGATTCTTCACATATTGTTGTAGACGGTTCTTCATAATCAGTTCTTCAATTAATGATTTCAGATGCCTACATTCGCTGGTATTGTGGCCTGACTGATTATGAAACTTGCAGAACTTCCCAGATTTGTTTAGATGGTCATTCATCTTTATTGGCCATGGTTCCGGGTAATCTTCTGCATCCTTCGTGGCAAGGTAGATGTTTTCAGGAGTGTCATTTAGAGGTGTTAGTTCAGACGAGTCTAGAAGGAGAAACTTTTTATTAGCTTTGTTGTCGTTTCCGTCGTTAGCTCGCTACTGTTCCTGAGTATTCTTCTGATTAGTTTGAGTAGCTGCACTTTTGGGAGCATCGATAAGTTGGTTACCACCAATGATCTGAAGAGGTACCGGATTATTATCGACTCTCATATACTCCTCTACCTTTTTATAGAATTTCTCAAGCGTGCTCAGTTCTTTCATTTTAATCCATCTACCGAATTCGCTATTCTCGTCTATAGTGCCAAGTAGAGACATAAGGATTATGCGAGGTTCTGCGTTTCTCACTTCAGACAAAGCAACATTGAATCGACTGAGAAAAGCTTTAATGGATTCCCTTGGATACTATTTCGCTGTTGAGAGTGTTATAACATCCTTGGTTTTAGCAGCATACAAGCGGAACTGCTCCTTGAACTTTTTGGTTAGGTCAGAGAACCGGTCTATGGACTTAGGTGGCAACTTTGTGAACCATAACAAAGCAACACCTTCTAAATAGAGAGGGAAGTACGAGCATCTCATCTCGTCAGTTGCTTTAGCTGCACTCATGTGCCACTTGTATCTGAACAAGAGTAGTTAAGATCGACAAGGCCATTGTACAGAGGCAGAGTTGGAGGATTGAACTTCTTTGGACACTCTGCTTCATGGATTCTTTTGGTGAATGGAGTCCTTTCGGGAGAGAAGTCCCATTCTCTTTCATCTCCATTGGTGGCTTTCCTCTTCATGATTTGTTCTATCATGTCCGGGATGTATTCTTCAGTGTTATGCCGCTCCGTGAAGCTGAGCTCTTTTCCAAATGTTCTTCTAGGCAAGCGATTTTGACTAAAGAGCTTAGGTAGTTTACCTTCTCGGCCAGGAGATGCCCCATTGATGGGAGTGGTAACCTTTTGAGCTTTTATCTTGAAATGGTTCTTAGCTTTTTATTTTGATTTTTCGACATTAGCTTCATCCTTGTCAGTCAACAAATCATAATTGTCTTCCATGTTGTCGTTGTGATCATGGTTAGAAACAAACGAGTTGTCATTCTCTTCGAGATCAACATGGATTTTCGGAGGGGCTAGATTTGTCGAGCATCAAGGATAGCATCGAGTTTCTCCATTATAGCCTTTGTGGAAGCGTTCATTTGTTGGTTCATGTTGGCAATAGCGGTGTTTAGCTCGACTTTAGTTACACCGGCCCCATCTACGGAGTTCTCACCAACTTCAAAGCAATTAGTTTGCGAAGTAGCTTCATTGTTAGGGACGCTGGCGGTTTCCTCAATGGTCTTACCCGCGGTCTTCTTCAACTTAAGCCATTATGTTGGAAAAAGAGGTGGTTTAAAGCTTCAATGAAAGGCTTTCAACCTTTTAAGAGTGTGAGAGAAGGAAGTGCGAATAAGGCCCTACTGTGGGCGCCAAATATTTGAACCAAAAATGGTCCAAAAACCAAAGGTGTGAAATCACACTTCACCAAACGGTATGCAAAATGAAATTGGGGCCACAAATTCAAATGCAAGAAAAAAGTGGGAAAAGGTAAGTAAGAGACAAGGGGTTTTCATAGTTTTGGATCTAGGATAGATCTACATCACTTTTGAAGTGTTCTTCACTGTACTGGAGAAAATTACATATAGTATCATCTCGTACATCTCATTCATATCATTTTCTCATTCTCTTTACCAGTACGTTTGGCACGTGCGATGCACGTGTGTATAGAGCTTTAATGCAAGGCCGTCAACCTTGTGAGAGTGTGAGAGAAGGAAGTGCGAATGCTGCCCCACGGTGGGCGCCAAATGTTTGAATCAAAAATGGTCCAAACACCAAAGGTGTGAAATCACACTTCATCAAATGGTATGCAAAATGAAATTGGGGCCACAAATTCAAATGCAAGAAAAAAGTGGGAAAAGGTAAGTAAGAGACAAGGGGTTTTCATAGTTTTGGATCTAGGATAGATCTACATCACTTTTGAAGTGTTCTTCACTGTACTGGAGAAAATTACATATAGTATCATCTCGTACATCTCATTCATATCATTTTCTCATTCTCTTTACCAGTACGTTTGGCACGTGCGATGCACGTGTGTATAGAAGGAATTTGTGCTATAAAACTCTGTTTGTAAGATCTTTTTTTATTTTTACGAACTGGTTTGATATGCATGGAATGTTGATTTTTCTATCTACATGCAAATCAAACAATTGAAAACATGAATGAGAGTTGAATATGAGGGTTAGCTATTGTAACCATGTAGACATCATCATATAGTATTTTGAGAGTTGAATTTTGGGCTAGGGTTGATTTCAACCCAATACATCTACCTTATACTTTTTGTCATACTGGAAAAAATGGACACCTTAAACCTGATCTGGGTCTTGATTACTTTTTAAAAATACAAAACACATCACTACATAAGTGACTTATCTTAACGTATGCACATAGTTAGCTCCTAGCATGTCATTCCTGGTTTCGAATCCGTGTCACTGTTACCATGATACTAAGTCCTTAACTGTTGGGCTACTGCTGCAGACTATTAAATGGTAAATTCATTTAAGTATCAAATTAAAAACTTATTCTTTCATGATGTAACTATATCAAGAGCATCTCAAACCAAAAATTTAGATTCTTTGATCAACTTATGTTATTTCATTATGAATTTTAGCTAAATGCCAATATTTATACACGTAATTATAGGGAAAAGGCATTGGTTTAACGTGCCACCATTAGCACCGCCACATTCAACATTATTTTTGGTAAACAGTGATATTCAATTGATATTTTTTTCGTTCATTTTTAAACTAAAATAATAACACTTAAAACTATAATAAAGAACATAGGCCCATTAATAACATATTGTAGAATCATATGAAGTTGCCTTATGTTTTGCTATTCCTATGTGATATTTTCAGACATGTCAGGGAATACAAAAATATACACACTGCATGCACTCAATCAAAGATATAAATATATAACTAGTGCTTGTTAGCTAAGTCATGCTAGACTATACATTTTACTGGGATTCCTCAATTAGTGATTTCATTGTTATGATCAGTTGTGTGGACACTGTAAATAAGTCTGACGTGCCACTTCGTATAGTAAGAACAGGCTGAACGAGTGAAGCAAACAACGATTTTCTTTTATGCATAGGCCACATTTCAGATATTTCCATAATTAAGAGCTTAACCTGAGCATTGTTTCTTTCTCTTAACTGTCATGAACATTCAAGCAAGGGAAATGAGAAGCTGTCAAGATATTTGTATAAACATGGGTCAGCTTGGTAGGCACCATGATTTCAGGATAAAACCATATGAAAATAACATCGATTTTGTAAAGCCTTTCCAGTAGATATATTATATATTTCTCACGCATTTTCACATGCAAAACTATATATAGGTAGCAGAAGTCAGTAATAATCACTCATATTCCCTATTTTATATTTACAAATGACATAATAATTAATATAGTTACACACTAACCAAAAAGCAACAGTATCCAAAATCAAACATATATAACCAAGTTTAACCCATTTTTTACATCCGCCATACTTTGATAAAAGGAAGAGGTGTAAATTACCGACGAAAATGAGAAGTGGACTTTCATACATTGTAGCCATCATTCTCATATAAGAGGAGTAAATTTGCCTTATTTGCAATCACCATTATTAATATTGCATCATGCTTGTGTTTCTCCATGTTGCTTATAAACAAAAAAATAATCTTTTATACATGTGACTCCCCATGAAGCAGTCGGTGATATTCTACATAGTAATGATAGTCCATGCTATATTTTGTAATGCTCGTATCCAATTTCTGAGCTTGTCATGCCTTCTTCCCAGTCACCCATTCAGTCACTACCAAATATTCTGAGCTAAAGACATTCAAGAAATTGAGCAATACATCAATGGCAAAGAAATCTGATGTTCCAAGGTCCACCCAAACGCAACCCTAATTATCTTGAAATTTAGCATCACCTATATCATGAAATTAAGATGGCAGCACCGAAGCTGCTTTGTCAGAGTCATACGAAGGATTGTAATCCATTGATTTCCTACTGCAGATTTTGAAGAATTCAATGCTTCGAAACGACCCATAACATACCATGACTGAATCAAACTACCAATAAGATAAACATCATGATCTCATGGAGAGCCATAAAGCTCAAACCAAATATATTAACGTATTGGGTTAAAACTGCAAACAAACAACATGATAGAAAAACTGAGATACACTGCACGGATATTTTGTATCGAGTTTGAATTTTTTTGGAGCACTTGCATTTGTAAACTTTCATTAAAGGCGATTGTTATGCTGATTTGTAGTCATTGCCACATGCTATGTTAGTACATACATCATCAATTGTACATGTGAGCATAAAATAAGGGTAAATGATTTTAGTTATTTGAAACCCAGATAAATCTGTTTGGAAACACCTAAAGAAATGTGCTATAAAGCCTCATGCTTTGTTAATTAACGAAATGATTAATTGTTATCAATGAAATTCAACTCATTTATCAATTGTTAGCATTTCGGTCTTATGGTTAGATACTCATATGAAATACTTTTTGAAGGTATTTATGTTGGATCTAGATTAACCCTAGAGGGGGGGGGGGGTGAATAGGGTTTATCACAGTTTATAGCTAAATTAAAAATCTAACGGGATATGTAATAATGCACAAATCATAGAATATAGCAAAAACAAAAATGCAGAAAATAGATCACACACAGATATACCCAGCTTCGGCAGACTCTGCCTACTGCTGCATTCACTAAGGTTTCTACTAGGTGTTAATAACAGATCCCGCTTACAGACTCTGTAAACTCGCACTCCCTGCTCCTGTAGTAACCCTACGCTCAAATCCCTAGACTGACCGATGTCCACTCGATCAGATTTTCCCTTGATTACAACCCCGTAATCAATAACTCAGATTTTACAGATTCTGAAACTGACAGTCAAAATCCTGACTGATTCTAGAATTTTTACAGACTCTAGACAACTGTTTGAATCGTTTGATTTTACAATACAAAGTTAAAAACAAAAAAAACAGAAGAAGCTTTAAAACCCTAGATGTAAGGAGGAGTTAAAAATAAGTGGGTCATCCCTTTTTCACATTAGGCTTGGTCAATGAAACACTTGGCCGGCCCATTCCCTTTTCATTTGCTAGACCCAATCCCTTTGTCTCTGGAAATAGAAATGGCGGCTTCAATGAAACTAGGGTTTCCTGCTTTCTCCCAATCGTGAATTCGACTTGTCAATTGATGGTATGATGCGATGCTCCTGTGTTTGGTGTTGTTCTTCCACGATTGTGCTTCAGCGAACTGCGGCTTTTGGTTGATCGAAATACAGTGAGTTATCTGAATTGTTTTCTTCGATTTTCTCTTGAATTGTTGGATTGGTTTTTCGATAAATAATGCCAGTGATGATTGGTGAATAAATAGGGTAATTCGAAACCCTGAAAGCTCTGATTTCGAATAGATGATTTGGTTTGATTTCTGATTTCCCTTTTGATTGCTCGGCTTTGATTGACTTGCGTGATTGCTGGAATAGTGTGAATGTTGCCACTGATTTGTTTGCCGTGTAGTTGAGGATGAAATCTTGTTTTTCATTCGAAATTCTTTGAAGAAAATTCCTGCTGTAATTTAGCTCCACGCAATCCTATGTTGCTTTCCCCTTTTGGCATACGACTTGAAAGAATTTTTCCACTTTCCTGTTTTGAAATTTTGCTTGATTTTCCATGATTTCTCTTTCTGATTGCCTTGATACATATCCACTTGGTCATTGTTTGATATGAACTTGAACTTGGCAGAAAAAAATCAGGAAATAAATTCTTTGCCCCTTTCAAAACTATTGCTAAAAATACGTGAGTTTATGCCGAGAATATAGATCAAACTCTGGAAAGAAATTTTGAAACCAAAAGAAAAAAAGATTTCTTTCCTAAAAACAGTTGCCAAAAAAAAAAAATCTCGAGCAATTCCTTAAAAGATAATACTGAATTGTTAAATTTGGAATGTAAAATCTTTGCCAAAAATATATCTTTGATTTCTGAAAAACTGGAAAGTATTTTGCCTGCTTGAATGAAAGCTTTGATTGCTTTCCTGATTAAAAACAGCCCAAAATGATTTCAAAAAAAAATGTCATTGCTAAAATTACTTTCCAAAATTCGTCCTACTGAAATATTTGCACCTTGCCCAAAAAAAAACTGGAAACAAATAATTGCTGTTGTGAGACCATATTTCAAAACCTTGCCGTGATCCTTGCCTTGCTTTGTTATATGCTGATTTTCTTGAATTAAATTCTTGGCAAAAAAAAATTAGTTCTGTCGAATTCTTTCCACTGCATTAGAACTGCTGTGCAGTATTGAGCTTCATTGAATGATTAGCATGAACTTCAATATGCTTGCTTATGTTTGCTGCCTTGCATTTGATCACCATATTGACATGTTTTCTGCCTTGAACATGCAACAATAAAACTGCTGTAACTTGTAACCATTTCTGTCTTGAACATGATACACTGTCTAGCTTGCTGAAATGCACTCCACTTTCTTCAATGTCCATGCTTTGCCAATTTCTCTGATCATCGACTCAACCTGATCATTTGGAACTGGACTTGATTCACTTTGATCATCCATGCTGGATGAATGCTTTGTCATGTGTGTTCATCCTTGTCTTGCTGAGTGTACACGTCCTTATATTTGGTAAATCTACTGCCATGCATTAACATGCTAGCATCTGCACCATATTGAGTCATTTACACTTGATCACTTGCTTGGCTTCTTGACTCGTCTCATGCTCACTGTTTTTGCTGTATCAACTATGATCATGATGCTCCATATACATGACTTGCTGTGTTTTACTCATGCTGACTTGGACTCGACCATTTTGAGTTTGCTGACTTGATCACTGTTGTTTTTGGGCTGTGTTGTCTTTAGCTCGGCCATTGATGTTTTTCTTTGCTGTTTGGGCTGAAATTTGTTTGCATTGAGTTGTTTTTCATGAATGCACTGAGTTGAGCAGGTCCACGTGGCTACTCCTCAGTTGCTCGCTGATTGGCGAGGCAGTGCACACGTGTATATTTATACACGTGTGTATATGCAGCCATCAGTCAAGTTGTCCCTGTCCCTGCATTGAGATATATATGTTGTCTGCCTTGTGGTATTTACAGTGTATTACTGTGAATATCACAAGCTATCTAGACACAGATTGATGGTTTTATAATTCAGATCAAGTCATGAAAAATGATGAGAAACACACCAGAAATCTGAGGCAAATAAAATTTTAAAATAAAATTTATATTCGCATATATTCAGTTTATATTCCTGTTGCAGTGTACTGTGTGTTTCTGTTTTCATGTGACAGGTATGAAGACTGGACTGACTGTGAGGATGCTATGAAGATAGAAGACTGAAGACAGAAGACAGAAAACAAAAGCAGTGTGTAAATGTATATATGAAACGTGAATGTATGACTGAGAGACTGTGTTAGAGTTGAGTGAGAACTTGATATGTACTGAAATGTATTGAAAAGAAAATTATCAGTGAAGTGTACAAACAGTTGGAGTTGTAAAATCTGTACTGTTTGAATATTGAAATAAAATATTCCATTTAAATAAAATACTGTGTTAATATTTGAATTTCTGTACAGTTGTATTTTATTTAAATATAAATATTATATTTCAGTCTGTGATGTATAATAACAGTACAATATCAAACACATTAAAATAATATTTATTTGGTTGTTATCATCAAACAAAAATCATATAATTGTGTATACAACACCGTTATATACAACAATCTCCCTCTTTTGATGATGACAAACAAATAAAAGATTTTGTATACAACAGATGTGTTTGACAGTGAATATTGAACTCCCCCTATTTATTAGCTCCCCCTACAACAGACAATTCCCCCTATAAATTTTCAAAATTAAAAATATTTATAAAAAATTCACTCATAAATCAAAAACTAATCCATTCTCCCCCTTTTGTTATCATCAAAAGGATACAGAGTTTTAAAATACAGATGAAAAACGACTAAAAAATATAATTTCATCTTAAGAGGAAGAACGGTCATCATAAATCTCAATCAGTCAAACAAAAATCATAATAAACTGAGAACTAGTGGCATATTTCACATTGCAGAAAATGATAGATTTACGATGAAATTTATATAAATGAGAAGAGTTAAAAAATGAGTTCCAATTATTTTCCAAAGAGTTTCAAAAATAAAGCACAAAAACAGTGATGGATTTGGACTATAGTTAATAATTCAATTTAAGTGACAAAAAAAGAATAATTTCAAATCCCAATCGCTATCAATCAACAAAACATAATACTTCATAAGATATTAACACACTTCACAGATTAGAACATGGATTGATAGGCTGGTTATTATAAATACCAAGGAGAATTTCACATTAATTTATTTTATCCAAATTATTTTCTTTTCTTTTTTTTTAATTTAAGAGCACACTGACCACGCATAACCAGATCTTGGATTTTTAAATGAGATCAGTTGCAGCTTAAATATAAGTAATCTCATAACCATGCATAACCAGAGCTTGGATTTTTAAATGAGGTTAGAGAAATACTTATGAATATTATATTGTTATATTTTTCTGTTTCAAAAATGAAAAACTCCTTGATATATAAAACCAATATGGATGATAGAAAATGTGGTAAGTACAGAGATGGACTGTGAAATAAATTTCTAAATTAATTATATTATGAAATATGCTCGACTGTACCGGGATTATTGAAAATTCACTTATCACTAATTCTGAATAATAATAACATGGCCACAATTTCATCACAAATATTTTCACTGTTTATTCACGATGATTTTTCAAAAAAAATATCAAACTCTCCACATTAATATAGAATTATCATGGATGGCAGAAAGATGATAGGTAATGAAGATGGTCGTGAAATAATTGCCAGTTCAAAAATATTATAATAAGTGTTCATCCATCATGAAAAAAAAAAACTAAATACAATCTCCTCTTGTTGTGAAATATACTGCAGTCACAATTCATCACACTTTCAAATTCTGATATATTTTGATGAATTATAAATACTGAGCAATTTGGATATTGATTTCAATTTGTGAATGAATAAAAAATAAATAATTTTAAAATTGAAAATCAAATACAAGAGGAATATGCTGATCTATACACGACAAGAGGAAAAAAATGTGTACAAGACAAAAAGAGTGTGTGGATTTATACATGGTGAAGATTTGAATCTAAGTACAGATGGATGAGACAAAAATAAGTGCTTCTGATACCACTTGGTGTCTCTATTTACGAGGAATTTTAACATGATACTGAACAAGAATGTCATAGACAAAAGAATTATTAAGTACCAAGCCCAAACAGATGAGATAATAGATTGTGCACATGTATCAGAGCAGCAAGCATGTGATTTCAGAACAAACATTCTTCAAAACAGTATCAGATCAACACAGAACATAGTTTCAAACCATACTTGTCAAGATGATGTTTCTGAAGGTCACAAAAAACAATATATTCCATGATCCATGATTATAAAATTTAGTTTATTTTAAATCATTTGAAGAAATGTGAATATATCAGGATTTAATGAATCAACCACACAATATTATATTTCAGATTCAAGAAATGTGTGTGATTCAATAAATCAATAATTTCAAATGATTTTAAACAAACATATATTAAAATCAAATAACCATGAAATAATAGAGAATTTTAAGACCATATTTTCAAAAAAAAAAATTCACAAGTATTTCTGACAAACCCATAGAAAAAAAATCAGATCATTTACATCAGGTTTGATAGATATTCATGATCCAAAAATAATTTATTTGAAATCACTTGAATCAGTGTCAAGTTTTGAAATATAATGAATCAGTCACACAAGGTTGATAATTTCAAATTTAGGAGGTGTGTGATTATTCAAAATATTAATAATTTCAGATGATTTCAAACAAACAAATTCTAACCATGATGATCATGAATTACAATGATTTTCAAGATGTATCACTGAGACTCTAGACAATTTAAAATTTCCAAGCCAATCTGAAAAAATAATGAAAATATCACTGCTGATAAATAATAGAGTGCTGTAATGAGTGTAATATTTCAAGCTTTTCTAAAATGAATTAGAAGAATCTCAAAACAGCAACGATGTGTGAATTTCCATTAAACTTTCAGATCTTCAAAAATTTAGAATTCAAATTAACAGTGTTCAAGATATGACAAGAATTCATCAACACTGTTATGAATTCAGAAATCAGAAAAATAAACCTCGAAACAATTGCAGATATTTACACGATTAAATTCAGGATATGAGAATGATTAACACACGATGATTATATACAAATAAAGCATATTTCCAGAAAGATTATGAATTCTGCTACTGGAAGTTTAAGAAGTACAGACAAAGAAGAATATGGCAGTGTCAAATCAAAGAACAAAAAAACAGAAGGAGATAGAGAAAGGAATAACAACATAAAATAAAAACAAACAAAAAGAATATACAAAGGTGAGTTTAGAGATCATACCAGAATCCAATGTAAAGCAGAATCTCTAACTCAACAGATGTGGCTAAGAAACTGTGAATGATTCTGTGATATGTAGCAGTTTTGAATCCAGTTTTTCTTTAGCTATGCAGTTCCTCAGCCTCCTTTGGTACCTAACTGTTAAGAGAATTGAGTGGTCTAACGGAAGTAGTAAAACCACTCACAGTTTTGTTCACATCTTTTGGTACCCAAATCTGTTTATATAACAAACCATTTGAATTAACTTTCGTACCCTTAGGAACCCAAATCGATTTGAATTTAACAAAACCCATTTTATTTTCATTTGAGATCCAAGAAGGTTTAAATGGTTTGTTATAAAACAAATCCTCATCTCGATTGTGATTTACAAATCCTTTGAAGTTTTCAGAGTTAAAATTTTCAAAACAAACATTTCTAAAGTGATTTGAGGGATTTTTAAAATCACAAGAATTTTGATTTCTAAAAACATCATTTTTCCCGAATCCAAGTCCAGATTTATTTCCACGATAAACTTGGTTTTGTAACAGCATATTCAACGATTTTTCCCCATTAGAAAATTTATCCAATGTTGATTCTAATCGTTGAATTTTGGATTTCTGATCGCTATTTTCTTTTAATAAATTTGAGCAATTATTTATAGCGATCATCTGTTCAGCATTGGTCTGTTTCAAAACCAAATTCTCATTTTCTAATGATCTAATTTTGGCTTGGGATTCGGAAATTTCAAGTTCAGATTGTTTTTGCTTTTCCGACTCAAACTTCTTGGATTTTTCAATCTCATTTTCAAGTTCTTTCAAAATCAAACCACTTTTCACCAAATTTTCATTTTCAGCAATTTCAAATTTGGAATATATATCAGTCTTAAAAATTTCAAATTCCTCTTGTAAAAAGTTATTCAAACTTGATAACTCAATCTTGTTCTCTTTTAGGATCAGAATTTCCTTTTCAAACTTTTGGATATTTTTATTGAGATGAACAAGATTGGTTTTCAATTTCAAACAATTTTTGCAATCTGAATTTGAAGAATTTTTAAAATGTTCAAGTTGTGATTCCAAATAATCAATTTTGCTGATCAACTCAGAATTCCTAGATTTCAGAGACTTATTTTTCAGTTGGAGTTTATCAACAGATTTTGTTAAATCAAGACACATGTAAACCAGATCTTCATATGAGAAATTTTCTGTTTCAGCACTTGTTGATTCTCCATCATCTGTTCCATCTGAAGTTTCGTCTGCATGGCTTGTTAAGCACAGATCTGAAGCTGAGTTGTCGTTCTGGGGTTTAGAGCAGTCGTCAGACTTTCCATACAACGTACTGAGAGTTTTCCAAATATCCTGCGCAGTTAAACAATGAGAGATAAATATTAATTGATTATTACCAAGAAAAGAATAAATAATATGCATAACACGACCATTAAAAGCTTTATTCCTCTTATCTAACATATCTCCCGAATTTTCAATAATATTCCAATATTCTAAATTAACAGATTTTAAATAGGATTCCATTTCTGATTTCCAAATTAAAAAATCTGTACCATCGAAAATATTTGGAATGTGACTGGACTGACTCTCAACGATCTGACAACAAGGATTACCCATTACTCTAGAGTTAAACAAAAATACCTTGCTCTGATACCACTTGTTGGATCTAGATTAACCCTAGATGGGGGGGGGTGAATAGGGTTTATCACAGTTTATAGCTAAATTAAAAATCTAACGGGATATGTAATAATGCACAAATCATAGAATATAGCAAAAACAAAAATGCAGAAAATAGATCACACACAGATATACCCAGCTTCGGCAGACTCTGCCTACTGCTGCATTCACTAAGGTTTCTACTAGGTGTTAATAACAGATCCCGCTTACAGACTCTGTAAACTCGCACTCCCTGCTCCTGTACTAACCCTACGCTCAAATCCCTAGACTAACCGATGTCCACTCGATCAGATTTTCCCTTGATTACAACCCCGTAATCAATAACTCAGATTTTACAGATTCTGAAACTGACAGTCAAAATCCTGACTGATTCTAGAATTTTTACAGACTCTAGACAACTGTTTGAATCGTTTGATTTTACAATACAAAGTTAAAAACAAAAAAAACAGAAGAAGCTTTAAAACCCTAGATGTAAGGAGGAGTTAAAAATAAGTGGGTCATCCCTTTTTCACATTAGGCTTGGTCAATGAAACACTTGGCCGACCCATTCCCTTTTCATTTGCTAGACCCGATCCCTTTGTCTCTGGAAATAGAAATGGCGGCTTCAATGAAACTAGGGTTTCCTGCTTTCTCCCAATCGTGAATTCGACTTGTCAATTGATGGTATGATGCGATGCTCCTGTGTTTGGTGTTGTTCTTCCACGATTGTGCTTCAGCGAACTGCGGCTTTTGGTTGATCGAAATACAGTGAGTTATTTGAATTGTTTTCTTCGATTTTCTCTTGAATTGTTGGATTGGTTTTTCGATAAATAATGCCAGTGATGATTGGTGAATAAATAGGGTAATTCGAAACCCTGAAAGCTCTGATTTCGAATAGATGATTTGGTTTGATTTCTGATTTCCCTTTTGATTGCTCGGCTTTGATTGACTTGCGTGATTGCTGGAATAGTGTGAATGTTGCCACTGATTTGTTTGCCGTGTAGTTGAGGATGAAATCTTGTTTTTCATTCGAAATTCTTTGAAGAAAATTCCTGCTGTAATTTAGCTCCACGCAATCCTATGTTGCTTTCCCCTTTTGGCATACGACTTGAAAGAATTTTTCCACTTTCCTGTTTTGAAATTTTGCTTGATTTTCCACGATTTCTCTTTCTGATTGCCTTGATACATATCCACTTGGTCATTGTTTGATATGAACTTGAACTTGGCAGAAAAAATCAGGAAATAAATTCTTTGCCCCTTTCAAAACTATTGCTAAAAATACGTGAGTTTATGCCGAGAATATAGATCAAACTCTGGAAAGAAATTTTGAAACCAAAAGAAAAAAAGATTTCTTTCCTAAAAACAGTTGCCAAAAAAAAAATCTCGAGCAATTCCTTAAAAGATAATACTGAATTGTTAAATTTGGAATGTAAAATCTTTGCCAAAAATATATCTTTGATTTCTGAAAATCTGGAAAGTATTTTGCCTGCTTGAATGAAAGCTTTGATTGCTTTCCTGATTAAAAACAGCCCAAAATGATTTCAAAAAAAAATGTCATTGCTAAAATTACTTTCCAAAATTCGTCCTACAGAAATATTTGCACCTTGCCCAAAAAAAAAACTGGAAACAAATAATTGCTGTTGTGAGACCATATTTCAAAACCTTTCCGTGATCCTTGCCTTGCTTTGTTATATGCTGATTTTCTTGAATTAAATTCTTGGCAAAAAAAAATTAGTTCTGTCGAATTCTTTCCACTGCATTAGAACTGCTGTGCAGTATTGAGCTTCATTGAATGATTAGCATGAACTTCAATATGCTTGCTTATGTTTGCTGCCTTGCATTTGATCACCATATTGACATGTTTTCTGCCTTGAACATGCAACAATAAAACTGCTGTAACTTGTAACCATTTCTGTCTTGAACATGATACACTGTCTAGCTTGCTGAAATGCACTCCACTTTCTTCAATGTCCATGCTTTGCCAATTTCTCTGATCATCGACTCAACCTGATCATTTGGAACTGGACTTGATTCACTTTGATCATCCATGCTGGATGAATGCTTTGTCATGTGTGTTCATCCTTGTCTTGCTGAGTGTACACGTCCTTATATTTGGTACATCTACTGCCATGCATTAACATGCTAGCATCTGCACCATATTGAGTCATTTACACTTGATCACTTGCTTGGCTTCTTGACTCGTCTCATGCTCACTGTTTTTGCTGTATCAACTTTGATCATGATGCTCCATATACATGACTTGCTGTGTTTTACTCATGCTGACTTGGACTCGACCATTTTGAGTTTGCTGACTTGATCACTGTTGTTTTTGGGCTGTGTTGTCTTTAGCTCGGCCATTGATGTTTTTCTTTGCTGTTTGGGCTGAAATTTGTTTGCATTGAGTTGTTTTTCATGAATGCACTGAGTTGAGCAGGTCCACGTGGCTACTCCTCAGTTGCTCGCTGATTGGCGAGGCAGTGCACACGTGTATATTTATGTAATGGCGCGTTTTGTTAGCTGTCGAATAATTAATTTATTTAATGATTTATATATCGATTTGGCGATATCAATAACTTAAAGTACAACGTTTGAACTTATAATTTATAATTATAATTAAAACGAACCTGAAAACGTCGCTGCAGTTCGTAAATTGGCGATTTGAACTTCAATTGAATGTACAGGATTCGTTTTAAGCCGGATTTCTGTGAAACAAGAAACATGTGGAGCTGGTGGAGTATATCTTTCTAGTGGAAGAGAAAAATCGGGATTTCGTCGTGTAGATTTTGAGATATGTCCAAATCAAATTTTAAAATAGTCGCTATAAAATCGTTTATCGACCCTATCGGTTTATTCGATATAAGTAGAGATCGGGTTTGAATTTAGACAAGGTTCTTTTGGGAAGTAGTGATAATTTAATTTTTAGAATTTTACTGTAATTTTTATTTAATTTAATAAGCAACTTTTTATTTGGAGTATTTCGCACCCTGAAATCAACATTTTGAAGTTTCAAAATATGAGCCCACCTACTGGTATTATTATATTTTTGGGATCGCAGCACCTCACTGAACACAACTGTATTTTTATTTTAGTCTGCAACGCTCGTATATGAATATAACCGTACATAGTGTGGTGGGTAACTCTTAAAACTAAAAAGAAAATATCCTAAATGTTTATCTGATCGAAAACAAGGCCACATACTCTCTTGTCTCAACCACCAGTTTCTTGTGACCTCAAAGCAAAAACGTGGAGCAATTCAATCGCAAAATATCTTTCTATAAATACCCTAATACCCCTTTCTAAACCTATTAGTTTCCTTCTGCTCAAAAATCGTAGCCGCCACTCATCTTTTCCTCAAAACCGATTTCCGCGTCTTTAGGAAATCGAAGCAATCCAAGAAAAATCCAAAGCAAGTTATTGAGCCTTCTGGTGAACTTCTCTTCTCGTTGGCACTGGTTTTCTCGAGTTCGAACCCAAGTTTTTGTCGCTGTCAGTGGATACGCGAACTAGGGTTTGAAGTGTCGTTGATTTGGGGGTACTGAGTCTTGAATCGAGTACTGGTTGTGGTCTCGTGGTGGAGTGCGGTTTCGTTTGTGCGATTCTGGGGGTCTTCGGTGGTTGGGAGTGTCGATTCCTGGGAAGAACAGTTGACGTCGGAGTGTGCCAGTGAGGTGCGAGTTTCAGTTTTTGGGTACGGTGATGTTGAGTTTGTAAAGGAGGATTGAATGATGGTTTTCTTGTATGGTTTCATTGAGGGACGGAGGTGAACGAGAGTGGCAAAGTTTGGGAAATGTCTGGAATCCAAAAACTGTAAGCTGAGTTCGGAATTTGTTAAAGGGGTGTGAGTTATATAAATTATATATGAGATGAAAGAGATTTTTGAGGTGAGAAAAATGGCATTATCAGTTTGTGAAACGGTGGAATACGGTGCAGAGTGACGTCGCGGGTTGCTCAGGGGACCTCGAAGTCGCCCATCGTAGGAAGAAGCCGAGTTTGGGATATTTGGTATGGGTTTGAAGGGATTTCGAAATGGAGTATTGTGGTGGGTTCCGATTGGAATTTCATGAAGAAGTAATGGAGATTGAATGGGAGGAAGCAACCGAAATGAGGAAGCAAGAAGGAGTAGGTTGCGGTCAAATGTTTTGAAGAAGAAAGGGCTGTGGGCTTTTGAAAGGGGGAGTTGGGCCGGGTTGAAGTGGTGAGGTCCAATAACGTCAATTATTTATATTGAACTATGTAATTATATATCATAACTTTTTTAGTTAATAACTATATTATACGATATCAGATAGATGAACCATAAGTTGCGTTGGGATCGTATGGACGAGCACTACACACTGGAACTGACTGGAGGTTCATTGGAGCTCGTTTGAATTTATGGAGAAATAAATTGTTTGATTCAAATCAAACAACAGTTTATCGTTCTTTAACGATGAACTGCAAATGTGAGTAAATCTCACTAACTCTGAACAATTTATAATTTCATGTTGCATTGTTAGAACTGTTAAAATTGTATGTTTGACTGCGTGTTGATTGGTTGATTGAACTGCTAGTCAGTTAGTTAAATTTCTATATTAATTCTGTTTAACAGAATATATCATATGGAACTGAAAGTGATGTTACCTATATTGTCTAACATCTGTGGTGCAGGGAAACAGGTTAGAGGAATCCAACAGGATTCCTCAACAGTTATTTTAGTGTGATTTTTATATTGTGATATATAATGTGATGTATATAATCTGTGTGATTATGTGTGGTGGGATGATATTTATCGTTGTTATATGGTGTGTTAAATACCATGGGAAATACCAGAATATAGGAGAGGGGTTTTTAAAGTATATTTTGAAAATAGTTTAATTATATAAAATCAAGGGATTTTATATATATATATATATATATATATATATAAGAAAAAGGATTCTGAATATAAAGGAATTATATTCGTTAAAAGAAATATAAAGGATATTTATTTAGAGATTAAATAAATAGAATTAAACTAAAAGAGATATTTATTTGTTAAATAAATAGGAGTTAACCAACTGAATTGGTCAAGTTAACCAAGTGAATTGGTCGAGTTAATCGAAGTGAATTTGTTAAGTTAAACTAAGTGGTTAATCGATGTGAATTAGTTAAGTTAAACTACGTGGTTAAACTAAGTGAATTAGTCAAGTTAAACTAATTGGTAAATCAAAGTGAATTAGTTGCGTCAAACTAAGTGAATTAGTCAAGTTAAACTAATTGGTTAATCGAAGTAAATTTGTTAGAGTTAATCAAAGTGAATTAACTAAGTTAAACTAAGTGGATTAGTTCAGTTAATCGAGACAAGTAAATCAAGTTAGGTTAAACCATTTGAGTTAACCAGTTAAAGTTTACCAGTTAAAGATAACAGTTGAAGTTGACCAGTTAAAGTTGACCAGTTAGAGTTAATCAGTTAGAGTTGACCGGTTAGAGTTGACCAGTTAGAGTTATCCAAGGGGAGTTAATCGAGTAGAGTTGCCGAATATCACTTATTCAAAGTAGAGTTATCGAATATGGTATATTCGAGGGAAGAGTAATCGAATATAGTTTATTCGAGTGGAGAAATCAAATGTTATTCATTTGAGAAGAGTTACCGAATATTATTTATTCGAAGTAGGTAATCCAAAGGAGTTATTCGAAGTTAGTTAATCCAAAGGAGTTATTCGAAGTTAGTTAATCCAAAGGAGTTATTCGAAGTTAGTTAATCCAAAGGAGTTATTCGAAGTTAGTTAATCCAAAGGAGTTATTCGAAGTTAGTTAATCCAAAGGAGTTATTCGAAGTTAGTTAATCCAAAGGAGTTATTCGAAGTTAGTTAATCCAAAGGAGTTATTCGAAGTTAGTTAATCCAAAGGAGTTATTCGAAGTTAGTTAATCCAAAGGAGTTATTCGAAGTTAGTTAATCCAAAGGAGTTATTCGAAGTTAGTTAATCCAAAGGAGTTATTCGAAGTTATAGTTAATCCAAAGGAGTTATTCGAAGTTAGTTAATCCAAAGGAGTTATTCGAAGTTAGTTAATCCAAAGGAGTTATTCGAAGCTAGGTAATCCAAAGGAGTTATTCGAAGTTAGCTAATCCAAAGGAGTTATTCGAAGTTAGTTAATCCAAAGGAGTTAGTCGAAGAGTTAATCGAATATAGTTATTCGAAAGAAGGTGTTAATCGAATATAGTTATTCGAGTAAAGTTAAAAGAGTTAATCGAATTTAGTTATTCGAAATAAGTTATTCGAATTAGATATTTGAATAGAGTTAAACACATTAGAGTGATTCGAATTACTTATTCAAATGGAGTTAAACACGTAAGAGTTAATTGAATATTAGTTATTCAATTAGAGTTAAATCGAATTTAGTTATTCGAAAGGAGTTAATCAATTTGAGTTAAGTTAATCGATTTGAATTAAGTTGAATCGAAATGGAGTAAATCGATTAGAATTAAGTTAATCGAGTTAGAGTAAATCGAATATTGGTTATTCGAAGGTAAGTTATTCGAATTAGTTATTCGAAGGAGTTAATCAAATGAGTTGATCCAACGGAGTTAGTCGAATATTAGTTATTCGAATAGAGTTAAAGGAGTTATCGATTTTAGTTTGATCGAAAGGAGTTATCGATTAGTAAATCGAAAGGAGATTTTCGAATATGGCATATTCGAAAGAAAGAGATCGAATATTGTTTATTCGAAAGAGAGAGATTTAGAATATAAGTTATTCGAAGAGAGATAATCGAATATAGGTTATTCGAAGAGGAGTAAATCGAATAGAGACTACTCGAAAGAGAGTAATACGTCGAATTCAATTATAGCGAATTCGGGAAAGTACTATTTACTTTCCAGGGTTTAAATCAAGATTTAGTTATTGATTTAGAAATTAGGTGTCTGTTAAATTATTCGAGTTAGGAGATAAAGTTATAATTTAGGTTAGATATTGCAGAAGTAGGAATTATAACGTTATAGTTATAATCAAACGTTTTCATATAAGAAGTAGATTCGTAACCTGAATCCGAGAGTTGCGTAAACAAATGATGGGAAAAAAGTGAGTGATGAGCTTCATCTATTTCACAGTAAAGGACGTTGTTCAATTAAGGTCTGAGAGGTAATTATAACCCAACTTGATTGACTTCAGAATTGACAAAGGAATAGTTGTGGTTCGATAGAAAAGGTTGATTTAAAATATAGTTAAGTAATAAGCGATTAATGGATTAAGCATAACGATGTTTTATACAACGTTCATTTGAAATCCGTAAATGAGTTTTGGAAACGTTTTCCAAATATAATCAGATATGTTTTCTAAACATAGAAAATGAAATGTTTTCATGATAAGAATTTAAGAAATAGAGTTAAGAAAATTCAGAAACTGACTGGAGAGGGTAAGTTGAACGGTTTTCTAAGTGACGATCTGATGTTGGTTTCGACCTTCCGGATTGATACGTAGAGAATTGTTCTCATACTAGTTACAGTTAGGGACTGATAGTTGCGAAATAATAGTGATGTGGAAATAAGCTATGGAAATGTTTTCCAATGATTTATAACATATATTTTCTAAATATATGAAATAAGGAAATATGATCATATATATGTATATGATGATTGATCGATCGAATTTCCATTTGGAAATAAGATCGTTGTTTGTACACCGACATGTTTTCATTTGATAGTTAAATCACAGACTATCAAAGTTTTGACCATTTTTACGTTGTTAATATGGAGAGACCGGTTGGATTATTATCCGAAGAACCACTCCGTATTAGCATAAGCGTTGCGAATCAAGTACGCTGAAGATAATTGAAGACGGAGTAAAGTGCAAGAGCTGTTGTGTAAGTCTTAGATAACAGTGACTAAGATGGATATACTGAATAGTGCCTTCGGTTTGTCCAGTCCCAGGACAACGTATATGGAAGAAGGTCTGACAGAGTATATCCAATGGATCGCGTAAGTTGATCTGTTCAAACGTATCCACGTTTGGTGGCGGAGGAATTCGTTTCTCTTAGCTGTATACCCGCGTTATTTTTGAATAAGTCAATTTGTGATTTGGCGGGTATGACGATGTGGCATTCAAAGTGAATGGTGATCAGATGTTCTGAAGATAGACGTAGCTTCTAGCCTCACACCAGGAAGTAACAAAAGTTGGGCTAGGCAGCATGGCTAGTTGGGTCATCCCCAAGCAGGGTGTATTGTCACCGATCTAGAGAATATTCATATTTCTACTTCTTTCTGATTCTGTATCTTCGGTTGACGGTTTGATGGCCTACAACCGTGGTGGCAATATATTCGCGACACTCAAGCTAAATGAGTGAGCGGTCATGTTTGGCCGGGTTGCAAGACGTTCTTGTTGAACCCTGAGTGTATCACCTCTAGAGTACACTATTCAGAAGGTGCTCCCATACCTTGTCTGTTGGAATCCATTCTCCGATAAGCGCCCTGCGGTTTATGATTTTATACTATGTATGTAGAACGTGAGATGCAAGCGTTTCTGCTAGATTGATACCTATTTGTACTTAGACATTATTATAATATCACAATGATATTGCTTGTCAAAGTTGTTCAGATACTCATAAGGGAAAAACCCGTTCCGTATTCACGGCGTGGTCTTATGAGATATCCTATACCTGTTTTAAACTATTTTACTCATACCAGTCCCATGACTGACCCGGAGTTTACTTTGTTGTTTTCCCTAAACTCTTGGGTGCCTAAATTTTTACGGGCAGTCAAGTAGTCGGGATTTACAGATATACTTGGAGAGCTTGGAGCAGGAGGCTGCAAGATTCTATAGCTATAGTTATTTCCGCTGTGTTGTAAGTGTTGTACTCTGATAAGTGCTATTGTATATATATAACTGTTTACTTCAAAGCTATGTTATATATTATATGTTATTCGTTCCGCTGTGAGATTCGTGTTACTCTGATGATTCTGATGTTCTTCTTCTTCTTCTATTCTATTAGTTCTATCTTTTCTTTCTCACCTTCTAAATTCTTTCACTAACGTCTCGGAATTTTCGACTCTCGAGGAGTCGAAAATTTCCAGCCGTTACAGTTGGTATCAGAGCTTAAGTTAAGTGATTACCTTGGCTCTGTGGCATAACTCGATAGAGATGGGATTAGTAATATCCTAAATTGAGTTTGAGTGTATATATATGAGCGCGTAATTGTTATTCAATATAAAATGGTTTTATATTGTGGAGACTCATTGGTTGAGTGGCTTATGAATTCTGGTCGATCAGTTTGATTCACTGTATCGATAAGGGTTACTAAACAATCGAATACGATGAACCATCATGGTATGTTTTGAAAGAGGGTAAATGAAATAATTTTTCCCAAAATATATTTGTTTATAGAAGAAATATATATCTTGAAATTATTATAGTATATTGATTGTGTTGGTTGTTAATATAATCGAATAAGATTATAAAAGGGTGAAATGGTTATTAATGACAAATCAGAATTCATATGAATGTAATATATGAAATAGTTGGAATTAAATATGAATTTAAATCAGAATTTGGAATTTAAAATAAGGAAATTTTAAGTTCCTGGGAGATTTTGAAAATGTTTTTCAAATTGAAAGGGATATAGTATTGAACTCACTTCGATAGCTGGAATATAGATTCTGATGATGAATATAGACATCATCAGTGTTCATTTTCGAGTTCTAAGTGACGGATTACTACCAAAGGTTTTGTTTTTGAATTGTTTTGAGAAAACAAGTTGTTTAGAAATTCAAAGGTTTTGAATTGGCATTATGATTTCAAATTGATTTGAAAGAAACCCAGGAACTTATGTTCTGGAATTAAAATTTAACTAATGAAGTTAAATAAAATGAGATGGTAAAAATAAATTGAAATTTTACTTGAACCGAGTTAAATAAAATTAAATTGGATTAGAGATAATCTAGAATGGAACCAAATTGATAAGTCAATAATTTGGAATTTGATATTAGAGTTCGAATGAAATTCGATTTGGATTTGAGGATATGAACTGATTGGAGATCAATTGGAATGGATAACATTGGTATATGTTGAAGTGGTAGCAGATGAAAGGGATAGAGTTAAATGCCCGACAAAAAGGTACAAGTTTATATCATATATGAGTTTGGATTTATGAGCCGAATTGGCAAGCCGCTTGGCTATTTTGATTTCCTTTTGGATTGGAGGAGGCCTAGAGAGGCGAGTTGTGGTTTGTCCTATTGACCAATACAAAGGAGGTTACGGCGAAATTTTTCGAAAATTCCAAGCGTTAGAACATTCTCATGATTTATGGAAATTCAGTTAGCCAGAATGAATTAATAATTTAATTGAAAATTAAATGATTCAGTTGAAACTGGAGTTGAGAAGTAAACTAAAAGATATTTGAATCTAGTTAGTAAAGTTGGTAGCATTTTCCTAGCTTAGAAATTTCGAGGACGAAATTATTTTAAGGGGGGAAGTCTGTAATGGCGCGTTTTGTTAGCTGTCGAATAATTAATTTATTTAATGATTTATATATCGATTTGGCGATATCAATAACTTAAAGTACAACGTTTGAACTTATAATTTATAATTATAATTAAAACGAACCTGAAAACGTCGCTGCAGTTCGTAAATTGGCGATTTGAACTTCAATTGAATGTACAGGATTCGTTTTAAGCCGGATTTCTGTGAAACAAGAAACATGTGGAGCTGGTGGAGTATATCTTTCTAGTGGAAGAGAAAAATCGGGATTTCGTCGTGTAGATTTTGAGATATGTCCAAATCAAATTTTAAAATAGTCGCTATAAAATCGTTTATCGACCCTATCGGTTTATTCGATATAAGTAGAGATCGGGTTTGAATTTAGACAAGGTTCTTTTGGGAAGTAGTGATAATTTAATTTTTAGAATTTTACTGTAATTTTTATTTAATTTAATAAGCAACTTTTTATTTGGAGTATTTCGCACCCTGAAATCAACATTTTGAAGTTTCAAAATATGAGCCCACCTACTGGTATTATTATATTTTTGGGATCGCAGCACCTCACTGAACACAACTGTATTTTTATTTTAGTCTGCAACGCTCGTATATGAATATAACCGTACATAGTGTGGTGGGTAACTTTTAAAACTAAAAAGAAAATATCCTAAATGTTTATCTGATCGAAAACAAGGCCACATACTCTCTTGTCTCAACCACCAGTTTCTTGTGACCTCAAAGCAAAAACGTGGAGCAATTCAATCGCAAAATATCTTTCTATAAATACCCTAATACCCCTTTCTAAACCTATTAGTTTCCTTCTGCTCAAAAATCGTAGCCGCCACTCATCTTTTCCTCAAAACCGATTTCCGCGTCTTTAGGAAATCGAAGCAATCCAAGAAAAATCCAAAGCAAGTTATTGAGCCTTCTGGTGAACTTCTCTTCTCGTTGGCACTGGTTTTCTCGAGTTCGAACCCAAGTTTTTGTCGCTGTCAGTGGATACGCGAACTAGGGTTTGAAGTGTCGTTGATTTGGGGGTACTGAGTCTTGAATCGAGTACTGGTTGTGGTCTCGTGGTGGAGTGCGGTTTCGTTTGTGCGATTCTGGGGGTCTTCGGTGGTTGGGAGTGTCGATTCCTGGGAAGAACAGTTGACGTCGGAGTGTGCCAGTGAGGTGCGAGTTTCAGTTTTTGGGTACGGTGATGTTGAGTTTGTAAAGGAGGATTGAATGATGGTTTTCTTGTATGGTTTCATTGAGGGACGGAGGTGAACGAGAGTGGCAAAGTTTGGGAAATGTCTGGAATCCAAAAACTGTAAGCTGAGTTCGGAATTTGTTAAAGGGGTGTGAGTTATATAAATTATATATGAGATGAAAGAGATTTTTGAGGTGAGAAAAATGGCATTATCAGTTTGTGAAACGGTGGAATACGGTGCAGAGTGACGTCGCGGGTTGCTCAGGGGACCTCGAAGTCGCCCATCGTAGGAAGAAGCCGAGTTTGGGATATTTGGTATGGGTTTGAAGGGATTTCGAAATGGAGTATTGTGGTGGGTTCCGATTGGAATTTCATGAAGAAGTAATGGAGATTGAATGGGAGGAAGCAACCGAAATGAGGAAGCAAGAAGGAGTAGGTTGCGGTCAAATGTTTTGAAGAAGAAAGGGCTGTGGGCTTTTGAAAGGGGGAGTTGGGCCGGGTTGAAGTGGTGAGGTCCAATAACGTCAATTATTTATATTGAACTATGTAATTATATATCATAACTTTTTTAGTTAATAACTATATTATACGATATCAGATAGATGAACCATAAGTTGCGTTGGGATCGTATGGACGAGCACTACACACTGGAACTGACTGGAGGTTCATTGGAGCTCGTTTGAATTTATGGAGAAATAAATTGTTTGATTCAAATCAAACAACAGTTTATCGTTCTTTAACGATGAACTGCAAATGTGAGTAAATCTCACTAACTCTGAACAATTTATAATTTCATGTTGCATTGTTAGAACTGTTAAAATTGTATGTTTGACTGCGTGTTGATTGGTTGATTGAACTGCTAGTCAGTTAGTTAAATTTCTATATTAATTCTGTTTAACAGAATATATCATATGGAACTGAAAGTGATGTTACCTATATTGTCTAACATCTGTGGTGCAGGGAAACAGGTTAGAGGAATCCAACAGGATTCCTCAACAGTTATTTTAGTGTGATTTTTATATTGTGATATATAATGTGATGTATATAATCTGTGTGATTATGTGTGGTGGGATGATATTTATCGTTGTTATATGGTGTGTTAAATACCATGGGAAATACCAGAATATAGGAGAGGGGTTTTTAAAGTATATTTTGAAAATAGTTTAATTATATAAAATCAAGGGATTATATATATATATATATATATATATAAGAAAAAGGATTCTGAATATAAAGGAATTATATTCGTTAAAAGAAATATAAAGGATATTTATTTAGAGATTAAATAAATAGAATTAAACTAAAAGAGATATTTATTTGTTAAATAAATAGGAGTTAACCAACTGAATTGGTCAAGTTAACCAAGTGAATTGGTCGAGTTAATCGAAGTGAATTTGTTAAGTTAAACTAAGTGGTTAATCGATGTGAATTAGTTAAGTTAAACTACGTGGTTAAACTAAGTGAATTAGTCAAGTTAAACTAATTGGTAAATCAAAGTGAATTAGTTGCGTCAAACTAAGTGAATTAGTCAAGTTAAACTAATTGGTTAATCGAAGTAAATTTGTTAGAGTTAATCAAAGTGAATTAACTAAGTTAAACTAAGTGGATTAGTTCAGTTAATCGAGACAAGTAAATCAAGTTAGGTTAAACCATTTGAGTTAACCAGTTAAAGTTTACCAGTTAAAGATAACAGTTGAAGTTGACCAGTTAAAGTTGACCAGTTAGAGTTAATCAGTTAGAGTTGACCAGTTAGAGTTGACCAGTTAGAGTTATCCAAGGGGAGTTAATCGAGTAGAGTTGCCGAATATCACTTATTCAAAGTAGAGTTATCGAATATGGTATATTCGAGGGAAGAGTAATCGAATATAGTTTATTCGAGTGGAGAAATCAAATGTTATTCATTTGAGAAGAGTTACCGAATATTATTTATTCGAAGTAGGTAATCCAAAGGAGTTATTCGAAGTTAGTTAATCCAAAGGAGTTATTCGAAGTTAGTTAATCCAAAGGAGTTATTCGAAGTTAGTTAATCCAAAGGAGTTATTCGAAGTTAGTTAATCCAAAGGAGTTATTCGAAGTTAGTTAATCCAAAGGAGTTATTCGAAGTTAGTTAATCCAAAGGAGTTATTCGAAGTTAGTTAATCCAAAGGAGTTATTCGAAGTTAGTTAATCCAAAGGAGTTATTCGAAGTTAGTTAATC
This sequence comes from Allium sativum, assembly GCA_030737875.1. Lineage (NCBI taxonomy): Eukaryota > Viridiplantae > Streptophyta > Magnoliopsida > Asparagales > Amaryllidaceae > Allium > Allium sativum. The sequence goes on from CM060916.1 coordinate 978,686,160, forward strand.
CAAAGGAGTTATTCGAAGTTAGTTAATCCAAAGGAGTTATTCGAAGTTATAGTTAATCCAAAGGAGTTATTCGAAGTTAGTTAATCCAAAGGAGTTATTCGAAGCTAGGTAATCCAAAGGAGTTATTCGAAGTTAGCTAATCCAAAGGAGTTATTCGAAGTTAGTTAATCCAAAGGAGTTAGTCGAAGAGTTAATCGAATATAGTTATTCGAAAGAAGGTGTTAATCGAATATAGTTATTCGAGTAAAGTTAAAAGAGTTAATCGAATTTAGTTATTCGAAATAAGTTATTCGAATTAGATATTTGAATAGAGTTAAACACATTAGAGTGATTCGAATTACTTATTCAAATGGAGTTAAACACGTAAGAGTTAATTGAATATTAGTTATTCAATTAGAGTTAAATCGAATTTAGTTATTCGAAAGGAGTTAATCAATTTGAGTTAAGTTAATCGATTTGAATTAAGTTGAATCGAAATGGAGTAAATCGATTAGAATTAAGTTAATCGAGTTAGAGTAAATCGAATATTGGTTATTCGAAGGTAAGTTATTCGAATTAGTTATTCGAAGGAGTTAATCAAATGAGTTGATCCAACGGAGTTAGTCGAATATTAGTTATTCGAATAGAGTTAAAGGAGTTATCGATTTTAGTTTGATCGAAAGGAGTTATCGATTAGTAAATCGAAAGGAGATTTTCGAATATGGCATATTCGAAAGAAAGAGATCGAATATTGTTTATTCGAAAGAGAGAGATTTAGAATATAAGTTATTCGAAGAGAGATAATCGAATATAGGTTATTCGAAGAGGAGTAAATCGAATAGAGACTACTCGAAAGAGAGTAATACGTCGAATTCAATTATAGCGAATTCGGGAAAGTACTATTTACTTTCCAGGGTTTAAATCAAGATTTAGTTATTGATTTAGAAATTAGGTGTCTGTTAAATTATTCGAGTTAGGAGATAAAGTTATAATTTAGGTTAGATATTGCAGAAGTAGGAATTATAACGTTATAGTTATAATCAAACGTTTTCATATAAGAAGTAGATTCGTAACCTGAATCCGAGAGTTGCGTAAACAAATGATGGGAAAAAAGTGAGTGATGAGCTTCATCTATTTCACAGTAAAGGACGTTGTTCAATTAAGGTCTGAGAGGTAATTATAACCCAACTTGATTGACTTCAGAATTGACAAAGGAATAGTTGTGGTTCGATAGAAAAGGTTGATTTAAAATATAGTTAAGTAATAAGCGATTAATGGATTAAGCATAACGATGTTTTATACAACGTTCATTTGAAATCCGTAAATGAGTTTTGGAAACGTTTTCCAAATATAATCAGATATGTTTTCTAAACATAGAAAATGAAATGTTTTCATGATAAGAATTTAAGAAATAGAGTTAAGAAAATTCAGAAACTGACTGGAGAGGGTAAGTTGAACGGTTTTCTAAGTGACGATCTGATGTTGGTTTCGACCTTCCGGATTGATACGTAGAGAATTGTTCTCATACTAGTTACAGTTAGGGACTGATAGTTGCGAAATAATAGTGATGTGGAAATAAGCTATGGAAATGTTTTCCAATGATTTATAACATATATTTTCTAAATATATGAAATAAGGAAATATGATCATATATATGTATATGATGATTGATCGATCGAATTTCCATTTGGAAATAAGATCGTTGTTTGTACACCGACATGTTTTCATTTGATAGTTAAATCACAGACTATCAAAGTTTTGACCATTTTTACGTTGTTAATATGGAGAGACCGGTTGGATTATTATCCGAAGAACCACTCCGTATTAGCATAAGCGTTGCGAATCAAGTACGCTGAAGATAATTGAAGACGGAGTAAAGTGCAAGAGCTGTTGTGTAAGTCTTAGATAACAGTGACTAAGATGGATATACTGAATAGTGCCTTCGGTTTGTCCAGTCCCAGGACAACGTATATGGAAGAAGGTCTGACAGAGTATATCCAATGGATCGCGTAAGTTGATCTGTTCAAACGTATCCACGTTTGGTGGCGGAGGAATTCGTTTCTCTTAGCTGTATACCCGCGTTATTTTTGAATAAGTCAATTTGTGATTTGGCGGGTATGACGATGTGGCATTCAAAGTGAATGGTGATCAGATGTTCTGAAGATAGACGTAGCTTCTAGCCTCACACCAGGAAGTAACAAAAGTTGGGCTAGGCAGCATGGCTAGTTGGGTCATCCCCAAGCAGGGTGTATTGTCACCGATCTAGAGAATATTCATATTTCTACTTCTTTCTGATTCTGTATCTTCGGTTGACGGTTTGATGGCCTACAACCGTGGTGGCAATATATTCGCGACACTCAAGCTAAATGAGTGAGCGGTCATGTTTGGCCGGGTTGCAAGACGTTCTTGTTGAACCCTGAGTGTATCACCTCTAGAGTACACTATTCAGAAGGTGCTCCCATACCTTGTCTGTTGGAATCCATTCTCCGATAAGCGCCCTGCGGTTTATGATTTTATACTATGTATGTAGAACGTGAGATGCAAGCGTTTCTGCTAGATTGATACCTATTTGTACTTAGACATTATTATAATATCACAATGATATTGCTTGTCAAAGTTGTTCAGATACTCATAAGGGAAAAACCCGTTCCGTATTCACGGCGTGGTCTTATGAGATATCCTATACCTGTTTTAAACTATTTTACTCATACCAGTCCCATGACTGACCCGGAGTTTACTTTGTTGTTTTCCCTAAACTCTTGGGTGCCTAAATTTGTACGGGCAGTCAAGTAGTCGGGATTTACAGATATACTTGGAGAGCTTGGAGCAGGAGGCTGCAAGATTCTATAGCTATAGTTATTTCCGCTGTGTTGTAAGTGTTGTACTCTGATAAGTGCTATTGTATATATATAACTGTTTACTTCAAAGCTATGTTATATATTATATGTTATTCGTTCCGCTGTGAGATTCGTGTTACTCTGATGATTCTGATGTTCTTCTTCTTCTTCTATTCTATTAGTTCTATCTTTTCTTTCTCACCTTCTAAATTCTTTCACTAACGTCTCGGAATTTTCGACTCTCGAGGAGTCGAAAATTTCCAGCCGTTACAATTTATACACGTGTGTATATGCAGCCATCAGTCAAGTTGTCCCTGTCCCTGCATTGAGATATATATGTTGTCTGCCTTGTGGTATTTACAGTGTATTACTGTGAATATCACAAGCTATCTAGACACAGATTGATGGTTTTATAATTCAGATCAAGTCATGAAAAATGATGAGAAACACACCAGAAATCTGAGGCAAATAAAATTTTAAAATAAAATTTATATTCGCATATATTCAGTTTATATTCCTGTTGCAGTGTACTGTGTGTTTCTGTTTTCATGTGACAGGTATGAAGACTGGACTGACTGTGAGGATGCTATGAAGATAGAAGACTGAAGACAGAAGACAGAAAACAAAAGCAGTGTGTAAATGTATATATGAAACGTGAATGTATGACTGAGAGACTGTGTTAGAGTTGAGTGAGAACTTGATATGTACTGAAATGTATTGAAAAGAAAATTATCAGTGAAGTGTACAAACAGTTGGAGTTGTAAAATCTGTACTGTTTGAATATTGAAATAAAATATTCCATTTAAATAAAATACTGTGTTAATATTTGAATTTCTGTACAGTTGTATTTTATTTAAATATAAATATTATATTTCAGTCTGTGATGTATAATAACAGTACAATATCAAACACATTAAAATAATATTTATTTGGTTGTTATCATCAAACAAAAATCATATAATTGTGTATACAACACCGTTATATACAACAATTTACACTGTATTAAATGGAAAAATGACTTGTGCAAATAATTTTAAACAGTAGTGTCCAATTCATCATAAGATAACTAAACTTTTTTCCATATACTGATACAAATAACAAAAAAACTTGTATATCCTGTTATTACTAGCTAATATGTATGAAATCAAGCAGACATCCTAGCGTTAATATGTACTTTATCCAATCCATTCTAACCAAAAGCGCAAAGTGCGTGCTTTCTCTGAAGCTTCATTGAGGAACATTTTTTACATGAAACTTCATTGATTTGAAATAACTAAAAATAAGCAAGAAATCATAATTCCTTCAAAACTATTTATTTCTGCTTTTGTTCACATGGATACTGGATGAAATAATGTAATAAACATAAACATCTTCGTCTTTAGTTTTAGCTATGTACCCAATTCCTTACATTCAACTATTTTTGTGGATTACTCTTTTGTTATTTTACTTGTAAATATATCATTAAAATTTAGGCAAATCAAAATGAAATATGTAAACACATCACAGAATTATATATGCATAGCATTAAAAGTTCAAAACTGTAAATATGATTCAGTGTTTTTTCTCACCTCTTAGGCTCTTTGCCTCCGGATTTTGGCCCGATAAAGTGCTTTCTCATCAACTTCTTCATAGTCAATAAACTCCTTTTCATTTGTTGCTTCGTTTTCATTCCCACTTCCGTCTTTTCTCACCACTCCCATTCTAAATAATACAGAAGAACAAAACACACAAAAAATCTAGAAAAGTAGCTCAGTAAAACGTCATAACTAATCGAGTGACAATGAATTGTTTTACCTTCAGCAATGTACATGGGACATAGAACTTTTAAGCATGGTAAGCAAGGGAAGATCTATAATTTAATTAAAAAGTAAAAGTTGCTCCAAGTATAAAAATGACAGCCTCCATAGCTTATATTGAGTAAGAGTAATTACGGATAGCATAGAAAGAAAAAAAAAGTAGTTACTACATATATGTACCCTTTTTTTGGCTTCCTGAATATGAGTAATCAAAATTGTGTCTACACAAAAGGCTTAGTACAAATTGACTCTACTCAAATGTAAACAGCCTTGCTGAATTATCTACATGCAATTGAGTAAGTAGATTATTTAAAGGCACCCACCATGACCTTTTGTGATGGAGTTAAAGCTTAAAAATGGAGAATTATCACGTTGTATTTAAAGTTTTACAAGGTAAAATATAAAGAGCGTCTTACATAACAACGACGAACCTGGTACTTCACCCATGTAACTGGAGCATCAACATCAATCATGCCTTGAATGTGGTTCAAATGGCAGTGTGCAAATCTGGAGATCATCTGGTATTAATAGAGAAAGTTTCAGCTGTAATATGAATGCGGTTCAAATGAATTTTAATTTAACTGCAAAACAACAAATCCTAATCTTGAAAAAACATGGAGTAAAATGATAGTTTCAGCTATGTATTATTTTTGCATAGTTCTTTCCATCGTTTTCACCCTTCGGCCAATATAAACACCCATAATACCCTTTATTGTTGACATCACAAAAAATGGAAAATCCAGTAGCAAGGGATTACAGCAGAGTGCAAACTGGCATATATATGCTCCAATCAGTATCACCTATGTCATCTTCTAATTAGTGTGTACTCCAGATAGTTAAATTTGTCTTGGACACATACAGCAATAGAAAATATTTGTATACATGTAGAGTAATAAAACAGACCAACCTCAAAAAACAGAACATACAGATAGTATCCTACATTTTTAACTGTTAAAGTTATGTAAACTGGGACTTCTTGAAATAAATTCTTTTTTTTCACAATTTACTTTGAAACTAAATAACATGCATACCTCCTGCACGTCAAAGATAGATGCAATAAGTTTGAATGGTTGAATCTAAATTTGATTAATCTATATCTAAAACTGGTATTTGTTTTAATGAAAATACTTAATGCACTACAAATGTGAATGGTTTAAAATTTGATTCAGTTATATCTAAACCTGGTATTTGCATTTATGAAATTACTTAATGCACCACTAATAAAAATGGCTGAATCTAAAATTTGATTCAGCTATATCAAAAAAAAAAAAAATGACCTGCAACTTTTATCCTAGTGTACTGCGTCCTGTTCAATGGATTAGTAAGTCAAAACAAAATGATAAAGCACCTAAAACAATAAGCATCTTTAATGATAAATTACTTTACATCTATTAGATTTTCTTTTACGGTGATTATATGCAAATTTATGAAGAAAATAAAACATAAGCTAGATAACAAAAAATGCAAAAATAATACTTACGGCTTGAAGTGGCTCAGGTGTGGAGCAGAATACACAATTATGCATGTAGCATTTCAGTTTTCACGCTAAAGCGTCTCCTCAAAAGTATGAGTCTTAGGTCTACTGGTTTTGGTTGTATGTCGCAAGGCTATCTCATGTTAGTTTCCCCTTTAGATAGGGAGTGTATAACATTTGAATTCGTGATGCATAATGAAAATAGATATGTACTATTTTTGCTCTTATTATAAATGAAGTTCACTCATTTTTAAGCACACGGGTAGATATATACAAACCGCCCCAAACTCTAAGATTTTTGTATAAGTTGCTCAGTAATTATCCATTGAAGTTATCACGTGAGAGTCAAAAAGTCAATTATATCCCTCTTTCAGTACTTGCACTAAAACTCTAAAAAAGTTTTGATTTGTAAAATAACTCTAGCACTCAAGTATATGAATATTACTTGAAAAGAAAGAAATTTAATTCATATGAAGAAATTGTATTAGTTTAAAAATGAAAAGAAAAAACCTAGGTCTTAAGATAGTTTTAAACATTTCACATGACTACTGAATAACAATACCAATGATTATTCACAAAAAAAGAAGTAAATACGTATTTAAAACATATTAATGTGAAATAGTTAATGAAACATATAACGTAGCTATATGATATTCCAAAAAATATTTGTACACTTTAGCTTTCAGAATAAACAAACCGCACAGCAGCTTGAGCTATTTTGCTAATAAATATATCACTTAAAACACATTGATTTCAAATAATTAGTGGAACATATATAAAATAAGTAACACAATAGGCAAAAACATGATACTCTTTTCATCCTTGGAAACACTTACAATAACTTTATCTTTTGAAGAAAACAAACAACACAGTAACCTGAGCAATGTTGCTAATAAATACACCATTAAAAGACTACCATAGTTTATTATATTAAATTCGCAGTAATATTAGATATGCAGTCCTTATAATATACATTTCACAGTTATATTAGATATGCAATCCTTATAATATACATTTCGCAGTTATATTAGATTTACAATAGCACTGAGAAGCTATACACACACACACACACGCACATTGATTAGAGTGTCTTTTTAATTATATTATACAACTTTTGACAAAAATGAAATAACTTCTTTTCAATTCTACAACTGATATTTATTTTAAATGCTTCTTAATTATATCAAACAACTTCAATCTTCCAATCCTTTTGCATTACCTTTTAGTTATCGATCGGATATTGAAACAACTACTCAGACAACAACAAAAAAGGATTGCACTAAAATTGAATTTCCAGTGGATGCTAAGCTAAAAACTGAGATCTAATCAAAATTGCTGGAAAACCATACACGAATGCAAAATGATAGCGCATGTTAGAATCAGAGTACAAAGATATTCACCTATGAGTGAGCTTTCTTACTATTTGTAAAAAAATTCAGGTAATCCTTTCTTACGTTAGAGGAAACATTGATATATCAACTTATCATCCAAAACTTTTTTTTTGGTTATATGTTAAAATCATAGGTATAAAGAGAAAAGAGAAATTTGACCAACTCATATTTATGCCTGGCACCTCAATCTATTTTCTATGTAAATTACATCTCTAACAAAATAAGTATTCTTTCTTAACTTCAAATGAGTGACTGATACATGCATATCTCTTGATATATAATATTCTACAATTTCTAAGTGCATGTGAATGGCCAAAACAATATTATTCTTTTATTATTATTTCGTTTTCTCTGCAGGAACTACCTTATCGTATGGTGCTTCTGTCAAAAATCCAATTAGAAAATGGTATTTTTGCATATGTCCGTAATTGATAGTGTATTCGATAGAGTAATCCTACTAACTTATAATGATAGTACAGATTAATTGACAGAAAATCAATTTTCAAACATACCAATTATACCCAAACCTATTCAACAGCATTGAGTAAAAATGGGGCAGTAATAGAAGATGTATAAACAAAACAAAAAAATGTACCAAACCAAAACATTATATGCAAAAGCATATCACAGTTTTCAGACAATGAAAACCATATCACCATTTTCAATTCTATATTCGCAAATTCTATTTAGCATTGCAAGAGAAAGAACTTACTTTTGCCCACAAACCGCAAACATATCAGCTCTTCTCATTACTTCATTCGCTCATCTTCTCCCTTGATTATACCCATTTCTTCTCTCTGAAGAAGTCACAAATCAGTTCAAGCTTATACTTCGACCCAATATTCATGAAAAACAATAAAATTTCTAAAAAAATAAATCAAATTACCTTTTGATGATTCTCAGGATTTCCAAAAACATATTTCTCGAAATTCATTGAAGCAGCAAGAAGAGGAGCATTTGTATTCAATCTTTTAGCAGACGGAATGAATTCGTTGGATTCGGATTATTGGAAAAAGCATTCCGTTGTTGAACGCCAGGTTCGTATTCCTTTACCGCTGATTAAACTTAGGAAACTAACATTTCCCGTGCAAATTTCAACGAAACTAACAATTCAGAAATATTTCGGAATAGCATAGTAAAATTTAAAGTAAAACAAACTAATCTGTATGAACAGTGGAGAGGGATGCAAAGAATTACCACTTGTTACCGCCAATCTAAATTAGGGCTAGAGAATTGGGGAAGCGGAGACGATGAGGGCGAGCAGACGAAACACCGATCGAATCTATTACAAATAGTTGAGGAGTCGACGGTTTTGATTTGGAGTCACATTATTTGCGAGAAGAAAGAGCAGTTCACCGAGAGAATTGATGAGATGAAAGAGGAAGAAATGCATTAAACGGTAATTGCTATAGTGGATTCCGTGGAGAAGGTGGAAATGAGGTATGGCGGCACACGTGAAAAATGGCAAAAATGCCCCAGTAATCCAATACAAAATTAGAAGGGTTTTCCAGACATTTCAAAAGCTTCATTTCAAGGTATTCTCATATAGACAACGATTCTCCATTTTTGCTCTCTTTCCACTTTATATCTTACTTGAATTCGTAGAGGAATGGATAAGATCTCGTGGATTGTGAGAGTTATCTTGTAGATCTTCAATCATTTTGGATGCTTTTCCATGATTCTGTGATGAAGTTTGTGTTAGATCCGGGATTGTAGAGAAGGTTAATGGTGGTTGAATTGACTAGAATTGAGTTAGAGCCATTTCGGAGGGATAATGGATGTGATTTGATCTTCATGTTATTGGAGGAAGAAGGAGAGAGCTTTGACGGCCATTAATGGAGCTTTAAGGAGCTTTAGAATGGTCGATAAGTGATTTGGGCAGCCCTTCGGGGTCCAAGAATCGTTCCCTTGAAGTATGGTGAAATGGAGTATTTATAGGAGAAGTTACACCCGAATGGCAAAGCTGTAATTATGGTGAGCAAGGTACGGGTCGCATGCCAGTGTATTTACAGAACTGCCACTGGACTGCTGGTATATAACAATTTACAGCTGTGCACAGCTATTGGGTCACGCGCGACCAAACTCTATCTTGATTAGCGAGTAGGTCTCAATTTCCTTGAACGGGCGACGGCTATTTGCTGCGCGATCCATACCAAATAACGTAGAAAATGTGCGGTCCAGAAAGCTTTCGTGACTGACCTTATGTCATTCTGTCACCTTCCAAACCGTACATGTATTGTCCTCTAGTGCTCCATGTATTCCAGGTTGCCTCACGAATATAATGAGATGATTCATTATTTACATGTTGTGCCATGCCAATACTCATCCAATATATGCGATATGTTGGAATGACCGAACTAATATAATATGTGTATGAATGAGCAGGACTATGTGTGCGCGAGCGGTATTTTATGCAGTGATAGACCCTGTGGTATTAATTCATGAGCAAGCGAGCTGTTCCCAATGTATGAACGAACGACCTTGTTCACGTGGAAAGCAAAGTTGCTTTGTGCCTTATATAATCTTAGTATTTTCAGGCATGTTCATATGTTTCCGGGGGACCAATATATGCTGATGCGGGCCAAAACAAACTTGCATGACCCCATTCTCCGCATATCATGTACGAGCAAGAACTGTAGCACACGTACGACCAGGATTAGATAATGCATGACTGACTCTACGCATATTACGCCTTTGCCACTCTATCTTTTAGTGCCTGCGACTTTGTTTCTTAGTAGAAAATGGGGTTGTTAATTATGCCTTGTGCCATTTCCTTTTATTCATTTGTTGTGCAACTCAACTTTACATTTCTGACGCTATCATTTTATACTTGCTCGACCACTAACTAAGGAATGTTACTGTTCGACCTGGAGGAGCCATGTATGACCAGTTTATGCGAAGTGCTCGACCAAGCTCTCTGCTTAATGGTGAACGACCAGAACGTATGAACGACCCCCAACCAAAGGAGCTGCTCGACCGCATATCAGTGGTGAACGATCCACTTTTATATGTGAGACCCTATTTTGCTTCGTGACAGCTGGCATGCATGTAGCGTTATGCAACTTGAGATACTTATTTCACTTTTGTACACTAAGATGCCGGTCCATTGCTATGTTGAATCCATCCACGTGGCATTACCATGTTATAAGCAATTTAATATAATGCATGAAGTTGATCCCATATTCCACGCAGTAAATGTGCCATGCGTTTCCCCTTCCTGGTGATACTCTATGTATTTATTACAAGAGTTGTCCCAGTGCTTGATTATTGAAGCCGTCCGATCCATTGACTATCAACCGACCGATCCATGAAAAATAACAGTCCGTTGTGACCAACCCAGTGCTTTGGCACCGACCGACCCGGTGCTTAGACAACACCAGCCAATCATAATTGTCCTTAGCAACCTGGAATGAAAAATCGTCTTTAGCAAATTTTCATGTATATTTTGCAAGTCAGAAATTTATACAAGTACGTAAGACTTCATTCGTAAAGCTATTGTTTCGTATAATGCATGTAAATCATTACAGACTTTTTCAAGAAAGTTGGACATAGCAGGGAGTAAAATAATGCAAGAAGTAAAGTAAAGGCGATAGCGATCGCTTACTCTAAGCCGCATATATTAGATTATCATCAATGGTCGTCAGTTGATTACCGACACTGGATCTGGTTGAGCAGGAGCTCTGTTGCTTGGACTGGATCGGTCATTTGATACCCCTTGCACCTGAGGAGTTGCAGAAGGATTTGCCTCTTGGGGATTCTTCACATATTGTTGTAGATGGTTCTTCCTAATCAGTTCTTCAATTAATGATTTCAGATGCCTACATTCGTTGTTGTGGCCTGGTTGATTATGAAACCTGTAGAACATACCAGATTTGTTTAGATGGTCATTCATCTTTATTGGTCGTGGTTCCGGATAATCTTCTACATCCTTCGTGGCAAGGTAGATGTTTTTAGGAGTGTCATTTAGAGGTGTTAGTTCATACGTGTCTAGAAGGTTAAACTTTTTATTAGCTTTGTTGTCGTTTTTGTCGTTAGCTCGCTTCTGCCCATGAGTATTCTTCTGATTAGTTTGAGTAGCTGCACTTTTGGGAGCTTCGAGAAGTTAATTACCGCCAATGATCTGAAGAGGTACCGGATTATTATTGACTCTCATATACTCCTCTGCTTTTTTATAGAATTTCTAAAGCGTGCTCGGTTCTTTCATTTTAATCCATCTACCGAATTCGCTATTCTCATCTATAGCGTCAAGTAGAGACATAAGGATTATACGAGGTCCTGCATTTCTCACTTCAGACAAAGCAACATTGAATCGACTGAGAAAAGCTTTAACGGATTCCTTTGGATACTGTTTCATTGCTGAGAGTGTTATAACATCCTTGGCTTTAGTAGCATACAAGCGGAACTGCTCCTTGAACTTTTTGGTTAGGTCAGAGAACCTGTCTATGGACTTAGGTGGCAGCTTTGTGAACCATAACGACGCAGCACCTTTTAAATAGAGAGGGATATACGTGCATCTCATCTCGTCAGCTGCTTTATCCGCACTCATGTGCCACTTGTATTTGGACAGGAAGTAGTTAGGATCGACAAGGCCATTGTACGGAGGTAGAGTTGGAGGATTGAACTTTCTTTGGACACTCTTCTTCAAGGATTCTTTCGGTGAATGGAGTCCTTTCGGGAGATAAGTCCCATTCTCTTTCATCGCCATTGGCGGCTTGATTCCTCTTCATGATTTGTTCTACCATGTCCGAGATGTCGGTGTTATGCTGCTACTTGAAGCGGAGCTCTTTTCCAGATGTTCTTCTAGGCAAGCGGTTTTGATTAAAGAGCTTAGGTAGTTTATCTTATCGACGCGGAGATGACCCCGTGACGGGAGTGGTAACCTTTTGAGCTTTAACCTCAGAATGGTTCTCAACTTTTGATTTTGATTTTTCGATATTAGCTTCGTCCTTGTCACTCAACCAATCATAATTGTCTTCCATGTTGTCGTTGTGATCATGGTTAGAAGCAGATGAGTTGTCATTCTCTTCGAGATCAACATGAACTTTCGGTGGGGCTAGATTTGGTTAAGCATTAAGGATAACATCGAGTTTCTCCATCATAGCCTTAGTAAAAGCGTCCAATTGTTGGTTCATGTTAGCGATAGCGGTGTCTATCTTGGCTTTAGTTACACCGGCCCCATCTACGGAGTTCTCACCGACTTCAAAGCGATTAGTTTGCGGAGTAGCTTCATTGTTAGCGACATTGGCGGTTTCCTCAATGGTCTTACCCGCGGTCTTATTCGACTTATCCATTATGTTGGAAAAAGAGGTGGTTTAGAGCTTTAATGCAAGGCCTTCAACCTTGTGAGAGTGTGATAGAAGGAAGTGCGAATGCGGCCCTACGGTGGGCGCCAAATTTTTGAATCAAAAATGGTCCAAACACCAAAGGTGTGAAATCACACTTCACCAAACGGTATGCAAAATGAAAATGGGGCCACAAATTCAGATGCAAGAAAAAAGTGGGAAAAAGTAAGTAAGAGACAAGAGGTTTTTGTAGTGGTTGGATCTAAGATAGATCTACGTCCACTTTTGAAGTGTTCTTCACTATCATGGTGAAAATTACATATAACATCGTCTTGTACATCTCACTTATATCGTTTGCTCATTCCCTTTACAGTTATTCTCCATTTTCACTCTCTTTCAGCTTTAGATCTCACTTGAATTCGTAGAGGAATGGATTAGATCTCGCGGATTGTGGAAGTTATCTTGTAGATCTTCAATCACTTTGGCGCGTAGATGCTTTTCCTTGATTCCATGATAAAGTTTTGTTAGATCCAGGATTTTAGAGAAGGTTAATGGCGGTTGAAGAGCACCAGAATTGATTTAGAGCCATTTTGGATGGATACTGGATGTGATTTGATCTTCATGTTGTTGAAGGAAGAAGGAGATAGCTTTGACGGCCATTAATGAAGCTTTAAGGAGCTTTAGAATGGTCAAGTAGTGATTTGGATAGCCCTTCGTGGTCCAGGAATTGGTCCCTTGAAATGTGGTGAAATTGGGTATTTATAGGAGAAGTTAGACCCAGATGGCAAAGCTGTAATTATGGTGAACAAGGTACGGGTCGTACGCCAGTGTATTTACAGAACTGCCACTGGACAGCTAGTATACAACACTTTACAGCTGTGCGCAGCTGCTGGGTCATGCGCGACCAAACTCTATCTTGATGAGCGACTAGTCCTCAATTTCCGTGAACGGGCGACCGCTACTTTGCTGCTCGATCCATACCAAATAATGTAGGAAATGTGCGGTCCAGAAAGCTTTCGTGACTGACCTCATGCCATTACGTCACTTTCCAAACCGTACATGTCTTGTCCTCTAGTGCACCATGTATTCCAGGTTGCCTCACAAATATAATGAGATGATTCATTATTTACATGATGTGCCACGCTAATACTCATCCAATATATGCGATATGTTGGAATGAGTGAACCAATATAACATGTGTACGAATGAGCAGGACTATGTGTGCGCAAGCAGTATTTGATGCAGTAATCGACCCTGTGGTACTAATTCATGCGCAAGCGAGCTGTTTTTAATGTATGGACGAACAACCTTGTTCACGTGGAAAGCAAAGTTGCCTTGTGCCTTATATTATCTTAGTACTTTCAGACACGTTCGTATGTTTCCTGGGGACCAATATACGCTGATGCGGACCGAAACAAACTTGCATGACCCAATTCTCCACATATTATGTATGAACGAGCACTGTAGCACATGTACGACCAAGATCAGATAATGTATGACTGACTCTATGCATATTACGCCTTTGCCACTCTATCTTTTAGTGCATGCGGCTTTGTTTCTTAGTAGAAAATGGGATTGTTAATTATGCCATGTGTCATTGCCTTTTATTCATTTGCTACGCAACTCGACTTTACATTTCTGACGCTATCATTTTATACGTGCTCGACCACTAACTAAGGAATGCTGCTGTTCGACCTAGAGGAGCCTTGTACTACCAGGTTATGCGAAGCGCTTGACCAAGCTCTCTGCTTAATGATGAACGACCAGAAAGTATGAACGACCCCCAACCGAAGGAGCTGCTCGACCACATATCAGTTGTGAACGATCCACTTTTATCAGTGAGACCCTGTTTTGCTTTGTGACAGCTGGCATGCATGCAGCGTTATGCAACTTGAGATACTTATTTCACTTTTGTATACTAAGATGCCGGTCCATTGTTGCGTTGAAGCCATCCACGTGGCATTATCATTTTATAAGTAGTTTAATATAATGCATGAAGTTTATCCCATCTTTCACACAGTAAATGTGCCATGCGTTTCCCCTTCCTGGTGATACTCTATGTATTATTTACAAGAGCCGTCCCAGTGCATGATTATTGAAGCCGTCTGATCCATTGACTATCAACCGACCGATCCATGAAAAATAACGGTGCGGTGTGACCGACCCGGTGCTTGGACAACACCAGCCCTAGTCACTGATCTGTTTCATATGCATTTAATTGGTTATTTCTTACCCGTGTTTCTAACAGGGTTAACAAAAAGGAAATAAATAATTATTTATTATTTAAATTTATAAGCGAGTATTAATGATTTATAAAGCAAATTCTTATGGTAAGAAGATTTATAACCAAATGAGTGGAAATTAACCTAACGGTTAAGATTTAGTTGTTTTTAAGAAAACAATTAAATGAAACTATTTAAATTAATTGTATTATTAATTAATTTAAAGGAAGGACTAAGTTGAACACTTTAACAAGATAATCGTGCTTTAAGTTGACTAAGTCGACCGCTTTTTAACTAGAATTAATTACTAAATTAGTTGTTTTGGATTAATAAAATAATTTAACAAATATTTGTTTTTATTTTAATAAGATTTTAAAAAGGAATTTACTATTTATTTTAGTTAATTAAGAAGTTAACTACTGCTATTGTAGTTAATGATTGAAGTAAATTATTATTTTAACTAATAATAATCTAGGAGATTACTTTTTATTTGAAATGCATTTAAAAAGTGATCAAAGTTGAAATGGAATCTAATTGAATTTTGAAAGGAGTTTATGAACGGGTTTTATATTAAAAACCCGAGTTTTTATAGCGAATTTATAAAAAGAAATTTCAAGCGAGTACGATTGCTTAAATTAATGTTTACTTAATGTTTGAATTAAGTAAAGGGAAATTTAGGATAAAAGTTTTTATATTAAACCAGAATTATATAAACGAAGTTTATACAAAGAGATGGGGTGTTAAAGCGCTAATTAAATTAACGCTGCTTAATAATGGAATTAAGTAAAATTGGGGAAATTAAAATATGATTTTCAAAAAGGGAAATGGTTAAATGGATTATAAAAAAAGGGATTTTTGAAATGCTATGTGGTAATGGATTTTGAAATAAAATCTGTGTTATTAAATAAATTGGTTTAAGGAATATAAAGTAAGAGTGAATGTTTATTAAGCATTTACTAATCAACGAATTAAGTAATAATAGGGCTATTTGAAAAAGAGATTTTCAAAAATAAGAAATGGATTATAAAATCACGATAAAATAGTTAAATGATATTTGTTTTAATATTAAAATGAAATGTCGGTTTTGAAATATAACTCATATCTATCTTAAGATAAGAACGTTGTTGATAAAGGTCTGAGAGGTAAATAAATACCCCAGCTTAAACGAATTTAGGATTATCTAAGGGTGATATTAGTTTTTAATGGGAAGAGGTTAAGAATAATTTATTAATTCCATATGTGAAATAATAAAGCAACTTTAATCGCAAGATTTGAGAAGATATATTGAGATTTCCAAAGTAACGAAAATAAAAAGAATTTGAGAATATATAATGTAATTTCCAAGGTAATGAAATGAGAAGATTCGAGAATATATATATATATATATATAATAATATTTCCTAAGTAAAGGGACTTGTAAAAGAGATTTATGTGAAATTATAACGGTATTTCTGAGGTAAGGAAAATGAAAAGTGAAGGTTTGGAATATGATTATTCTAAAGAATAAAGGTTGGTTGGTTATTGTTTTCCCGAAATGTAACAAAAGAAATTTCGTAACATTATTTTACGAATGACAAGTTGAATTGTTTTTCCTAATTATAGATAATGGAGAACGAGGTTGCAAATGTTTGAAATGATAGTAAAGATAGAAAACTGAATATGATTATAAAATATTTTCCTAAGTATGAAAATATAATAGATTTTAAATAACCTTATGTTCAATAAGAAATGAAAATCTATATTCATAATGTTGAAATATTTAAGATTTTTAGATTAACTACCGTTAATCATTTTTAATTAAAGAGGCCATGTAATGCTGGTACTGAACTAGTAAACTCATTTTATTCTCACGGTTATTTATTTAATAGTTAAATAACGGACTATCAAATCTGACCTATACGATTATTGGCACGGAAAGACCGAGATCGAATTATATTCGACAACCATTCCGAACCAGCAAATACATGAAGATGCTGATTGAAGATGGAGCAATCGAAGACCGTGAATCTTCATGAACGGAAGAAGTACTCATTGAATATCTCTAGGTCGTCCCCGGAGATACTTTTGCTTGTAATTCTGTCGTGATTGGAATATGCAGATTGCAAGGACTACTCGCTATTGATCCTTGGGTGATACCTATATAGGATGTGGTAGGAAGGTGCCTTCGGTTCATCCTGTTACTGGATGACTCGTGTGGACGAGTGTCTGACAGAGTATTTCCAAAGGATTACGTATGTTGATTTCTTCAAACGTACCATAGTTGCTGGCGGTTTTGATTGTATACTATGTATGTAAAGCGTGAGATGCTAGCATTCTGCTAAATTGATATTTATTTGTATTTAGAAACTATTATAATATCAGAAAAGATATTGATTTCAAATTTTTTTTGGGTTATCCTAAGGTAAAAACTGTACGTATTTATGTGTGGATTTGGTCTTATGATTATCCTTTTCTTTCGAAAAGATTTTTACTTTAAAATCAGGTTATGTGATACCTTTAAACATAATGTGTTTTTCTCACTCTGGTTCACCAGACTGATTCGGCGTTTGTAATTCTCGGGTTAGACCGGGTTTTACAGGTTCAGGTTATCATATACTATGAAGAGACGAGCTGGAGGAGTTCAGACGTATGATATTATATTATTCCGCTATGAGTTGTATATGAGGACAGATTATTATACCTGTCCAGATGTTTTGATGGACTCTGATGATTGCAAGTATTTTTAAAGCTCTCAGTAAAGATTTATTTCTATATTATATTTTGTTCCGCCGCAATGAGAGACTTTGTGTTGTGTTGGTTCTTCTTATTCTATTCTAATATTTCTTTCTTTCTTTTCTCGCCCTCTGACTTCTTTCTATTAACGTTCTGGTGTTTTCTATACTTGAGTTTTTGGCAAGTAATATTGGTATACGTATTATTGTCAGAATTCGAGCATTGAATTCTTTTTATTGGGTCGTTATAGTGGTATCAGAGCTATTGGTTTAATAACCTTGGCTCTGTGGTATAACTCAATAGAGATGGGATTAGTAATATCCTAGATTGAGTTTGAGTGTATGTATAAATATGAGGGCATATTTGTAAATTTTATATACAAATGTTTGTATTGTGTTATTTGATCAGTTCAAGTGTTGAGAAACATTGAACTGGTAATGGATACAATATTGTTTGTAAAGAGGGTAAATGAAAAAATTTCACCTAAAATATATTTTTGTATAGAAAAGAAACAATTTTATCAAACTATTGAGATATGGTGTGTTGATTGATTTGAATGGAATTCAAATTGGATTAAAAATTTGAATTGGAACTTAACTTGGTTAAGTGAAATTAAATTAAGAAATGTTATTGAACTTAAATAAAATAGATTTGGAATTTGGAAATTGAATGACTAATAATTAATTAAAAATTAATCGGATATTAACCGATTGATGTTCAAATATGTTAAACCAAAGTAAATGTTAATATTGAATGTGAATTCAATTGATTTAGTTGTGTATTGATTGTTGATTGTGAATTGATGGTAGATTGTTTGAATAGAAATTATCAACAATTTAATGGGGCTGAATGAATTATAAAGTAAATAATATATTCCAGTATAATTAAATTGGAATGAAAATGCATATGAATTAAAATTTATGATTTAACCCTGTATTTGAAATTGATTCTACCTGTTTGATTTTTGAATTCGTATTGTTATATTGGTTGATTAATGAAGTATTAGTTAAGAATTTCATGTATTTCTTACTCATATGTTAAACTGAGTTAAGCACAAGTAGATGAAGGCTAGAGGATTGATTTTGGTTGAATAGATCGAAATAAATAAAGCAAGTATGCTCAATAGTGCTCGTATTTGTAGGAGAATTGGGAAGGTATTAGGTCAAAATGCTAGTAGAACCCAAGTCAAAATCCCTCACTTTCCTTTCTAGTTGCAAATAGGCAGGTATTTGTAGGAGAATTAGGAAGGTATTAGGTCAAAATGCTAGTAGAACCAAAGTCTAGAAGATGAATCAGAATGCCACCATGAGTTGCAAGTCATCCTGGGTCACAGAGATAACTTGGGATGACTCAGCTTATGAGTTTGCCTCGAGCCTAAGAGCTAACTCAGGTCGACTCATGCTGCTATGAGTTGCCTTATTCCATTCGTACTTTCATTTGTTTAGTTGAGTCGTTTAACCCAATTTACATTGCCTTTAAGTTGAATCTTACAATCTCTTGAGTATCCATCATCTTAACTATTCTACTTAGCCAATTCTTAAAACATGCCACCTATATCCTTGCACGAACACATGCATGATTGACCAATGCTTGAAGTCCGGAAGGTGAGCAACGATGCTATTAATAGGTCAGGTCCGGTCTATTGGGCCGATTCATGGCTGAGTTGATTTGACTTAGCCAGATCACTTGTTATTTCTTTTAAGTCATTTGCTATGTTTTTTAAAGTGCACAATGCCAAGTTTCAAATCGTTTTGATTTTTCTCGAATTCTCTAAATCAAATTAAAGCTACATTGGTCAAAATCAAGTGAACATTTGTCATCCGAAGTACATCTTTTGAATGTAAACTGTCACTGGTCAAAAACAGTCTCGATAATCAATCATCTAACTTCAATAATTGAGCTCTCTATTGTTTCCAATCCAAGTCTTTGTTTAATCCAATCAAAATCCAACCTTTAGGCTATCCAAGTTAAAAGCAAGCCTCTGATAATAAAAATAAAATCCAAGCTCCCTGCTGAATTCTAATTAAAATCAAGCTCTTTGACTGATTACCAAGATAAACCTCTTCGGTGGGGTTGTCAATGAATACTCGAAAAATATGAAATTCGTCTACATCCGTATCTAAAGAAATAGATAAATATCCGATATCTGAAAAAGTGGATGTAGATGCGGATACGAAGACATTCACTTCCAAAAATTATTTTTTTGTTTTTTTCAAGATTATAGGTTAAATTATATGTATTTTAGTAGTGAAAATTAGGCTCACGTCCTTAAAAATAAAGTTAATTAGGCTCACATCCTCCCCTTTTGAAACATCTAAATCTCATCCCTATTTTTGAATCGTAGCTTTTATTTTTCCGGAAATGCCCTCATTCAATTTTAACGGTGTATGGATTGTTTATAGGTTATGTATTAGGTTTTATTTTGTACAGAAACAAAATTGAGCAATCCATGGCGGCGGCGGCTCCAGATCCAAAACTCCACTGCTTACATCGTTCCCTTCTCCTCAAATCACATCGTTCCCTTCTGCACTAATCACATCGTTCCCTTCTCCTCAAATCGGAAGCCATCACCTCCGCTCGTCGGTCGCACCACCATTCGGGCGTTCGCTACTTGGAGCGTCGCAGGCCCCACCGTTTGTCCGCTGTCTCTGGTTTCCGCCGCAAGCTTGACCAGTCACCTCTTCTCGTTGCCGTGATCGACGGAGTGTAGGTGAGTCCCTTGCTCTCAGTTTTCTATATTCAAGTTTTCAACTTTAATTTTAAGGATGACTGGGCTATGTGATTACTTGGTTTGATTCCCTTTTGGTTCAAAATAATTGATTGTGCCTTTCGAATTTGTGATTCACTTTTGGTTTGATTACTTGTGGACTTTGTGATTCACTGGGCTATGTTTGAGATACCATGCTGTTTGAGAACGTTTCATGTGGTTTTTTATTCATCGTGCCTTTCGAATTTGGTCTGTGAGTATTCTTCACTTACGTATGTGCTAGATCCTTCTGCACTACAGTTTATATATATAATTAGATAAGTTGATATTGATTTGCTTGATTGAAATGGCTTGTAGTTAGTAGTTATTAGTGAATTGCTTGGTCAATTTATATAACATAGATACCCATGATCATTAATAAATTGACGATTAATAAGTTATTAGTTATTGGTGAATTGCATTCTTTTGTTATAGTATGCATGTGTCTTGCTTCTCAGTTATGTGGATTTTTGCTGAACTTCTGATAAAAAGTTGCAGACAAATATGCATCTATTCTTAATATATGCATATATGTATTCATTTTTTTATCAAACAAACAGAAAACATATTATTTTACAAATATTTTCACATTTCTATGCATATATCTGGAATACTTGCATATAAATATTCATAAATTATTGTTATTTTGCTGAATTGTATGCATGTATTTATATTATTCTGAAGCAGTTTTTGTAATTTTTTGCTGAACTTCTGATAAAAAGTTGCGGACAAATATGCATCTATTCTTCATATATGCATATATATGAATGCAATTTTTAATCAGACAAACAGAAAAACATATTATTTTACAAATATATTCATATTTCTATGCATATATTTAGAATACTTGCATATAAATATTCAGAAATTATTGTTATTTTGCTGAAATGTACACATGTATTTGCATTAATCTGAAGCTGTTTTTGTAATTTAGGTTATTGCACATTAATCTTATTAATGTTGATTTTCTTTTTTTGATAACAGTGTTCCAGCGGATATTGGTGTAGTGGTGTTGTTGAAGCTTGGTCCTCCATCCTTTTCCAACTCATTGAAATCTTCAGTTGTTTCTACCGAGACTACTAGGTGTGGTTTGCGCAATAAGCTGGGTCTTAACAAATTTATTTGTTCTTCAACAGACCATCATCTTTTCTTTGTAAATGTTCTGAAATTGTTGATGTAGTACATGTAAATGTGGTCTGTACTTATTTTTTGATGTAGTACATGTAAATGTTATGAAATTTTTCACGTAAGTATGCAAATATTTCTGTTATTTGCATATATATATATATATGCATCTTGTTATAATTATATGTATTTACTTTTTTGTCATTTCTTTTGTTTCAGCAATTATGCAGTAAAGTTCTGTATATGTATGCAATTAATTCGGTTTTTTGCATAAATGTATGCAATTTTAATTAATATTTGTATCTAATTGTCTAGTTTTTCGTAAAAATCAAAAAATCTTAATCAAAAAATTGTAGTCCCTACATTCAAGTAATTATTTATTTCTGAATAATATTAATGTATGCACGTCTACTTCATTGTTGTGCAAAACTAATAATTTATTTTCTGCATAATATTAATATATGTATGCAATTATTCCACTTAGTTGCATAAATGTATGCAATTTTATGTAATATATGTATCTAATTGTCTATTTTTCGTAAAAATCAAAAAAATTAATTAAAAAAACGCTGTTGGAGTGATCGACGGTTTTCCAGAATTGTATGATTAGGTTTATGAGCGAGATAATAGGAGCATAGACTGAGTAAATGAGGACAAATAGTTGTTGGATAGTTTTTTAGGTGTGTAAGGGTAGATCTGGAATATTTTTAGCGGAAATTCAAAAATAGGGATGTATTCTATATTATTTTTATCACCGGGTTTTTTATTTATTTTGAAACTTAATAGGGACCTGTAAAAAACGCACCCTATTTTAGTATGTTAAAAAATTACTTTTTTTTTCTTTTATTATGTTTGAAGTTCATATTATATGCACCTAATGCATATTAACTACTCGAAACTATTTACTATCAACATACTAGGTTAACACTTTACTAGGTTAACACTTTAATAATCTATGGAATTAAAAAATGTTTATACTGGACTAAACTTTTCCATTTATGTTTCTTAATTTATTGATCGTTAGCGGATATGATAATTATTCGATATTCGTCCATCCACACATGCGGATATCCAATATCCGAAAAAATATCGAATGTAGATGTGAGTACAAAACTATCTACATTTGAAAGAACCCATTGACAACCCTACTTTCTTGCTATCCGAGTCTTGGTAAATCTTTCAAGAATTGCATCTTTGAATTTGAGCCTTTCTATCTTCGACTAGGACTTATCTGATCTCAAGGCGATCGAATCATTTTATCCAATTTGGCATATAGTCCCATTGGATCATTCATCTTCTAATCCATATCTCAATCTCTTGGGATCCTTCTTCTCTTAATTCGAGGTTCCATTATTGGTGGTCATATACTTATTCAATTTGCTTGCGCTCCGACATGAGAACTTACTTTCTGGAAGAGGGACTCAACGACGGAGTAGGTCCATCCGTTCACTCTTCGGCAATGGGGACTACTCTCAACATGTCTATCTTCCCGTTAAATTATACCCACTCACTCCATGGTAAAGGAACTCATTTGTTGATAAGAGGATCTAACATTTCTAAGCAAGTCTAGTTTCTTTATAACGAAGTGATCCTCTTCTTGCATTACGACTCTACCTCTTTGTATTGTAGCTCTATTACGACCAAATAAGCCTATCCTTTTCACTCTCTAGGGATGCAACTCACTCCTTGCCCTAAGGAAACATAAGAAAGTCCATCCTTCCACTCTTTTATGACGTGATTTCTTCCTTGCACTCCGATCCCATCTCTCCCGGGGATACCTCTAAGGTGATCCAAATCCATACAAGCCTATTAATTCCTTTTGGAAAGGGATTACACTTTGCAGTTCAGCCTCATCTCTCTGGACAATTACTCTAATGCGATCCAAAATTAGCCATCATTTTTCGAGGAAAGTTTTTAATTCCAAATATCCAAATCAAAGCAAGTGAGTAGAAAATCCTAGATAGTTTTTTCATACATCTTACTTAGGGCATTCTTAGGGTCAAATCAGGTCGTATACACATATAAGTGGTTTGGAATCACTGTGGTCCTAAGCAGTCATCTGAGGCATCAACTTAATGCACAACTAAGGATCAATTTATGTAACACCCCGCATTTTATGACAATTGAATATTTAATAGTGCATATGTGCACATACATAAACAAATAAAAGATAACATAAACAATTGTAATATTGCATGTAATAAGTGCACGCATTGAAAAGAAGAAATGTAATTAAGGTAATTAATGCAGTGCATGCATGGTATTGGTTTAAAAATGAAGAAAGGATTAATATAATAAAATGCATGCAATACATGCATTAAAGAGAAAATTAATAAAAATAAATGCATGTAATGCAATTAAATTGCATGCAGACATTAATGAGGAAAATTAATGCCATAATTTAAAAGTTAATTGCATGCAACAATGAAAATAAAAGAATATGTATATATTATACATACACGGCGTTCGAAATTCAAACTAGCGAATTAATTGCATGCAGCATGATATTGAAGACAAAGATAGGCATACGCAGGAAAACGTGCAATTAATTAAGAAAAAGGAAAAGAGGCACACATTTAATTTAAAAGGAGCAAAATAAGGAAGTAATTATACATTTAATAAATAAACATTACAAACATTAAAAATCAGAAGATATAAGGAGTAAGCAATAACGTTTAAATTAATAAACGTTAGAAACAGCAAAACGGGAAGGTGACCAATGTTTAAAAATTAAATGTTAACAAATAAATGGCCACGCACAAAATAGCACGCTAGGACCCAAATGGGTCGACCCATGCCTTGCCTGGGTCGACCTATGGGTCGACCCATGCAGTAGGTGGGTCGACCCATGGCATTTCTAGCGTGCAGTTGTGACGCTGTTTTGTTCATTTGTGCGACTCAAACTTAATTTATTTACATCCCATGGTTCAGAGCTTTCATGAACACCTATAAATAGGCTAGTAGAGCCTAACCTAAATATCATATTTTCTGAGAAGAAGTATAGACTCTGCCATTCTTCTTCCTCCTCAAATCTCTTTAGAAAATAGAATAATTAGTCTAAGAAAATTCTGATTCAAGATCTGGAGGAAAAGAATGTATATCTTCAAATAGGTGTTCAGAATTCTATATAAAGTAAGGTAAATTCTTGGATTTAGACAATTTAAATTTCTCCACTTTCTTCCCTTTTTCTTTTAGTAGAGAATTGTGGATCCATGATTATTTAGGTTCTAAATTCAGGTAGGGAGAACCATGGAATGCTAGGTCTGGACAAGATTCATGAATTGGAAGGCTATTAGGTGAGTGGATTTAAGTTATGCCTTTTCGATAATGGTATATTTATCATTTGACATTCCCTATTAATATGTATAGTAAATTTGTTGAAATGATTAATCTGCTTAAATGTATAAACCTATTATAATATGTGGAAAGGATTACTGTTATATATATATACATGTTCTAAAAACTTGTTTATTGGACAATGTAAGTTAAGTTACAGTGAAACTGGGAATAATTGTAATGTTGTATAAGACCTACTTTCCATTAATCATCTGTTTGAGTTGGAATTTACTATAAATGCTGTAATTATGGAATTTACAATGAATATGAATAGTTGTTAAGAATATTATTATGCCAAAAGGTTGTGAATAAGAATTACAGTGAAATTTGGAAGAAAGAATATGCCAAAAATTTACAATAAACAGAAAATTGTAACTGCACCTAGACACGAGGTTAAAATCAACTTATGGTAGAAGTCTGCTCGGAACCTCCTAGCAAATCCAGCATAGGTTAATTTAATGTGAGAGGTCAAGTGCATAAACGCACACATATAACGGTGCTAAGACACGAGGTTAAGTCCAACTTGAGGTAGAAAGTCTGCCCGAAACTGCAAGGCAAATCCAACATCCACAAATGGTCGGCTTAATGTGAGAGTTCTGGTGCATAAGAATATGTGCATATAATAGGATAGAGATAAATGGCATTAATTATAATTAATGGAAATGAAAGAAAGTTACAATAGTAAAAGAATTGGAATAAATGGGGAAATAACCTATTATGAATAAACCTGAATGGGAAAAGGAAAGATAATAGGTAGGCTTGTCCTAGGGACAAGTGGAAATTATAACTTAGGTTATAGTAAACGATAGAGGGAATGTAATGACTTATGTAATAACATAAGTTGTACTTAATTATAAATTAAGTAATCTGTAAATCTGAAAACCTGAAACCTGTTGTTTGTAATAAGTAGAGAAAAGGGGGAACTTATGAAATGCAATAAGTTGTACTTGTTTATACATTAAGTAATTTGTAAATTTGAGAATCTGAATCCAGCTGATAGGAAGAACATGTTATCTGTAAACTTGAGAATCTGAAATCTGCTGATAAGAATAACATGTTAAAAGGCTTATTAATGAACTTAAATGGGTTAAGTTATATAACTGAATTTAATAAGCGATAGGAACTTGTTAATTTGAATAAGAAGTCAATATGACTTGAAATAACCAAGTTAAATGGAAATCTAAAAAGGTAGAGCAAGTGCGCAATTAAATGATTAGACATAGGGTATAATAACACACTAACCCGAGGCGCTTGGACCAGTCCGTACATTTGAAGGTGAATAACCCAATGAGGTAGATCATCGTGGTGTCATAAGGAACGAAGGGATCACACGTCCATCTAATTATTCTTCCTATTCTGCTGATATTCTATTGGCTCCAAAGGACTATAAGGGGAGGCATGCGGATTCCTAGGACGCGGAGGGTAGTCCTCTGTGCGGTGACAACATTTAGGATGTGCTAGCAGAGGTTAGGTCTGCGCGTTACTACTCAGAGAGTATACCTTGACTTCCACAATAAGGGGCAGTTAGAAGGCTGTAGAGTGGCATAGGTGATTCGATGATCCGATTGCCTTGTGACTAGGCGGGTTACGACCATTTCATCTATTTCCTTCGGCGGGTCTAACCATCTGTTTGATAGAAGTCATCGGGTACCAACCACTGATAGTCAGCGTGATGCGTGATGTGGAAAGGCGGAGAGTTAAACCTACCCATCATCGACCTTTCACTATCAAGGCTTTGGTTGCGGGACATGCCAATTAGGATGTTGTTTGTTGTTTTGTTTTTGGGCCATGTCATTAGCTCTCAATTTTGTTTGTCTTTCACTAGTTGAGGGAGGGGTCGAGTGGGACCATAACCACTGAAAATGCAGATCATAGCATCTGTATATACAGATATGTGAAAAGGCTCCCGACCGACTTTCGTGTATCTGATATAGCCCTGTTTTGGAACTCGATGCATAGTAGATAATACGCGAGGATACATCCACACCGTTTTCGGATGGTGTATCATCAAGGTCGAGGCATTGAGTATGATTAACGATACGTACGTGAGAAAGTCTAGATATATGCATGTCTTCTCCAGGTGGTGTATCGTAGAGTCTAGGGCTTTACTCTGTGATGGAACCTGATACGATCGGATGGTTTGAAGGTGGCCGTCCACATGCTTACGTAACATTGCAATGTCAGTTCTATGCGGAACGTAGCATTGTTGTATAGCGATGCATACGTTGCCCCGACGTAGGATGGCGGATTGCGTATATTTCTGTGGCGTTACGGCGGAAATCGTGTGGGTGGGGTACCATGGGGTGTATCTAAATTTGGGGTAGCTACATATATACTGTATTAGATTATTCTACTAGGGAGTAGTTGGGTACGTATGTGTAAGCCTTGAGTGTTGTTAACCCAAGTAACCTAATAAATAAAAAATTGTAACTGAATGGTATATGTAGGGTTATCCAGAATGTATAGTTTAAATCCAATCACTAGAACTTGTGTTCTGACCCCTCCTCATAACATGCTCGCAGGTTAGATTTGTGGCAGAGATATGATAACTTTGGATGTTGGTTAGGCAGTATTATTATCTGGGTAAGGCTATATTTTGATTATATTATATTTTATCCCTTCCGCTACGAGATGTTTTCTGAGCTTTGATATATTTTATATCTCTGTCTTTTATGCAGTATACCAGACAAACCAACACGAGTTTCGATATATTAGAATTTTGAAAAAAATTCGTTCTGTCGGAATTCGGGTTGTTATAATTAATGTTTAATACACATCCAAGTGGTTTGGATTTATTATCCTAATCATTAAAAGAAAGTAAAAGTAGGGAACAAGAGATGAACCTTCTCTCCGTCCATCTCGATCATGGGATTACGTCTCTCAAAACATATCTATGTTTATGACAAATAGTGGTTGCTCCATCCACAACATTGTAGTTGAGTTACTAAGATATTTCTATAGTTGATTTTTGCAAACAAACTCCTCGATCAAGTTTTACAAGTGGTTGCAATCATTGGAGCTGTGTCCACCCACTTCATGGAATAATTAGTATTTCATGGATCACTTCTCTCTATCAGTATGCTCTAGTTTGAATGGTTTCTATTGGAGGACGTGCCCCTTAGTATCACGATAGATCCTCTCAGGAGGCTAGGTCAACTAGATGAAAGAGAAATCTGGTCCTCTCCTTAGCTATTTCATTTCCCTCTTATTATCATCGACTTTTCTTTTCCCATTATCCTTTTTGGATCTAGCTCCGACCGGTTCTCCGCCTTCAACAACATTGACCTTACCAAGAAGACCAGTTTCTTGAACCTTCATGTGTTTCTCTCGTAAGCAATTCTATGCTTCATGTTGAATTTTGTGAGATCCTAAGTTCAATCTCTCTCCAAAGCAACTTTAAAAGTTTGTCTAGCTAGCAACTTTTGAAACTGCCACCATCATGATTATTGATGGATCCGGTCTATCCACTATAGTTGTGCTACATTAAATCCAGTCAAATAACTCCTCAAGATCACTTCATGCATTTTCTTCATAGTTGAAGGCATCATTATATACATTGACCTTTGATAAATGAACTTTGAATTTCCTCAACAACCGATCTACCCATTTAGTCTAACTATGGATTGATATGTAACAACTCACCCCGAAATAGAACTGAATTTCAATCTAGAAAAGGCCAATTAAAACATAGATGCAGTTCAAAGTAAGCTATTAGTTAAAGAAAAATAGTACAAAATTACAAACCTACACTTTTGGAGCTCATAACACATGGAATAAAGTATAACAGAGAAACTCATACCCATTATTGAAACTTCCCAGAATAATCAATACCCGAAGACATATCTTATAAAGGCAGTCTCATATCACAACTAATTTAAAAAGTATATCATGTATACAATCTGATGAAAATATAAAAAATAGATAAAGTACTACCTTAGGAAATCCTGTCATTATCATCACGTGCCATACAAGCTTCTTCTTAACCTCATATGTGTTATAATAAGGAGTGAGTCAGAACTTCAAGTGCGCAATAAATCAAGCTTTCTTATAATAGTAATTCGGTAATATAATCTAAAGTTAGACTATGTCTTATGGAAGCGTACTTACTAATTCTAAATATTTCATATAAGGTAATCTTAGACCATTTAAAACTTTTAAATATGTGTGTCCCTTGTCTTTTGAGACCTCTTGTTTCTAACCCGCAACCTGAATGCATCAAATGCTTTGCAGTGCGAGAAATAGCACCATTAGGCGCTTAACCATTTTACATAAGATAGGCTGACTCTGACCATTCAATACCACATATATTTTTCCTAGGTAAACCCTTTATGATAATATCTTGCTGGCACTACATGAATTATCCTACCACCCAAGACCTATAAAAGAGAAAATATGCAAACTACTCACCATTTAAGACCTATTTCCCAAGCGGACCTTTCAAGTACCATGTTCCTACATTATCCCCAACCTTTTAATACTTCGAGCAAGGTGGGTCCTCAAACCACCATTTAGTACCCCTATAACTAACCTTAAGAAGATCCGTTGACTTTATGATCTATATATACTACGTCTCACATTAGTCCGACTATTTATAGGAACTAGTAGCCAGGTTAACAAGGCAAGTTTACCCTATAGAACCGATATTCTGAAAGTATTGCTAGAAAAGCGGTCCAACTACACCCTATGGGTTTGCCAACCCTACACTCCATGTCTCCTATCTCTGGTCTTAATGGTCTCTACTAATGAGGCTATCTGGCATTCCAGTTTACGCATAATAATCAAAGATAGATCACATAATCCCATTTGGATTCACTCAAGTCAACAAGTTAGGAATCACACATGGATTTCCCATATCTCATAGGATCGTGGAATCACACCTGGATGCCCATACCCCAACGGGCCTCAGAATCTCAGATGAATTCCAACATCCAAAATAATATTGATTCTCCTCTATGGAACATGCATATTGTTTTTGTAATGGTTCCGGTTCATGCCATCTCTTACACGTTCACACTTCCGTTTACCTGGTGCTCCACAACCATACGGTCGATTTTCCAACGAGCTCAACTTCGGTTCTTTTGGAAATAAATAGACAATACACAAGAGCGGGGATCACCCCCTAAACGTTTAAGTGGATGGATCTCCTTATCATTTTCCCTACAAAAGCCATGAGTTTATACGTATAGTATTGAGCCATTGATGGTAACTGTACCATATAATTCTTGCTTTTCTTCTAAATATTTCTTGAGTTAAATTCTTTGGTGTTAAGTATGGAAAAAGTTCAACACCACCAGTTTAAAAGCATTTCTCATTTAGGTCAATATTTGACAGTCGGTTTTATAACAATCAATAAACATGCAAATAGTCACATCAGTCATATATTCAATTTCCCATAGAAACCACTAAGCCTCGTTTAATTAATTTCTTATTAATTAAATCTCTTATACATTTGGAAAACATTCTCATATATTTATCTCAACGGTATAAGTATATTCACAACCATTATACTTTTAATACTTAGAAAATATATTCTCAAATGGTTAAGGATAATTCCTTGACTTCATATCATTATTAATGGATTCTGAACCCATTTATTTTCAAAACACTGTTTTGCTAAACCTTTCAATGAAACATTTAAATATATTTTTTACAAATCTCCTTTACAAAACATTAGTTATAAAGAGAAATTTCTTTATAAGACATTTTGCTAATTTTAAACATTAGTTTACATTCAATTAATTTCCTAAAACCATTATAGATAAATAAGTAATAATTTTAGACCTTTACTAATAAAATATTTAACTTATTGTTTAACCTTATTAATAAATAAATTGAATAATTTCAAGCCATTTAAAATGAGATATTCAAGAACCTTTAAACAACATCAATAATTAGGATTATCTACTTTTGAAACATTTATTTGTTAAATAATGATTGACTAATCTTTTAGAACCTTCTTAATATAATAAATAACTTATCTTATGAAAATCAATTATTGAGTTCTAAATGTTATTTAATAAGCAAATCATTAAATTTAAAAAACATAAATAAGGTACATGACTATAATTTAAAACACTATAAGTAAAATAATTTATATTTATCATTGTCCAAATAGGCTTAACAACTGTATTCACCCAGTGGTTATGTCTCTATCTCAGATATAACCATAGGTAGCCGTAGGCGTCAAAACCCAAGATTAAAATATGGGAAATCGATATATCACAGTCAATGGACTGCGAGCATTAACCCACCTGATTTACGTCATGACAACATAATTGATCGCAACTACGCGATGGTTACATTGCTATTCCAGTGAAAATCATAAGTAGACTGCATGTAATCTCTGCCCCTCGAACTATACTATCTTAACAACAAACAGATGGATCGTAGTAACACTATGGTTGCATCATTATCCTAGTGAACCCATAAGAAACTATAGGTATAACACCCCACGATTTACACTATTGGGTTTCCCAATGATTTATAATGTTTGAAAGCAACAAAATAATTGAACTTTAAAAAATAATTTAAATAAGGCTCAACAATCACAGCAGTAGTTAAATAAGTTAACATTTATTCAGTTCACTTTCCAATCATAACACCACTTTTACATGAATAAGCATATATGTAAATAATCATCATTTAGCAATTAACAACTATCATATCTCATATTACAATTTATACTGGCAATCACATGAATAATATATTAAAAGGGGATTTATCCAGCTTAACAGGTTTTAATAGACAAATTTATCCAATTTATTTATACCGTGTTTATTTGGTTAATAGATAACACCGAGTATATACTCAATTTTATTACATTATAATTAAACAACATAATTGTTCAATATTCCCCATAAATCTTCATACAAACAATTATTCAAGAAATTTGAACAAAAATAAATTAAAAAATAACTACTAGCAATTCGAGACACTACTCGGGATCCTAGAGTTCATCCAAACTAATAGCATTTCAAGATGCTATCTCACACTCCTAGATTTGATTTAATCACCAATCCAGTTTATCAATCCAAAAAAGCAATTCATGTAACATCCCGTATTTTTAGTAATCAGATATTTAACTTATTTTATTATTTTAATTATTGATTTGGAATTATAAATGGATCTATAATATAAAATTCGTTTATATAACGAAATTTGAACGTCAAATTTATATTTATTTAAAATCGAGCTCGTAACGTCACGGATGTTCGCAATATTATGTTTTAAACTTCAATTTAATATTCTGAATCCATTTTAAGTCGGAATTCTGTGAAACAAGAAATGTTTGAATGTATTTTATTATAATTTTCTAATGAAAGAGAAAAATGGGGATTTCATATTATAGATTGTGAGTTATATCCAATTCAAATTTTCAAATAGTCATTCTGGAAATCGTTTATAAATTATTACGATTTATTAAATAAATATTAGGGATTTCTATATAATTTGAATATCGTTCATCCCAGAATTTTAAATGCTAAGTTTAAAATATATATTGATTTATCTTGAAGTTGTATAAGATTCCATTTGGAGATATACGATAATAATGTACTATTATTTAAATACAAATGTTTTGGATTTAATTATATTATATCGATATTATATAAGCCTTAAAAATAGCTTTGTTTTCAAACAATCTCCGATTCCGACAAAATTTTTTTTATTGGAATATGTATAGCTAATTATTGCTAGATTTCCAGTTTGGAGCCAATCAGAGTTGTTTTTATTTGTATGTGAAGTTCATGTCTGTCAATGCATATTTTATGTGCCACGTTAAATAGTGATATAATAAGATTAACTGTATGAAAACATGATAATATAACCAAACCATTAGCCAAGGAAACATTGCTTACATCTTAAGAAATGAAGCACATGCCTACCCAACTTTTTTAATAGCCTACCTAATAACCTAATGTAGGAACTGCATGCATTAGTACTATCAATTGAATAGACGCACAGTCACTGTGCTTTCAACTTCACAGTTAAAACCAAGTCTTTCTTCTCCTATGTTTTCAACTGCACATGCTAATATATCACACTTATATATGAAAACTCAGACATACATGAAATGAAAACTCAAATAGACCTTCGCATTTGCCATGGAAACAAGCCTGTCATATTTACTTCACCTCTAAGCTTCACGGCAGACCTACAAATAGAGGTGGATTTTATTTTGTGCATAGCTATCTTGTACTAGCTCAAATGTGACTTCGTCTGGATCCTCTCATTCGCTTCTTCTATAAATAGACAACATGCTTTGTTTCTCTCCAGCAATTACGAACTAAAACCCACATACCCAGTTCAATTAAAATCATAAAATAAAACTCCTCTGTCATTTTGGATTTACCTATGCTGTCAATGTTAAAAGTAGAGAGGTGGCCGAGCTTGACGATGGTAGAGGGTGGCGGGGGTGTGTCCAGGTGGAGCTCCGATGATCAGAGCTGTAACACCCCGTAATTTTAAAATATTAAAATTAGAAAATTAAAGAATACCTAATTTTTA
The DNA here is from genome assembly GCA_030737875.1 of Allium sativum. Lineage (NCBI taxonomy): Eukaryota > Viridiplantae > Streptophyta > Magnoliopsida > Asparagales > Amaryllidaceae > Allium > Allium sativum. The sequence continues at coordinate 978,719,565 of CM060916.1, forward strand.
GAAGAAGAATTAAGTAAAACGGGTTGCGCCATTGCATTCTTCTCGGAATTCTGCTTGAGATAGAGTCCGAGTTTGCGTAAAACAGATGCAATATGAAGAAGTTATAGAGGTTAGACGATTTAAGTTTCAACCAGAATTAAAATAAATAATTAATAAATCAAATTCGGGATTCAAAAGCAGAAGGGAGGCTGGGCGGGAAAATTCCTGCCATAGGGTGTCGACCCCCCTAAGGGAGTCGACATAGGTGTCGACCCCCCTATAGGGGTGTCGACCCCCCTGTAGGGGTCGACCCCTACGTGCTGATCTGGATAGTGACGATTTTCTGAGTTTTAGGGCTACATGGCGACTTCTGATTGGCTGGGTGATGTGTATTACGGATTTGGAGGGTTTAGATGGAACCTAACCTAATCTGAAGGCCCTAATTCACCAACTACACCTATATAAACATACCTAGACCTAACCCTAAATTCATTGATCAAAGTAATGACGCCTCCATGCTGCTAAATTCTATGTTGACCTAGTCTCCACCCTAATCAATCAAATTCAAGTTAGAAGACAACAATCAAAGCCTACATCAACGGATTTGCTAATCAACTTCAGAAATCAGAATTCAGAATCATTCTCTAATCCTTAAACCTATCTCCGTGAGTTTCTAGTCACTTTTAGGTTTAAATGGATAAATGTGAATTATGATAGAGTACGAATTGGGTATATGTTGTGAATCATGAACTTATGCAAGTTTATTATGTCATTATCCCTGAATCCAATATGATTATGGACATTCTACTATGCTGATTATGTAGATCTTGACTTGCAACTATATTGTGGTAAATGCGAACTTTTAATTTAGATCTAATCCTTTATGCTAATTACCGTTCACCTGTTATGTTGTAGTATTCACGAGATGTTGAAAACTTGACATGTGATGCCACCCTTTTAGATCTAATCATGATACTATGTCACCCTAACTTTGTTAGACATCTAAATGACAAGTTTAGACCATGTTATGTTGACTTTTACATTGTAGTTGCCACAAGTTCATTAGTTCTGTGTCCAGCCTGTTATGATGATTACATGTCCATTCACCTTGTTGTCATGCTTATGCCAAAATTGTGTTGAAACTATCACCTTTGTCACTCCCTTTTTATTGTTATGGCGATGCTACTTTATAGCCTCGATGACGCCAAAATACATGCAATCACGTTAGTTAGGAAACGGGGAAAAAGGAGATTTATAATTGGCATAATTTATATAATGTTTATATAAGTTGGACATATAATTCAAATAGGGAAACATAGAAATAATCACCTATAATGACATAGGTAAATTTGGGTAAAAATGACATAATTTGTATATGACCATTTATGGATATGTAATTCAAATTATTGTTGCAAAATAGGTATTGACACCTATAAAAGGAAAGGATTAATTGATTGGTAAATTAATTAAAAATGTAATGTTAGTAATTACAATTAGGAATTGTAATTGTACTTATGACACAAGGTTAGGTTACGTTAGTGGTGGAAGTCTGCCCGGACCCGACCGGCATATCCAACAGCCAAATGTTGAACCTAATGTGGGAGGTCTAAGTACGTAAATACGAAACGGGCTAAGACATTAGGTTAGACCCAACTGTGGAATAAGACTGTCCGGACCCGATCGGCATATCCAGCATCCACATGTTATAGGCTTAATATGGGAGGTTTAGCCCATTATAACCATAAATAGACATGGTAATTGTTGGCTAGCTTTTTGACCAAGCCACCAAGGTTCATTCACAAGAAGAAAGTATGAAACTACGTTCCTTAAAAGTCCATGAAGGATCGGGTCGCCCCTCTCGAATCGCCCCTCTCGGATCGCCCCTCATCGGATCGCCCCCATAGCTTCAGCGATCCGACTACCCTTGCACGACTCGATCCGTCCTTACGCCACTATCCTGCACAGACCGATCCGATCCCCTGATGCACAGCAAGGCTTCTGACCTGATCAAGCACGAGCTAGTCTTCAGCGATCCAAGATGCACGGATCCAGCGACACGTGTCCCCAACTGTCACTTTGACTGATTCTCTCCCTTTGCTCGACCCGATATTTATGGGGATCACGACACCTGTACACAACTGCTAATTTGACTAATTCTACGTAAGGCTGCGATACGATCCGATATTCTCGGGATTTGTGACACGTGTGACCGCGATCCGCCTGACAAAATCAGCTATAAATTGCCCAGAGCTTGGCATTTTTTAGGATCTTTTGGCAATACTGAGTACTGATTCCGCCATTATTGTCATACCACCATTTCTTATCAGTTTTATTTCGAGATTACTGAGAGAAATCATAATTGTAAAAGTGAGCTTGAGAGAAATCATTGATTGTATTAGCATTCAAAGTATAATCGATAACATATAAAGTGGACGTAGGCTCGTTAACGCCGAACCACTATAAATTCTGTGTGTTTTCTACTTTTTCTTCATTCTCCAGTTAAAATTCTTTAAGAATCAAAACGATTTGGGTGTTAGGTCCAAATTTTGATCTAACATTTTGGTGCTTTCACTGAGAAAACAGTCTCAAAACTCCACTATTCAGTTTTTTGAAAATTCCAACGACATCTGATATCATGGCTGGAACGAGGTCTAAGGAAGTACGCGCTTCACGAACAAATGAAATCGCGAATGAAGCGGTTGAAGAAAGTGTGCACGAGCTGGGTAATGAGGTATCTCTGGATCGCGGAGCGCCAGGGGCGAACCGATCCGATGAAGGTGCCACGCTCCGAGTCGACGAGGACGAGGCGATCCAGACTGTTGAAGGGGTTGTTACTCGATCCCGTGACAATGCCTCGAATCTTCTTCATGCCATGACTACGAACCGATCCCAGGGGGGCGCCGCGAGCCACCATCCTCGATCCACGGCGATCCGAATTGATGATCGGACTACAACTCGACCTGGAAAGGAGCCTATGGCTCGCTCCTACCGTCTTGGCCCCTCCGCTCGACCTGGCTCAAGCTCTTTGCGCATAAGAGAAAGTGATGATGATCAATATGACCCTTCTGCTCCCGTTACTGAGGGGGATCTCTCTCGCTTTTCCGAAATGTGGGAAAGATTGTTTGATGAATTGGCAGCTCAAAGGCAGGAAAGCTCTGTTCTGCGACAAAATTTGACCGCTATGGATAGAAGGCTTAATGATCTCGCAAGGCAAAGGACGCCACCAGTTCGTCCGCTCACCCCAGAATACTCTTCTTCGTCAGAGGAATCGCCAAGGCCTCCGCGGCGACCGTATGAGAGGCCCGAAAACATAGAGCAGCTTCGATTTGGAACCCTGCCATCATGGGAAGAAGAGGCACTGGATGCAGGGCCCTCAAATCGTAATGTGAACGATCACGCCGCAACTCCCAGAGCTCGAGGTGTGGACAACCCTGTACAGAACAGACTACCTCAGCCCCGTCGCCGTGCAAATGCTCATGGTAACAGGGGGCAACGAAGCCCAATCCGAGCCCCGGATTTCGTGACTGCTCCCGGAAGAGCGATTAGAGAACTCCACCGAGCAGGAAGCGCTGACCCCGAACCTCCGCTAACCAGTGCAAATGTTGCAGCTATGATCCATCAAATTCTGGCAGATAGCCATGGACAACGGAATGAAGATTGGGGAATTGACCGCAGTCATACCCCTTTCACTGATGATATTTTAGATGCAACTTTCCCGAGGCGCTTCAACATGCCGCAAATGAACCGTTACGCGGGTAGATCTGATCCCGTCCAGCATCTGATGAGATATTCTTGGTCAATGACCGCTGCCGCAGCCTCTGACGCTGTCAAGTGCAAAGCGTTTCCCATATTCTTGGAGGATGTAGCATTGTTATGGTTTACTCGCTTACCAGCAAGATCAATTTCCAGCTTCAGGGAGTTGAGTGAAAGGTTCGTGGAACAATTCCGCATCTATGCACAGAAGACGAAGAGTGTGATCGACTTGTTCCTTGTCAAGCAACGACCAGGCGAGAGTTTGAGGGTGTATTTAGACCGTTTCAACCTGGCCGCTACTGAAGTTAAAGATCCTCATGAGCCAACTGTTGTGGCAGCCCTGATTGATGGGGTAGATAAAGACACTGAATTTGGGAGATACCTGGCCGGCAAGCCGCCCCATACTAGAGAGTTGTTCTATGAAAAAGCTAACGTTCATTTACGTCGGGAGGAAGTATATGCTAACCGAAAGGCAAAAACGGCCGATAAAGAGGAAATCCAGAGCAATGTCGCCATCAAGCAGACAGGAGACAGCTCGGGGAAGGTCGAGGTTAATGTCGGAAATCGAAATCAGGGTGGTCGTCAGTCAGGAAACAATGATAATAACAGTAATGGCAACAACCGGAAGAGGAATCGAGGGAACGACTCCCAGAGAAGGACTCGTCCCAGGTCTTTTGAGAGTTATACACCAATAAACGATACTTTGGAAAATATCTTCATGGATTCGTACAACGTCCTCCAAAATAAGAGGCCACCTCGCAGAGAGTCGACGGAGAAAGAACGCGAAACGGGGAAGTTTTGTCTCTTTCATCAGATTCATGGCCATTCGACAAATGAATGCCGTCACCTAAGAGACGTAGTCGAGAGGCTTCTTCGAGAAGGAAAATTAGATGAATACAGAGTAACGCCCAGAGACAGGGGGCAAGCCGTACATGCCCCAAATCAGAATTAGAATCAACCTGCTGTCAGGCCAACTGCCCAGCAAAAAGGAAAGGACCTTGTTATCAATACCGTAATCGGAGGGCTTTATCTCGCCGGACACGGTTCCAAGGCATTGGATCAGTATGTCAATGCAGCTAAGCAACACCTCGAGGTAGGGGAGTGTAGCAACCCCGAGGACAACGTCCCGGTAAAGCAACAAAAGATGATGTCCGACGATGTCGTTTTCCGCGAACGAGAAAGCATTGGAGTCCATGCTCCGGCTGAGGATCCATTTGTAATCACAGTACCTATTGGCCCGGCCACTGTTCATAAAGTTTTGGTGGATAACGGGAGTTCCGTCAATATTCTTTTCAAAAGGACATTCGACCAGATGAACCTCGAGATAAAAGACTTGAAGCCCTGTCAGGGATGGATCCGTGGATTTAATGGAGCATCCACCGCTCCAATGGGTTATGTAGAGTTACCAGTTACGCTTGGGGAAGGAGAACGCCAGAGAGTGAGAATCCTTCCCTTCGTGGTTTTGGATGTTGAATCATCCTACAATGCCTTCCTGGGCCGACCGGCCCTCGCAAAGTTTAGAGCCTGTATAGCCCCCTGGTGATTATTATTGAAATTTCCTACGGAAGCTGGTGTTGGTATTGTCAGAGGAGATCAGGTTGCCGCACGAGCATGTTATGTTGCAGAGCTAAAGCTACTCCGCAATGGAGGGGACATAGAAACTAAAGGCGCTTCTCCCCCCGCAAGGGCGGAGACCTTATAACAACTAAGGAGGATAACCGTGGGAGAGTCGCCCAGAGAATTGCCCGAGGATATGGATCCCAGAGAGGACAAAGAACTTGGGGACAAAATGGCGACTCCCAACGTGACAACTGTGGATGTACCGATCGATGATGGTGACCCAGAGAAGGTCCTTAAGATTGGATCCCAGTTAAATCCGAATGTAGCTAAAGAACTGACGAGTTTCTTAAAAAATAATTTGGATGTATTTGCTTGGACCCACGCGGACATGTGCGGGATATCTCCATCAATCATGAGCCATTCATTAAGCATTAACCCTAAACATCCTCCGGTGAAACAAAAAAGGCGAATGCTGGGTCCAGAAGGTCCGCTGCCTTGAAAGAAGAAGTTGGAAAGCTAAAGAGCAATGGATTTATCAGAGACTCAATCTACCCAGACTGGATTTCAAATCCAGTTCTGGTGAAGAAGGCTAACGGGAAGTGGCGAACGTGTATCGATTTCTCGGACTTGAATAAAGCCTGCCCGAAAGACAGCTTTCCGTTACCCAGGATCGATCAGTTGGTGGACTCAACGGCGGGTCATGAACTTCTCTCCTTTATGGATGCTTATTCAGGATATAACCAGATCCCAATGCACGTTCCAGATCAAGAACACACTATTTTTATTACGGATATGGGATTATATTGCTATGTAGTAATGCCCTTTGGCTTGAAGAACGCAGGCGCTACATATCAACGGTTAGTGAACAGAATGTTCTATAACCAGATTGGGAAAACAATGGAAGTATACGTTGACGACATGTTGGTTAAGTCCAAGAAATCCTCTAATCACACTACGGACTTGGCAGAGATGTTTGGCATTCTTCGAAAATACGGGATGAAACTCAACCCAACAAAATGTTCATTCGGGGTCGCCTCCGGAAAATTCTTAGGATTCATCGTCAATTCTCGTGGGATTGAGATTAATCCCGACCAAATCGCAGCAATCAGAGACATTCAGGAACCTAGGCAAATTAAAGATGTGCAAAGCCTAGCAGGGAAAGTAGCCGCACTAAGCAGATTTATCTCCAGGGCTACGGACAAATGCATCCCATTCTTCGAATTGATAAAGCGAGGAAAACGCCACTTCAAATGGACGCCCGACTGCGTAGAAGCGTTTCAGAACTTGCTGAGACACCTGGAGAAACCACCGATACTGTCTAAGCCGATGGATCATGAGGACTTATTCGTGTACTTGGCAGTGTCATCCCACGCGATTAGCTCAGCATTGGTAAGAGAAGAAGATAAGGTCCAAAGACCCGTGTATTACGTAAGCAAAAAATTGACGGCAGCAGAGCGCAATTATCCAAGGATAGAAAAGTTGGCGTATAGTTTGCTGATCGCCTCTAGAAAGCTTCGACATTATTTTCAGGCACATCCCATTACCGTATACACTGATCATCCACTCAAGCAAGTTCTACAGAGACCAGAAGCATCTGGAAGGCTACTCAAGTGGAACATTGAGTTGAGTCAATTTGATCTGAATTTTCAGCCCCGACGGTCAATTCGGGGGCAAGTGATAGCCGATTTCATAGCAGAGTTTATCGTCCCGGAGGAAGATATAGCAAACGAAGAAGTTGACCCCTCAAAATTACTTCTCGACCCCAGTGCTTGGAGATTGTATACTGATGGCGCTAGGAATGACAAGAGATCCAGCGCTGGAGTAGTGCTTGAAACTCCCGAGAAACGGCTGATATCCTATGCTATCCGGATGGAGTTTCACGCCACTAACAACGATTCCGAATATGAAGCCCTGATAGCCGGATTAAGGATCGCAAAGGAGTTGGAAGTCACAAAGCTGGACATCTTTTGCGACTCCAAGTTAGTTGTGAACCAGGTTACTGGGAAATTCCAAGCCAAAAGTGCAAGATTGATCTTATACTTGGAGAAAGTGAAGGAGTTGCTGAACGGCTTCGATCACTACACCATATCTCATATTCCACGGTCGGAGAATCAGCAGGCAGATAAGTTGGCGAAGATGGCTGGCTATGACGATCCTGAAGAGAGCGGACTAGCCCCAGTTGAGGTACTTCGGTCTCCTAGTATAGATCAGATGGAAATTGATCCAGTACTAGAGACAGAATCAGAAAGGGAGTCATGGATGACCCCTCTAAAGAATTTCTTGATGAATGGAGCGCTTCCGACCAAGAAAAGCGAGAGGCGTAAAGTAATTCGTAAAGCTGGCCGATACGTTCTGCAAGGCGGAGTTCTTTACAGACAAGGATTTTCGATGCCCCTTCTTCGGTGTATAGCTCATGACGACATCAAGCGTGTGCTACAGGAGGTACACGAAGGTGAATGCGGCGATCACACTGGAGGGCAAACATTGGCGAAAAAGGTGTTGCGGCATGGTTATTTCTGGCCTACCATAAACAAGGATGCGGCGAAATACGCACGACGATGTGATGCGTGCCAGAGATTTTCAAAGATACCTAGAGCACCTCCTAATCAGTTAAAAACAATGACGAGCCCATGGCCTTTCGCTATGTGGGGAATTGATATCATCGGAAGTCTCCCCATAGCTAGGGGCGGAGCGAAGTTCGCTATTGTAGCCGTAGATTATTTCACTAAGTGGGTCGAGGCTGAACCACTGACTACAATCACAACCAAACGAGTGATCAATTTTGTCGTTAGAAACATCATCTGTCGATTTGGGATTCCAAAGATTATTATAACTGACAACGGAACTCAGTTCGATAGCACTGAATTCAGGAACTTCTGCCAGAAATACCACATTGAAAAACGGTACACCTCTGTGGCGCACCCGCAATCGAACGGACAAGTCGAAGCGGCGAATAAAGTGATTAAGTCCATTCTGAAAAGAAGACTGAAACGGGCCAGAGCCATGTGGGCTGATGAATTACCCTTAGCATTATGGGCCTACAGGACAACATATAAATCGGCAACAGGACATACCCCCTTCTCCCTTGCTTTTGGAGCAGAAGCAGTCATCCCGGTTGAGATAAAAGTAACTTCTCACCGAGTGACTTATTACGATCCGATGACTAATAACGAATTGCTCCTTGAATCCCTGGATATGATCGAAGAAAAGAGGGACGAAGCAGACCTGCGTGCCTTGAGATGCAAACAACAGGTCGTCCGATATTACAACAAAAAGGTTCGAGCTCGAACCTTGGAACCCGGAAACTTGGTTCTGAAGCGTGTCTTTCCAGCCCCAACTCATATGGGTGCGAAATGGGAAGGACCGTACACCATACTGTGCAAGCTTGATAATGGAACCTTCAAGCTAGCAACCGTAGATGGAAAGGAAATCCCCAGAGTGTGGAATGCCCAACATTTACGACCGTACCTAACGTAAAGATGTCAGATCTGTTCCTTTTGCTTTGTTAAGAACCATGTACAAGGCACGACTTGCCTAGAATAGTCCTATTTCTTAAAGAAAAAAATTATAAAGTGGACGTAGGTCATGATTCGACCGAACCACTATAAAAATATTGTGTGTTGTTTACCTTTATTGCACTATTATTTATCTGCCTTTTTCTTTTTATGGAAATTGCTGTGAATCATGCAACGATCCCAGAAGCATATAATTATAGGTGCCTTCCATCAGAATGGAATGTAATCACCAGTCAAAATTCTGAGGGTGCGATAAAGTAAATCATATCATTGATAGCGCTCTAACTCTCCAGAGCCGAGAGAGAGCATAACGGACATTAAACCGATGCACGTAAGTCATGGCGGTGTACCATGATTGAAACCGCCTTGACGGAACTCTAACCTCGGCAACCGCCAGGAGAGTATAAAAGCGTCTCCGATTGAGCGCTGAGAAAGAGCTCTCGCCCCGCTGAAGGTTCGGGGAGCAATTGGACTGCTGAGCTCGAACTCTAACTCTCCAGAGAGAGAGTATAAAAGCGTCTCCGATTGAGCGCTGATAAAGAGCTCTGGCCCCGCTGAAGGATCGGGGAGCAATTGAACTGCTGAGCTCGAACTCTAACTCTCCAGAGAGAGAGAGAGTATAAAAGCGTCTCCAATTGAGCGCTGAGAAAGAGCTCTGGCCCCGTTGAAGGATCGGGGAGCAATTGAACTGCTGAGCTCGAAATCTAACTCTCCAGAGAGAGAGAGAGAGAGTATAAAAGCGTCTCCGATTGAGCGCTGATAAAGAGCTCTTGCCCCGCTGAAGGATCGGGGAGCGACTGAGCTGTTAAATTATCTTGCTAAACTCCGACCTCGGCGACCGCCAGGAGAGTATAAGAGAGTCTATGGTTAAGCACTGAGAAAGGTGCCGGAAACTCAGCACCATAAGGACAATTATCTTGCTAAATTTTCTAAGTCCCCCATATTCAGAAATAGGGGGCAACGTGCAGACAACGCTAATCAATCCTTAATAAGCCCTAGTCAGGCGCTACATTAACGATTGATTGGGGGCATATACATATATACATATACACATATACACATGAACACGGAAATTTTTAAATTTTTCTTTATGTTGCTTGACTGATTTGTAGTTATAATTAGATGGTCTATGACTAAGCATGAAAAGTTTATTAAATGCAGGTACACGGTGATGCAAAAAGAGATAAACTTTCATTTACAAACTGCAAGCCTAGAAAGTGAAAAACAACCTAAAACAAAAGTGAGGGCCAGTCTCACAATTACATTTCATGGCCAGTAAGAAGCCTAAAAACAAAATATAGACAAGCAACAATATCCTATTTACGCTTAGACTTCTTCTCCTGCTTCTGTTTCTCCAGCTTCGCCTTGTCAGCGTCGGATTGATCACCTTTCTTTCTCTTCCTTTTGTCTATGAGAGGAACGTCCGACTCTTCAGAAGATTCCTCCTCCACCTCCTTTCTCTTCCTTTTATCAGTAAGGGAAGCTGGGAAATCATCAGGGTTCGCAAAATGAAGCTGTTTGCTGATGGATTTGGGCTGGAGTTTCAAAACCATCCCGGTTTTGGGATTAAACTGCGAGATAGGGACTATGTTCAAAGGCTCCTGTCCCGCTTTCTTTAAAGCCATCTCCTTTTCTTGTCTAGCTTTTCTGTTAGCCAAAGTTTCGTCGTCATCGTCTTCGGCTTCTTTGGTGCCAATGATATCCTCCTCATCCTTTATATGGCGCCCATCCATATCTTTCAAGGCCTCAATGGTTTCATCATCCTTGGGAGCGTCAGCACTGGGTGTCAGGACGCCCTTCTCTGCTGTTGTACCCTCGGCCTGCTTCGGTATCTCAACACCGGCGCTAGGCGAGACGACAACCTTCTCTGCCTCTTTCCTCTTCCCGACATCCTTGTCGACGGGCTCGCCACCTGTATTATGGGGAACACATGTTATTAATTTAATTGGTTGCTCTACCAGATGACGACAATTCACAATTGCTTTGACAAATTGTGGGGAAAAAAGGGAGATACCTTCCGCCGATCCTCCATCTAGGCTAGCTGCAGGGGCTCCAACAACCACAGGAGTTAGGCCCAAAGGGATTAATGGATCATCAGGATGGTATTCCTCAACTCCGGAGGTCTTGGGCTCTACAGCTGAGCTCGAACCTTCGTCAGCCTTGCTTTTGCCCTTAGCCAGGGCCCTCTCCTTTTCCATTTCCGCTTGAATTAGACGACGACCTTCTGCCAGATCCTCGGGCTCGTTATCCCTGAGGATGGTCTTCATCAGCTCATCTTCGTCAATTTCTTCAACTCCCAATCTCTGCTTCTCACCCTCAACGATGGCATCCCATAAATTGGCTAAAGTAACGTGATAGTCCGGGATCCACGAGATGTTGCGGGTTTTGAGGACTTGGCCCAGGAAATCAAAAATCATCTCTTCAAACCCTTCGATATCCTTTTCTCTCTCGAGGAGCTTGTTGTTAGAAGTAGTAGCCATTTCAATGGCACTTTTAACATTCTTTTCGGCGAGAGCCGCCCGCCTCTCCGCATCCACGACTTGATCATTCAAAATCACCTTTTCCGCTTCAGCCAAAGCTAAACTTTCTTTCAAACTTGCTTTTTCTGCCTCCCAGGCAGCTCTCTCAGCTTCAAAATGGCCTTGTGCTGTCTTCAACTCAATGTTGGCCATTTTAAGATCTTCTACCTCCTTCTTTAAGGCCATCTTCTCTTGACTATTTGAGTCAAGTTCCGAATGAAAGCGTTTCTTAGCATTCTTCAATTCGATCTTATAATTTTCAGCATCTCTCCGCGCTAAGGCGAGTTGGGATTGAGCATCTTCCAAGTCCTTCTCCATCTTTGTCCAGGCCCTTTCGTTGTTATCAATTTTCACCTTAGATCTATGTGCTTCCATTTCAAGCGTTCGAATGACTTCTGAAAGATTAACCGCATGTCTCTTCATCATTTCATACTGCCTGGCTACATGGCGAATGTGCCCGATGACTTCATTATTCCAGTTCCTAGGGACTGGTTCCAAGGCTGGAACAAACGTCATCCTTTCGAAGAAGATGTTGGGAAATTGTTCCTGCAACTTTTCCAGCCTACCTTGAATCTCGGGACCATGGATGTAATTTCGTGACCCGGGGGCAGCCAACTCTGGCTGGCTGGAAGGGACAATGTCACTTCTCTCCTTCTCAGAATCTTTGATTGGATCCTTGCTTTTATCCTTAGGCTCGTAATGTCTTTTTGACGACCTGCTGTGAGAGGGTGCACTTTTCGGAGGAGTTAACTCTTTAGGAAGTTGTTTTCCCCCTGCAGGAGCTACCGGATAACTGGGAAACTTGTCAGAAGTCGATTTTGATGGAGACCGGGGTTGCGAAGAAGTAGGTGTAACACCCCACCTCCGCCAGGGTGGCTCTTGCAAGCACTCTGACTTTGGAGGGGCGTTTGAATCAGGTAAACATGCATAATGATATATCAAGGCAGAACAAGAACATATGTATATATGTAAACAGAGTAAATAAGATAAGTAAAACAGCGGAAGATTTCAAACTATTTCAAAACAAGTCTGGTACAACATAATGTCAACTTTCCAAATACACAAGTCCAGATAAAAACAACATCACTGAAAAACTGAAATACATAAGTACTATCCCCAAAATAAGTGATAACCATAGCTAGCTTCATGTCAAGACCGTACATGAGCTAAAATCCCACAAGCAAGCGATCAGAAATCCAAGCTAAGCTCCAATATTCCCACCCTGAGAACCTGGGGGGGAAACGGAAGAAAAGAGGCAAAAGAAAAACAGGTCAGTCAAAAAGACTGAGTAAGCCCTACTACAATCAACGTAAACTAATAAAGTTAACTGGCATGATGAAAACTGAGATGAACATAAGGATAACTACATACTGACTTGATAGATAAAAGGTGTCATCGCATAATCAGGATTAACGTTTTGCACCACAGGTGTACTAGCAAACTAACATGACTTGAATAAACAAGTATTGATCCCTTGGCCCAAGCTTTGACCCAATAACATGAAATGACCCTAATACGAGGTCCAACCAAACGGTCTAATCGATCGGCTCCCTAAGCCTAACTCGTCACGTGTTGGTGTCAATACGGCCCAAACATAATTGTAGTCAGACTGTGCCGGGTCTCCCGTCGGGTGTATCAAGCCCTAGGGTGTCAACCCTTGGACACCATAAACATAAGTGCACAGTCTAGATCTACTGGTACCCATGCTTGAATTCTCCAAATACGGACTACGTGCACGACCATAGTCCGTCCGGAACTACATCGGCGTACCACTCGACCGTCGTTTTGGTCACTTATACCAGTCCAGTAATCGTGCCCCATCCCTAGCCTAGTCCCTAGGGTCTTAATGATACAAACTTGGGATTACTGCTGGAGTGGACCCCCATTGCTAGGATTTTCTAGTGGGTTAAGTACGGTTTAACCCTTTTACTAATCATGGATTAACTTGGTTAAGTGTAACGATGGGTTCACGACTTAACCCCGATTAATCCACCAAGCCCAAATTGGTTAAGTATTAAGTGGACCATGACTTAACCCTAATCATGAGGCATTAATTAATTTAATATGCCTTAACCTCTCACATTAGACCTTGTTGTGGTTACTAGTTAAGCCGGGCGGGTCCGGGTAGCTTTACACCACAACTTGGTCTAACCTCGGGTTCAAGGTACAACATGACCAACTTCTCACATTGGGTCCTATTGTTTGTAGCAACTAGTTAAGCCAGTCGGTTCCGGGTAGTTTTACGCTACAAACTCAACCCAACCTCGAGTTGGTCACACTTATATTTTCTAAGTGTCATGTCCATCATGTTTACAAAACATATTACAAGTTTTCAAGCATTTGGGTAGACCTAACTTAATAGGTAAATTCCCAATGGGTAGACCTAACTTAATAGGTAAATTCCCAATCTTATGTTTTTATGTCTTTTAAGTTTACCCAACCCCAAACGCAATCCCATCGCTTACATATCGCAATAGCGCATAGAGGATAGAAAGAGGGAACTTGGCATAAAGATGACAAATGGTGTTGAAGCCACAAGTTTAACATGGTGGCATATGAAATGTACATATGTTCACATACTTGCATATTGCATCATTAGGCCTCAAAAGTATGCATAAAACCAAACTTAGCATATAAGTGATACATGGTGATAAATGACATGTAGAAGTTGCCATAAGTTCGCATTTAGCCTCACATGCAAGTTATCATAAGGGATATGATAACTTACATGTTGCCAAAATGCAACCTTTAGCATAAAGCTTGAAGCTTTAAGCTCATAAACCCAAGATAAGCTTGCATAACATGATAACATGAGCAAAATGATCAACCCAAACTTGCATAACATAACTTGCATATCATATGGCAAACTTGCGTATCATAACATAGCAAACTTGCATAACATAACATGATAAACTTGCATATCATAACATGGCAAACTTGCATAACATAACATGATAAACTTGCATATCATAACATGGCAAACTTGCATAGCATAACATGGCAAACTTGCATATCATAACATATCAAACTTGCATAACATGACATAGTAAACTTGCATATCATGGCAAACTTGCATATCATAATGATCAACCAAACTTGCATCATTCATTTAACTTTAGAGTTTAAATATGAAAGTAGAAAATGGCTTACAATGCTTATGAAGACACAAAAATATATATAGATTGAGACAAAGCCCTTATGCAATCAAATAAACCCAAAATGCAAGCTCCAATAGAAAAACCCTTGAGCCAAAATGATCAAAACCCTTGCTTTATGATGTAAATATGGAAACTTGACTTGAATGCAAGCTAATGATGCTCATACAAGCTTGAAAACACTTGTATGCATTGAAAATCTCTCATAGAAATAACTTAGAATTTTATGAAGAGAGTAGAGGCCATGAGAGGAATGATTTTGCCATAGTTTAGTTACTTGAATGAATAATGATGATTTAGGGTTAGGTTAGGGGCTTATTTATAGAGATTAGGATTAGTTTCAACCTTAGGATTAAACCCTAATTCCAATCTCAGCCCTTAAAACCGAATCTGGCCCCAAAACCTAACCAAAACCCCAAAATGGTGCACCAGGCAAAACTGCCCGGCTGAACCAAGTCGACAGCCAAGTCGACAGGGCTGTCGACTTGGGTCCAACCAAGTCGACTCCCAAGTCGACAGGGCTGTCGACTTGGGTGCTCTGGCGGGAATTTTCCCACCTAGCCCAATCTGACCGTTTTTCGAATTTTGAACCCAAAATTCGAAATCTGTTTTGAACTTGAAATTTTCTGAAAACTTCATTGGGCCTTAATCGGGTCATACGGACTCCGATTTTCAAAAACTCGGACTCTATTTCGCGTATTTTTCCGAGACGAACGCAATGGCATAGCCCGTTTCCCTTGATTCAGATTTTAGAATTAAATTCTGCCTCGATTTATGTTATAATAGGTTAATAAAAATACGGGTTGTTACATTCTCCCCTCCTTAAAGGATTTCGTCCCCGAAATCTTTAAGTTAGGAAGAACGTATCCTACCATCCAACATCCATCTACTCAAAACATCATCCACGAGCAATCATTGTCCTTACAAGATTCTAAATGTTGTATGAACATATGCAAAGGTGTGTGTATATGTACTTATCTAATGCAAATATCATCAGTGCAAATTATGTTAGTGAAATGAATCCATATGTATGCAATTCCTAACATAATGTATAACATCTATATGTGTGCACATAACATACATCCATATGCAACATCCATGTGATAACACAAAAAATTTCATCTATGAATAAGCATAAACACTCATGCATATGCAATATGAGGAGTGTGTGAGCCGATCTAGTGCCTAACGTGTATAATGCATCCACGAGTAACCACTTGCAAACACTTGCAACCACTTGCAACCATCAAGCATAACATGTTTCAAACACATGTTTCATCCAAAGGGTTTCTACCTAAGGTTCTCATGACAAGATTAACACGATATAGATAGCAAAAGAAAGATATGCTACAAAGAGATCGGGAAGATAAGCAAGATATACTCCTTTTGGATTACAAGAAATCCCTTCCTAACCCAACCCCAATCCTATAAAAGCCCAAAAGGTTTAGTCAACCTAACGGACCCCTTCTAACCTTGACATGTATTACTAACCGATGAGTCATACCCCCCTTATGGAGTCTACAACAGAAATGGGATCGAGTATGGGACCGAGAGGATATACGTAAAAGATAACATGCGAGTAAGCTCCACAGAAAAACAAGGATCAAGGATATACTCATAATAAAAAAAATATGATGTGCGTATCCAGCCTTCAATCTTCTAAGTCACGTTTCCTTGAGTTTAACTCCACTGTGCTTTGATCATCTTTTACTTCATGATTCTTTGGCTTCTTAACTCTTATTTCCAAATATGAGTTGGAACCCATTTCATTGTCGCCTCTCGTCTTCCTTTTTCACTTACTCTTCTATCATTCTTGGCTTAAACATAACTATGACCTCATGGTTTCATGCAAGCTCTCCAAAATTCACTAGTGAATCCTGGATCTCGTTTACTTACTATAAAGTATTCCACGCAGCAGAACTTTTCTTGGAAATACCAATCCACGTTGCCAATTGCTCTTACTAACGTGATTTTCTATAACTCATGCTTGAACGAAATGAACCATCCGCCTGCGAATGATAAGCCGTACTTAGATTCAGTTGCTTGCCCATGACTTCCCGTAGACTATCCCAAAACTGGCTAGTGAAGATTGAGTCATGGTTACTAACTATACTTTAGGGAACCTCGTGCAACCACTTTATTTCTTGAAAGTGAACTGTCGCTAGCTATGATGCAGTCCTTTCGCTCTTTACCGGAGTGAAATGAGCACTCTTCGTGAGTCTACCTACTATGACCCACATGCTCGTATTCTCTTTCCTTGACCTTGGTAATCCATCGATAAAATCTATGGGAATACTCTTCCACTTCCATAGTGGAACGTCTAGAGGATGCAATAGCCCACCGGGCTTCTTCGACTCGGCCTTAACTTGCTGGCAAATGATACATCTAGAGACAAACTCCGCCACATCCTTCTTTATCCCAGGCCAAAAGAAAATGCGCTTCATATCTTTATACATCTTATCTCTGCCCGGATGTATAGTCAACTTAGAGCGATGCGCTTCCTCAAGAACTTTCTTTTTCTCATCGCGTCTTAGCCATCCCTTGTCATTTATAGCGAGGTGACTTAACATCTCGCCTCGAATCAACTTGTCCATGATCTCGACTAACTGCGGGTCCTCTTTCTGTGAAGTCCCTACTTGATCCAGAAGGGTAGGTCTAAGCTCAAGGGACGCTAACTAACTAATTAAACTGAGAAAGCTTCTTACTTCAATTGTCCTCGTCGGGGCTTTCTGGTCTTGAACCGCGACCACTTTAGCGGGATCCATCGCTAAGCCTTGTTTAGAAACTATGTGCCCAAGAAATCTAACTTCTTTTCTCCAAAATGACATTTGGAGGACTTGGCTTTCAACTGATGGGCTCTAAGCGCATCCATCACCTCCTTGAGATGTCTAGCATGTTCTTCCTCGTTCTTTAAGAAAGTCAGGATATCATCTACAAAGACTACCACAAACTTGTTCAGGAACTCCCTAGGCACCCTACTCATCAAGTCCACGAAGTAGGCGGGTGCATTAGTCAAACCGAATGGCATGACTAGCCATTCTAAGAATCCATCTGGAGTTTTGAACGCAGTTTTGTCTATACTATCTTCAGCTACTCTGAGCTGATGGAATCCAGTAGCAAGATCAAGAGAAAATAGATGTTCCTACAAGCTGATCAAACAACTCATCGATCCTTGGTAATGGTTGTCTATTCTTCTTGTTCTAGTCACGATAATCAACACACGGGCGAAGCGAACTGTCCACATTAGTAGCGAATACTACTAGAGCACCCTCCTCGGAAATGCTTCATTGTATGAAGTTCTTCTCAAGCAAATCCTTGACTTGCTTTCTTAACTCTCATCTTGCGGGACCATGTGCCTAACCGGCCATGTAACTGGCTTGGCATTATCAACCAGATAAATGCGGAAATCAATCTCTCGCTTAGGGGTAACCCCTTCACTTCACCCAAGATATCAGGATATTCTCGGACCACCCTCATAGATTGCAAACTATCGATAGACGAGTTGAGGGATTCAAGATAACACAACGTGACGGGACCCATAGGGTTACAAGAAATTTTTAGGGTATTACCGAGGCGAGTCATGAGCCTCACAACCCTATGCTCAAAAATCAAGGATGGCTCCAAAACTGGGCAACCTATCCATGCCCAAAATCAACCCATACCCCATGAAACCGAGAATATAAGCATCACACGAGAATTCTACACTCAAGATAGAAATTTTCAAATCCACGCAGATCATAGACAAATGGGCGGAACCCCTAATTGGATTTGAAACACACACGGGATCATTAACTAGACTAGTACTTATGTGCAAACTTTCAACTAAACCAGATGAAATAAACTATGCGATGCGCCAGAATCAAACAAAGTACGAACAGGAAAATCAGAGATGTAAACAAGACTTTCAACAGAAATACTACCTCGATCATGAGTTGGAAGAACGATGTTGAGGGGATGAATTCGCCCTCCAGATGGTCTTGCACACTGAGTCTGACCTTGCCCTTGCTTCTTCGGGCAATCTTTGCTGAAATGTCCAAACTCACCACAATGAAAGCATTCACCATTCTTCCTTTTCCTCTTCTTACAATCCTTGTTTAGATGAGTCAAGCTTCCACAAGTAAAGCACTTCTTTTCCTTCTTATCTTCAGACTTCTCCTCCTTCTTTTTCATTTCCTTTTTGGGCTCCGTTTCCTTGTTTTGAGACTCATTCATCTTGACCTCCTTCTTGTCACTCCTATTCTCTTCATTGAGTAGGGCCATATTCACCAAACTCTCGAAAGTTGCCCCCAAGGGTATATGAGATATGGCCAAACTATGTAATGGCTCGTTTAGTCCTAGAGCAAAGTGCATGGCCTTCTTCTGAGCTGTGTTAACCAAGTCTAAACCAAACCGAGCAAGTTGATTAAACTTATCCACGTATTCCCTAATAGTCTTGTCCCCTTGCTTTAGTGATAGGAACCTCTCCATCTGAAGGTTCTCCTCTGCTGACGATAAAAACCTCAGTCCAAACCTTCTTTTGAACTCATCCCAAGTCTCAATTGGTCTAGTAGTGGTGGTGACTACCCACCAATAAGCAGCTTCCCCTTTCAATAACCATACCGCCAACAGAACTTTCCTACGATCTTCTACATCTAAGATAGCAAAGAGGTCTTCAGTTTCCTTTAACCAGTTTCTTGCCTCAACAGAAGTCTCCATCCCAACAAAATTCTTGCAACCCATCGCCTTAAAGTCTTTGCAAATCTCCGCGAAATCCGCTTGTGGATGCTGAGGGGGAGGAGGAATGTCCGCGGGGTCGGCTTCACTTGCCCTTTCCCCCATGTATCTCCTAAACCAAATAGGTACTTGAGCGCCTTCCGGAATGGCAAAGTTATCGGCCATACTGAAAACGAAGAAAAAGATAGATTCAGAATGGAGAAAAACGAAGGAATTTTTGCTAATGGCTTTTTTTGGGGAATAGCCTTTAAAATAAACTAGACTTTTCTTTGGAAAATACTTTATACTTGGTTTTGAAAATAGTTTTCCAAAAGTTTTCTAAAAACCTTTTTGTTCCTTCTCGTAAACCATATGCTCTGATACCAAATGTAACACCCCACCTCCGCCAGGGTGGCTCTTGCAAGCACTCTGACTTTGGAGGGGCGTTTGAATCAGGTAAACATGCATAATGATATATCAAGGCAGAACAAGAACATATGTATATATGTAAACAGAGTAAATAAGATAAGTAAAACAGCGGAAGATTTCAAACTATTTCAAAACAAGTCTGGTACAACATAATGTCAACTTTCCAAATACACAAGTCCAGATAAAAACAACATCACTGAAAAACTGAAATACATAAGTACTATCCCCAAAATAAGTGATAACCATAGCTAGCTTCATGTCAAGACCGTACATGAGCTAAAATCCCACAAGCAAGCGATCAGAAATCCAAGCTAAGCTCCAATATTCCCACCCTGAGAACCTGGGGGGGGGGGGGAAACGGAAGAAAAGAGGCAAAAGAAAAACAGGTCAGTCAAAAAGACTGAGTAAGCCCTACTACAATCAATGTAAACTAATAAAGTTAACTGGCATGATGAAAACTGAGATGAACATAAGGATAACTACATACTGACTTGATAGATAAAAGGTGTCATCGCATAATCAGGATTAACGTTTTGCACCACAGGTGTACTAGCAAACTAACATGACTTGAATAAACAAGTATTGATCCCTTGGCCCAAGCTTTGACCCAATAACATGAAATGACCCTAATACGAGGTCCAACCAAACGGTCTAATCGATCGGCTCCCTAAGCCTAACTCGTCACGTGTTGGTGTCAATACGGCCCAAACATAATTGTAGTCAGACTGTGCCGGGTCTCCCGTCGGGTGTATCAAGCCCTAGGGTGTCAACCCCTGGACACCATAAACATAAGTGCACAGTCTAGATCTACTGGTACCCATGCTTGACTTCTCCAAATACGGACTACGTGCACGACCATAGTCCGTCCGGAACTACATCGGCGTACCACTCGACCGTCGTTTTGGTCACTTATACCAGTCCAGTAATCGTGCCCCCTCCCTAGCCTAGTCCCTAGGGTCTTAATGATACAAACTTGGGATTACTGCTGGAGTGGACCCCCATTGCTAGGATTTTCTAGTGGGTTAAGTACGGTTTAACCCTTTTACTAATCATGGATTAACTTGGTTAAGTGTAACGATAGGTTCACGACTTAACCCCGATTAATCCACCAAGCCCAAATTGGTTAAGTATTAAGTGGACCATGACTTAACCCTAATCACGAGGCATTAATTAATTTAATGTGCCTTAACCTCTCACATTAGACCTTGTTGTGGTTACTAGTTAAGCCGGGCGGGTCCGGGTAGCTTTACACCACAACTTGGTCTAACCTCGGGTTCAAGGTACAACATGACCAACTTCTCACATTGGGTCCTATTGTTTGTAGCAACTAGTTAAGCCGGTCGGTTCCGGGTAGTTTTACGCTACAAACTCAACCCAACCTCGAGTTGGTCACACTTATATTTTCTAAGTGTCATGTCCATCATGTTTACAAAACATATTACAAGTTTTCAAGCATTTGGGTAGACCTAACTTAATATGTAAATTCCCAATGGGTAGACCTAACTTAATAGGTAAATTCCCAATCTTATGTTTTTATGTCTTTTAAGTTTACCCAACCCCAAACGCAATCCCATCGCTTACATATCGCAATAGCGCATAGAGGATAGAAAGAGGGAACTTGGCATAAAGATGACAAATGGTGTTGAAGCCACAAGTTTAACATGGTGGCATATGAAATGTACATATGTTCATATACTTGCATATTGCATCATTAGGCCTCAAAAGTATGCATAAAACCAAACTTAGCATATAAGTGATACATGGTGATAAATGACATGTAGAAGTTGCCATAAGTTCGCATTTAGCCTCACATGCAAGTTATCATAAGGGATATGATAACTTACATGTTGCCAAAATGCAACCTTTAGCATAAAGCTTGAAGCTTTAAGCTCATAAACCCAAGATAAGCTTGCATAACATGATAACATGAGCAAAATGATCAACCCAAACTTGCATAACATAACTTGCATATCATATGGCAAACTTGCGTATCATAACATAGCAAACTTGCATAACATAACATGATAAACTTGCATATCATAACATGGCAAACTTGCATAGCATAACATGGCAAACTTGCATATCATAACATATCAAACTTGCATAACATGACATAGTAAACTTGCATATCATGAAAAACTTGCATATCATGGAAAACTTGCATATCATAATGATCAACCAAACTTGCATCATTCATTTAACTTTAGAGTTTAAATATGAAAGTAGAAAAGGGCTTACAATGCTTATGAAGACACAAAAATATATATAGATTGAGACAAAGCCCTTATGCAATCAAATAAACCCAAAATGCAAGCTCCAATAGAAAAACCCTTGAGCCAAAATGATCAAAACCCTTGCTTTATGATGTAAATATGGAAACTTGACTTGAATGCAAGCTAATGATGCTCATACAAGCTTGAAAACACTTGTATGCATTGAAAATCTCTCATAGAAATAACTTAGAATTTTATGAAGAGAGTGGAGGCCATGAGAGGAATGATTTTGCCATAGTTTAGTTACTTGAATGAATAATGATGATTTAGGGTTAGGTTAGGGGCTTATTTATAGAGATTAGGATTAGTTTCAACCTTAGGATTAAACCCTAATTCCAATCTCAGCCCTTAAAACCGAATCTGGCCCCAAAACCTAACCAAAACCCCAAAATGGTGCACCAGGCAAAACTGCCCGGCTGAACCAAGTCGACAGCCAAGTCGACAGGGCTGTCGACTTGGGTGCCCTGGCGGGAATTTTCCCGCCTAGCCCAATCTGACCGTTTTTCGAATTTTGAACCCAAAATTCGAAATCTGTTTTGAACTTGAAATTTTCTGAAAACTTCATTGGGCCTTAATCGGGTCATACGGACTCCGATTTTCGAAAACTCGGACTCTATTTCGCGTATTTTTCCGAGACGAACGCAATGGAATAGCCCGTTTCCCTTGATTCAGATTTTAGAATTAAATTCTACCTCGATTTATGTTATAACAGGTTAATAAAAATACGGGTTGTTGCAGTAGGCTTGTGAGAAGGGCCGCGAGAGCGCTCGGTGCTCGGATGAAGACTGGGTGTGCCTTCGCGAAGAGAACGATAAGAATAAGACCGCCTGCGAGACATCTTTCCTGCAAAAGAGAAAAGAGCATATTAAAACTTTGAATACTGTTGATATAAAAGTGTGGGGTCAGGCAGTGCGTGTGATTTGTGCATCCCATATAATTCCCCCTAACAGACCCGGGCCAGAAGTCAGGCTCATCTGAGTAATTTCTTGTCCTCTAATTGGAATGGTGGTCTCCTCAGAAGCAGGGAAAAATGGCTCCCCTTCAAAGTCCCCCTCTGTGTATACATCATCAGGTAAAGGAATTTTGCTCAGCACTTTGAATAGTTGTTCTTCTGTCAAATCATCGGGAGCAGCAGGTTCGATCGGAAGAGAAGCCCTTGAGGGGAAACCCCCCGGAGAAACTGAGATTTTCTTGGACTTGTCACCACGTGCCTCATCTCCTTTGTATATGTTCAGGTCCTCGTCGTCCTGGATGATTATCGGGGAAGGACTCTTACGGAATTTAGTTGTTTCTGCTGCCTGTGATGTACCCTCTCCCTCCGTTGGGGGCACGTATTTGTAGGGTTTGCCGCCAGCACCAAGTCCAAATCCTATATTCAGAAGGCGATGCTTATGAAGATTCTCGTCAGTGATGCACTTCTTGATCCTTAGAAAATCGGATCTGCTTTGTAGAAGAATAGACAATCGATTATTGTATAACGGGCCTTCCGTCTTGGGGAAGACGTGATTTGCTTAAAACAAAAAAAAGGGGGGGGGGATGTTAATGCTTCGGTTTCTTAAGCAAGATATTCAGTCAAAAGATTAAAGTTTACTTGATTTAAGCCATCTTCTTGAGCATCCGGCCTGTTTCTTTATATAGAACCAATCAGACTTGGGATCCCCTATATTGCTGTATCTGTCATATAGAACCTTCCTATTCGCCACCGATTCGAAGAAAGAGAAATTTGGGGTTGCCGAGGAGCGATGCTTGAAAAGATAAAAGAATGTTAAATCTTTAAATGTGAGTTCGGTATGCAGGATCTCCGCGTATGCAATATATAGGGTGTATAGAGACGCGTAGGCGTTAGGATGAAGCTGCATCGGAGCGATACCCAGTCGTTTTAAGGTCTCGATGACGATTGGAGGAAACGGAGGAATAGCTCCTACCAAGCACATGATTCGGCTGACTG
Organism: Allium sativum; assembly: GCA_030737875.1. Classification (NCBI taxonomy): domain Eukaryota; kingdom Viridiplantae; phylum Streptophyta; class Magnoliopsida; order Asparagales; family Amaryllidaceae; genus Allium; species Allium sativum. The sequence goes on from CM060916.1 coordinate 978,743,388, forward strand.
CCATATACCCTTCCGGAGCTAAGTGGGGTCTATCTTCGCTAACGGGTGTCCTCACATCATCCCAAGGGATCCCATGTCTCAGGAAAATTCTTTTAAGCTTTATGTCATCAAGTTTAGATGCTAAAGAAGCAGAAAATTTCTCTATCCCGAGCGCACCAGGAATCTCATCGGGAGCTCGCCTGTCTGCTTCAGACTCTTCACTAAGTGAAGTACTTTCAGACGGATCCGATTCCGTTGCCTCGTACTCAGATCCAAAATCTTCACCCCCTGGGTTAATTGGAGGGACCTCGGGGTTGTGTTGCTCAGGAACCTCGGACTCTGTTTCTGTAACAGATCTTGAAGAGGAATGATTATCCGACATTACTGTTTAGGCGAGAAAACATGAGAAATGAGATTAAAACTACCCGTCCCCCTGTGTGTGCAAGTGCCGGCATGTGTGTGTTTGTGCGTGCATTGAAGAAAAGTACAAGGGTCAACAAAATCATCCAGACATTGGTCATTGTTCGGTTGATAGATTATGCATTTGTTCGATCCGGAATGTTCGTCTCAAAGGCTCTAACCTAACTGTTCATCGATTTGTTAGAGTTGCACCATATTATTTAGTCAGCGTGTGCATCAGATCGTTCGTCAGTCGGATCGCAGGACAGGTTCGGATCGCGACATGTGGACGGATCGTGGTGAAGGACTCGGTACGCGGAAGGGTACTAGATCATGGAAAGGCTTCGAATCGTGAGGCGCACCAATTCATCCAGAATGGATCGCGATGGTTTCTTAGCGATCCGCATCGCCCCCCATCCTCCACGACCCAAAGCTCCGTTATCCCCGCGATCCGACACTCACGTCTAGTTCCCCACGAATCGTAGCCTTGTCGTTTCCGCGATCCGATCCACCGCTTCGAACTCGGGCCTCGCCCACGAACCGACCTGGTCATCCCTTCCTTCTTCTTCCTCGACTCTCCTCTTCATCCTTAAGTCCATGGAATCGCACCAGGCATGCTCGCGTTCACTATCGTCGAATCCTATGAATTTCCGCTGTCTCCACTCTCTAAATCAGTACGAACAAGCTAAAAGCTAAAGAAAAGTTGTTTAATTACCTTCTTAAAGTTTGAGATTGGTTGGAAATTTGAAAATCAAAGTTAGGGTTTTCTCTCAAGAAAATTGACGGCGGCTGCGAACAAAGAAAAAAGAAGAGGAGAATGAGGGTGAGGATCGATTTATATAGGCAAAAGGGCGACCGTTTGTCTCCCCTTTTTGTCTTATTCGATCCGCGAAAATAGACGGGCCGCGAACCAAAAGCCCACCATGTCTCAAAGAGAAGCCCACCTCGTTTCGTTCCGTGAAGAGGCCCAAGTGCTCACCAAAGGACGAGGCGAATGACTCGCTAACGGACCGCGACTCGCGCATGCGATCCGAACCGATAAATGACCGACAGGAATGAAAATTCAAAAATGCACCTGACAGGTTCGATAATGAAGACTCTGAAAGATCCCAGAAAAGAATTGTCCAATAAACAGGGAAACTATTAAAGATTTATCCAATATTTATGGCAAGCAAAGAAACAGCTTTCCGTAAACGATATGGCCTTTCGGATAGACGCTACCACTGATTTGCATCTCTTTATGGAAAGACGTTTCCACAGTTTCGAAGCATGTTCCATCATCGATAAAACATACTTCGAGGGGGCAAAATGTTGGCTAGCTTTTTGACCAAGCCACCAAGGTTCATTCACAAGAAGAAAGTATGAAACTACGTTCCTTAAAAGTCCATGAAGGATCGGGTCGCCCCTCTCGAATCGCCCCTCTCGGATCGCCCCTCATCGGATCGCCCCCATAGCTTCAGCGATCCGACTACCCTTGCACGACTCGATCCGTCCTTACGCCACTATCCTGCACAGACCGATCCGATCCCCTGATGCACAGCGAGGCTTCTGACCTGTTCAAGCACGAGCTAGTCTTCAGCGATCCGAGATGCACGGATCCAGCGACACGTGTCCCCAACTGTCACTTTGACTGATTCTCTCCCTTTGCTCGACCCGATATTTATGGGGATCGCGACACCTGTACACAACTGCTAATTTGACTAATTCTTCGTAAGGCTGCGATACGATCCGATATTCTCGGGATTTGTGCCACGTGTGACCGCGATCCGCCTGACAAAATCAGGTATAAATAGCCCAGAGCTTGGCATTTTTTAGGATCTTTTGGCAATACTGAGTACTGATTCTGCCATTATTGTCATACCACCATTTCTTATCAGTTTTATTTCGAGATTACTGAGAGAAATCATAATTGTAAAAGTGAGCTTGAGAGAAATCATTGATTGTATTAGCATTCAAAGTATAATCGATAACATATAAAGTGGACGTAGGCTCGTTAACGCCGAACCACTATAAATTCTGTGTGTTTTCTACTTTTTCTTCATTCTCCAGTTAAAATTCTTTAAGAATCAAAACGATTTGGGTGTTAGGTCCAAATTTTGATCTAACAGTAATGAATTAGACTACTTAAGCTTGGTTAATCCATAGGAATTGCATAAACTTAAATTTAAGTTGGGGGTTAAGTAAACATGGTTGAATAAAAGGAGAGGGTTAAGTAAATCTTGGGTAGGTGAGTAATATTAGTATATATAGGCCCACAAACTTAACCGTTAAATAAACATGCTTGAATCAGTGAGAGGGTTAAGTAAATATTGGGTAGGTGGATAATATTTGTATATATAGGCCCACAAACTTAACTATTAAATAAACATGCTTGAATCAGTGGGAGGGTCAAGTAAATCTTGGGTAGGTGGGTAATGTTAGTATATATAGGCCCACAAACTTAACCATTAAATAAACATGCTTAAATCAGTGGGAGAGTTAAGTAAATCTTGGGTAGGTGGTTACTATTAGTATATATAGGCCCACAAACTTAACCGTTAAATAAACATGCTTGAATCAGTGGGAGGGTTAAGTAAATCTTGGGTAGGTGGGTAATATTAGTATATATAGGCCCACAAACTTAACCAGATAAGGTTATGTAATTAAAGACACCTTTTAGGTAAACATAACCAGTTGAAAACCTAGTAGTGGGGATACAAGACAAAGGGGAGTGGGGTACGCTTACTGAGCTGATTATAAAAACGTGGGGGCGGTGTTGACGGTGCGTTCCAACGGGGTCATATGCGTGCATGACTCCGCCTGCTGGGGAAAATAAGACGCAGTGACATCAGTAGATATGGTTGTGCACATCCGGAAATTAAAGGGTTTCCACTTTAGGGAGTGATACACCCTACTGTGGGGGCCAGCAAAGGGTATCTACGGAATAGGGAGCCGGTCGATTGGGGGTAGTAAATAGGGTACATCTAGTCCTGTCTGTTTTTGTGGGGTACCTGTGTTTCTATCTGGGATAACACCCGTTATTTCTGTTTAGGTACCAGTTCTGTTTGGGTTAAAACCCGTTACTAGAGTACACCTAAAACTACCATTATATTTCTGTTGGGATTATCCTATTTTTGTTAAGCAATTAGGGAGTATGTAATCCTATTACATATCTATTATACTAGTATTGGTGTAGAGCAAGGAAAGTATTAAGAAGCGCTAGCTATTCTATCATGTTGTCCTGTTTACCTTGTCATACCTCCCATTTATGTAGTGATCTCTCTTATCCACTTTGTATTCCTATCATGTTACTTTTATTTATTTACTGTCAAAAAGTAACTAGACTCTCCAGACTTTATGTTTGACCCTTTTTGTTTCCCCTTCTTTCTTCCGTTCCCCTCCAGGTTCTCAGGGAGGAAACACACAGGCTTGATCGTGATTCTGCCTATTTTGCTGGAGCTGCTGATATGTATGGATTAAGCTCATATTCTTGTTACTATGGCCATATTTTGTTTCTGGGGGATTTTCTTTCTTTTATGTACTCTAATATTTCTGAAGTACAAGACAGTGGTTTTTATGTTGTAATAGGTTTTCATATTTATGATGCTTTGGACCACGGTATTTTGATGATTAATAAAGTTGTTTATTTCCACTGCAAATTTTTTTAATTTGTCTTGTAATATTCTATGTTTGTTCACCTAAACGCTTTACGAAACTTAATGCATTCCCTTTGTGGGTGACATTAACGGATGTGGGGTGTCATAAGAGCCATAGACAGTGGCGGTGTTTTGTTTGCGTGAATGTTGAGCTATTTATGGGTGATGATCCGTCAAACTAAAAGGTTTTGTGGGTGGTTCTGGCGAGGTAGGCGCAGTGGTCAGGGTACGGGATGGTGGCACAGTTTGTGGTGGTCAGGTGACGAGATGGCGTAAACATTCAGGTTTTTCCCGTTTGTTGGAAGCAAAACATGGTCCTGGTAAGACCGGAAATGGGGTCAAGCTGAAGAGGTGGCATCCGAGTTCAGTGTTGGAGGTGGTGCGCAGTTTTGGGGTTTCATGGGAGTCGACGTGGGAATAAATTAGAATGCATGGGGATGAAAAACTATAGTAGGGAAGAATTTGAAGTGTGTAGTTTGTGAACTAAAAGAAAATGGCTTGCGTGTAGAGAAACAGTAATAAACTGGGGAATAAAATATGGTGGGGATGAAGGCTACAGTTGAAAGCAAAGTGGGGTGGGTTAGTTTATATATGGGCTCGTTCGAATCGGGTAAGGCCCATATTAATAATCATATAAGTTAGGTTTTAATTAAAATGTGCCTAATTGTGTATTAATCTGCCTAACTAAGGTTCGACGTGGCAAATAATAATATTATCGTATATAGTATATGATGTGTCCTAGGAATCCCAGTAAAAATGAAATATGCCTAATTCTCGTTAAAGATGCCTAATTAGGTTTAGTTGCGTATAAATGTGCCTTGTAAATATGTATATAACGTAGTCTACTAATATTTGAATTTGCCTAATAATATGCTAACCTAGTTCGAATATGCCCAAGCCCGTATATAAAAGTGCCTAATACAATTAGTATACGTGTCCTGGAATTTGAAGATGCCTAATCGAACTGCCTAATGAAGTTTTGTTTAAACCGTAATAAGAGATTAAGTTAATAAATATTATTAATGTTTTAATAATATTAATTAAAATAGGTAAATAACGTGTATAAATTATATATCTTGGTCATACAGTAACAGAATGGAACAAACCAAAGGACCTTAGGTCGTACCGATGGACGTAATATTATGGAGCTGGTTTCCTCAGAGTTGGTAGCTATGAGGATTTTTAATTAAATTAAACTCCTGTTTAATTTAATTAAAACGAACTATTTCAGCAACAGATGAAATCAAGGTGAGTACAACTCACTCAGTTTTATCCCACTTATATTTTTTATAAGTCAGGTTTAATGTTTGTGTGCTATTGTTGTTTATTATTAGATGTTTACTGAATATATTATTTTATATTGACTGAAACAATTAAATTAAATGTTCGTTTAATTTAATTAAAACCAATCGTTATCCTTAACGATTGTGAGGTAACTTACCTTGTCGGTCACGTTTATAATAATATAAACGTATAAAATTAATATTTGGATGTTTAAATTGTTGTTATTGATTGATTATTGAAATTATTATCTGAATAATGAATTAAATGATATTATTTGAGGTAACGTATTTGGATGTAGGGAAAAATAGGTTGGAGGGATCCAACTGGATTCCTCAAATATATTAAATGTTATTTATTTTCGTATTATCATTTTATGAACTGTTCTGATTGGAAGATTGATTTGGTTGTTGATCTTTGGCATGAAATTTTACATTTGTTTTGTTTTAACCAATGGGCAATATTGATTGAGTAATTGACAGCATATGGTTTATAAATCAACCGTTTAATGAATATTGATTTACCGTCATGTAAATCAATAGAAATTAAATTATAATTTATTTTATAACTAAAGATAGATTTTCAATCTATTATTTTGAACAAAAGTTTACTAAAAGGAAATAAATATTTATTATTTAAGTTTTTTTAAAACAAAAATGTGTGATCTTCTAAAAAGAAGAGAGCACACATATATAATAAAAAACAAAAAGGATACAATATCTGACTACAAGTCCAAAAGGAGACAAAAGAAAAACAAATACGATAATAAGAATGTAAAGGAAAGTAGATAGATGAGCTCCGGATAAACCACCGCCCATCATACTTCAATATCGAATTCCGGCAAAGCCACCACTCGATACTGAAGTATATCTACTCCAATACAAAAGCCAGACACACCAAGCTAACAACAACAAAAAGGGTAACAGAACACCCTAAAAAACTCTCCAACTCCGCACACACAAATAGATCCAAAGCAAATAACAAGCGCCAATCCTGCCAGCTATCCACTAAGCTCCACAACTATATCAACAATCTAATATATGAAAAAAAAACTAGGCAAACCATTAGTAAACAACATATATATATATATGTATGAGTATATGAGTGTATATATATACATTTAAGAATATATATATATAGGTATATATCCATATACATATGTGCAGAAGAAATAAAAAGGAAAAGAGGAGACAAACAAGCAACACTCAGAAATAAAAATTGACAACAAATCGAGGACTATTACAATTAAAATATCTATTAATTCTAATAAATAAACTCAAACTAAATCTAACCTTAATCAAAAACCTCTTAAAACACGAATCACCAAAAAACTTATAATGCGAGTTAGACATCCAAACCAGACAGAAATTAACTATTCTAATGATTAAATAAACAACGGAAACTGAGATAGAATGAAAAAATCTCTAATTCCTCTCCAACCAAATGAACCAACTTATGATAGTAATTAAAGAGTCCAACACATATCTCTGCCTAGAATTATAAACCAATCTACAACGTTCCCAATAATCAACACAGTTACTAAAAGAACTAAAACAATTAAAAACAAAAATGCTTAAAACCATATTAAAAATAAAAAAGGTAAAATTGCAAGAGAAAAATAAATGATCAACATCTTCATCCGCAATAATATAAAAACCACACTTACCATCAAAAATAATATTTTTCTTCTTTAAAAGCTCAACAATATTAAACTTCTTATGAATAATCAACCACATAAGAAACTTAGCTTTAGGAGGAGAATTAGATTTCCAAAGAAACTTAAAAGGTTGCAAAGAAACACAAAAAAAATTAATAAAATTATACATAGAGTTAACAGAGTAAACTAAACTCTTATCCAGACCTAATCTAATAGAATCACCATTCTCATCTAAATGACACAAAGCCAACTGAGCATTGAGTAAGGCTAATTGCCTTAACATACCCCCTTCTAAAATATTATCAAAATAAAACTCCACGGAGGATCTAAATCCCCTCTATAAACATCAATAATCAAGACATTCTTAAATCTACAATTATTAAAAAGCTCATTAAATTCAATTTTAAGCGGCACATGAGAAATCCAAGCATCATTCCAAACGAAAGTAAGATTTCCCGAATGAACAGTCACCTTAAAACCTAAATTAAAAAAAATCAAAACAATTCAAAACAGACTTCCAAAAATAAGATAATCTATTAAACCAACTAACACTAGAACCAACAATAAACTCACTACCAGAATGATAAAATTTGGAAACAATAATCTTCCAAGTAGCCAACACATAAGGACACCTAAATCTCCATAACTATTTGGCTAACAAGGAAGAATTAAAATTATGTAAATTAATGATCCCTAGGCCCCCATCTTTCTTGGGCTTACAACACACCACCCAGTTGACTAAACATTTATAGCCTCTACAAATAGGGATACCACTCTAAAGATAATTACGCCAGATTCTGTCAATTTTCTCAATAACCCATTGAGGAAATCGATCAATGGCCATCCAATAAGAAAGAATAGCGGATAACACCGAATTAACTAGAACTAATCTACTAGCTCTAGACAGAAATCTATTATTCCAACTCGATAATCTATTATTGATCTTATCAATAATAACTAACCAATCATCCTTCCCAAGCTTCGAAGTCCTAATCTTAAAACCCAAGTAATCAAAAGGAAATATCATAACAGTTCAAGGTTCTAGCAACTAAAGACTCAACATCGTCAAAATCATTAAGGACCATAATAGCACTCTTATCAAAATTGATTCTCAGGCCATATAACATCTCAAAACAGTAAAGAATAAACTTAAGAGCAATAATATGCTTAGGCAAGTGAGAAGAAAATAATAATGTATCATCAGCAAATTGGAGAACAATATAGTATGCAAAAAAATTAAGAACACACAATTTATAGTGGTCCGGTTCGACTTGAACCTACATCCACTTTAAGGGCTTTGATGATTTTATTCATGGAGGAGGTTACATAAGAAATCCTATAATTGATTTACATATTAGGGTTTGCTCTCTATAATATGAGAGAAAGAATGAGGAATGAGAATTCCCGCCCCCAAAATGAGACCTCTAGGATCTTATTTATAAGCATATTGGGTCCTCTTCTGCTGTGGACCCAGCAGAAGCCCTTTTTGGATGAGGAAACAAGGTTTCGGCCGTTCTTGTGAACTTCGGTTCCGGCAGAAAGGTTTCAGCTGCCTTTCTTCCTATCAAATGTCTTCATAGATGCTTCTTTTCCTTCAGAATATCAATCTTGGACTTTCGGGAGTGGTTCCGGTGCCGTACCTTCCGGTAGTTTGGTCTTGGAATTTGAGAGCTTAGCCTTGGTGGCTTTCGGTTTCAGGACCTGTGGTCTCGATCCGCCCCTATACGTATTGGCTTAAGCAATGGAATATGGAATCTTTGGTAGTGGTAAAGGGCGTCGGTTTGGCTTCCGACATATGTATTCTCTTTAGTTATAAAGGTTGGCTTTCAGAATACCTTCCGGTGATGCTGAAGATGCTACTTGATGTTGGTGTAGGTACCAAATAGGTATCAGTAGGCTCTTTCCTCCTCCTGCTTATGTTTCAGATTACATGCTTTTGGTAATCCTCTCGTCACTAGCTTCCGGTATCAAGTGTAATGCTTTCGGAATTGTTACTCTGTGCCCCTTTAGTGTTGGTGTTATCTTGACGGTACCTTCTTTTTTCATATCGATCTTGAGCTTTCCTCCGTCATGACCTTTCGGAATCTTCAATACTAATTTCTACCTTTAGCAGTCGGTATTGGACCGATATTGTTGTGTTCTGATTCTTCTTGGCTGTCAATATCTGCTTTTGGCTTTTCCCCTTTGCCCTGTGGCTTTGCCGTTGGCTCTCAAATTTTGCTTCCAGTTACTCCTTAGATTCACTCTTTTCTCCACAAACCTGGTTTCGCTGTCCGAAATCCATTTACCCTTTCGGCTTTAAAGCTTCCGCTTCTTCATATTTGATTAGTACGAAATTTGGTGTTAATAGTTAGCCCCTCCCCCCGCCCGCCAGTATGAAGAAGCTTTTGTTATTTGGGACAAACTCTTGCGATTCCTGTACAGCTTGCCTGTCACTCAAAAATCATCATAAAAACCTTTGGTATTAGTTTTGTATTTCCCATAATATTAATGCGAGGAGGAACATGAACTTTGCTAGTGGAAAGAGTATGAATATAACTTGCGAGTTATGAACCTTAGTGCGCGAAAGACAATATGCATTCATGTGGAATTTTATGATTTAAAGTTCAGCACTCTCCTGGCAAAGTTGAATGAAGAACTCAGTTCTGTTATCTAAACATTCTGCTATCAAGAATTCACCCTTAGAAATGTGAAATGGAAAATGCAAAAGTTTGTATTTGGATATTTGCAAATTAGAAGCTCACCATTAACAAGCATGATGTATTAATAAAGTGATATTACTTGCACAATTTTTGACACTTACGATGTGTTTAACATAATTTTGACCATAACTCATAGTAGCAAATATTAGGGGTAAATGTGTTATGAGTTTAAAAAAACTCCATGTACGAAGTTTTGTGAGATCATATCCTTGTTGGAAAACTTCGGATGGTAGCTCCATAGTATCTATTTGTATTTTACGCTAAGAACTTTTATCTAGGAACAATATCGATATATTCAAACATCATATGGGAATATGGTAGAAAGAAATTAAAATCCTATATGGAAATAGGGAAATACCAAGGAATGAAAGTTTAAGGCTTAAACTTGATTTTATGCAATAGGAATTCGAAAACCTGAATGTAATAGGAAAACAAAAACCTATAAATGGAAAATTAGATATCAGAAATTCCCATCTACAATTAGTATAAACCCCGAGACTCATGCTTGGGTAAATAGAAAATCAGAAATCTCAAGACTCACGCTTGGATAAACGGAAATTGGTAACTCTTACAGAAACCCTGAGACTTATACTCAGGTAAGCAGAAACCAGAAATCATACGGAAACCCTAAGACTCACACTTGGGTAAGCATAAATCAAAAATCATATAGAAAACCCGAGTCTCATACTTAGTTAAATAGAAATCAGGAAACCATAGCAACCTCGAGGCTCACACTCGGGTAAATAGTAAGTCAGATATCATATCTGAAAATAATAGAAATCCCAAGACTCACACTTGGGTAAATTGAAATCAGAAATCATGGCAGCCCCAAGACTCACACTCAGGTAGATAGAAATTAGAAATCATAGAGAAACCCCAAGACTCACACTTGGGTAAACTTAAACCAGAAATCATACAGAAAGCCCCAACACACATACTTAGGTAAGCATAAATAAAAAATCATATAGAAAACCTGAGACTCGTACTCAGGTAAGTAGAAAGCCAGAAATCATACGGAAACCATGCACCAATTAGTAGTTACTGGAAAATGCCGTAAGTGGAATGTCTTAATAAGAGTATAAAGCAAGCATAAAAAGTTCACTCAAAGGCCATCTAACGAAAGCATCACAAATCATCCAATAATTACATATGTGCATGGTGTCGACCTATCCAAACATTATTGAAAGTGATCAAACAACCATAAGTTATCTTTGGTTCCTCGGAAGTTTACTCAGAGGAACCACACAAGTGAAAGAGTCATAAATATACCGAGGGATAACTTATCACACGGATATGTAGAAGACTGCTTTTGAAATTAATTAATCATGTATTGAGTTAATTAGTCATTCGGCGGATGTTCCTCTCAGCTTTCTAGCCATTGGGTATCTAACGTCTAGTCTTACTCCTAACCCATGGGATATGCAAATGAATGAATGTTCTCTAAGAGAGTGACACTGGTCTTTTTATATGGGAAGATATGGGAATTACTAGTTCCACTTAGGGGTACTATAATTTGTAGGGGTGTTTGGCTTACTTAGGAGGTGACTCCACAAGGTGGAGATGTAACTTTGTTTTTTAGCCCCACTTAGGAGGCGACTCCACCAGGCACTTAGGAGGCGAATCCACTAGGTGGAGATGTAACTTTGTGGCTTCTCTTCTTGGAAGCTTTATTTGCTGCTCCTATTCTGGAGGCTTTGTTTGACGCTCCTCTTATGGGAGGTTTTGTTTAACACTTCTCTTCTGGGAGGTTGTGTTTGATGTTGCTTCTCTCTCTAGAAGCTTTCTTTTGACGCTCCTCTTCTAAGAGGTTGTGATTGTTGTTGCTTCTCTCTCTGGAAGCTTTTGATGTTGTGCCTATTCTCCTGTAGGATTTAATGATTCACCCTTCTTTCTAAAGGCTCTACTGATATCATTTATTAAGGATAGGTTCCGTACCTTTCATAGAAGCATTTAAGTATGTCAATATAACATGTTTGAAAAAGTTCATGAAATTCTGAAATAATGGAGATAAGATTAAACATATCTTATTTAAGTCGAACAATGGTGAATGCTTAATTATTCCTTTGCCTCATGTTTATTTGGACATCTATCAAAACTTTCTGTCGATTGATAACTTTGTTGTGCATTATGTCATGATTGCGCTCTTAAGTGCTCCCAATTGAATTTTTGTTCCCTTCCATGGGATGAGACATAAACAGAAATTGGTCATGCTTTAAGTGATCCCCATGAGCTCTTGTTGTATGCATGAGGTTGAACAGGGTTTGGTTTCTACCTGGAATAGCACTCAAATTCACATTAATATTTGTTTGATCATAAGCAAGACATAAAGCGAAATAACTAGTGGAAATAAATATTTGAGATGGATGACTAATTGTTAAGTTCCTATATGCTGTGTGGTGTTTGACCAGCTTCTCTCTGAGCTTACCTTGAATTCCTCAAATGATATTTCTTTTCTTGGTGTATCTTTATCTAACTCCAACAATGTTTGGTTTTGTGTCCTTCTATCTTGTGATAAGAGCAATACACTTTCCTTTTGTTCAATTTTGTTGAACCTTCTGCAAGGGGATTGGAACTAAGCCCTTCCTCTTATTCTTGCTTCAAGATTTTCCTTGCGTTAAGTATTTCTTCCATAAGAATGAATTTATCAGCTCTGGAAAATAAATCATTCAAGCTTTTACATTTGTTTAAGATAAGCTCCTTCTAAAGAGGGATGGTACAAGCAGCCCAGACCGTACAGCTCTCAGCTTCTCTCTATCTGTTTCCCCTTCCTCCTTGAGTGAATTATTGTGAAACCTCTTTAGATAGCGGTTAAGTGACTCCCCTGGTCTTTGTTTGATTGTAGCTAAATCATAAATGCTATTTGCTGATTACTCTTGCGTATGGAACTGTGTGCTAAATGCAGTGGAAAATTACTTCCAAGTTATGATGATAGGGCCATGATAATGCTTGCACCATTTAAGAGCTATACCACGAAGAGTTATTTAGAACACCTTGCATCGAAGGGCTTCAGAAGCGTTATACGTATCCATGTAATTCTTGAACATGTATTCTTCAGGGTCTGTAGTCCCATCATATGAGAGTTTGTTCTCTTTTATTTCAGACAGAACCTTCACCATCATTATCTCTTTGGAGAACGGAATTCCTTGCAACTTCCTGTCTTCTATCCATGTTAGGGTTTTGTCTTCTTATGAATTGACCACCTCTTTTGACGCTTGGTTGTTTCTCCCCGAAACTGGACTGCTCTGTAGATTTGATGAAGAATCAGGTTGTTTACAAAGTTCTTGAGATGCTATTATTCTTGATTCTTCTTTATAGGGTTCTTCTTCGGAGGAGCTTCAAAGCAAGTATACTTCAATAAATCTCCTAGTGGTATCAATTTGTGTAGCCAAATGTAATATTTCTAACTCATTTGCTGTTAAAGTTGAAGGTCCTCCAGTTTCTTATTTGGCTATGTTAATGTTGTTTTCTGGGATGGATGACGTGTTGGATCCTTCTTTACCACTCCTTCCCGACTGAATCATCCTTTAATTGATTTTCGGAGTATCTTGTTATGATGAAATGAGAAGTAAGGTTGGAAGGTTTAGGATAAGAATGGAGGGTTCATAATAAGGATGGAGGTTCAAGGCTATTCTATGATTCTAATAGCTTATATCGATGATGTTTGAAGTAACAGCCCAAGGTTTAGGAAACCCTTGTTGAGATCTCCTTATAAATAATCTTGCTTCTTCAAAGCTTAGTCCAACCTTGTACGGAACAACACAGTTAGAAATGTGGTAAGATATCCAAAGGATTAAAGGTAGGAATAGGGACGGAGGTTCAAGCCCTCCTTCTAGCGCCAAAATGTTAACGATATTTTTCGTTGACACCAGAGATAGGTCTACGGAAATGAACCTAAGGGGAAACAGAGATTATTTAGTTCCTACTAGCTTGAGTTAGTTCACCGATTCCTAGATATCAAGGTCTTAAGTCCAAAGATTAGTTACTCTTCCTTCAAGGGGTGAGTATCATGCTTCTGATACTCGAGGACAACAGTTACCTTGGGATAGGGGTTTCTTAAGCACAACACAAGTGAGGAAGCTAAATATCTTACAGAAGGGTCACCTACGCTTGCTACAGGGTAAGAAGCTTGCGGAAGGGTATTCGGTGATTTAAGACTTGGGAAGAGGTTGGTGTGGAAAGGCTTATATTGTGAAGAAGGCGTCAGGTTGCTAAGAGCCTAACGGCTTGTGTAAGGGTATTCTCGCAATTCAATAGTATAACAGAATACATACAGAAATATATCGAAGAACAATATAGTATGCGAAAAGGGTAAGAATACAAAATTTATAGTGGTTTAGTTCGACTTGAACCTACTCCACTTTAAAGGGCTTTGATGATTTTATTCATAGAGGAGGTTACATAAGAAATCCCCAAATTGATTTACAATTAGGGGTTGCTCTCTAGAAATGAGAGAAAGAATGAGGAATGAGAATTCCTGTCCCCAAAATGAGACCCTTGGGGTCTTATTTATAGGCATATTGGGCCCCCTTCTGCCGTGGACTTAGCAGAAGCCCTTTATGGATGTGGAAACAAGGTTCCAGCCGTTCTTGTGAACTTTGGTTCTGGCAGAAAGGTTTCAGCTGCCTTTGTTCCTATCAAATGTCTTCATAGATGCTTCGTTGCCTTCGGAATATCAATTTTGGACTTTCGGGAGTGGTTCTGGTGCCATACCTTTCGGTAGTTTGATCTCGAAATTTGACATCTTGGCCTTGGTGGCTTTCGATTTCGGGAACTCTGGTCTCGGTCCACCTCTATACCTCTCGGCTTAAGCAATGGATTATGGAATCTTTGGTAGCGGTAAAGGGTGCCGGTTTTGGCTTTTGGCATATGTATTCGTCTTTAGTTATAAGGGTAGGCTTTCGAAATACCTTCCGGTGGTGCTGAAGATGCTTCTTGATGTTGGTGCCGGTACCAAGTAGGTATCGGTAGGCTCTTTCCTCCTTCCACTCACGTTTCAGATTACATGCTTTCGGTAATCCTCTCATCACTGGCTTTCGATATCGGGTGTAATTCTTTTGGAATTGTTACTCTGTGCCCCTTTTAGTGTCGGCGTTATCTTGCCGGTATCTTCTTTTTTCATATCGATCTTGAGCTTTCCTCCGTCATGACCTTTTGGAATCTTCAATATTACTTTCTACCTTTAGCCGTTGGTATTGGACCGATATTGTTGTGTTCTGATTCTTCTTGGCTGCCGATATCTGCTTTTGGCTTTTCCCTTTATCCCAGTGGCTTTGTTGTTAGCTCTCAGATTTTTATTCTGGTAACTCCTTAGATTTTCTCTTTTCTCCACAAACCTGGTTTTGCTATCCGAAATCCCTTTACCCTTTCGATTTTAAAGCTTCTGCTTCTTCATATTTAATTGGTACGAAATTTGGTGTTAACAATTGCTGATCCCAACTGTTGGTGATATACATTCAATGCACTCAAGCGAAATGAGTGGTCGGCCATGTGTGGCCGGGTTGCAAGATGTTCTTGTTGAACCCAATATATTCCCCTCTAGAGATACACTATCGGAAGGTGGTTCCATACCTTCTCATAGTCGCAATCCCCAGTAAAAACCCGCGGTTTTTGATTATATACTATGTATGTAGAGCATGAGATGCAAGTGTTCTGCTAGATTGTTATTTATTTGATTTAGACACTATTATAATATTAGAATAAGATATGATTTCAAAATGTTTTGAGTTATCGTAAGGTAAAAATTGCCTGTGTTTATGTGTGGATTGGTCTTATGATTATCCTTTTCTTTCGAAAAGAAATTATTTTAACTTTAAAATCAAGTTGGATGATACCTATAAACTTAGCTAGTTTTGTCACTCTGTTTCACCAGACTGATCCAACATTTTCAACGCTCGGGTTAGACCGAGTTTTACAGGTTCATCTTTGGTTGCTACGTATTTCAGAAGACGTGCTCAGGGAGTTCAGACGTATTAGTATTTATTCCATTATGTTTTGTATATGAGGACATATTATTAATACAGTTCAGATGTATGGATGTACTCTGATGATTGTAAGTATTTTTCAAGCTCTCAATATAGATTTATTTTGTAGTATATTTTGTTCCGCTGCAATGTGAGGCTCTGATTTTGTTATGTTTTTAATCTTTTTCTTCTTCTATTCTTCTATTTCTTTTTTATTCTCAGCCTCTAATTTCTTTCTATTAGCTATCTGGTGTTTTCGATACTTTGATTTCAAGCAAGTAATGCTGGTTTTATGTATGATTATCGAAATTCGAGCGTCGAATTCTCCGGGTTGTTACAATTTAACATATAGTTAAATCAACCAAACAAACAATTACGTAAATAAGTAGATAATTTTTTTTATCAATAACAATGGTAGATCAGAAAGTTGAGTTTTACTCATCATTGCTCCAATTACTCCTTGGCGTTTTGTTTCTATTAAATTTCGAACAACGTTTGAAATTAGCAAAAAATTCCAAAAAGCCCCAAATCCATTCGGTCCAACTAAAAAATGCAGATAGCATTAACACGAATCCAACGCAACTGACCACGTTGAATTTGGAACTAAAATGAGTTTAATATTGATTACAATTTCATAGATTTATCAAATGAGTAAACACTAATTATAATATTAGCTTAATTACCCTCATTAGCACCAGTCCTTCTTCCCGCCTACAATATAAAACCCAATATGGCTATAACCTTCCCCCTCACCTCCCTCCCTCTCCAATCATCCATCAACCAAACCACCACACTGCCATTGTTCGTCTTTTCTTCTCCTCTTTGCAACTCATACCACCACATCAAATCTGATCCACCCCAAAACTCGACCACGACTTTGGAGCTGCTCCCTAAAATAAACACGCAATGGTTTTTATCATGGATCTCCACCAAAGTCGCCAACACGTGCTCCTCCATGCCACCATCTCTGATCTAATATCACATTTTCAAATTGTTGTCTATGAAATCATGGATTACTAACCCTAGCTATCAAGCCTAATATATTCTCCTTTGTAAGCCTGCGCGAGTTCCCCAAACACAACCGTAGCCTTACAGACCTTCATATCCTACAAATCATACTCGCACGAACACAAAGAACTCACCTTTTTATTTTCAAGATTTCATTTTATTTTATTTGAATTTGAGGAAGAGGAGGGTATCCATTTTTTTAGTTTATAACACTAAGCACTAATTTTTAGAATATTTCTTAAGAATGCTAAGCCTAACTGCTAAGCACTAATTATTAGTTTATAACCATTTTTTCTTTGGCTTTTGAAATTTGGAAAGGAGCAAGGACGAAAATAGCAAGTATTGGAGTGGACAGGGAAAAGAAAAAGCAGAGGATATATTGAGCACTTCATGTTTAAGAGTTTCATATATTTTGTATTTTTTGGTATCGTGCAACATATAATTTTATTTGCATACGATCTGCGATTGATCTAAACAAAATAAAATCAAGATCCGGGTACTAGATTTCAATTCAATCATAATATACATTGGTTATGGATTCTGAAAAATCACCACTATGAAAATCAATTATAGCATTATATTTTCAGTTTGTTAAATAAGACACGTTTTAAATGCACACGATCACATAATAAGTTTGATCGCTGGGAAACTTGACAACGTACAATAATTTATTGTTTTGGATTTAATGAATTTGGTTTCGTAGAAATCTGAAGTAGTTTGCAAATTTACTAAATTTTTACGTTAATTAGAACGACTTGTTATTGAACGGTTTTAAATTGCTTAAATTCAACGATAATATTTTCTTATTATTATTCTAATTCACATCATTCAAATCAAGTCTCTTAAAACCATCCAAATTCATATTTGATTCCAAATTCCGTCAATTTACAAAATTCCATTATTTGAATCGATCAATTGACACATATAGTTTAAATTAAAGTTAACTAACTCCTTAATGTTTAATATTAATCAAATATTCAATCATTAAAATTCTGGTTTATTACACTTTTATGGTAAATTTGCATGATTAAATTATTAACTTTCTCTAATTTCTAGTAAATTTAATAGTATTTCCTACCATCAAGTGAAATTTTATTATCAATTTTGTTAAGTCAACCATTAACTTTATTTTCCATTCGTATTTTGTAATAAATCTTTTGTGTACATTTATCATACTATCCAACCCATAAATGATAATAGCATTGAAGGATAAGTACGTTAACAATGAAGGCTAAGTATGTTATCCAACCCATAACTTTTTTAACCAACATTTGTAATATTTTCAAAATATTAGCTCAATTATTCACCATTCAGACATTTATTCGAACCGTTAAATTTAAGCATCAAATATATTATTCTATGAATGTCAAAACGAACTCAATTTTTTTATAGATGATAATATATATGTGGATTGAACATCTACAATTTTTTGTTGAATTTATATTGGTGTAGCTCATGAACGGATAGGGGTGCAAAAGGGGTAACCTGAAATGCTCCTCGTATATATATAAAATCGACAAACATTCAAAAAATATTCCAAACATCCAATATTCAACATTCAATTTTTTTATTCATTATTCAACATTCATCCTTCAATAATTATCCTTCATCATCCTACCTCCAACATTACCTTTTTTAATAAACTAAGAAAACAATTCTTTATACTGCACACTGATAAGAGTAGAGAACCTACAGTTTGACATGATTCTTTGTATCATCTTTATACGTGTCTCAAAAGCCTAAAAGCTCTTTGAGTCACTATCACTAAAGAACATAGTAGCAATAACTAGTACATAGAAAGTTGGGGCATGATAAATGATTTAAACACTCTTTAAGTAATATTTTCTTTCCATAATTGAAGGGGACTTTTTTTTTACTGAAGTGTAGTTCACAATTTTGCTTCTAATGGATATACCTGAATCTAGTGATAAATGACTTTATATAACAATGTGAAATATGTTATACGTCTAGTATACCAAACAGAGAATAGTCAATTATAAACTCATTGCACAAGTTTATAAATCAAATTTCACTACTTTGGAATTCAATAATAGCTAATGATAGTAAGGATTATGTTTTAGTCAAATTCCAACAACAACGTTATACAAATAAATAGTACAATGTAGAGAATGGAAAGTCTATAGAATAATGTATATAAATATATGAATAAACTAGTAATCTAACTGGATGATGTTTGATGCTTGCCATAACAATTTCCTTAAGAATTTTATTTCAAAATTCTCCTAAGATACAATAGACGTATTATACGAGATTGTAATGAGTATATCAATCTGTGATTAATTTATAATATAAATAACAGTTTTTTGAAGAGAAGAGAATATTCTGAATTTTGGAATGAATGAATGTGATCAGTATTCATCCATATTTATAGTTGTTCTACACCTCTTTAAATAGTTGCGTCTGTACCGCTTCGTACGATCGCGTCCGTACCTTTTTAGAAATCATATTCGCATAGAAACAACGGTTGTTGTTGCTGCGTGCCTTTTCAGAACCGCGCCCGTGACTGTCTAATGGGTCGCACCCGTTCGCCAAAAAACAAATCTGCACCCCCATATTGAACGGATCTACAGCTTCTTAACATATGGTTGCATCTGTTCGCGCCCACTTCCGGACAAATCCGTTGCGCTTGCATCTGTTCAGACCACTGTTTCAAATCTCGAAAATATCGCTCGAGATCTCCTTCGAGATCCCATTTTAGGCTCCTCCCGAAATGAAACAGCAAATCTCACTGTAAATCTCATTTCGAATATATCGTTTGAGATATTGAAATATTAAATGATATATCGACTGAGATGACATACCGAGATATCACCCAAGATCTTGGTTTTTCTAGTTAAAATTTAAACTTGAGCATAAATCAAAACGATAATTACGAAAACTCAAATCCAACCACAATAATATTCCTTTACTTTATATTTTGCATGTTAAATAAGCATATCATATATTCATATATGTTCTACAATGCTTATGATTTACATATTCGTCAAATTTTACTAGCATGTTACTTATGAAATTATGTATTTTATTTTCTGCTTATGTTGAATTGTTTTATGTTTTAAGTTGTAAGTATTAATTTATTTGTATTTTGTTATTTTTTTATTTTAAGCATATTATGATTTATGAATATGAATGTTCTTTCACAAATTAAGAACAATGAGGTTATTTTGCAATTTAAGTTTAAGTTACTATTTTTATAATGGTATTTATGAAAATTGTTGTATAAGAATTCCCGTTTATTAACATATCATATACCTAGAGATTGTTTCGATATGAGCTTTCAGACCTGAGATGGAATTCCGAGATAAACATCTAAGTAAGACTCATCTCACCCGATATCTCCCCCCATACGAGATCAAGTCTCAAAAACCCCAAGACGAAACACGACCTATATCCGAGATTTAAAACCTTGATTCAGACAAAATCGCGTCTGCCCGCTACTGTTCGAAATCCAGGCAATACAACAAAAGTGGGCATATTCGACACTAATTTGTGTGCATTGCATGAAAAGTGTGGCGAAAGCTATGCTTTCTTTGATTTTCTGCAACAATATTCATATGTTGTTGCATTAGACGTGAATGCATGGTTGCGATTGGAATTCTTGTGTTGTGACCTGCAATACCAGTTCAAAGCGTAGCTTTCCATAAATACAGTCTAGGTCAGCGATCCACATTAACTATATATGTTGATTAATCTAACGGTTCAAACCGATCCCTGCTTCAGTTATGTGAAATTTTGGCGTGATGTTTCCCCATTCACGAAATACTTCCCCCTAAAACAAATTTCTCCCTTACTCTTCCCTCTATCCGTCCACAAACACCTCTGATTGCTACTCTACCTCCGATTACATACTATAAACCTTCGATTTCTCCTATTTTGCAAATTTTACACCTCCGATTTGGATCATTTAGGACAATTACAGGTAGTTATGGCTTCATCATTTCGCTTTTATTTAGGTGATTTCATCTCTAACTTATTTTGGTCTACATTCAAAGTCTCTGTGTGATTTGGGTACAACGATTACTTTAAATTAGGGTTTTGCTGCTCATTTTTATTTGAATGTTTATATGTTTGGGGTTTTTTATCTGAAAAATTTGGGTTTTTTATACTTGAAGTGCTGTATTTATATGTTTGCATGTGTTGAAATTGTGCAAGTTCGGTATTTTTATGTTTGCCAAACTGTTGATGTATCGGTAAATAATGCCTATTTCGAAAAGTAGAAACAAAATTTAGAGGTCAAAAGGAAAAAGAAATCAAATTTAATGTTTAAATGTCTATTTTTTTTGTAGTTAAATAATGCCTATTTCTGTTCGTACATCATATGACTATGAAGATACCCTGGGCATGGGTGATCTAGGACTGTCAAACCCATCATCACCAGAAAATCCTATTGATTTTTATATAGAGATGCAAGAAAGGCACTATGATGGTTTATGTGAAAATGAACTAGAGCAAGAAGAACTCCGAAGACAAAGGCGAGAACAAGAATGACGTGAAGAAAGGGCAATGCGACGACAAAGTCGTGTTGCCTTGTGTCGTCGGCATCAAAACAACCAAGTGGTTAACGAACAACAAGTTGACACACAAATCATAATGTGTGAGTGTGGGTATGCAGCTGCAGAAGATGTTATTTCGATTGGATTTAACATTGGTCATCATTATTTTAGCCCATAGGGTGTACCTTTTGGCAGTGGATTGACCATCATTTTCCAAGTCGAGCTGCTAAGTACACAAATGAATTACAAGGTCAACTTACAACGCTGCAAAATCGATTTATTGGTTTTCAAACTGAAATCAATGGACTTAACGACAAGCTCAAGGGCTAAACGTTAGAAGACAAAATTCAATTGTTGTATTGTTCTTTGTATTAGGTATAACCGTATAGTCTTTGTATCACATGTATAGTCTTTGTGTCTGTACTGTTTTGTTTTGGTTGTAACCATGTAATGTTATGACTTTGTGTTCAGTATCCTTAGTTGCTTGTTTTATGTATTCTCATGATAATTTAGTTCCAAAAGTTAGTGATAATTCATATCAAAATAATTGTTGATTTGGCCACACACTGATTTCACCACATTGTTTATGTATATTTGTAAATTATTAACTTTTTTGTTTTTATTTCTAATTTAATCAAACCTTACAGGGTAGCCCCTGTTCGTGTCATGAAACTGTCAGTGGTATCAAATTTAGTTTTACTAGGCCGTGGTTAGATTGTGGCATTGGATAGTGAGTATTACATAGATCGAGTGCAGAATATGTAAGAAGGGTAAAAGATTTTGTAAGAAATGCATTTCCTATTTGTAAAGTAGGTTATGAGATGAAGTGCCCCTTTTAAAAATGTATAGAACGTAGTTGGTGTTGTGAAAATGTCATATACGATCATCTTATTATTAATGGACCTTCTCCAGTACATACCAAGTGGATTTTTGAGGTTTCACAGACGAAATTAATAGGTGTTGATGACCATATGGATTCTGAAAGGCAGATGGATTTTGAGGATAATTTAGATGTGATGTTCAAATGTGCGAGTTACAAATTTGATCGAAATCCTGGGGACTTTGAAGTAGAATCAAATGCAAAGGCTGAGAAATTTTATCGGCATGTTAAAAAAGGAAAAAAACCATTATATCCTGGCTGCATTAAAAGTTTCTTTGTTAGGCTTTATCATTTAAAGTGTGTTATGGAATTAACGAGTCTGCATTTGGGTAATTACTAAAGCTTATAAAAGAAGCCTTTCCTGATGCCCAGCTGCCTTTGTCTTCCTATGTTGCATGGAGTGTCATTTAGGATTTAGGCCTCGATTACCATAAAATACATGCCTGCCCAAACCATTGCATGTTATATTGGGCATAGAATAAAGATAAAGAGGCTTGTGACATTTGTGGTTTTTCAAGGTGGGTTGTAAATGATAATAATGATCCACCAAAATCGATTCCTAAAGTGCCGACAAATGTTATGAGGTACTTTCAACTAAGACCAAGGTTACATAGAATGTTCATGTGCAAAGAATTTTCCAAACTTAAGAGATGGCACCAAGTGGAACGAAAGAAGATGGAAAACTAAGACATCCGGCTGATGGTGTGGCATGGAAGACGATGGATCTCGCTATCCTGTTTTTTCATCAAAAAATCATAATGTTAGATTGGGTCTAGCATCTGATAAATTTAATCCATATCGTTCAATGAATTCAAGTTATAATGCATGTCCAATTATGTTGGTAAACTACAATATTCCGCCTTAGTTATGTATGAAACAAGAGAATTCAATTCTTTCAACATTAATATCTCGTCCAGGTTATCCAAAAAACAGTATAGACATATATATGCAGCCTTTAATTGCGGAACTGAAAGCATTATGGAATGTTGGCATCAAAACTTATGATTCCATGACTGATGGGAATTTTAATTTACGTGCAAGCGTCTTATGGACCATTAGTGATTTTCCAGGATATACCATGTTGTTAGGGTGGAGCACGAAAGGGAAACTAGCGTGTCCAGTATTCCATTATGAAACTTCTTCAAATTATTTGAAGCATAGCAAAAAAATGTGTTATATGCACCATAGAAAGTTTCTTGACACGACATATAAGTGGAGGCTAGATAAGAGAAGATTTAAAGGTGAAACTAAAATGGGGAGCATTGCAGAAATATTATCGGGAACAAATATTGAAGAGTTATTGCAGGGGTTCAAAAATCAGTTTGGGGATAAGGCCACGAAAATGGGTAAAAGTGATGGACCTCTTAAAAAAAAAGTCAATACTATTTGACTTACCATATTATTATCATAATCCCCTTCGACACAACCTGGATGTCATGTACATAGAGAAGAACATATGTGATAAAATATTAGGTACTTTACTTAATGCTGGTCGCATGTCGAAGAATCACCTAAATGCTCGTTTGGATTTACAGGAATTGGGCATAAGGAAGGCCCTTCATCCTATTGAATGTGGTGATGAAAAGAATAATCAAATTAGAGCTGCAATATTTGATATGACAAATAAGGAAAAAAGAAATCTTTTGCTCTGTATTAAAGAACGCCAAACTGCCCCACTGTTGTTCCTCGAATGTTAGTCGGTACGTGCACATAAAAGAGAGAACGGTTATGGGATATAAGAGCCATGATGCTCATTTCATACTCCACTATTTGTTACAATTTTCCGTGAAGAAAGCCTCAAAATCCGAGGTTGCTATATCAGTGACAAGATTTAGTGCATTCCTAAGAGGACTATGGAGCAAGGTTGCAAAAGTGGACGATATCAAGAGGCTGCAAAAAGAAATAGTCGAGATACTTTGTCATTTTGAAATGATTTTTTCACGGGCTTTTTTCGATATAATGGTACGCTTTCCTGTTCATTTATGCAGAGAAATCGAATACGGCGGGCCTGAGCACCATAGATGCATGTATCCAATTGAGAGATATCTAGGAAAGTTGAAATCTTATGTGCGAAATAGAAACAAACTGGAAGGTTCCGTTGCAGAAGGTTACTTGGCAGAAGAGTGTGTGACCTTCTATTCAATATTTCTAAGCGTTGATGGAGGAGCAAAAAACATGTCGATTGATTTTGGAAGATGTCCAACAGATTTGGAATACAATATTGGAATAAAGAATAATAAGATGGAAAGATGTTCAATTTGAAAGATGCATATTGGAAGGCAATGAATCGCTATATTCTGTTCAATTCCGGTAATAAAGAAATTGAGAATTTGATCGAGTAAGTTATTAAGTTCCTATATCATTTTCCTTAACTATAAATTAATATCTACATTTCATAGTTTTTTGACCCTAATTATTACTTGGGGTTCATCGAGCTTTTATGGATGGTCTTGCAAATCCAAGAAGATACAAGAGGGAATGTGAACATTTCGAAGAGTATTGGAATTGGCTAAAAGAAGATGTTCTGAAAAAGGACAATATTTCAAGAGATTTAGAGGTGTTTGCATTTGGTCCAAATCGAGTAGCTAGGAAGTTTACTATTTATATAGTAAATGGACATAGACTCCGCATAAAATTTAGAGATTATCGATGTACCACAAAAAATAGTGGTGTATTTTTGACTGCCAAAACCACCATCTTTGCAAGTTCGAAAGACCAAAACCCAACAGTTGGTGATGTCAATTACTATAGATCAAACGAAGAAATTTTTGAGCATGATTATTGGGGAGCTTTCATAATGGTCCTTTTTAAGTGTTGCTGGTATCAAGAGGAAAAAGATTCATATGGTCTTACTCGAGTAAATTTTAGTAAGTTCCATAAAACTGATCCCCATGCCCTGTCTTTGAAAGTGCAACAAGTATTTTACGTAGAAGATGTAGTTGAAAAGAACAGTCATTACGTTATTAAAAAATTGCCAAGAGATTAGTGTGTAATGAAAATCAGAATGCAATGGAAGAAGACATGAGCAATCCACATTCACATAATGTTGGCATAGGTGGTGAACTAGAACCAAAGTTGTTGATGGGGGTTGGATTAGGGATGATGTCCCCATAATACAACTAGAAACAAAACTAGAAGCAGAAGTTTCTGATCCTGTTCGGTCTTGTTAGGAAAAAATCCTCCTTTTGTTGCTTTATCTTGGTTTAATATGTTGCCTAATGGCACTTTTTGTTGTAGCTGTAAATTATTATCTTTTATGAATGTATTCGGCACTCTTTTCTCATAATGCAATCTACACTGTTCACATGTTTTAAGATTTAATGTCTTTATTTATTGTCATCTAAATTTGTTATAGTCCAAAATGTTGATTGAAACACCCTACCTTCGTTAAGGTCACTCACAAAGGGAATGTCTTAATCTTGGTGGAGAGTTATAGGTACAAGATACAGAAAAATTTACAAGACATGAAAGACATTATGAACCCCGACCAATCTTTCCGGCAGCTGTACCCTATAAGCCATCTTCCCAATCTTTTCGATGATAGGGAACGACCCTACAAATCTTGGTGCTAACTTTCCTGCGGATCCAAAGCGAACGACGTTCCTGAAAGGAGATACTTTAAGGAACACCTTGTCTCCAACTTCGAACTCAAGGTCAGTTCTTCTTTTGTCTGCGTAGGACTTCTGTCTATCTTGGGCAGTCTTCATTCTTCTTCGTATCAAGTCTACTCTAAAGTTTCCCTAATCATGTCTGGTCCAAGTATGAGCTTGTCTGTGGACTCCCACCAGCAAGTTGGTGACCTGTACGGTCTTCCATATAAAGCTTCGAAAGGCACCATGCCTATGGTGGCTTGGTAGCTATTGTTGTAAGCGAATTTCACCAAAGGTAGATGATCCTCCCTTGTACCTCCGAAGTCAATAATGCATAATCTCAAGAGGTCTTCTAATACTCTGTTGACTCTTTCCGTCTGGCCATCGGTTTGAGGGTGATAGGCCGTGCTTAAGCATAACTATGTACCTACAGCCTCTTGTAAACTCTTCCAAAACTCGCTCGTGAAGATAGGGTCTCGATCACTCACTATGCTGGAGGGTATCCCATGGAGTCGAACTACCTCTTTAAGATATATGGATGCTAGAGATGAGGCAGTCCTACTCTTGATGGGTATAAAGTGGGCGCTTTTTGTGAGCCTGTCCACTATTACCCAAATGTTGGTATTGCCCCTTCTTGACCTTGGAAACCCATCTATAAAGTCCATCGAGATGCTATCCCATTTCCACTGTGGGACCTCTAGAGGATGGAGCAGACCACCAGGCTTCTTCTGCTCCGCCTTGACTTGTTGGCATATTAAACACTTAGAAACAAATTTAGCTATGTCTTGCTTCATGCCATTCCAAAAGAAAACTCTATTGATGTCTTTATACATTTTGTCTTCGCCTGGGTGTATGGTCAGCTTGGAATGGTGTGCCTCTTCTAGAACCGCCTTTACCAAATCCCTTGCTTGTGGGACGCATAGTCTTCCATATCATCTCAACCATCCCTTGGCATCAATGGAGTATCTATTGAGGTGACTCGAAGTCTCACCCCTAATTAACTTGTCCATCACCTCGGCTAGTTGAGGGTCTTCTCTTTGCGCGGCTCCTATTGAGTCTAATAGAGTTGGCCGCACTTCTAACGTTGCTAACAAGCCAGGTACAAAGTCAGAGGAGGGTCTGAAGTTAAAGCTTGCTATGAACTACAAGCTTTGTCTTTCCACAAAGAGAGGGCTTAAGGTCAATTTCTTTCTACTCAAGGCGTCTGCTACTGCATTGCCAGGAGTGTAGGAAATCTCAAAATCGTACGAGGCAAGAAACTTTATCCATCTTTGCTGCCTCAAGTTGAGGTATTTCTGCGAGAAAAGGTATTTCAATGATTTATGGTCAGTACACAGTTCAAATTTCTCACCTAATAGATAATGGCGCCAAGACTTAAGCGCAAAAACGATGGCTGCCAACTCTAGGTCATGGGTTGGGTAGTTTTTCTCGTGTACTTTCAACTATCTTCCACCATAAGCCACTACCATCCCTTCTTGCATCAGAACAACACCTAGTCCCGTTCCGCATGCATCTATGTATACTGTAAACATCTTGCTTCCATCAGGCAATGTCAGAACTGGGGCTGTTGTTAGAGCCCTTTTCAAACGTTGGAAAGCAATATCGCAATCCAAATCCCAATTGAAAGCTAGGTTCTTCTTGGTCAACCATGTCAGTGGAGCTGAGATTTTTGCAAAATCTTTGATAAAATTTTGATAAAAGCCTGCTAGCCCGAGAAAGCTTCGGACTTCGGTTGCGTTTCGAGGAACCTTCCAATCTTGCACAGCAACAACTTTCGCGGGGTCCACAACTATCCCCTCTTTGGACACCACGTGTCCAAGGAACCTAACTTCTTCTCTCCAGAAATGGCATTTGCAGAATTTCGCCTTCAACTGATGTGCACAGAGAGTATCCATGACTTCTTTTGGATGCTGAGCATGCTCTTCCTCATTCTTTGAGAAGATCAAAATATTGTCTACATAGACCACCACAAACTTATTGAGGAACTCTCGGAACAGCCTACTCATTAAATCAACGAAGTAAGCGGGTGCATTTGTCAAGCCGAAAGGCATGACAAGCCACTTTAAGAAGCCATATGGAATTCTGAACGTGGTCTTGTCAGTGCTGTCTTCAGCCACTCTAAGTTGATGAAACCCGGTAGCTAAATCTAATTAGGAGAAGACCGATGCACCTACAAGCTGATCGAACAAATCATCTATTCTCGGGAGTGGGAGCCTATTCTTCTTGGTCAGCTTGTTTAGCTCCCTATAATCAACGCACAGGCGAAGCAAACCATCCGCTTTAGTTGCGAACACTACTGGAGCACCCCATTCAGAAATACTCCACCTTATAAACCTCTTCTCAAGCAATTCTTTAACTTTCTTGCTGATTTCTTTCCTTTTCCTCGGAGCCATGTGTCTAATGGGTAAAGCAACGGGTTTTGCATTGTCAACGAGGTATATGCGGAAGTTTGTCACCCGCTTCGGAGGTAAGCCCTTTACCTCTTCAAACACATCCGAGTATTCACGGACTACCCTTACAGACTGCAAGTTTTCAACAGACGCATCAAGAGATTCTAGATAACTAAGCACGACGGAGTTCATGGGATTACAAGAAATTTCGAGAGTGTTACCGAGCCGAGTCATGAGTCTTACCACTCTCTTTTCACAATCGAGGACGACACCATTACTAGATAGCTAGTCCATGCCTATAATCAACCCATAGCTCGTGAAGCCCAAAAGAAAGGCATTACATCTAAACCCAACGCTTAGTATAGATATTTTCAAATCCAAACAAACCATTGATAAATAAGTTGAGCCCCCAATTGGATTTGAAACAACCAAGGGATCCTCTACTATACTGGTGTCTAGGTGCAGAGATTCCACTAAAGTAGTAGATATAAAAGAGTGCGATGCGCCAGAATCAAATAGTGTACGAACAGGATGATCAAAAAGATAGACTAAACTTTCGACAGAAATATTTCTACCTCGTTCTTGCGGAGGTGCCATGAGAGCGTGAACTTGTCCTCTAGAAGAAGGTCCAGCTCCCTGCCCTTGCTTCCTTGGGCAGGCTCTAGCCATGTGTCCTGTGTCACCACAGTGGAAACAGCCACCCATCTTCCTTTTCTTCTTCTTGCAGTCTTTGATCAGATGTCCAGGGATGCCACAGAAATTACACTTTCTTTTGTCACGGGGTTTGTTGTTCTTCCCGCCTTTCTTTGAATCAGCCTTCTTATTCTGTGTCCCCCTTCTTATCCTTAGGCACTTCTACTTTTGCCTCTTTCTTGCCCTTGTCTTCCTCATGTAAGAGTGCCATGTCCACTAACTTCTCGTAAGTAGCCCCCATAGGTACATGGGTCATATCCAAGCTGTGAAGTGGCTTATTCAATCCCTTGACAAAATGGAGAGCCTTCTTATGAGGAGTATTCACTAAGTCTAGTCCAAATCGGGCCAGCTGATTGAATTGGTTGACGTACTCCTTGACCGTCATACTTCCTTGCTTAAGAGATAAGAACTTTTCTAGCTGTAAATTTCGTTTAGCTTGTGAGAGGAATTTCATCTCAAACCTTATCCTGAAATCCATCCATGTTTCAACTGGTATTTCAGCGTTAGTGATTTCCCACCAATAGGAAGTTTCGTATTTGAGCAACCATACCGCCAATTGTATCTTCTGTCTATGTCCACCTCGAAGATAACGAACAAATCCTCAGTTCCTTTGAGCCAATTCCTTGCTTCTACAAATGATTCAGTTCCCTTGAAATCCTTTCCACCCATGTCCCCAAAGTCTTTACGAATCTTTGAGAAAGCATTTGTGTAACAACCCGAAAATCTGGGCCAGTTTAAAATTTTTATTTTGGCAATTTTAGCTAATTTTGATTATTTAAAATGATTATTTTAAATAATAATCGACGAGAAATTTATTTTGAATATAATTCGAACGTATATATTTATACGCGTCGTCGTTAGAATATAAATATTTATATATAATTATAAATAGAATTGAAAATGGCGCGGTAGTTCGATAATTCGATAATTCGATTTCAAACTTCAGTTGAATGTACCGGGTGCAAAACAATCCGGATTTTAGTGAAACCAAAAACAATAGGCTCTAATTGATAATACCTTTCCAACGAATCCGAAAAATCAAAATTTCATAGTGGGGATCAAAAGATATGTCCAGCTGAAAATTCTGAATAGTCGCTATAGAATTCAGGCCCTTAAAAATGGAACATTTTGCAAACGACCTCGGATTTCGACGAAACCAGTTTTGTTGGATCCGTGATGTCAAATTATTGCTAGGTTCCAATTTTCATAATTTTTCGAATCAGTATGTGAGCGTGGCAAAGGAAAACGCGTTTGACCAGTTCTAGTTGATTTTAATCGACTGGAAATTGACCATTTTTCAAACGGTCTCAGAATTTGACGAAACTAGTTTTGTTAGGCCCGTATCATCAATACGAAGCTAAAAAATATTTTTTGGGAATTTTTATAGTTAGTATGTGACCCCAGTAAAATGAAATGCGCGTTCAAATTCAATATATAGAGTTATATGTTGATTTTGACGGAAACTATTCGAAACGATCGAATCAGCTTGCGATACATATCCCATTGTGTTCGGAATGGGGGTAAAACGCTATGGACGACAGGCGGTGGACCTCGTTTAGAGGTCGTATGTAAAAGTCAACTTTTTAAGGAATTAAAATAATTAAATAAAATAAATAAAATTCTTCTCTCTCCCTTTTCCCTTATACGTTGGCCCCCCCTTATTCACTCAATCGTTTAGAAAAAAAAAAAGAGACGCCGGATCTCGCTTCCCCACGACCGCTTCCTCCTCCTCCGCTCTATCGTCGACACGCCGCCACCACCCTCGTCAGTCACACCCCCCCCCAATCGATTCCCACCACCATCGAAGCCCCAGCGGCGCGACTCTCGAGACCCCCCTCCCTGAAGCGAACCCCACCATCCCGCCGCATCTCCCCCCCTGACGTCGAGCTTCCACCCTCCGGCCACCACCGCAGCTGCTGCCTCCGACCGCCTGACGCCCTCTCAGCACCACCTCCAACTCCAGCGAGCAGCCCTTCCCCCCTCAACGCAAAGAAAAATGTGAATTTTATTTTAAATACTTTCATGTATTTTCTTCGATAAAAAAATTCTGATTTGCTTTAATATAAAAGTTAGGATCTGCTTTAAGGGAAAGTCTAATTTTTATTTTAAAGAGAAAGATCAGATTTTGAATTAGAAAAAGATCGGATTTTGAATTAGAAAAAGATCGGATTTTGAATTAGAAAAAAATCGGATTTTGAATTAGAAAAGATTGGATTTTTGAATTAGAAATGATATGAGTTTTAATTGAAAAAATGTGATTTTTATATATTGAACATCGAAGTAAAAATATGATTTTTATATATTGAATAGCAAAGGAAAATTTTGATTTTTATATATTGAATAGCATAGTAAAAAATTCGATTTTTACATATGTAGTGAAAAGCGGACGACAAAAGTGATAAAGGGCGAGCGATGAAGATTTCCTACATATGAAGAGTCAAGATGATTGGATAGCTAGATGTGAGAATTTCTCACCTTTCAATTTCTTTTTCTAGTTATATATATATATACTAGGATGCAGACGGTGTTTAGTAGCACCCGACACCCGCCATCCACAGACCATGGATGGCTTGTTTGTTAAATTGTTTGGTTGTGTAGTTGGTTAGATTATTTGGTTTGAATTGTTTGGTGAAATGAAATTGATTTGATTGATGTGTGAATGGCGTGGGCCTTCACTAGACCGGGGATAAGGCTAGGCCTTGTCCCGTTTCTAGTATCGTGCCGTTATGCCGCCAAAATTTTCTAAAATATGTTAGAAAAATAAGAATATCATTTTATTTAAAGAATGAACTGAATAGAAATTCATATGTTAAAATAAAATGTTTTATCGTTAAAAATATAATTTTTAACGTGAAGATGAATATAGCGAATGTGAATAAATAAATATTCATTTACAAACCGGACGGTTTGTTTATATACACCTATTTGAAGGACATTGATCGGGACGATAAATTTTACACATCGCCCAATTGCACAAATAAAATCTGTGTTTGATTGTTTGAAACCCCACACGGGTGTTGGGATGAAATTTGAAGTTCACTCACCCTGATTGATTGAATATGTCAATCGATTGATTGACAGGCTGTTATAAGCGTTAGATATCTATATTTGATGCTTATACAGTGTAGTGCCGTTTGGTTGATGGTTGATTATTTTTCAATGCTATTATACATGTGTTGTATGAAAATCCATATAATTAACTTTATATGGTAATTGATTGGGCCTCATTCCAATTTGAAAAATAAAGAATATTATAAAATAAAGGTTCATGTGTTGACTGTACTCATCCGTTGAGATTAGTCATGTGTTGAACGAAGTAATTTAACAAAAATAGTCACACGTGGACAGTACTCATTCGTTGAGATTAGTCGTGTGTGGACAAAAATAAATATTCATTTGTTGAATAGAATATTTGAAAATAGAAATATATGAAGCCGTGTTGGTTAGATTGACGCCATTTTGACGTGAAGAGATATTTATATCGATTTTATTCATTTTAAAATGAATATTGAAAAGTGATTTCGAAAACGCATATTTTGAAATGAAATTTGAATCAAATTGTATAGAAAACGGAAATGAATTGGATTGAAAACGATTTCGAAATGAATTGAATAGAAAACCAATCGGAATTGAATCGAATAGAAAAACAATTTGAATCGAATTGAATTGAAAACCAAATCGAACTGAATTGAAAATGAATTCGAATTGAATTGAAAATGAATTCGAATTGAATTGAAAACAAATTCGAATTGAATTGAAAATGAATTTTAATTGAAATTTGAATTGAATAGCAATGAATTTTAAAACGAATTTATAATAGAAAATTCAATTTCGATTTGAATTTGAAATAAAGGTTGAAATCGTTTTTGAAACGAATTCAAAACTATTTATAAAATTCATTTTTAAATAGTAATCGACGAAATATATATTATATATTATATATATATATAATATAATGGCCTGAATAGATCGCTCCGCGCCGCGGCAGTTCGCGAATTTCGGACATTAACTTCGAACGAATATTACGGGAGATCCGACCGTCGGATTCTCCTGAAACTGGAACCGCTGGGTTCGTATCGAAAAGAGCTTTCTAACGAATATTAGAAATTTGAAATCTAACGGTTGGATTTGGAATTATGTCCAAATCAAATTTGAAAAAGGTCGCTATACGTGCAGTTCGATGGCCATTGATGGAAATCGACTGTACGGGCCTCGATAAAAATTATTAAAAATAGTAACAATTTGTGTAAAATCATAAGAAATGATTTGGGAAAATTTGGGATGAAAAACTCCATATTTGAAAAGATAAAAATAGATTTTTATCAAAATGAACTAGTTTTGAACTAGAATTATAATTCTATTTATTTTTAAATAAATAAATTGAATTTGAAATGGTTTTGAAAATAATCAGAATTTCCAATGATTGCATTGGAATGGATTTGAATCGAAATTGTCTTCGGAATATTTCGATGTTGGATTTCGTGATTATACAGATGTTGTTATGGAAATTTGAAAGATATAGATATATATATCGTTATTTCCAATACGATATTTGTTAGTCGTAGAATTTGATATTGAATATAAGCCGGCATATTTTCTATTCAGAGCCTTGTGTTTAATATCAAATATGATTTGGGTTTGTCGTGAATGGTGTCTTCATTAACACTGTTCTTGAACCCAGTTGAGAAAAGATTAAATCTTTTTATTTAGATTTAATGAAGTGTACCAATTAAATAATATTTAATTGGAATTGAATTGATATTGATTTTTGGGTTTATCGTGGATAGTGTTTTAAATAACACTCGTTCTTTAACCCGATAATTAATGAATGTGATTTTGGGTTTATCGTGAACTGTGTTTTAAATGACACTGATTCTTTAACCCAGTTAAAGATTAAAACTAAGTGGAGTTTTAATGAATCTTTAATTAGATTGAAATGATCGAGAATGGAGTAGCACCAGTTTTGCTCCAGGCGATAGTTAAATCTTTAATTAGATTTGAACGTGAAATGGTAATTGAATTTACCGATAACACCGTGGTGTTAGATATGAAGTATAACCAGTTTTACTTCATGGGATGAATAGGTCGGGATTGGGAAATTAAAATAACTGATTACTTCGGTAAGGTTCGTTAATCCCGACTAGTTGAATCGAAATTCAAAAGGATAGATTAAAGAATAAATATAAAGAATTTATCTTTGATAAAATTAATGGGAACCTTCCCTATGAATGTGAAATTCAGAAACTAACTGTCGGTTAGCTAAGCAGAATGGTTTCCCGGATATTGATCTGATGTTGGTTTCGGCCTTCGGGGTTAATATTTGGGGAATTATTCTCTTGATTAATTTACGGTTAGTGACTGATGAATTGGAATGAGGCGTATGTTGTGTTTGTGTAACACTTATTTAAAGTATACGCGAGTTATTCGGGAAGACCGGGTTTATCCCATTCTGAATAACTGATACGACGATAAGTCGAAGATGAAGACGGTGGTTGAAGACCGGAAGTCTTCACATCGTTGGGATAATTACTGACGATCCTGATTGGGTTGTACACCCTAGAGGATGGAAATAGTTGGTGGTCGTCCAGACGTACTTGGAGATGGATGGATATACGAGGAAAGTGCCTCCGGTTTCGTTCAGACCCAGAATAGACTTGTAAATGGACGGTGTGTCTGACATTGGATTTTAGTCCGTGTGATTGATCTCTATTAAATATATATCTGATTGGCGGCGGAGAATTTATTCTCTTGCTTAACGCCCTTCTCTGAGACGTACGAGCTCAGGTGTTATATATTGATGGATATCAATCGCATGGAGTGAATTGCCTGTGTGGCATGCCTAAGTGGCAAATGATCAAGGCTTCTGTTGAAAAGCAAAGTCTTGTGGTTGATGATCGAAGCACGGCCTTTGTGGCGTAGCTTTGTGTAACGTTTACTTCGCGAGTTTCACACCCGGTATGAACCAAAAACGGGAGACGGACCTCAGGGAGGGCATGCGTTTCTTTCTAGTTAGGAGTGGCGTCAGTGCTTGAACTGGCTGACGAGTTTGACTCATGTGGATGTTGCTTATTATTACTTGCTGAAAAGCGAGGCGCCTCGTGATATCGGTTTCGGCCGATGCTTCTGGTCGGCTGACGGGCCAGGCTTACGCCCCAAAGGGCGGGGAAACACAGTGTTCAGGAATTTTAATCCACATCGGTGGACCGGCCCTGACGATCCAAGGGTCACTCGAGCACTGATCCTGAGACATGGGCTAGATTGTCTCGAATCGGTTGAGGATCTTTCCCCTAGCCTCGGTTCATACCATAAATGATAACCCAACTTCCAATACGACATTCGCGGTTTTAATTGTAGAACTAGTATGGCGACATGATATATGGTACCCATGCCGCCTATGATTGATACTTATGATTTGAAGTTGTTTTATACACTATGCACTTATAATAGTATCAAACGATTTGTTTTAAACGTATCAAGCATTCTTTGGCTGTTATAAGGGAAAACCCTATCCCCCGGCTTGCGTTGCATTGTGTGATAGGACCTGGGTCTTATAACAGCCTCATTTTTCTTTATTTAGCATTGCGCTGTTGTTTTATGCACTGATATTCTTGGGAGTAAACCCGTTCCGTGTTATACGGCGTGGTCCCTTGATTTGCCTAACTTTAAAAATAAAGATTAATAACTGTTTTAGTTCTCACACCAGTCACATGACTGACCTGGAGTTTATTGTTTTAACCTAAACTCTGGGTGCCCCTATTTTCCACACGGACAACTAGTAGTTTTGGTTTTGCAGATTTATACTCACAGGATCCTGGTTTACAGCTGGAACGATATCCGGAAAGCTTTGTATCCGTATATCTACTTCTAGTTGTGTATTGTATTATTTTCCACTGCTATGTATTTAAATGTAATTTAAATCTCTGATATTTCTGTGTAATATTTGTTTATACTCTGTATATTCTTGTAATCTGATGCATTGTTGTGATATACAGTGAAATGTTCTTTTGTATGCGTTCTGTTGCGGCTTGTTCTCGAACTATCCGCTCTTTCCTTTACGGGGAAGTTACGGGTTTTCACAGTTGGTATCAGAGCTTTGGTTTACAAAGCAGTGAACAAGGCACATTAGAACCATACGAAAGAATTCATCAGATATTGGATTAGTAATATCCAATTAGAATGACTCGTTAGAGAAAGGATCAGTAGTATCCTAGAACGAGTGTGAAGAGTATATTTTTCAAAGGAAAACAATTTTGTTTTGAAATTTAAATCAATTATTCGTATTTGATTATTTATTTGTATTGATTTGGACAGTCCAGTATATAAAGATTTTGCATATACGCCTTGCAAACGTGTATTTGAAGTTTTAATATACTGGATAGATATAGAATTACACTCTAATCGCCCGGAGATGATTTTGATGATGGAGCTCCATCATTAGAATTTATGTTCGTGTGACGAAGGTGGACTTTCTATATATTTCCTATTGACTGGTGTGAGAACCAAAATTAGATAGGACCTATTGTTGTGATTTGGCATCAAAAATCTGATTTTTGTATATGTATCAAAATTATGAATTTAAAACTCTAATTCACTAATTGATTAATGTTTGTGTTGTTTGTTTATTTGTTTGCTAATTTTTAGCCATTTAGCCTAATTGAATCACATATTGAATTATATTGAAAATTGGTCGCATTTGCTTGCATATACATATATATCATTGAACAGGTCATAGCAAGGAGGCTAGAGCAGAAAATAAAATTTGTTTGCCCGACAAATAGGTACATGTTTACTACATAATTTACTGTTTGTTTGGGTGATGATGATTTTATGAGCCTATTGGCTTTTTCTTTTTCTTTTTGAGATCAGAAGGCCTGTATGGCAATTTCGGGATTTTCCCGTGGCTCCCGGTGCAGGGGAGGTTATGGCGAAATTTTTCGAAAATTTAGGGTGTTAGCCAAATTTTTTGAAGAATTTGAAAATTCTCAAAAACTGAAAAGTTGGAGAATGGAAGCCGGATCGAACGTAGAGTTGATTGATCAAACCACTTTCGACTTTGTTCCTTTTCAGGGACGAAAAGTTTTAAGTGGGGGAGATTGTAACAACCCGAAAATCTGGGCCAGTTTGAAATTTTTATTTTGGCAATTTTAGCGAATTTTGATTATTTAAAATGATTATTTTAAATAATAATCGACGAGAAATTTATTTTGAATATAATTCGAACGTATATATTTATACGCGTCGTCATTAGAATATAAATATTTATATATAATTATAAATAGAATTGAAAATGGCGCGGTAGTTCGATAATTCGATTTCAAACTTCAGTTGAATGTACCGGGTGCAAAACAATCCGGATTTTAGTGAAACCAAAAACAATAGGCTCTAATTGATAATACATTTCCAACGAATCCGAAAAATCAAAATTTCATAGCGGGGATCAAAAGATATGTCCAGCTGAAAATTCTGAATAGTCGCTATAGAATTCAGGCCCTTAAAAATGGAACATTTTGCAAACGACCTCGGATTTCGACGAAACCAGTTTTGTTGGATCCGTGATGTCAAATTATTGCTAGGTTCCAATTTTCATAATTTTTCGAATTAGTATGTGAGCGTGGCAAAGGAAAACGCGTTTGACCAGTTCTAGTTGATTTTAATCTACTGGAAATTGGCCATTTTTCAAACGGTCTCAGAATTTGACAAAACTAGTTTTGTTAGGACCGTATCGTCAATACGAAGCTAGAAAATATTTTTTGGGAATTTTTATAGTTAGTATGTGACCCCAGTAAAATGAAATGCGCGTTCAAATTCAATATATAGAGTTATATGTTGATTTTGACGGAAACTATTCGAAACGATCGAATCAGCTTGCGATACATATCCCATTGTGTTCGGAATGGGGGTAAAACGCTATGGACGACAGGCGGTGGACCTCGTTTAGAGGTCGTATGTAAAAGTCAACTTTTTAAGGAATTAAAATAATTAAATAAATTAAATAAAATTCTTCTCTCTCCCTTTTCCCTTATACGTTGCCCCCCCCCTTATTCACTCAATCGTTTAGAAAAAAAAAAGAGACGCCGGATCTCGCTTCCCCACGACCGCTTCCTCCTCCTCCGCTCCATCGTCGACACGCCGCCGCCACCCTCGTCAGTCACACCCCCCCAATCGATTCCCACCACCATCGAAGCCCCAGCGGCGCGACTCCCAAGACCCCCCTCCCTGAAGCGAACCCCACCATCCCGCCGCATCTCCCCCCTGACGTCGAGCTTCCACCCTCCGGCCACCACCGCAGCTGCTGCCTCCGACCGCCTGACGCCCCCTCAGCACCACTTCCAACTCCAGCGAGCAGCCCTTCCCCCCTCAACGCAAAGAAAAATGTGAATTTTATTTTAAATACTTTCATGTATTTTCTTCGATAAAAAAATTCTGATTTGCTTTAATATAAAAGTTAGGATCTGTTTTAAGGGAAAGTCTAATTTTTATTTTAAAGATAAAGATCGGATTTTGAATTAGAAAAAGATCGGATTTTGAATTAGAAAAAGATCGGATTTTGAATTAGAAAAAAATCGGATTTTGAATTAGAAAAGATTGGATTTTTGAATTAGAAATGATATGAGTTTTAATTGAAAAAATGTGATTTTTATATATTGAACATCGAAGTAAAAATATGATTTTTATATATTGAATAGCAAAGGAAAAATTTGATTTTTATATATTGAATAACATAGTAAAAATTAGATTTTTACATATGTAGTGAAAAGCGGACGACAAAAGTGATAAAGGGCGAGCGATGAAGATTTCCTACATATGAAGAGTCAAGATGATTGGATAGCTAGATGTGAGAATTTCTCACCTTTCAATTTCTTTTTCTAGTTATATATATATATATATATATATATATACTAGGATGCAGACGGTGTTTAGTAGCACCCGACACCCGCCATCCACAGACCATGGATGGCTTGTTTGTTAAATTGTTTGGTTGTGTAGTTGGTTAGATTATTTGGTTTGAATTGAATTGTTTGGTGAAATGAAATTGATTTGATTGATGTGTGAATGGCGTGGGCCTTCACTAGACCGGGGATAAGGCTAGGCCCTGTCCCGTTTCTAGTATCGTGCCGTTATGCCGCCAAAATTTTCTAAAATATGTTAGAAAAATAAGAATATCATTTTATTTAAAGAATGAACTGAATAGAAATTCATATGTTAAAATAAAATGTTTTATCGTTAAAAATATAATTTTTAACGTGAAGATGAATATAGCGAATGTGAATAAATAAATATTCATTTACAAACCGAACGGTTTGTTTATGTACACCTATTTGAAGGACATTGATCGGGACGATAAATTTTACACATCGCCCAATTGCACAAATAAAATCTGTGTTTGATTGTTTGAAACCCCACACGGGTGTTGGGATGAAATTTGAAGTTCGCTCACCCTGATTGATTGAATATGTCAATCGATTGATTGACAGGTTGTTATAAGCGTTAGATATCTATATTTGATGCTTATACAGTGTAGTGCACTTTGGTTGATGGTTGATTATTTTTCAATGCTATTATACATGTGTTGTATGAAAATCCATATAATTAACTTTATATGGTAATTGATTGGGCCTCATTCCAATTTGAAAAATAAAGAATATTATAAAATAAAGGTTCATGTGTTGACTGTACTCATCCGTTGAGATTAGTCATGTGTTGAACGAAGTAATTTAACAAAAATAGTCACACGTGGACAGTACTCATTCGTTGAGATTAGTCGTGTGTTGACAAAAATAAATATTCATTTGTTGAATAGAATATTTGAAAATAGAAATATATGAAGCCGTGTTGGTTAGATTGACGCCATTTTGACGTGAACGATATTTATATCGATTTTATTCATTTTAAAATGAATATTGAAAAGTGATTTCGAAAACGCATATTTTGAAATGAAATTTGAATCAAATTGTATAGAAAACGGAAATGAATTGGATTGAAAATGATTTCGAAATGAATTGAATAGAAAACCAATCGGAATTGAATCGAATAGAAAAACAATTTGAATCGAATTGAATTGAAAACCAAATCGAATTGAATTGAAAATGAATTCGAATTGAATTGAAAACAAATTCGAATTGAATTGAAAACGAATTTTAATTGAAATTTGAATTGAATAGCAATGAATTTTCAAACGAATTTATAATAGAAAATTCAATTTCGATTTGAATTTGAAATAAAGGTTGAAATCGTTTTTGAAACGAATTCAAAACTATTTATAAAATTCGTTTTTAAATAGTAATCGATGAAATATATATTATATGTATTATATATATATAATATAATGGCCTGAATAGAACGCGCCGCGGCAGTTCGCGAATTTCGGACATTAACTTTGAATGAATATTACGGGAGATCCGACCGTCGGATTCTCCTGAAACCGGAACCGTTGGGTTCGTATCGAAAAGAGCTTTCTAACGAATATTAGAAATTTGAAATCTAACGGTTGGATTTGGAATTATGTCCAAATCAAATTTGAAAAGGGTCGCTATACATGCAGTTCGATGGCCATTGATGGAAATCGACTGTACGGGCCTCGATAAAAATTATTAAAAATAGTAACAATTTGTGTAAAATCATAAGAAATGATTTGGGAAAATTTGGGATGAAAAACTCCATATTTGAAAAGATAAAAATAGATTTTTATCGAAATGAACTAGTTTTGAACTAGAATTATAATTCTATTTATTTTTAAATAAATAAATTGAATTTGAAATGGTTTTGAAAATAATCAGAATTTCCAATGATTGCATTGGAATAGATTTGAATCGAAATTGTCTTCGGAATATTTCGATGTTGGATTTCGTGATTATACAGATGTTGTTATGGAAATTTGAAAGATATAGATATATATATCGTTATTTCCAATACGATATTTGTTAGTCGTAGAATTTGATATTGAATATAAGCCGGCATATTTTCTATTCAGAGCCTTGTGTTTAATATCAAATATGATTTGGGTTTGTCGTGAATGGTGTCTTCATTAACACTGTTCTTGAACCCAGTTGAGAAAAGATTAAATCTTTTTATTTAGATTTAATGAAGTGTACCAATTAAATAATATTTAATTGGAATTGAATTGATATTGATTTTTGGGTTTATCGTGGACAGTGTTTTAAATAACACTCGTTCTTTAACCCGATAATTAATGAATGTGATTTTGGGTTTATCGTGAACTGTGTTTTAAATGACACTGATTCTTTAACCCAGTTAAAGATTAAAACTAAGTGGAGTTTTAATGAATCTTTAATTAGATTGAAATGATCGAGAATGGAGTAGCACCAGTTTTGCTCCAGGCGATAGTTAAATCTTTAATTAGATTTGAACGTGAAATGGTAATTGAATTTACCGATAACACCGTGGTGTTAGATATGAAGTATAACCAGTTTTACTTCATGGGATGAATAGGTCGGGATTGGGAAATTAAAATAACTGATTACTTCGGTAAGGTTCGTTAATCCCGACTAGTTGAATCGAAATTCAAAAGGATAGATTAAAGAATAAATATAAAGAATTTATCTTTGATAAAATTAATAGGAACCTTCCCTATGAATGTGAAATTCAGAAACTAACTGTCGGTTAGCTAAGCAGAATGGTTTCCCGGATATTGATCTGATGTTGGTTTCGGCCTTCGGGGTTAATATTTGGGGAATTATTCTCTTGATTAATTTACGGTTAGTGACTGATGAATTGGAATGAGGCGTATGTTGTGTTTGTGTAACACTTATTTAAAGTATACGCGAGTTATTCGGGAAGACCGGGTTTATCCCATTCTGAATAACTGATACGACGATAAGTCGAAGATGAAGACGGTGGTTGAAGACCGGAAGTCTTCACATCGTTGGGATAATTACTGACGATCCTGATTGGGCTGTACACCCAAGAGGATGGAAATAGTTGGTGGTCGTCCAGACGTACTTGGAGATGGATGGATATGCGAGGAAAGTGCCTCCGGTTTCGTTCAGACCCAGAACGGACTTGTAAATGGACGGTGTGTCTGACATTGGATTTTAGTCCGTGTGATTGATCTCTATTAAATATATATCTGATTGGCGGCGGAGAATTTATTCTCTTGCTTAACGCCCTTCTCTGAGACGTACGAGCTCAGGGGTTATATATTGATGGATATCAATCGCATGGAGTGAATTGCCTGTGTGGCATGCCTAAGTGGAAAATGATCAAGGCTTCTGTTGAAAAGCAAAGTCTTGTGGTTGATGATCGAAGCACGGCCTTTGTGGCGTAGCTTTGTGTAACGTTTACTTCGCGAGTTTCACACCCGGTATGAACCAAAAACGGGAGATGGACCTCAGGGAGGGCATGCGTTTCTTTCTAGTTAGGAGTGGCGTCAGTGCTTGAACTGGCTGACGAGTTTGACTCATGTGGATGTTGCTTATTATTACTTGCTGAAAAGCGAGGCGCCTCGTGATATCGGTTTCGGCCGATGCTTCTGGTCGGCTGACGGGCCAGGCTTACGCCCCAAAGGGCGGGGAAACGCAGTGTTCAGGAATTTTAATCCACATCGGTGGACCGGCCCTGACGATCCAAGGGTCAGTCGAGCTCTGATCCTGAGACATAGGCTAGATTGTCTCGAATCGGTTGAGGATCTTGCCCCTAGCCTCGGTTCATACCATAAATGATAACCCAACTTCCAATACGACATTCGCGGTTTTAATTGTAGAACTAGTATGGCGACATGATATATGGTACCCATGCCGCCTATGATTGATACTTATGATTTGAAGTTGTTTTATACACTATGCACTTATAATAGTATCAAACGATTTGTTTTAAACGTATCAAGCATTCTTTGGCTGTTATAAGAGAAAACCCTATCCTCCGGCTTGCGTTGCATTGTGTGATAGGACCTGGGTCTTATAACAGCCTCATTTTTCTTTATTTAGCATTGCGCTGTTGTTTTATGCACTGATATTCTTGGGAGTAAACCCGTTCCGTGTTATACGGCGTGGTCCCTTGATTTGCCTAACTTTAAAAATAAAGATTAATAACTGTTTTAGTTCTCACACCAGTCACATGACTGACCTGGAGTTTATTGTTTTAACCTAAACTCTGGGTGCCCCTATTTTCCACACGGACAGCTAGTAGTTTTGGTTTTGCAGATTTATACTCACAGGATCCTGGTTTACAGCTGGAACGATATCCGGAAAGCTTTGTATCCGTATATCTACTTCTAGTTGTGTATTGTATTATTTTCCGCTGCTATGTATTTAAATGTAATTTAAATCTCTGATATTTCTGTGTAATATTTGTTTATACTATGTATATTCTTGTAATCTGATGCATTGTTGTGATATACAGTGAAATGTTCTTTTGTATGCGTTCTGTTGCGGCTTGTTCTCGAACTATCCGCTCTTTCCTTTACGGGGAAGTTACGGGTTTTCACAATTTGCACGAGGAGGAGCAGGAGGAGGAACCGCTACAGCTGGAGGAGGAGGAATATCTACTGGGCCTGCGTCGTTGGCCCTAGCCTCTAAGTACCTCCTGAACCAGCCAGGTATCGGTACACCCTCTGGAAGGTTAAGATTCCCAGACATGCTGAAACAAAAAAGAAAAGATTCAAAATGAAGGGTAGAAAGATAGTGCATATGGCTAAAACAACACTTTTTCTTGTAAAATGCTTCTTTATATTTCTTTTTTGAAAATAGTTTTCAAAAACTCTTATCTAATCTGATAAACCTTTGCTGTTATACCAAGTGAAACACCCCACCTCCATTAAGGTCACTCGCAAAGGGAATGCCCTAACTTTGGTGGAGGGTTATAGGTACAAGACACAGAAAAATTTACATGACAGATAAATATAAGCAGCGAAATTCAAATATTTATTGCATACGTGGTTCAATACAAAAGCATTACATCAAATTGTCTCAAAATAGCTTCCAAAACATTACACCATAATTTCTGTCTTGATTATTTATTAAAGAAGCATAAACCATAAATAAAACTGCATAAATCCCCAAGGATAATGTCCAAGAGCCATAGCCAGGGTAAGAGAGAGTCCAAATCATACATCTACTTTCTTGAAGCTTGCAAAGAGTCTGACTAAGTTGGAGTATTCCCTCCATGTGGACCTTGGGGGGGGGAATGGAAGAAAAGAGGACGAAAGAAAACGGGTCAGACAATAAGTCTGGTAAGTTCAGTGATTACTAGTATTTAAACAAGGAAAGAGGTCATAACAGTAATAACAGAACATAGGACAATACCCTAATATAAGATAAGAGGAACATGTGATCGCACCCATTACTATAGTCTCTGCACCTACTTAACCATTGGTTCAAACAACGACACGTGTTCATAACAAATGATCCCCTTAATGATCGGCTCCAACTCTCATGCATTCATATTCTGTGTCATTCAGCCACGCTTGATTGTAGATACCTGTGTTGGTCCCACCATGGGGTGTATCAGTCCCTTTAGTGGCAACCCGACACGATT
Organism: Allium sativum; assembly: GCA_030737875.1. Lineage (NCBI taxonomy): Eukaryota > Viridiplantae > Streptophyta > Magnoliopsida > Asparagales > Amaryllidaceae > Allium > Allium sativum. Next base: position 978,787,568 of record CM060916.1, read on the forward strand.
CAAGATGCACAGTGTATACTACTGATGCCCAATGCCTGCTTTTTCCACTCCGGAGTACGTGGCCCATACTCCATCGGAACCTACACTGGCCCACCAACCGCCGACGTTTTGACTGCTTATAATCAGCCCAGTAATCGTGCCCCACCCTCCCTAGTTTCAGGGTACCATGATACGTCTATGTGGGATACTGCTAAAATGGGTCCCCGTTACTAGGGTTTTCTAATTAACATGTTTATTTGGTTAAGTGTCCAAGTATACCTAGCCCCACCCTTTCGTTTAGTTAACATGTTGAATCGGTTAAGTGTTTCCCTAATTGACTTAACCCTATCAATCCTGACTTAGCTTTAATTTATTCATTAGAGCACCAACCACTCACATTAGACAGGTCTTGTTGTGGTCACTGGATATGCCGGTCGGTTTCGGGAAAATTTACACCACAACTCAGTCTAACCTCGGGTTCTTTTTGGGCTTGATGCACTAACCACCCACATTAGACAGGTCTTGTTGTGGTCACTGGATATGTCGGTCAGTTCCGACCAGATTTACACCACAACTCAGCCAAACCTCGGGTTAGGCATATTCATCTTTTCTAAATTCACATTTTTCTATATATGTCTAATTTCTTTATGTAAATTAATTTTAATTTAATCATGCCATAATTATCCTTTGATTATGCTCACAATAAATGGTATATCAAATATTCCATTTTATGAACAAATCTATGCCATGAATTTTCATATTTTCCCATCGTTATCCCCGTGGAACGTACACATGAATCGCATAAAATTTGGGCTAGAGAATTAGCCCAAACTCATAAACAAAAAGGGTAATAAACAAGGGACATGAAACAAACATAAAATAGCATACATTTATCTTATCATGTGTAACTTGACATAGAAGTATCATTAACTTAATTAAATGGGTAAAGGTGAACTTGTGACTAAGTTGGGTCTAATTGTCATGTAAACTTGATAAAGGTATAGCATGGAGGTTTAACATATAATCACAATTTTAAACCACAACTTAGCATATTAACTTATGTATGTCAAAACATAAGAAAGCTACTATAATCATTTTTAAATCACAACTTAGCATATTAACTTATGTGTGTTAAACATAAGAGAACTATTATCAACATATTCGAATCACAACTTAGCATGATGACTTATGTGTTTTAAACATAAGAGAGCTACTATAAACATATTCGAATCACAACTTAACATGATAACTTATGTGTGTTAAACATAAGAGGGCTATTATAAACATATTCGAATCACAACTTAGCATGATACTTATGTGTTAAAACATAAGAGAACTACAATTCCAATTTTACAACATAAATAGATTCAACTTAACATGGATCTAAATATACATGAGTGTTGATCTAACATATAAGCATGTGCTTTAGATCATAAACTTGCAAGTAACCACCAAAGTATAACATGACATGTTTCACCATTTAGTTGGCATAATAAATCCATTACCCAATCATAATAGATTCCAATAACATACAATATGTTCATCACCACAAACATATAGACATGATCAATCACAACGGTACTTTAAGATAAACGAGAAGCAAACTTTATTTATCTTATAAATAAGCATCATTCTATATTCGAATTACAACATGTCATGATTCATTTGAAAGAACGTTTAAATCTACGTAATAACCAACTTACAAACCAAAAAGAAATTCTTGATTTCTGAAATCTGAATTCTAAAATTGGTAAGCTCGCTTTTGATGTAAATCGTTGAATTTGATTACTTTTAATTTGATTTTGATTCAGGTTCTTATCTTGTCTTTGAATTGATGACAGCTACTCCAAGTTCTCTATTGACGGCATGATAGTTCCAGTATTATTTTTGTGTGATTTTTTAGGTTTGAGCATTGGGTTGTTTATATAGAATTTCAGTTTAATTATAGCCGTCGGATGATCATAGAGTTAACCACAACCATTCAATCAAGATAGGGTGACACGTCAGCCCTAATGACTCAGCACTGAGTCACAAAATCATCATCTTTCAGATCTGCCTGGAGGGGAGAGAGGCAGGTCGACCCCCAGTTCGACCCCCAGTTCGACCCCTAGGTCGACCTGTAGATGGGAGGTCGACACTAGGGTCGACCCCCTGGTCGACCTGGGTCCTGGGCGGGGATTTTCCCGCCCAGCCCGCTTCTGACTTTTGATTTGAATTTTGAATATGTTTTCGAGCTGTTTGAATTTATTTGAATTTTCTGGAAACTTCCAACAGCCATAACTTCTTCATAAGAAGTCCAATTTACAACTCAGACTCTATCTCAACTAGAATTCCGAGACGAACACACAATGGCGTAACCCGTTTCCCTTAATTCTCACATTTTAAATTAAGTATTGTTTAATTCGTTACTATAATGTTAACAGAAAATATGGGGTTTTACATTAATTGTTGTTTTTTGTCCACTTTAACATGAATGTACCTTGTTCTAATGTATTCATTTTGTACAGGATGGATGGACTTATAAATATTCGGCTGCACCATGATGGAGAGTTTCGAAGGACATGTCACGTGGGTGGAAAATCCTTCTTAGTAACAAAATGTGAGTTAGACCATTTTTCTTTCAGTGTGCTTATGGACTTTGTTAAAGATTGCCTCCAGTACACTGAAATAGGAGGAGTCTATGTTAGTAAAGGAAAGAGGGGTGGTTGGCAGCTAATATTTAATGACAAGGACATAAACGAATACGTACATGACTGCAATAAAGAAGAAGAAGTGGATTTTTACATTGACAATACCGTTGACAAAGATAACGAGCCATTGATTCAACTGCAGCTATATCTAATCGTACGGCCAAGGAAAAACATAATTCAATATATATATATATATGTAATATAGATCCATTCTTGTATATATATATATATATATGTGTGTGTGTGTGTGTGTGTGTGTGTGCGCACGCGCACGCAAATAACTATGAGGGCCATCATTATTATTTTATTGTTATAGGTTCTGCTAAGAAACCGGTTGCAAAGCGCAAATATATTACTGCACATAGACTTCAGTAGTAACGCAAAATGATAAAAAACAATCCAACTCAAGTAGGTCAGAAGAAACTATCGCCGGAGCCTGATATGAATGATGGTGAAGAAGATCTAATGGACAAAGGAACCAGAAGGAAATTAAATGTAGAAAATGAAACAGATAATGATGATGATACCCGAGAGAATGAAGCTGATGTTCAAGTATTTTTCAATTATCATTGTAGTTTTATTAATCAAGTTGAAATCTTGTATTTCAAACTACTTTTTATTAAAATTCTACATGTAAAAGCAAGAACTACATTTTGGTGTTTTCTATTACTGTGTCGATTTCCTATTCCAACCATGAAGGCTGCAACTAATTCAAGTAACTATTGGTTCTTTATGCTTGCATTCCACCAAAAATGCAAGAACTATGTATATGTTGACTCTATTTGGTTAACTAGCTTAAATTTATCATCGATGGTGAATAATAATGCTAACATGCTTATAGTTCTCACAACCATCAGCTTTGACAAAGTATGAACAAGAGCGATTCACGCGAATGCAAGAAAATGATGCAATTAGTAGATCACTTGATGTGCCTTCATTGGTTAGTAGTTTGAAATAGGATGCAACACGAATAGGATGCAACACGAAATAGGAAAGAAAATGGTAGAGATATTAAGGGATGTGGTGAATACATCCCAAAAGTTGATGGTGAAGATGTCAGTGATGATTCATCAGATTCGGAGGTATAAAATAGTTATTTGTTTACTACTTATTGTCTTTACCTTTATGAACATAAAAAATCTTGAACTTCGACTTAATTGTAGAGAATCAAAGTTGTTAAGTCAAAGGAACCTTTACCTGGACCAAGAACTCGTTCACGAGCCAATGCAGCCACTAAAATGGAGAAGGAAGCGATGACCCTCAGCCCCCCTCCCCCCCAAAGAAAGCTGGATCCAAGAAGGAAGCGATGACACACACTCCCACTCCAAATAAAGTCAATAACCAGGAGAAAACTGCAGAAATAATTAAGAAATTGATGAAGCCCATACTATCTCATCCAAGAGTTTTAAAACCTACAAAATCTTGTCCACTTGTTTTAAAACCTACATGTTGCAAAATGTTCAAACAATCAACCGATTGTGAAGCTGCTGGTTCAGTCACTTCTTATTTACCGATGCAGAAACGTCGAAAGAAGAATGTTGTAGTGCCTCCAATAATGGAAAATGTTAATGATCGATTAGAGCAGGAATGGATTGCATAGGAAGATGAAGCAGGTATAATGTTTCTTTATCTGTGCCCTGCACTTCACTATTGAGTGTGTCTATTAAGTTTTGCACGCATATTATGTTTCTGTAATGCCATACATTAACTTTCTATTTTTTTTTTGAACCTAGTATATAAAGCACAAGGTCCAGAAAAACCTAGAGGGAAGTCAAAACTGACCAAGGTGCATGCTAGAACCCCCAATGATAAAGTAGTCATTGAGTTGAATGAGGATGATCAGCCAGTTTCTGATAATATTATGGAGTTAAGCAATTTTCCTGGGACAATAGCAAAGGATAATGTGTCTCTTACTTACATTAACAAGCATGTTGTTCTTGATCAATTAAAGCGGCAAATGTTGGAATATGCTCTGGTAAAATCTATCACCCTAAACCATAGTTCAACTGACTTCCTAAACGTTTGGTTTTAATTAATTAGTTTGTTTCTTGAATTTGTGTTTGATATATTATAGGCTAGGTATGTCATTCCTATAACGACCTGGGAATTTTCAACCCTGAAAATAACCACAACACACTATGTCGACTATTCGAACATCGGAAATACCAGATCATTAATAGAAAGAAGTTAGAGGGTGAGAAACAGAAAGAAAGAAATTTAGAATAGAAGAAGAAGAAAAGGATCACAATTGAAAAAAATCAGAGTAATACGAATCTCACAGCTGAATGAATAAAATATTATATAACAACTTTTGAAATAAAAAACTATAACTGCATATACATACCATTTTCAGAATATAACATATAACATCGCAGCAGAAATAAACTATATATATAACTAATGTTGAAGCCTCCTGCTCAATGCTCCTCCAAGTATATCTGAAAAATCCTGACTACTTGACTGCCTGTACAAATTTGGGAACCCAAGAGTTTAGGGAAGCAAAACTAAATAAACTTTGGGTCGGTCATGTGACTAGTGTGAGTAAACTCCAAACATATGGTTTAACTTTTCCAAATCTTTTTCAAAAGCAATGATAATCATAAGACCTATCCACACATGAACATAGATGGTTTTTACCTTTTGATAACCCAAAATGTTTTCTAAAACAATATTATTCTGATATTATAATAGTGTTTAATACAAGTACTTAGAGATTTAGCAGAACGTTTTCATCTCACGTTCTACATATATAATCTACTATCAAAAACAAGGGTTCTTATTGGGTAATGGATTTCCACTATGACAAGGTATGGAACCACCTTTTGATCAGTGTACTCTGGAAGCGATATACTGGAGTTCAACAAGAACATCTTGTAACTCGGCCACATATAACCGACTATTCATTTCGCTTGAATGTTCTGAATATACTGTCACCTTACGGTTGGTATACCAACATAACCGTTCCCGGGAGATACAGAGATAAAAAGAAGTAACAAATATGAATATTCTCTAAATGGTGACAATATACCCTACTTGGGTGCGACCCACTTATCCATGCTGCCTGCCCGATTTCTGTCATTTCCCAGTTGATAAGGCTTGAGGTCATAACGTATTTTTAACAAATCACTCCTTTATTTACTTTGAATGCCACATTGCCATACCCATCAAATCACAAATTGATTTCCCCAAAAATACCACGGGTATAAGCTAAGAGAAATGAATTCCTCCACCACCGACGTAAATACGTTTGAAACAACCAACTTTCGCGATCTGCTAGTTAAACTCTGTCATACATTCGTCTATTCAGACTGTCTTGGGACTGGACAACCTGAAGGCACTGTTCTGTAAATCCATCTTAGGCAATTTCTACATAGGATCGCCAAAACAGAGCTAGCACAAACTCCGTCTTCAATTATCTTCATCATATTTGATTCGAAACGATAATGCCCATACGTAGTGGTTTTCAAATAATAAATCTGATCCTGGTCTCTCCGTATTGACAACAGAAATGGTCTAAAACTTAGATAGTCAGTTATTTAACTATAAAGGAAAGTGTAATGTCCCATATTTTTACGATATAATAATTAATTTATTTAATTATTTAAATCGTGATTTAGAGAATTAAATAGTTGTTTAATTAAATTATATGGAATATTTAATTAATATTTATAATATAAAAATATATTATAATTCCGAAATAGTCGGAAATAGTGGAATTCACAATATTGTGTGAATTGGATCGTATATAATATATAATTCAGTTTAGAGTTGAATTATAATAACGAATATATTATTTGAACGACAGTTGAACGTATAATTATATTATAATTATAATCGAGCTCGAAATAGCGCTGCAGTTCGTAATTTGGCGATTCGAACTTCAATTGAATATACAGAATCCGTTTTAAACCGGATTTCTGTGAAATAAGAAATGTTCGGAGCTGGTGAAGTATATTTTTCTAGTAGAAGAGAAAACAAGGATTTCATTGTGTAGATTTTGATTTAAGTCCAAATCAAATTTTAGAAAAGTCGCTATGGAATTCCTTTGAAATTTATAAATATATATTTATATTATAAAAGGATTTTCTATATAATTCGAATATCGATATAACTGGGAATTCTGAAATATCGAGTTATAAATCCAATTAGAGTTGTATGATATTCTATTGTGAATGTATACGATGAATATTAAATTATTTTTATTTAATTTAATTGTTTTTAAATATATTTTTATATTTAAATGGGTTATTTAGAGCTTTAAGAATAGCCAGGTTTGCAAACGACCTCTGTTTTCGACGAAACTAATTTTGTTGGATCCGCAATATTAAATTATTGCTAGATTTCAATTTTTGTGATTTTTGAAGTCAGTGTGTGGTCGTACCAATTTTTAATGTGAAAAAACAATTGATATTTTGATGGTTAAAAATACGCTATGTGAGCAAACGGAGTCGGAATTCGACGAAACCAGTTTCATTGGGTCTGTAATGTCGAACTCTAGTTGTAAGTCCATTTTCATGATTTTTGGATATCATGTGTGATTATAGGAATTTTTAACAATAAATACATACAACATTTGCTTAAAAACAAATAAAATAATAAATATAAAATTATTATTTCTCTTCTATGAATACACCAACCATTCCTAAACCCTAGGAAATTTCATTCCGAAGTCAACCAATTTTTCCGTTGTTGGTTCTTTGTGTTCATAACGGGGAAATCGATCTTGAAAAATTCATAGAAACTCAAATAAAATGCTAAAAATCTTCAACCCTATATTCATGGATTCCTGAAATACTCCTCTTCATTTCTATATAAGTTTTATAATGTTCGACATCATTTTCCTGTCGCGCGTCTCTCACAGAGTGTCCTGTTCGCCTTAGGGTTCGATCTTGGGAGGTGATGTTGCATCAATTCGTGATGTGAGGTTGATGTTTGAGTTTGTTAAAGGGATTAGCACTTATTCCTGAAGTTTGAAGGAGATCGATGAAGTTTTGGTCGCGTGTTTATTGCGACAGTAAATAGAGGACTGTCCATGGAAAATTCAAGGGGAGACCGAGCATGAATTCAAGGGGATGGAGGGGAAGCTCTCGCGACGAGAAGAAGATTGGTGGTACTGGTTTTGATTTTTGTTGATCTGTTAAGGTGATAAGAGAGATTCAAGCTTCGAAAATGTATGAAGAATGTTACCTGGAGTCGCCATAATCATTTGGGGAAGAAGAAGGGTATGTGACGGAGCGGGTATGGGTTTTAACATGGGCAGTTAGGCCGGATATGAAAGTAATGCCCATTTATTTAAAAGAATTAAGTTTTTATTTAAAATAATTTGCATAGGGACTTGTAACCTAAATATCTTTGTCATACGTGATCGAAATTCAGCGAGTCCGTTGGGATCGTATAGACGACGTCTACCAAATGGAACTGACTGGGAGTGAATTGGAGCTCGTTACAATTTATTGCAAAATAAATTGTCAATCTGAATCAAAGAAAGTTAATCGTTTTTAACGATAGCTGTCCAATGTGAGTAAAACTCACCAACTCTATCAGTTCATATTTTTATAACGTATATTTAGAATTGATAAATGATGGTTGATCCTATGTGTTGACTGTTTGGTTGAACTGCTAAGTAATTGGTTGAAATTATAGATCTGGTTATATATATATAAATTGATTCTGTTTAGCAGAATATTTCATAATGAAATGAAATGGATGTTAATTATATTGTTTAACATCCGTGTATGCAGGGAAATAGGTTGGAGGAATCCAACTGGATTCCTCAACATTTATTTTACTGTTTTTCATATATTGTAATATACGATGTGATATATAATATGTGTTGATTACGTGTATTGAATGATATCGATCATTGTTATTTGGGTATTTTAAATACCGTAAGAAATACTGGAATGTAGAAAAGGGGATTTTCAAAGTGTATTATGAAAATAAATTATTCATATAAAATCAATGGATTTTATATATAAAAGGAAAAGGATTTTATAAAAGAAAATATTTTATAAAATCAAAGAATAATTAGAAGAGGGAAAATATTTGTGAAACAAATATAAAAGGAAAATATTTGTGAAACAAATATAAAAGAAAATATTTGTGAAACAAATAGGAAAAGAAATATTTATTTAGAAAATAAATAGAGATAAATGGAATATTTATTTAGAAAATAAATAAAGTTATAAAAGGAAGTATTTGTAAAACATTTACAAATAGAATTGAAAAGGAAATATTTGTAAAACATTTACAATAGATTATAAATAGAAATATTTATTTAGAAAATAAATAGAATTATAACCAAAATATTTATTTCGAAAATAAATAGATTATAAAAGGAAATACTTGAAAAATAACTAGAATTGTATAAAAAGGAGAATTTTACACTAGGAAGGTTTAGACCCGTGCTTCGCACACGGGTATAACAGAATATGAATTTAAAGTGAATATTTAAGAGAAATCTGTTTTAACAGATAAAGTAAGAAGATTAATTTATAAATAAGGTTTAATAAGTTAAGTAAAATATTTATCCTTGGGTAAATAGAATATACAAGTCAGGACTTATATAGAGAAGTAAGAATTGATTTCAACATCGATATTTGAAACTGAATATGGACGAAGAGTAAATTGGATAGGGTTAACCAATTAGAGTTAATCGATTAGAGTTAATCGATTAGGGTTAATCAGTTAGGGTTGATCAATTAGAGTTGACCAGTTAGAGTTGATCAGTTAGAGTTGACCAGTTAGAGTTAACCAGTTAGAGTTAGCCAGCGATAGAGTTATTCGAATAGAATAAAAGAAGTTAATCGAATATAGTTTATTCGAATAGAGTTAAAGAAGTTAATCGAATATAGTTTATTCGAATAGAGTTAAAGAAGTTAATTGAATATAGTTTATTTGAATAGAGTTAAAGAAGTTAATCGAATATAGTTTATTCGAATAGAGTTAAAGAAGTTACTCGAATAGAGTTAAAGGAGTTAATCGAATATAGTTTATTCGAATAGAGTCAAAGGAGTTAATCGAATACAGTTTATTCGAATAGAGTAAAAGGAGTCATCGAATATCGCTTATTCGAAGTAGAGTTATCGAATAGAGTTATTCGAAATAAAGTTATCGAATAAAGTTATTCATAGTAGAGTTATTGAATATAGTTTATTTGAAAAGAGTTATCGAATATAGTTTATTCGTAAAAGAGTTATCGAATATAGTTTATTCGAAAATAAGTCAATCAAATATTAGTTTACTCGAAAGGAGTTAAATCGAATTAGTTTATTTGAAGGAGTTAATCGAATATAGTTTAATCGAAAAGAAATTATCAAATATAGTTATTTGAAAGGAGTTAATCGAATATAGCTTATTCGAAAAGGAATTATCGAATATAGTTTATTCGAAAAGAAGTTAATCAAACATAGTTTATTCGATAAGGAGTTATCGAATAGAGATTATTCAAAAGGGAGTTATATGTTGAAATTCGATTATATCGAATTCGGGAAAGTACTATTCACTTTTCATTTTTAATCAAGATCTGTTATTTAGTTATAAATGGTCTATTTAGTTATTTAGTTAAATTAAGGAATAAAAGTTATCTTTTGAAGTTAGCTATTTCGAAGTTAGAAATGTTGTTCAGTTAAGGTCTGAGAGGTAATTATACCCCAACTTGATTGACTCCAGTTTTAACTAAGGAATGGTTAAGGTGCGATAGTGAAGGTTGGTTAAGTAAATTTAGTGAAGGAGTATAAGGGTTTGAGTTGGCATGGCGATGTTTATTTAAACATCTGCTTAAATCCAAACGTAGGAGTTTTGGAAAGGTTTTCCAAATAAGAATCAGAAATGTTTTCTAAATATAGAAAATAAGAAATGAGAGTGAACATGGAAATGTTTTCCAATGATTAATAACGTATATTTTCTAAATTAGAAAATAATAATTTCTGTATATATATGGAAATAGGAAATGGGTACAAGAATAAATTTATGATAAATTAATGATAAATTAATTAAAGAGATAAATGTTAAATGATGATCGATCGATAGAATTTCCATTTGGAAATAATATCGTTGTTTGCAAACATTTTTTTCTTTGATAGTTAACTCACCGACTATCGAAGCTTTTGACCATTTTTCCGTTGTCAATACAGAGAAAGCGGGATCATATTCATTATCTGAAAACCACTCCATATGGGCATTAACATTGCGAATCAAATATGACAAAGATAATTGAAGACGGAGTTATGCAAGCGTCATCCTGTTTACAGAATAGTGCCTTCGGTTTGTCCAGTCCCAGGACGGCCTGTATGGAAGAATGTCTGACAGTGTATATTTAATGGATAGCGTAAATTGATTTCTTCAAACGTATTTACGTTTGGAGGCGGAGGAATTCGTTTCTCTTATCTGTATACCCATTGTATTTTTGTGGAAATCAATTTATGATTTGGCGGGTATGATGATGTGACATTCAAAGTGAATAAATGTGTGATCTATCAGAGATAAGCGTGGCCTCTAGCCTCACAACCGGGAAATGACAAAAATCGGGCAGGCAGCATGGCTAAGTGGTTGGCTGCCAAGTAGGGTGTAGTATCACCTATCTAGAGATATTCATTTCATTCTATAATCTATTGTTGATGCTGTACAATTCGGGAAACGGTTGCTGATTCCAACCGTTGGTGATATACGTTCGATACACTCAAGCGAAATGAGTGGTCCGTCATGTGTGGCCGAGTTGCAAGATGTTCTTGTTGAACCCAGTGTATTCCTCTCTAGAGGTACTCTATCGGAAGGTGGTTCCATACCTTGTCATTGTTGGAAATCATTACCTAATAAGTGCTCGCGGTTTTTATTATATACTATATATGTGGAACGTGAGATGAAAGCGTTATGCTAGATGATTATTATATTGTGGTTGATAGACACTATTATAATATCAATGAGTTTTGATATAAAGTTTATCATTTCGTTCAAAAGGATTTTTGATGTTAAACCAAATGATTTGGATTCTCATAAGGGAAAACCCCGTTCCGTTATACGGTGTGGTCTTATGAGATATCGTTTAATTACTTAACTGTTTTTAAATTGTTTTACTCACACCAGTCCCATGACTGACCCAGAGTTTTTTTGTTTTGTTTTCCCTAAACTCTTGGGTGCCCAATTTTGTACGGGCAGTCAAGTAGTCAGGATTTTATAGATATACTTAGAGAGCTTGGAGTAGTTGGCTTCAGGATTATATAGCTATAGTTATTTCCGCTATGTTGTAAGTGTTGTGCTCTGATAATGTTACTGTACACATATACTAGTTTTATTTCAAAGTTATGTATCTATTATATACTATTCGTTCCGCTGTGAGATTCGTGTTACTCTTTTGTTGTCTTCTTCTATTCTAAGTTTCTATCTTATCTATTCTCACCCTCTAATTTCTTTCATGCATTATCCGGTATTTCCGATGCTTGAATAGTCGACATAGTGTTGTATGCCGATATCCAGGATCGAAAATTCCCCAGGATGTTATAGTGGTATCAGAGCTCTAGGTTAAGTAATTACCTTGGCTCTATGGCGTGACTCAGTAGACATGGGGTTAGCAATACCCTAGATTGAGTTTCGGTGTATATGTACGAGTGAATGTATTTGTTATTCAATATAAAATTGTTTTATATTGTGGAGATTTATTGGTTGAGTTGTTTATGGTTTCTGGTCGATCAATTTGATCCACTATATCGGTAGGGGTTTATAAACACTTGAATACGATGGACTGACACAGTATGGTTTGAAAAGAGGGTAAAAGAAATAAGTTTACCCAAAGTATATTTTGATATAGAGAAAATATATATAATGGAATTTTAATATATTGGTTGTGATTATAATCGAATAAGATTATAAAATGTGAAATGGTTATGTAAATAGCCAGTCAGAATTCATATAAGTGAAATACGTGAAATAAGATGAATTAAATCTGGATTAAAATCAAAAATTGGAATTAAAATTCCGAAAACATGAAAAGTGTTGTAAATGGAACTGGATTAAATATATGAGAATTTTAAAATCCTGGGAGATTTTAGAAATGTTTTCCAAGCATTGGGAATAGTATTTTGAAATATATTTCAAAGTGGAAGTGTTTAGAAATGGTTTTAAAAGTGATATATTATTGAACTCACTTCGATTGCTGGAAAATAAATTCTAATGATGACAGCTGCATCATCAGTGTTCGTGAGATAGGAATTTGAAACGATATTAGGTTGATGAGTTAAGAATTTGGGATTAAGGATAGAACTTGAGTTCCAAATGAAATTCGGTTTGGATATAAGCGAATAGTTGTGTTGAACAGATATTGATTGGAAATTGGTTGAGATGACATTGGTATATGTTGAATTGATAATAGGTGAAAGTGATAGAGTTGATATGCCCGATAAGAAGGTACAAGTTTATATTTGGTATAAGCATGAGATTTATGAGCCGATATGGCAAGCCGCTTGGCTATTTGATTTTCTTTTGGGTTGGAGAAGGTCCAGAGAGGCGAGTTGGAGTTTGACCTATTGACCAGTACAAAGGAGGTGCTGGCGAAATTTTTCGAAAAGTTAATGTGTTAGAAAATTTTCGTTAGTAGGAATGAATAAATATTTAATTGAAATTAAATTGGTTCATTTGAAACTGAAGTTAAGAAGTGAACAAATAAGTTCTAACCAGTCAATAGGGTTTGTTTTCTACCTTAGCAATTTCGAGGGCGAAACTATTTTAAGGGGGGAAGAATGTAATGTCCCGTATTTTTACGATATAATAATTAATTTATTTAATTATTTAAATCGTGTTTTAGAGAATTAAATTAAATGGAATATTTAATTAATATTTATAATATAAAAATATGTTTTAATTCCGAAATAGTTGGAAATAGTGGAATTCACTATATTGTGTTAATTGGATCATATATAATATATAATTCAGTTTAGAGTTGAATTATAATAACGAATATATTATTTGAATGACAGTTGAACGTATAATTATATTATAATTATAATCGAGCTCGAAATGGCGCTGCAGTTCGTAATTTGGAGATTCGAACTTCAATTGAATATAAAAAATCCGTTTTAAATCGGATTTATGTGAAACAAGAAACGTTCGGAGCTGGTGAAGTATATTTTTCTAGCGGAAGAGAAAATTCGGGATTTCATTGTGTAGATTTTGATTTATGTCCAAATCAAATTTTAGAAAAGTCGCTATGGAATTCCTTTGAAATTTATAAATATATATTTATATTATAAAAGGATTTTATATATAAATTGAATATCGATATAATTGGGAATTCTGGAATATCGAGTTATAAATCCAATTGGAGTTGTATGATATTCTATTGTGAATATATACGATAATATTAAATTATTTTTATTTAATTTAATTGTTTTTAAATATATTTGTATATTTAAATGAGTTATTTAGAGCTTTAAAAATAGCCAATTTTGCAAACGACCTCCGTCTTCGACGAAACTAATTTTGTTGGATCCGCAATATTAAATTATTGCTAGATTTCAATTTTCATGATTTTTCAAGTCAGTGTGTAGCCGTACCGATGTTTAATGTGAAAAAATAGTTGATATTTTGATGGTTAAAAATACGCTGTGTGAGCAAACGAAGTCGAAATTCGACGAATCCAATTTCATTGGGTCTGTACTGTCGAACTCTTATTGTATGTCCATTTTCGTGATATTTGGATATCATGTGTGATTATAGGATTTTTTAACAATAAATACATACAATGTTTGCTTAAAAATAAATAAAATAATAAATATAAAATTATTATTTCTCTTCTATAAATACACCAACCATTCCTAAACCCTAGGAAATTTCATTCCGAAGTCAAGCAATTTTTCCGCCGTTGGTTCTTTGTGTTCATTACGGGGAAATCGATCTTGAAAAATTCATAGAAACTCAAATAAAATGCTAAAAATCTTCAAACCTATATTCATGGATTCCTGAAATACTCCTCTTCATTTTTATACAAGTTTATAATGTTCGACATCATTTTCCTGTCGCGCGTTTCTCACAGCGTGTCCTGTTCGCCTTAGGGTTCGATCTTGGGAGGTGATGGTGCATCAATTCGTGATGTGAAGTTGATGTTTGAGTTTGTTAAAGGGATTGGCACTTATTCCTGAAGTTTAAAGGAGATCGATGAAGTTTTTGTCACGTGTTTATTGCGACAGTAAATAAAGGACTGTCGACGGAAAATTCAAGGGGAGACCGAGCATGAATTCAAGGGGATGGAGGGGAAGCTCTCGCGACGAGAAGAAGATTGGTGGTACTGGTTTTGATTTTTGTTGATCGATTAAGGTGATAAGGGAGATTCAAGCTTCGAATATGGATGCGGAATGTTGCCTGGAGTTGCCATAATCATTTGGGGAAGAAGAAGGGTATGTGACAGAGCGGGTATGGGTTTTAACATGGGCAATTGGGCCGGATATGAAAGTAAGGCCCATATATTTGAAAGAATTAGGTTTTTATTTAAAATAATTAGTATAGGAACTTGTAACCTAAATATCTTTGTCATACGTGATCTAAATTCAGCGAAATAAGATCCTTTGGGATCGTATGGACGACGTCTACCAAATGGAACTGTCTGGGAGTGAATTGGAGCTCGCTACAATTTATTGCAAAATAAATTATCAGTCTGAATCAAAGATAGTTAATCGTTTTTAATGATAGTTGTACAATGTGAGTAAAACTCACCAACTCTATTAGTTCATATTTTTATAACTTATATTTAGAATTGATAAATGATGGTTGATCATGTGTGTTGACTGTTTGGTTGAACTGTTAAGTAATTGGTTGAAATATGGACCTGGTTATATATATATATATATATATATATATATATATATTGATTCTGTTTAGCAGAATATTTCATAGTGAAATGAAATGGATGTTAATTATATTGTTTAACATCTGCGGATGCAGGGAAACAGGTCGGAAGAATCCAACTGGATTCCTCAACAATTATTTTACTGTTTTCCATATATTGTAATATATGATGTGACAAATAATCTGTGTTGATTACGTGTGTTGAATGATATCGATCATTGATATTTGGGTATTTTAAATACCGTAAGAAATACTGAAATGTAGAAAAGGGGATTTTCAAAGTGTATTTTGAAAATAAATTATTTATATAAAATCGATGGATTTTATATATAAAAGGAAAAGGATTTTATAAAAGAAAATATTTTATAAAATCAAAGAATAATTAGAAAAGGGAAAATATTTGTGAAACATATACAAAAGGAAAATATTTGTGAAGCAAATATAAAAGGAAAATATTTGTGAAACAAATAGGAAAAGAAATATTTATTTAGAAAATAAATAGAGATAAAAGGAATAATTATTTAGAAAATAAATAAAGTTAAAAAAGGAAGTATTTGTAAAACATTTACAAATAGAATTGAAAAGGAAATATTTGTAAAACATTTACAAATAGATTATAAATAGAAATATTTATTTAGAAAATAAATAGAATTATAACTAAAATATTTATTTAGAAAATAAATAGATTATAAAAGGAAATACTTGAAAAATAAATAGAATTGTATAAAAAGGAGAATTTTACACTAGGAAGGTTTAGACCCGTGCTTCGCACATGGGTATAACAGAATTTGAATTTAAAGTGAATATTTAAGAGAAATCCGTTTTAACAGATAAAGTAAGAAGATTAATTTATTAATAAGGTTTTATAAATCAAGTAAAATATTTATCCTTGGATAAATAGAATATATAAGTCTGGACTTATATAGAGAAGTAAGAATCGATTTCAACATCAATATTTGAAACTGAATATGGACGAAGAGTAAATTGGATTGGGTTAACCAATTAGAGTTGATCGATTAGAGTTAATCGATTAGGGTTGATCAGTTAGGGTTGACCAGTTAGAGTTGACCAGTTAGAGTTGACCAGTTAGAGTTAACCAGTTAGAGTTAACCAGCGATAGAGTTATTCGAATAGAGTAAACGAAGTTAATCGAATAGAGTTAAAGAAGTTAATCGAATATAGTTTATTCGAATAGAGTTAAAGAAGTTAATCGAATATAGTTTATTCAAATAGAGTTAAAGGAGTTAATCGAATATAGTTTATTCGAATAGAGTTAAAGGAGTTAATTGAATATAGTTTATTCGAATAGAGTTAAAGGAGTTAATCAAATATAGTTTATTCGAATAGATTCAAAGGAGTTATTCGAATTTAGTTTATTCGAATATAGTAAAAGGAGTTATAGAATATCGCTTATTCGAAGTAGAGTTATCGAATAGAGTTATTCGAAATAGAGTTATCGAATAGAGTTATTCGAAGTAGAGTTATCGAATATTGTTTATTCGAAAAGAGTTATCGAATATAGTTTATTCGAAAAAGAGTTATCGAATATAGTTTGTTCGAAAAGAAGTTAATCTAATATTAGTTTACTCGAAAGGAGTTAAATCGAATTAGTTTATTCGAAGGAGTTAATTGAATATTGTTTATTCGAAAAGGAATTATTGAATATAGTTATTTGAAAGGAGTTAATCGAATATAGTTTATTCGAAAAGGAATTATCGAATATTGTTTATTAGAAAAGAAGTTAATCGAATATAGTTTATTCGATATGGAGTTATCAATTAGAGATTATTCGAAAGGGAGTTATAAGTTGAAATTCGATTATATCGAATTCGGGAAAGTACTATTCACTTTCCGTTTTTAACCATGATCTATTTATTTTGTTATAAATGGTCTATTTAGTTATCTAGTTAAATTAAGGAATAAAAGTTATCTTTTGAAGTTAGCTATTTCGAAGTTAGAAATGTTGTTCAGTTAAGGTCTGAGAGGTAATTATATATACCCCAATTTGATTGACTTCGGTTTTAACTAAGGAATGGTTAAGGTGCGATAGTGAAGGTTGGTTAAGTAAATTTAGTGAACGAGTATACGGGTTTGAGTTGGCATAGCAACGTTTATTTAAACATCTGCTTAAATACAAACGTAGGAGTTTTGGAAAGGTTTTCCAAATAAGAATCAGAAATGTTTTCTAAATATAGAAAATAAGAAATAAGAGTGAACATGGAAATGTTTTCCAATGATTAATAACGTATATTTTCTAAATTAGAAAATAATAATTTCTGTATATATATGAAAATAGGAAATGTGTACATAAATAAATTTATGATAGATTAATGATAAATTAATTAAAGAGATAAACGTTAAATGATGATTGATCGATAGAATTTCCATTTGGAAATAATATCGTTGTTTGCACACGTGTTGTTCTTTGATAGTTAACTCACCGACTATCGAAGCTTTTGACCATTTTTCCATTGTCAATACAGAGAGACCGGGGTCAGATTCATTATCTGAAAACCACTCCATATGGGCATTAACGTTGCGAATAAAATATGGTGAAGATAATTGAAGACGGAGTTATGCAAGGGTTGTCCTGTTTATATAATAGTGCCTTCGGTTTGTGCAGTCCCAGGACGACCTGTATGGAAGAATGTCTGACAGAGTATATTTAATGGATCGCGTACGTTGATCTCTTCAAACAGATTTACGTTTGGTGGCAGAGGAATTCGTTTCTCTTAGCTGTATACCCGCTGTATTTTTGGGGAAATCAATTTGTGATTTGGCGGGTATGATGATGTGACATTCAAAGTGAATAAATGTGTGATCTGTCAGAGATAAGCGTGGCCTCTAGCCTCACAATCGGGAAATGACAAAAATCGGGCAGGCAGCATGGCTAAGTGGTTGGCTGCCAAGTAGGGTGTAGTATCACCTATCTAGAGATATTCATTTCATTCTATAATCTATTGTCGATGCTGTCCCACTCGGGAAACGGTTGTTGATCCCAACCGTTGGTGATATACATTCGATACACTCAAGCGAAATGAGTGGTCGGTCATGTGTGGCTAGGTTGCAAGATGTTCTTATTGAACCCAGTGTATTCCTCTCTAGAGGTACACTATTGGAAGATGATTCCATACCTTGTCATAGTTGGAAATCCCTTACCCAATAAGTGCTCGCGGTTTTGATTGTATACTATATATGTGGAACGTGAGATGAAAGCGTTCTGCTAGATGATTATTATATTGTGGTTGATAGACACTATTATAATATCAATGAGTTTTGATATAAGTTTATCATTTCATTCAAAAGGATTTTTGATGTTAAACCAAATGCTTTGGATTCTCATAAGGGAAAAACATGTTCCGTTATACGGCGTGGTCTTATGAGATAACGATTAATTACTCAACTGTTTTTAAATTTTTTTACTCACACCAGTCCCATGACTGACCCAGAGTTTGCTTTGCTTTGTTTTATTTTCCCTAAACTCTTGGGTGCCCAATTTTGTACGGGCAGTCAAGTAGTCAGGATTTTACAGATATACTTGGAGAGATTGGAGCAGGAGGCTTCAAGATTATATAGCTATAGTTATTTCCGTTGTGTTGTAAGTGTTGTGCTCTGATAATGTTACTGTATACATATACTAGTTTTATTTCAAAGTTATGTATCTATTATATATTGTTCGTTCCACTGTGAGATTCGTGTTACTCTGATGTTGTATGTTCTTCTTCTTCTTCTATTCTAAGTTTCAATCTTATCTATTCTCACCCTCTAATTTCTTTCACGGACTATCCGATATTTCCGATGCTCGAATAGTCGACATAGTGTTGTATTCCGATATCCAATCAATATTTGTTATTCAATATAAAATTGTTTTATATTGTGGAGATTTATTGGTTAAGTTGTTTATGGGTTCTGGTCGATCAGTTTAATCCACTATATCGGTAGGGGTTTATAAACACTTGAATACGATGGACCGACATAGTATGGTTTGAAAAGAGGGTAAACGAAATAAGTTTACCCAAAGTATATTTTGATATAGAGAAAATATATATATTGGAATTTTAATATATTGGATATATTGGTTGTGATTATAATCGAATAAGATTATAAAATGTGAAATGGTTATGTTAATAGCCAATCAGAATTCATATAAGTGAAATACATGAAATCAGATGAATTAAATCTGGATTAAAATCAGAAATTGGAATTAAAATTCTGAAAACATGAAAAGTGTTGTAAATGGAATTGGATTAAATATATGAGAATTTTAAAATCTTGGGAGATTTTAGAAATGTTTTCCAAGCATTGGGAATAATATTTTGAAATATATTTCAAAGTGGAAGTGTTTAGAAATGGTTTTAAAAGTGATATAGTATTGAACTCACTTCGATCGCTGGAAAATAAATTCTGATGATGACAACTGCATCATCTGTGTTCGTTTTCGAGTTGCTAAGTGACGGATTACTACAAAAGATTTTGTTTTTGAATTGTTTGAGAAAAGCAAGTTGGTTTGAATTTCGAGAAGAAGTATTTGAATTTAGAAACAACTAAATGGTTTAAAACTCTTAGGAAGGATTGTTTGATTTGAAAACAAATAAAATTAGAATTTGTAAAAGCAAATTGGAATTGAAATAATGCCAGTTAAGTGGTAATTTGAATTGGATTGGTTTAGAATGGTATCGAAACAAACTGGATTTATGAGATAGGAATTTGAAACGATATTGGGTTGATGAGTTAAGAATTTGGGATTAAGGATAGAACTTGAGTTCCAAATGAAATTTGGTTTGGATATAAGCGAATAGCTGTGTTGAACAGATATTGATTGGAAATTGGTTGAGATGACATTGGTATATGTTGAATTGATAACAGGTGAAAGTATAGAGTTGATATGCCCGACAAAAAGGTACAAGTTTTATATTTGGTATAAGCATGAGATTTATGAGCCGATTTGGCAAGCCGCTTGGCTATTTGATTTTCTTTTGGGTTGGAGAAGGTCCAAAGAAGCGAGTTGGTGTTTGAGCTATTGACCAGTACAAAGGAGGTGCTGGCGAAATTTTTCAAAAAGTTAAGGTGTTAGAAAATTTTCAGGATTTTTAAAAATTTTCGTTAGTAGGAATGAATGAATATTTAATTGAAATTATATTGGTTTAGTTGAAACTGAAGTTAAGAAGTGAACAAATAAGTTCTAACCAGTCAATAGGGTTTGTTTTCTACCTTAGCAATTTCGAGGGCGAAATTATTTTAAGGGGGAAAGACTGTAATGTCCCGTATTTTTACGATATAATAATTAATTTATTTAATTATTTAAATCGTGATTTAGAGAATTAAATAGTTGTTTAATTAAATTATATGGAATATTTAATTAATATTTATAATATAAAAATATATTATAATTCTGAAATAGTCTGAAATAGAGGAATTCACAATATTGTGTGAATTGGATCGTATATAATATACAATTCAAGTTAGAGTTGAATTATAATAACGAATATATTATTTGAATGACAATTGAACGTATAATTATATTATAATTATTATAACATCTTTACCCAAATATTCATCAAGCTCGTTTAGCCTCTCACGATTCTTAGAAAACGTTCCCATATATTCACAACTCCTTATTTCCTGTATTTCAAAAATATACGTTATTACATTGGAAAACATTTCCATATCTTATTCACGCATCACTATTCTTTCACGTCCATCAGTCCCTAACTGTAAACTAGTTAGAGAACAACTCCCTAAGTGTTAACCCCAAAGGCCGAAACCAACATCAGATCAATACCAGAAAGTCGTTCAACTCAATGAGTCTCCAGTTAGTTTCTAAATTTCTTAACTCCATTTAAATCTGCAAATCATTTGCTTTTAAATCATTATTCACTTTAAAACGTGAATATTATTCTTTTACAGAAAACTGGACCATTGTATCAATCAAATCTTGAATTTTATCTATAAATACCATTACAGTTTCAAATCATGTTTATCGAGTTATTTTAGAATTTCATTATCAAATCTCTTTTGCAACTCATCCTTATAGTCTATTTTAATCAATTCAGTTTAGTTCTAATTTGATTTTCATTCGATTATAAATATTGGTTTAAAATCGGATATTAATTTTCTTATCAAATTCCAAATTATATAATATATAATTTCCAAAGATAGGTTATTTTTAAAACATTCAACATCATCGAATTCAAACTATAAATCCTTACGGATTTACTCAATTCATATTTTGAACCTTGAAATAAATTCAACAATTTCCCTTTTCCATTACTCATTTTTGAATTAACATTCACATATTATTTAATAATTATTATTTAAAAATAATAATTTTATTCCATTTATAAATACCGTAAATAAATTAAGCTACGTGTTTTTATACTTAAACAAGTTATTATATTCTAGCTAATCAAATCAACATTCAATTTCTATTATTTAAAATAAATAAATAATAGATTTCCCCTTATTAAACTTGAAGTCTTTTTCATATATTTTTATGGTATTTTAATACCAATTATTCCAGGTCAATTTTGTTCAAAATTCCCAAACACATAATAATCAACCACAGATTATTGATCACATCATATAATGCAATATATGAAAAATAATAATATAATTGTTAAGGAATCCGGTCGGATTCCTCCAACCTATTTCCCTGCATCCACAGATGTTAATCAACATAAATAACATTAATTTCATATCAATGTGAAATATTAGAATAATAGAATCGATATTTAAGTAACAATTTATATATATATATAACTGTGTTTGAAATTTGAAACTATTAATAAGCAAATCATTCAAACAACCATCACATACAGCATTCAATCATTTTTATCAATATTAAATAAAGTTATAAAATAATAAACTAGACAGGGTTAGTGAGTTTACTCACTTTGGTCGTTTATCATTGAATAACGATAAACGTTCAATAGTTCCGTTTAGGCGTTTTATTTTGCCATAAATTCAAACGAGCTTCAAATGGCACTGAACCCGTTCCATCGTGTAGCCTACGTCCCGATGATTACAACGTGACAGACGGTTTGTAATTCTGATATCACGTGGATAAGTTATTTGTTTTATAAGCTAATACATATTAAAATAAAACAAACTTTTAAATTTATTTATACTCTGGGCTTTACCATTCACTTTGGGCTGCCAACCCATTTCCTTTACCAACTCGGTTCTGGTATTCATCTTCTTGAATTGCAAATGCACAAGCTCCTGTACTGATTTCATTTCGGCTGAGCGTCACTGCATCCTCAATCTACCGTCCTTGATAACAAAACCACCATTTTTAAACTCCATGTTCTTCACTATTACACGACACATCTTCAAACTTATATACCAGTGCGTTCCTCTTTTCTTGCTAGTTTTCACGCACTGCACCCTTGCCTTCCTTTTTCTTCTACATCCTGTTACCCCTCCCCCCATCCTTTTGCACCATCGAACCCTGCTCATACCCTTTTTCTTCTTTCCAGTTAATTATATTTCATCTATGAACACGCAGGCTCCCACTCTCCATACCCGCGCAATCCCTTCTCAACTCTTTACCATTTACAGAAACTTCCCATTTGTTCTTTTAAAACAAACCCACTTCTTCAATGAAGACAACAACTGCTCCTCCCACTTCATCAGGCCGCCACTTCCCTGACCACCCAACTCCGTTATTTTCGAAACCACCATCACCAGTGAACGCCCCAGAAAAGCAACCTCTTGCCACCACCGTTGTTGCAACTTCATGCTCCAATTCCCATGCATACAACAGGTCGTGATTCGTAGTTTTTGAATAGTTCAAAAACAGAAGCCATTATATCTCTCCTCGTCCTTTCTTCTACTTCCTGAACTACCTACTATATAACAAAACCAAAACTTTTTTCTCCTTCAGTCTTCGGCCTCACCAGACTTCCCCCATCTTCAGCTGCTTCGCCATGGTTTAAAATGACCCTCAAATGGAAGCTTTTACTTTGTTGAGCTCATGGATATTTATTTTAGAATTTATAAAGGAGAACTTGATTTTAGTTTGATTTTAATTTACCATTTGAAACTCACGGCTATTTCTTGCGTGATCTTCCTAGAGTGGATATTTCAAGAGTGGAGAATGGAATTTTTTATGGAAACAGCAAAAGAAATGAATTGAAACAACGGCGAATATTTATAGATTTAAGAACCTTCGTTGTTAAGGTATAGGAGGTACTAGTATTGTAGGATTTGAGAAGTGACAATTCATGCTAGCAGTTTAGTTAGAGGAAAAGGTATAATAATTAATTAATTTGTTTAAATTTTATATACAAACTTATTTTACTTATTTGTTTTTACTGCGTTTTATGTTATTGATAGATAAATTGAAGTTAATACTTTGATAAATAGTTGAAATGTTCCTTCCTAGATATGGAAGCATAGGCGATATAACTTTTTCTATTAACACAATTTGAACACTAATTAAATTTGCTCATTCTTGATTATGGAGGCACTTAAGACATTGGTACTTCCCATCCAAACTAATGGTCCCACCATAGAAAACCAGCACCGAGATCATAGTTCAAGCCCTCAACATATTTGCAAACCACATATAAAAATGTTGTCTAGAATTATATCACCAGCTCAAACTAACCAGCTCTGCTAGTTTAGCAGCTCAACACCAACATTCATTTACATGGAAAAACATGCAATAGGTTAACAAACTTGATAACCCCATTAGGTTAAGTTAATCCTACCATAATAACCAAGCCCATTATTGTCAATCCACTACTGCTAGAAAAGCATAATAGCATGCGAAAAAATTCAAGCGATTGAAGGTAAATACAGGTATAAAGTCGATGATCATTCAGATTACAGAATGCATGCATGTGGGCCTAATTGCATACTGCTAACTTAGTTTTTAAGTTTTATAGATCCTCTAATGGCATTGTATTAAATGAAGTACATGCTTCTTGTAGACAAATGGCAGAGCATGTCCTATGTTGAATGTAGCCATATGCATGTATAAGTGTTAGTGTACCTCGTTACGTAAACTCCATTCATTTCAAGACCGATATCGATAAAAATAAGAATATCGTTATGACGAGCAATGCAATACGATTCCAAAAATATAATACAATATACTAGTTAACTTATTCTGTGTAGTTCCAAAAATGTCGATATAGGGTGTAAAACAATTCAAATAAAAGTTTCTTATTTTCCAAAATAAAAATTACAGAAAAAATCTATAAATTAAATTATAACTATGTCTCAAAGATCTTGTCTAAATTCGAAACCAATATTTAATTATATTAAATAAATCGTTATGGCTTATAAACGATTTCATAGTGACTATTTGAAATTTTGATTTGAACATAACTCACAATTTATTAGACGAAATCCCCAATTTTTCTCTTCCATTAGAAAAATACAGTTCACCGGATCCGAACGTTCTTGTTTCACAGAAATCCGACTTAAAACGGGTTCTGTATATTCAGTTGAAATTCAAATTGTTGAATTACGAACTTCCGCGATGTTACGAGCTCGATTATAATTTATATTATAATTAAATACGTTCAACTATCGTTTAAATAATATATTTATTATCATAACTCGAATATAAACTAAATTAAATACTTTAAATTATCAATACTAGACAGAATTCGACGTTACGAGCACGATTATAATTTATATTATAATTAAATACGTTCAACTATCGTTTAAATAATATATTTATTATCATAACTCGAATATAAACTAAATTAAATACTTTAAATTATCAGTACCAGACAGTATTGCTAAATCAACTAATTCCGACCATTTTAGAATTAAAATTATTAATCCATTATTTATATTAATTAAAAATTTGGAATAATTGAATTCAAAAATGTTTAAATTACCAAACCAATATTATAATAATTAAATTAATTAATTATTAAATTGCAGAAATTCCGGGACGTCACATTCTTCCCTCCTTAAAAGAATTTCGTCCTCGAAATTACCAAGCAGTACAGATATTAGAACTCTAACTCCTTACAACCTACTTGGTTGAAATCCTATACTCCATATTTTCTTAACTCAGTTACAGATGTATTACCTTCAATCCCTATATCGATACCCAACCTTTTATTTTTCATTCCAAATGATATGACCATAATTTTTGGATAATCTATTACCACATACTCATCCATATGCTTCCTGACACATCAACATATACTCAAATTGATTCTAAATCAGTTTATCAATTCGCTTGTCCATTCGGGTTTTATAATCTCTTATATAATAAAAAATCTAACTCTTTAAATTTTTGAAAAATTTCGCCAGTGTTTCCTTCATACAGCTCCATCGGTACGACTACAACTCGTCTCTCCAGGCCTTTTCCAATCCAAAGAAAATCAAATAGCCAAGCGGCTTGCCAAACAGGCTCATAAAAATCTCAAACTCATATATAATATAAACTTGTACCTTTTTGTTGGGCATTTAACTCTATCTATTCCATTTGCAATCACTTCAGCAAATACAACATATTCCCAATTGATCTCCACTCAATTTATCCTCGAACCAATCCATTTGTTTATAACGAAGCCAAATTCCATTCAAACTCCAATTCTAATCTCAATTCCTAAACTCTTAGCTCACCAATCCAATTCCATTCAGGATTATCTCTAATCCAATTAAATTTTATTCAACTTAATTTAAGTTAAATTCTAATTAATTTGTTCACCTTTACCATTTTAAATCTTCATAAGTTAAATTTAAATTTTAGGATTTGAATTCCCTTGTTTTATCTCAAATAAGTTTGAAATCATATATAATAATAACAATTCAAACCATTTGAATTTCTGAACACTTATTTCCTCATGATAATCCAAAACAAAATATATGGTAGTAATCCATCACTTAGAAACTCGAAAATGACACTGATGATGCGACCGTCATCATCAGAACTGTTTTCCAGTTATTAAAGTGAGTTCAATACTATATTATTTCAAAATCATTTAAAAAACACTTCCAATTTGAAATTACTTCAAAAATCCCTTTCAACACATGGAAAACATTTCCAAATTTCCCCAGGATTTTAAAATTCCATATATTAATCCAAAATTTATTTCATATACTTTTCCAAGTTCCAGAATTATAATTCCAATTCTGTTTTAAATTCATATTTTATTCATCTGAATTTATACAGTACATTTATATTAATTTTGATTGGTTATTTATAACCATTCAATTTATAATCTTATTCGATTATAAAGATAACCAATGCATCCGATATATTATAATAACTCTAATACATAATATAATTTGGGTAAAATTATTTCATTTGCCACTTATCAAAACATATTGTGTCGGTTTATCGTATTCGAGTGTTTAGAAATCCCTATCGATCTTGTGGTGCCCCACTATCGACCAGATTCATAAGCCACTCAACCCAATAAATCTTCACAATATAAAATTATTTTTAATCAATCTAGAAATACGCTATCTTGTATATATATATATACACTCAACTTAATCTAGGGTATTACTAACCCTATCTCTACTGAGTCGCACCACAGAGCCAAGGTAATCACTTAACCTCACTCTGATACCACTGTAACGACCCAGGGATTTTTGACCCTGCAAATCAACACAACACATTATGTCGACTATTCGAGCATCGAAAATACTAGATCATTAATAAAAAGAATTAGAGGGTGAGAAATAGAAAGAAAGAAATTTAGAATATAAGAAGAAGAAGAAGATCACAACTGAAGAAAATCAGAGTAACATGAATCTCATAGCGGAATGAATAAGATATTATATAACAACTTTTGAAATAAAAAACTATAACTGTATATACATACCATTTCAGAATATAACACATAACATTGCAGCAGAAATAAACTCTATATATAACTAATGTTGAAGCCTCATCATCCAAGATCCTCAAGTATATCTGAAAAATCCTGACTACTTGACTGCCCGTACAAATTCGGGTACCCAAGAGTTTAGGGAAAGCAAAATTAAATTAACTCTAGGTCAGTCATGTGACTGGTGTGAGTAAACTCCAAACACTTGGTTTAACTTTTACAAACCATTTTCAAAAGCAATGATAATCGTAAGACCGATCCACACATAAACACGGATGGTTTTTACCGCACGATAACCCAAAATGTTTTCTAAAACAATATTATTCTAATATTATAATAGTGTCTAATACAAGTACTTAGAAATCTAGCAGAACGTTTTCATCTCACGTTCTACATATATAATCTACAATCAAAACCGTGGGCTCTTATTGGGTAATGGATTTCCACTATGATAAGGTATGGAACCACCTTTTTATCAGTGTACTCTAGAAGCGATACACTGGAGTTCAACAAGAACATCTTGTAACTTGGCCACACATGACCGACCATTCATTTTGTTTGAGTGTTTTGAATATACTGTCATCTTATGGTTGGCATACCAACATAACCGTTCCATAGAGATACAAAAATAAAAAGAAGAAACAAAAATGAATATTCTCTAGATGGTGACAATATACCCTACTTGGATGCGACCTACTTAGGCATGCTGCCTGCCCAATTTCTGTCATTTCCCAGTTGATGAGGCTTGAGGTCATAATGTATCTTTTAACAGAACACTCCTTTATTTACTTTGAATGCCACATTGCCATACCCATCAAATCACAAATATATTTCCCCAAAAATACTACGGGTATAAGCTAAGAGAAACGAATTCCTCTGCCACCAACATAAATACGTTTGAAATGACCAACTTACGCGATCTACCAGATATACTCTGTCAGACATTCGTCCATTCAAGTTGTCCTGGGACTGGACAACCCAAAGGTACTATTATGGAAATCCATCTTAGACAATTTCTACCTAGGATCGCCAGAACAGCCCTTGCACAAACTCCTTCTTCAATTATCTTCATCATTTTGATTCGAAACGATAATGCCCATACGGAGCGGTTTTCAGATAATAAATCTGATCCCGGTCTCTCCGTATTGACAACAGAAATGGTCAAAAACTTTGATAGTCGGTTATTTAACTATCAAAGGAAAGCATACATGCAACAACGATCTTATTTCCAAATGGAAATTGTATCGGTCAACCATCAATCCAATTTTAGCCCTTCAAATTAATTTATCATTTTTCCAATTTCTTTTCAATATCTTTACCCAAATATCTCTCTAACTCATTCAGCCTCTCACTATTCTTGGAAAACGTTCCCATATATTCACAACTCCTTATTTCCCGTATTTCAAAAATATACGTTATTACATTGGAAAACATTTCCATATCTTATTTGCGCATCACTATTCTTTCACGTCCATCAGTCCCTAACTGTAAACTAGTTAGAGAACAACTCCCCAAGTATTAACCCCGAAAGCCGAAACCAACGTCAGATCAATACCAAAAAGTCGTTCAGCTTAATGAGTCTCCGGTCAGTTTCTAATTTTCTTAACTTCATTTAAATCTGCAAATCATTTGCTTTTAAATCATTATTCACTTTAAAACGTGAATATTATTCCTTTACAGAAGACTGGACTGTTATATCAATCAAATCTTGAATTTTACTTATAAATACCATTACAGATTCAAATCCTGTTTATCGAGTTATTTAAGAGCTTCATTATCAAATCTCTTTTGCAACTCATACTTATAGTCTATTTTATTCAAATCAGTTTAGTTCTAATTCGAATTTTCATTCGATTATAAATATTGGTTTCAAATCGGATATTAATTATCTTGTCAAATTCCGAATTATATGATATATAAACTCCAAAGATAGGTTATTTTTAAAACATTCGACATCGTCGATTCAAACTATAAATCCTTATATATTTATTCAATTCATATTTTGAACCTTGAAATAAATTCAATGATTTCCCTTTTCCATTATTCAATTTTGAATTAACATTCACGGATTATTTAATAATTATTATTTAACAATAATTGTTTTATTCCATTTATAAATATCATAAATAAATCAAGCTACTTGTTTATATACTTAAACAAGTTATTATATTCTTGCTAGTAAAATCAATATTCAATTTCTATTATTTAAAATAATAAATAATAGATTTTCCCTTTTTAAACTCTAATTCTTTTTCATATATTTTTATGGTATTTTAATACCAATAATTTCAGGTCAATGTTGTTCAAACATCCCAAACACACAATAATCAACCACATATTATTTTTCACATCATATAATGCAATATATGAAAAATAACAATATAATTGTTGAGGAATCCAGTCGGATTCCTCCAACCCGTTTCCCTGCATCCACAGATGTTAATCAACATAAATAAAATTAATTTCATATCAATGTGAAATATTAGAATAAATAGAATCAATATTTTACTAATGATTTATATATATAACTGTGTTTGAAATTTGAAACTATTAATAAGGAAAATCATCCAAAAAACCATCACACACAACATTTAATCATTTTTATCAATATTAAATAACGTTATAAAATAATAAACTGGACAGAGTTAGTTAGTTTACTCACTTTGGTCATTTATCGTTGAATAACGATAAACGTTCAATAGTTCCGTTCATGTGTTTTATTTCTCCATGAATTCAAACGAGCTTCAAATGGCACTGAACCAGTTCCATCGCGTAGCCTACATCCCAACGATTCCAACATGACTGACGATTTGTAATTCTGATATTGTGTGGATAAGTTATTAGTTTTATAAGCTAATACATATTAAAATAAAACAAACTTTTAAGTTTATTTATACTCTGGGCTTTACCATTCACTTTGGGCCGCCAACCCATTTCCTTTATTAACCCGGTTCTGGTATTCATCTTCTTGAATTGCAAATACACAAGCTCCCGTACTGATTTCGTTTCGGCCGAACTTCACTGCATACTCAGTCCACCGTCCTTGATAATAAAACCACCATTTTTAAACTCCACATTCTTCACTATTACACCACACATCTTCAAACTTATATACCAGTGCGTTCCTCTTTTCTTCCTGGTTTTCACGCACTACACCCTTGCCTTCCTTTTTCTTCTACATCCTGTTACCCCCCTTCCTCTTCATCCTTTTGCACCATCGAACCCTACTCCTACCCTCTTTATTCTTTCTAGTTAACTATATTTCACCCTATGAATACGCAGGCTCCCACTCTCCATACCCGCACAATCCCTCCTCGACTCTTCACCATTTACAGAAACTTCCCATTTGTTCTTTTAAAACAAACCCACTTCTTCAACGAAGACAACAACTGCTCCTCCCCCTTCATCAGGTCGCCACTTCCATGACCACCCAACTCCGTCATTTTCGAAACCACTATCACCAGTGAACACCCAACGCAAGCAACCTCTTGCCACCACCATTGTCGCAACTTCGTGCTCCAATCCCCATGTACACAGCATGTCGTGATTTGAAGTTTTCGAGTAGTTCAAAAACAAAAGCCGTTATATCTCTCCTCGTCCTTTCTTCTACTTCATGAACTATCTTCTATATAACAAAACCAAAACTTTCTGCTCCTTCAGTCTTCGGCCTCAACAGACTTCCCCTATCTTCAACTGCTTCGCCGTGCTTTAAAACGACCCTTAAATGGAAGCTTTTGCTTTGCTAAGCTCACGGATATTTATTTCAGAATTTATAAAGGAGAACTTGATTTTAATTTGATTTTTATTTACCATTTGAAACTCACGGCTATTTCTTGCTTGATCTTCCTTTATTGGATATTTCAAGAGTGGAGAATGGAATTTTTATGGAAATAGCAAGAGAAATGAATTGAAATAGCAACGAATATTTATAGGTTTAAGAACCTTCATTGGTAATGTATAGGAGGTACTAGTAATGTCAGATTTGAGAAGTGACAATTCATGCAAGCAATTTACATAGAGGCAAAGGCAAAATATTTAATTGATTTGTTTAAATTTTATATATAAACTTATTTTAATTATTATTTTTTACTGCGTTTGATGTTATTGATAGATAAATTGAAGTTAGTACTTTGACAAATAGTTGAAATGCGCCTTCCTAGTTATGGAAGTACAGGCGACACAATTTATTCTATTAACACATTTTTAACACTAATTAAATTTGCTCATTCTTAATTATGGAGGCACTTAACACCTTGGTACTTCTCATCCAAACTAATGGTCCCACCATAGAAAACCAGCACCAAGCTCATAGTTGAAGCCTTCAACACATTTGCAAACCACATCAAAAAATGTTGTCTAGAATTGTTGCACCAGCTCAAACTAACCAGCTCTGCCAGTTTAGTTGTTCAACACTAACGTTCATTTACATGGCAAAACGCGCAATAGGTTAATAAACTTGATAATCCCATTAGCTTAAGTTAATCCTAGCATAATAACCAAACCCATTATTGTCAATCCAATACTGCTTGAAAAGCATAATAGCATGTAAAAAATTTCAAGCGATTGAAGGTAAATACAGGTGTAAAGCTGATGATTATTCAGATTACAAAATGTATGCATGTGGGCCTAATTGCATACTGCTAACTTACTTGTTAAGTTTTATAGGTCCTCCAACGACAATGTATTAAATGAAGCACATGCTTCCTGCAGACAAATAGCAGAGCATATCCTATGTTAAATGTATCCATATGCATGTATAAGTGTTGGTGTACTTCGTTACGTAAACTCCATTCATTTAAAGACCGATATCGACAAAAATAAGAATATCGTTATGACGATCAATGCGATACGATTCCAAAAATATAATACAACAGACTAGTTAACTTATTTTGTGTAGTTCCAAAAAAGCCGATATAGGGTGTAAAAATGTAACACCCCACATCTGTTAATGTCACTCTCTAGGGGAATGTATTAAGTTCTGTGGAGCATTATAGGTAAATAGACATAGAATAATTACAAGGCAGATATAAATAAAGATAGCAGCGGAAATTTCATAAATTTTATTTCAGACTTAAATCATAATACTGTGGTTTATAATACCATAAGTCATAAAACCATTACAACAAAATACTTCAGTCTTGCATAACCAGAGCACATAGGAATTAAAACAAAACATTATTTCCCAATAAATAAAAGAGTAAGCCATATCAGAGACAAATACTCGAGCCATACTTCAAAAGTAGCTCCTAGCAAGATGATATCCAAATCCTGGATAAAGCTGGGTGTTTCCTCCCTGAGAACCTGGTGGGAAGGGAAACGGAGGGGAGAAGGAAAAACAAAAGGGGTCAGACATAAACTCTGGCGAGTCTAGTAACTTTTAGCCAGTAAATAAATAAAGGTAAACATGACATGCATAAAGTGGATAAGATAGATCACTATACAAATGGAAGGTGTGACAAGGCATATAAGATAAGGTATATACATGCTTCACTAATGACTACTCTGCTCTATTACTAGTATAATCAAGATGAGATGATCCCTTCCACTACAAGTTGGTAGACTTAGGGAATACGTCCGAGTATACCCTAACCACTACCATAATCGATCGGCTCCCTACTCTGTAGATATCCTGTGCTGGCCCCACAGCAGGGGTATCACTTCCCTAAATTGGCAACCCAAGATGTGCACAGGCCTATCTACGGGTGTCACAGTCGTCTTGTCCCCCTCTGCCCGGCCCATGCACGCACATGTCCCCGGTCGGTTTGCGCCGCTCCTACCGCCCGTCTCGTTTGGATCTCTTACAATCAATCAGTAAGCGTGCCCCTTCTCCGCCTAGTACGGAGTTCTCTACTCTGATACCAACTACGGGTTACTGACTGAAATGGGTCCCACACAATATGATACAAGCCCTCCCCTTTGTCTTGTATCCCCACTAGGTTTTCCACTGACTATGTATACCCTAAAAGGGTGATCTTTAATTACATAGCCCTATACTAGTTATGTATACCCTGAAGGGTGATCTTTAATTACATAACTCCCACACAATATGATACAAGCTCTCCCCTTTGTCTTGTATCCCCACTAGGCTTTCCACTGACTATGTGTACCCTAAAGGGTGATCTTTAATTACATAGCCCTATACTAGTTATGTATACCCTAAAGGGTGATCTTTAATTACATAACTCTATAATGGTTAAGTTTGTAGGCCTATATATACTAATATTACCCACCTACCCTTCAGTTATACTTAACCCACCCACTATCCAATCCACTTTATTTAACCCTAACTTATGTTCATAATCATACAGTCCTCATGTATTAGGTTAAGTAGTCTATTCTTATTACCATGTCAAATTATGGTTGTATTGGGCTAGACCTCCCACATTCGGCTTACAACGTGTGGATGCTGGATATGCCGGTCGGGTCTGGGCAGTCTTATCCCACAGTTAGGCCTAACCTCGTGTCTTAGCCCAATTCGTATTTGCGTACTTAGATCTCCCACATTAGGTTCAACATTAGTGGCTGCTGGATATGTCGGTCGGGTCCGGGCAGACTTCCGCCACTAATGTAACCTAACCTCGTGTCATAAGTACAATTACAATTCCTAATTGTAATTACTAACATTCCATTTTTATTTAATTTACCACTTAATTAATCCTTTCCTTTTATAGGTGTCAATGCCTAATTTTGCAACAGTAATTTGAATTACTTATCCATAAATGGTCATATTCAAATTATGCCATTTTTACCCAAATTTACCTATGTTATTATAGGTAATTAATTCAATGTTTCCCTATTTGAATTATATGCCCATTTCATATAAATATTATATAAACTTTGCCAATTTATGTCTCAAGTTAATTATTTGGTTACTAACCAATTTATGCTAATTACATAATATCCAATATTTAATATTTCCTGAACTATTCCCCAACGTTCCCACGTCGTTCGTATGTGTAATTCACATAATACGTTAGGCTCGCTGTTAGCCTAACTCATAAGAAAAGGAAAAGAAAGAAACATATGCCACCCAAACTGGCATAAAACAATATAGTTTTAATTAAGCATATGTAACATAAACTTGGCATAGAACAACATAACTTGCATAACTTGTATAGATCATAACTTGCATAGAATGAATCTAATCAAGCATATAAACGTGAACTAGCATATAAGATGGATCCAATTAACATATGTAATGCGAACTGACATAGATCTAAACATAAGAACTGGCATGGACCTAAACATAGAAGCATAAACTTGCATAGATGAACTTGTGGCAACTACAATGTCAAAGTCAACTTAACATGGTCTAAACTTGTCATTTAGACGTCTAACAAAATTAAGGTGAAATAGTAGCAGGATTAGATCTAAATGGGTGGCATCACATGTCAAGTTTACAACGTATCGTGATTACTGCAACATAACAGGTGAAAGGTGATTAGCATAAAGGATTAGATCTAAATTAACAAGCTCGTATTTACCACAATGTAGTTGCAAGTCAAGATTTACATAATCAGCATAATAAATGTCCATAATCATATTGGATCCAGGGATAATGACATAATAAACTTGCATAAATTCATGATTCACAACATATACCCAATTCATAGTCTACCACAATTCACATTTATCTATTTAAACCTAAAAGTGACTAGAACTCACGCAAAAAGAACAGATCTTGAATTATGGGATCTGATTTCTGAATTTATTAAGCTTAACCCTTGATGTAGGCTTTGATCTTTATCTTTAATCTTGAATTTGATTTTTTTTATAGTGGAGGCTAGATTAGTTTAGGATTCAGCAACATATAGGATGATGAATGAATTTAGTTTAGCTTAGGGTTTAGGTTAGATGTGATTATATAGGAGTGTTTGATTAATCAGAGCTATTAGATTATTCTAGGTTTCATATGAACCCTTCAAACCAAAAAGACACATCATTAGGCCAATCAGAGGATGCCACATATGCCCTAATCCATCAAAAATCGTCATTGACCAACAAAAATGTGCCATGTGTGCAACATGATGCGCAGCAGCAGGGGTGTTGACACCCACATGTCATATATATATATTTATTTATTTATTTTTCTTTTTAATTATCTTTCCAATTAACCCTTTTCACACTAAACAGCTTTTTGAACTGCGTTCACACTGAGCCACTTTTTAGCCATTCCCCTAAAACAAAAATATGACGTTGGTGGGGATTGAACTATGTACCTTATATGTATAAGTCATATGTACTAACCAAATGAGCTACTAAGTCATTTACTAACAAGACTTAGGACAATGCTACCCATTATTCTTTTCTTATTCCTCTTTTTCATGTTTTTCTACGGTAACACCCCCACCTCCGCTAGGGTCACTCACAAAGGGAATGCACTAGTTTTGGAGGAGCGTTATCGAGGTAAACAATCACAGAATTATTACAAGACAGAACATAAATAAAACAGTAGAAGATTTAAAAGCTAATTTTCATTACTTTCAAAAAGAGTCAAAACCTTTTACATCAAATAGCCAAGGTCATTATTTTCCATTACAGTAAATTTTGTCTTGCATAAATAAAGAAGCATAAACTTAAAACATTAAAGTAGCTTAATTCCCCAAAGGTAGCAGAAATGTAGCCATAGCATAGCTCAAGGATCAAATCATACATGAGCTAAAACAAAAGCAAGCGAAATCCAAGCTAAGTGCTAGAGTTTCCTCCCTGAGAACTTGGGGGGGACGAAAGAAAAAGAGGTGAAAGAAAACGGGTCAGTCATAAAGGCTGGTAAGTCCAAGTGACTTTCAGCATAAAAACAGATAAAGATAACATGACATGTATAAACTGAAAGTAAACATAAGGATGCTGACAAGATGGGCAAGATGGACTAAGACAACATGATAAATCAAGTATAAATCAAGTATAGCACCATATATTCAAGGTTCGCTGCATCAACTATACTAGAATCCCAAACCCATGTCTTATATAAATCATGAAATAATCCCTTGGCCCAATATCATGAAATGACCCATTTCTAGGTCCAACGAAACGATCCACTAGTCGATCGGCTCCCTACAAGTTCCAGCTCGTCATGTGTCTGTGTCATATAGCCTTATCACGAATGTAATCACCTGTGCTAGGTCCACCATAGGGTGTATCAAGCCCTATGGTGCCAACCACCAACACGAATCAAGAATGCACAGATAAACCTACTGATGCCCAATGACTGCTTTTTCAACTCCGGACCACGTGCCCGACCATAGCCCGCCTGAACCTATACTGGCGCACCAACAAAGCCGTCGTTCTGGTCGCTTACAATCAGCCCAGTAATCGTGCCCCACCCTGCCTAGTCCCAGGGTACCATGATACATCTAGTGGGTTACTGCTGAAACGGACCGCGTAACTAGGGTTTCCGTCCAATAGGTTAAGTGTTGTCATTTAAATTCGTGACTTAACCTCTATCAGTCTAGCATGTCAAGTTGGTTAAGTGTTATCATTCAAGTTCGTGACTTAACCCACCTACGAATCATGTATCAAGTTGGTTAAGTGTTGTCTTACATGTTTATGACTTAACCCTATCATGTGGCATTAATTCATTAATGCACCCCAACCTCTCACATCAGACCTGTTGTTGTGGTCACTGGATATGCCGGGCGGTTCCGGGCAGAATTACACCACAACTCTATCTGACCTCGGGTTTTCAAGTGCGATATGACCAACTACCCGCATTTGATCCTATTGTTTGCAGTAACCGGATTTGCTGGGCGGTTCCGAGCAGAATTACACTGCAAACTCAACCCAACCTCGAGTTGGCCATTTTCAAGTTTATTCTAGTGTCATGTCCATGTTCAAGATTCATGTCAAGTTTCCTATAATTACCAATTTTTCCCAATGTTACCCCGTCTAAATATTAGGCTAACAATCTTAGCCTAATTTTCCGTCCGCATGGTTTTTGACATATAATATTAGGCTAAAAACTTAGCCTAATTCAACGTACACAAAATTGGCATAAAGCAATTTATTAACATAAGCATGACATTGGCGTAAACTTGGCATCATCATCATAGTCAATATGAACATCATAGATGTGAACTTTCAAAATAATCAACATGAATATCATAGGTGTGATCTTGTAGCGTAGGCTGAACCAACATACATATATGTGAATTTGCAACATAGACTAAATCAACTTACATATATGTGAACTTGCAAATCAATCACGAACATATGAATAAGTGTGAACTTGAAAAATGACATAGGTTTAACATATATACATAAACATGTAGTCCTAACATTTGGTCACATATGTGATATGATTTTACAACCTAAAACTTGCATAACATGATAAACTACACAACTTATCATAACAGGTTATACTTCAAGTTCCTATACATATGAATAGACTTATTCATTAATTCCCAATTCAACATGGTAATAAAATAGAACCACAGGCATAGATCAATATCATTCAATAACATAATCAATCTTTTTTCAAGACATAACATAATTGGATAAATTGATTAAAACATCATAGGCATATAAATCTGATAACATTACGAACATCAAAAGGTTTGAATACTAATCTAGATTCAAGAACATGGATAGATCTAACTTAAATAGAAAAATCCCCAAAATCAAGATCCGAGGACAAATAAAGAAAATAGGTCTGAATGGAAAATCAAGCTTAGATCCAATTTCATAGTCATAATCCTAGGCAATGAATCATAGGTGATTAACCACAATTGTCCTTGTCATAGTCATAGGCAATAGTCTTATTGTTCATAGTCATAGGCAGTCTTATGCTCACCGTCATAGTCATATGCAGTCTTATGTTCACCGTCATAGTCATAGGCAATAGTCTTATGTTCACCGTCATAGTCATAGGCATAGTCTTATGTTCACCGTCATAGTGATAGGCATAGTCTTATGTTCACCGTCATAGTCATAGGCATAGTCTTATGTCATTAACAATAGTTTCAACGTCGTAGGCAATATTCCCAATAGTCAAAATCCAAGAAGAAACCAAGAATAGATATGAATCATACATAAGTCACTTCCAAATTATACCATGCACATATTAGATTTATAGTTTTTATCTAAAAGTAACTGGAACTTACAGATCGTGGTCTAAGAAATTTAGATGAAGAAGTCAAGTCTAGAAATTGATCGTTGAATTGCTGAATAGTTGAATCTTGATTTGATTGTAGAAGCAAATCCTCAATAAGAAATTCCTAGCCGTAGTCTTCAAGAAATAATCTCCGCGTTTTAATTTAATTTAATTTAATTTAGAGGAAGAAGAAGAAGCCATGATCATCAAGAGTTTGAGCAGCATAAGGTTAGAGAAGAATGATGTCAAGAGAATGAGGCTAGGAGGCTGTTTATATAGGGTTTCAAACTAATTAGAGCCATCGATGAAGCTAGAGTTAATCAAGGCCATCCATCTCAAGAGAAGCCAATCAAAAAGTGACAAGTTAGCCCTAATGACACACTAGAGCTCAAAAATTCGACCAGAACCCGACCAAGCCAGCCAGGGCTTGACCAGTAGGTTTCTGCTCGTCCTGGGCGCACCTGCCAATGAAAAATTGCATGGGCGCACTTCCCAAGTGCGCCAGTGCAATTTTGTTCTGGCGCACTTCCCAAGTGCGCCAATGCATTCTGGCCGGTTTCTGGTTTTTCTGCCTAACTTCGTTCATCCATATCTTCTTCGTACGGTATCCGTTTTACGCAAACTTGGACTCTATTTCAAGAAGAATTACGAGACGAACGCAATGGCGTAACCCGTTTCCCTTGATTCTTATTTGAAAATTTAATTCTGCCTTGATTTATGGTTTTAACATGTTATAAAAATACGGGTTGTTACATTCTCCCCTCCTTAAAGGATTTCGTCCCCGAAATCTTCAAGTTAGGAAGAATGCATCCTATCATCCAATCAACCATCTACTCAACCATCATCCACAAGCAACCATTGTCCTTAAAAGATTTCTAATGCTATATGAACATATGCAGAAAGTGTGTGTATATGTTCCTTATCTAATGCAAACGATCAGGCCTGATTAATCTTCTTAATGCAAAATATGTTTAGTGCCATGAATCCAACATGTATGCAAATAGTCCTAGTTACATAAACGCTATATGTGTGCACAAACATTCATCCATATGCAACATTCATATGATAACACATTCAATTTCATCCATAAACAAGTATAAACACTCATGCATATGCAATATGAAAATGTGTCTGAGCCGATCTAGTGCCTAATGTGTGTTATGCAACCACGACCAACCACTTGCAATCATTTGCAAACATCGACCATAACATGTTTTCAAGCACATGTTTACATCCAAAAATAGTTCTACCTAAGGTTCTCAAGATAGGATTGAGGAGATAAGCAAGATAAAACAAAGCATCTAGGAGAAGAAGTTAAATATGTACCCCCAGAAGGTCCTGCTTGCGGGGCTTGCTCTTGCTTCTTAGGACAGTTCTTGCTGATATGTCCAGTTTCACCACACTGGAAACATGCTCCCATCTTCATCTTCTTCTTTCTACAATCCTGAGCTATATGCCCCTCAATACCACAGAAGTAGCATTTTCTTTTCTCGCGTGTCTTGTTATCATTCTTCTTGTTGTTGTTGTTGTTCTTGCCTCCTTTCCCAGAGTCTACCTTCTTGTTTTGAGATTCATTCGCCTTGAGCTCCTTCTTGCCATTCTTGTCTTCTTCACTTAAGAGCGCCATGTCTACTAGCTTTTTGTAAGTAGCCCCCATAGGTACGTGGGTCATAACCAAGCTGTGAAGTGGCTCATTCAATCCCTTGACAAAACGGAGAGCCTTCTTATGAGGGGTATTCACTAAGTCTAGTCCAAATCGAGCTAGCTGATTGAATTGATTAACGTACTCCTTGACCCTCATACTTCCTTGCTTAAGAGATAAGAATTTTTCTAGCTGTAGACTTCGTTCAGCTTGTGAGAGGAATTTCGTCTCAAACCTTGTCCGGAAATCCCCCTTTGTGTCAACGGGTCTTTCAGCGTTAGTGACTTCCCACCAATAGGAAGCTTCGTCTTTGAGCAACCACACCGCTAACTGTACCTTCTGCCTATCGTCCACCTTGAAGATAACGAACAGATCCTTAGTTTCTTTGAGCCAGTTCCTCTCTTCTACGAATGATTCAGTTCCCTTGAAATCCTTTCCACCCATGGGCCTAAAATATTTACAAATCTTCGAGAAAGCAATTGCATGAGGAGGTGGCGGAGGAGGAGGAATCGCTGCTGCTGGAGGAGGTATATCTGCTGGGCCTGCATCGTTGGCCATAGCCTCTAAATACCTCCAGAACCAGCCAGGTATTGGCACGCCCTCTGGAAAGTTAAGATTCCCAGACATGCTGAAATGAAAAAGAAGAGATTCAAAACGAGGAAACAAAGGATAGTGCTAATGGCTTTTGGGGAATAGCCTTTAAATAAAACAAGACTTTTCTTGAAAAATGCTTCTTTGTAAATGGTTTTTGAAAATAATTTTAGAAGGTTTTAAAAACTTTTTCCCTGTCTAGTAACCTTCTGCTCTGATACCAAATGTCACACCCCCACCTCCGCTAGGGTCACTCACAAAGGGAATGCACTAGTTTTGGAGGAGCGTTATCAAGGTAAACAATCACAGAATTATTACAAGATAGAACTTAAATAAAAAAGCGGAAGATTCAAAAGCTAATTTTCATTACTTTCAAAAGAGTCAAAACCTTTTACATCAAATAGCCAAGGTCATTATTTTCCATTATAGCAAATTTTGTCTTGCATAAATAAAGAAGCATAAACTTAAAACATCAAAGTAGCTTAATTCCCCAAAGGTAGCAGAAATGCAGCCATAGCATAGCTCAAGGATCAAACCGTACATGAGCTGAACCGAAAGCAAGCGAAATCCAAGCTAAGTGCTAGAGTTTCCTCCTTGAGAACCTGGGGGGAAACGAAAGAAAATGGGTCAGTCATAAAGACTGGTAAGTCCAAGTGACTTTCAGCATAAAAACAGATAAAGATAACATGATATGTATAAACTGAAAGTAAACATAAGGATGCTGACAAGATGGGCAAGATGGACTAAGACAACATGATAAATCAAGTATAAATCAAGTATAGCATCATATATTCAAGGTTCGCTGCATCAACTATACTAGAATCCCAAACCCATGTCTTATATAAATCATGAAATAATCCCTTGGCCCAATATCATGAAATGACCCATTTCTAGGTCCAACGAAACGATCCACTAGTCGATCGGCTCCCTACAAGTTCCAGCTCGTCATGTGTCTGTGTCATACAGCCTTATCACGAATGTAATCTCCTGTGCTAGGTCCACCATAGGGTGTACCAAGCCCTATGGTGCCAACCACCGACACGAATCAAGAATGCACAGATAAATCTACTGATGCCCAATGCCTACTTTTTCAACTCCGGACCACGTGCACGACCATAGCCCGCCAGAACCTACACTGGCGCACCAACAGAGCCGTCGTTCTGGTCGCTTACAATCAGCCCAGTAATCGTGCCCTACCCTGCCTAGTCCCAGGGTACCATGATACATCTAGTGGGTTACTGCTGAAACGGACCGCGTAACTAGGGTTTCCGTCCAATAGGTTAAGTGTTGTCATTTAAATTCGTGACTTAACCCCTATCAGTCTAGCATGTTAAGTTGGTTAAGTGTTATCTTACATGTTCATGACTTTACCCTATCATGTGGCATTAATTCATTAATGCACCCCAACCTCTCACATCAGACCTGTTGTTGTGGTCACTGGATATGCCGGGCGGTTCCGGGCAGAATTACACTACAACTCAGTCTGACCTCGGGTTTTCAAGTGCGATATGACCAACTACCCATATTGGATCCTATTGATTGCAGCAACTGGATTTGTCGGGCGGTTCCGGGCAGAATTACACTGCAAACTCAACCCAACCTCGAGTTGGCATTTTCAAGTTTATTCTAGTGTCATGTCCATGTTCAAGATTCATGTCAAGTTTCCTATAATTACCAATTTTTTCCAATGTTACCCCGTCTAAATATTAGGCTAACAATCTTAGCCTAATTTTCCGTCCGCATGGTTTTTGACATATAACATTAGGCTAAAAACTTAGCCTAATTCACACAAAATTGGCATAAAGCAATTTATTAACATAAGCATGACATAGGCGTAAACTTGGCATCATCAACATAGTCAATATAAACATCATAGATGTGAACTTTCAAAATAATCAACATGAATATCATAGGTGTGATCTTGTAGCGTAGACTGAACCAACATACATATATGTGAATTTGCAACATAGACTAAATCAACTTACAGATATGTGAACTTGCAAATCAATC
Organism: Allium sativum; assembly: GCA_030737875.1. NCBI lineage: Eukaryota > Viridiplantae > Streptophyta > Magnoliopsida > Asparagales > Amaryllidaceae > Allium > Allium sativum. The sequence goes on from CM060916.1 coordinate 978,830,213, forward strand.
GCGAACATATGAATAAGTGTGAACTTGAAAGATGACATAGGTTTAACATATATACATAAACATGTAGTCCTAACATTTGATCACATATGTGATATGATTTTACAACCTAAAACTTGCATAACATGATAAACTACACAACTTATCATAACAGGTTATACTTCAAGTTCCTATACATATGAATAGACTTATTCATTAATTCCCAAATCAACAAGGTAATAAAATAGAACCACATGCATAGATCAATATCATTCAATAACATAATCAATCTATTTTCGAGGCATGACATAACTGAATAAATTGATTAAAACATCATAGGCGTATAAATCTGATAACATTACGAACATGAAAAGGTTTGAATACTAATCTAGATTCAAGAACATGGATAGATCTAACTTAAATAGAAAAATCCCCAAAATCAAGATCCGAGGACAAATAAAGAAAATAGGTCTGAATAGAAAATCAAGCTTAGATCCAATTTCATAGTCATAATCCTAGGCAATGAATCATAGGTGATTAACCACAATTGTCCTTGTCATAGTCATAGGCAATAGTCTTATTGTTCATAGTCATAGGCAGTCTTATGTTCACCGTCATAGTCATAAGCATAGTCTTATTTGTCATAGGCAGTCTTACGTTCACCGTCATAGTCATAGGCAATAGTCTTATGTTCACCGTCATAGTCATAGGCATAGTCTTATGTTCACCATCATAGTCATAGGCATAGTCTTATGTTCACCGTCATAGTCATAGGCATAGTCTTATGTCATTAACAATAGTTTCAACGTCGTAGGCAATATTCCCAATAGTCAAGATCCAAGAAGAATCCAAGAATAGATATGAATCATACATAAGTCACTTCCAAATTATACCATGCACATATTAGATTTATAGTTTTTATCTAAAAGTAACTGGAACTTACAGATCGTGGTCTAAGAAATTTAGATGCAGAAGTCAAGTCTAGAAATTGATCGTTGAATTGCTGAATCGTTGAATCTTGATTTGATTGTAGAAGCAAATCCTCAATAAGAAATTCCTAGCCGTAGTCTTCAAGAAATAATCTCCGCGTTTTTATTTAATTTAATTTAATTCAGAGGAAGAAGAAGAGGCCATGATCATCAAGAGTTTGAGCAGCATAAGGTTAGAGAAGAATGGTGTCAAGAGAATGAGGCTAGGAGGCTGTTTATATAGGGTTTCAAACTAATTAGAGCCGTCTATGCAGCTAGAGTTAATCAAGGCCATCCATCTCAAGAGAAGCCAATCAGAAAGTGACAAGTTAGCCCTAATGACACACCAGTGCTCAAAAATTCGACCAGAACCCGACCAGGCCAGCCAGGGCCTGACCAGCAGGTTTCTGCTCGTCCTGGGCGCACCTGCCAAGTGCGCCAATGCAAAATTGCATGGGCGCACTTCCCAAGTGCGCCAGTGCAATTTTGTTCTGGCGCACTTCCCAAGTGCGCCAGTGCATTCTGGTCGATTTCTGGTTTTTCTGCCTAACTTCGTTCGTCATATCTTCTACGTACGGTATCCGTTTTACGCAAACTCGGACTCTATTTCAAGCAGAATTTCGAGACAAACGCAATGGCGTAACCCGTTTCCCTTGATTCTTATTTTAAAATTTAATTCTGCCTTGATATATGGTTTTAACATACTATAAAAATATGGGTTGTTACAGCTACAATATTTAATTTAAAGATATCTTCTTCATTTTAAATCAGTTTTCTACAAACTATAGGTCTAAATTGACCAGAAAATCGCCACGAACGCAGTGACACTTAATTTCATGGCCAAATTCTAGAGGCTCTTCAAATTCTCCTTTTTATTTCTTTTTAAATGTTCGCATGCATTCCTTCGCATTTCATGCATTGCATGTAATTTCTTTTATTTATCTTTTTCTTCATTTTACTGCATTAACTTATTACATGCAATTTTATTGTCATTATTTAATTTCTCTTCTAATATATATACACACATATTTCAACATTTTTAATTTTATTAAAAATGCGGGGTGTTACATTCTCCCCTCCTTAAAGGATTTCGTCCCCGAAATCTTCAAGTTAGGAAGAATGTTTCCTACCATTCATCAACCATCTACTCATCCATCGTCCACAAGAATCCATTGTCCTTAAAAGATTTTTAATGCTATATGAACATATGCGAAAGTGTGTGTATATGTTCCTTATCTGATGCAAAGATCAGGCGGTCTACTGATTCAGTTGACCTCCTTAATGCAATGTATGTTAGTGCCATGAATCCAATCTGTATGCAACTATCCCTATTATATCATATTGGTTCTACATGTGTGCACACTCATAGGTCCAAATGCAACATCCATATGCTAGTTCATCCGTTTCCATTCATAAAAGAAAAAAAATGCACACACATCCATATGCAGTATGAGAGTGATTGAGCCGATCTTAGTGCCTAATGTGTGTATATGCGTCCACAGGCAACCACTAGCAAACACTTGCATCCACTTGTATCCATCAAATATAACATGTTTCAAACACATGTTTACATCCATAGGAATCCTATCTAAAGGTAGAAAAATGCTATGGATAAGATGTGCTCAAATGATAGAAACAAGTATGAATAGAAAGCTTTAAGAACATAGTCCCAAAAAGGCAAGGGTATGAAGCACGAATTCTATCTTCGGTTTCCCAAGTCGCATCCTTGCTGTCTTCTCCTTATAGCACTTTTTAATAGCCTAACTTCTTTGTTACACAGTTTCTTAACCTCTAATCCAAGTATACAAGTCAGAACTTCCAATCATTGCTTCCTTCTCTACTTTCCCTTGGAGCCATGTGGCGCACCGGTAATGCAATTGGTTTGTCATTGTCCACCAGATATATGCGAAAGTCGATCTCGTGCCTAGGAGGTAAACCCCGCACCTCATCAAAGACATCAAAAAAATCCTAAAACCACTGGAACAGATTGCAAATCATCTATGGAGGCATTTAGAGACTCTAGGAAACTAAGCATAACCGACCCTTGGGGGTCATAAGAAACTTGGAGGGTCCTCCCATGACAAGTCAGGAGCATGACAATCCTCCTTTCACAATCCAGAACGACCCCATACTTAGTAAGCTAGTCCATTCCTAGAATCAACCCATAGCCCATAAACCCAAGTAGTTAAGCTTCACATTCAAATTCGACGCCTAAAACAGATAATTTCAAACCCCTACATATCAACGATAAATGAGCCAAACCACCAATGGGGTTTGAAACAACTGCGGGATCTACTACCATACTAGTAACTAAGTGCAGAGATTCAACTACAGAACTAGATATAAACGAGTATGAAGCACCAGAATTAAAAAGTGTTCTAATTGGATGGTTTGAAAGAGAAACTAATCTTTATATGGAAAATTTTCTACCTCTTTCAGAAGCACTGATCTCGAGAGCATGCACCTTCCCTCTAGAAGTCCCAGCTCTTTGCCCTTGTCCATGCGATCCCTGTTTCTTCGGGCACTCCTTAGAGAAGTGTCCGACCTCTCCGCAATTAAAGCAACTGGCGTTTCTTGTCTTGCAATCTTTGATCAGGTGGCCTTCCTTTCCACAATTGTAACTCTTATCCTTGCCTTTAACATCTTTTCCCCCTTTCTTCTGTTGTTGTTGCTGTGGCTGTTGCTGCCCCTTCTTGGGCCATACCTTCTTATCATCCTTGGGTTGTTCTCCTTAGCCCTAACTTCCTTATACTTATTTTAACCACATTTGTGTAACAAGCTAACAAGTCTTTCGAAAGCTTCCTCCATCGCCCGGAAATCCTTACGAAGCTCGAGAAAATTAACCGCATGTGAAACCACTGCGGCTACAGATGGAGGTTTGGCACTTCATTGCCCTTCGACATGTGCTAAACATGCCTACGACATCATGCCGGAATGGGGACACCTTTGGGAAGAATCGGTTCCCCAGACAAAAAGGAAAAAGGATGAAATTTAGATAAGGGACCAAAGGTTACTACATATGGCTTTTTGGAGAATATTTTTTTCAAAACATATTTTCCTTTTTGAAAATACTTTCTTTTAAAATATTTTTCAAAAGCTTTTTATCTAATCTGGTAACCTTCATCTCTGATACCAAGTGTAACACCCTACATCCGTTAATGTCACTCACTAAGGGAATGCATTAAGTTCTATGGACCATTATAAGTAAACAGACATAGAATAATTACAAGACAGATATAAATAAAGATAGCAGCGGAAATTTCATAAAATTTATTCCAGACTTAAATCATAATACTGTGGTTTATAATACCATAAGTCATAAAAACTTTTGTCTTGCATAATCAAAGTACATAGAAATTAAAAGAAAACATTATTCCCCAATAAACAAAAGAGTAAGCCATAATAGAGAAAAATACTCAAGCCATACTTCAACGGTAGCTCCTAGCAAGATGATATCCAAATCCTGGCTATGCCTGGGTGTTTCCTCCCTGAGAACCTTTGGGGGGGGGACGGAAGGGAGAAGGAAAAACAAAAGGGGTCAGACATAAAGTCTGGCGAGTCTAGTAACTTTTAGCTAGTAAATAAATAAAGGTAAACATGGCAGACATAAAGTGGATAAGATAGATCACTATACAAATGACAGGTGCGACAAGGCAGATAAAGTAAGGTATATACATGCTTCACTAATGACTACTCTGCTCTCTTACTAGTATAATCAAAATGAGATGATCCCTTCCACTACAAGTTGGTAGACTTAGGGCATATGTCCGAGTATACCCTAACCACTACCCTAATCGATCGGCTCCATACTCTGTAGATATCATGTGTTGGCCCTACAGTAGGGGGTATCACTTCCCTAAAGTGGCAACCCAAGTTGTGCACATGCCTATCTACTGGTGTCACGGTCGTCTTGTCTCCCTCTGCCCGGCCCATGCACGCACATGTCCCCAGTCGGTTTGCGCCGCTCCCACCATCCGTCTCGTTTGGATCTCTTACAATCAATCAGTAAGCGTGCCCCTTCTCCGCCTAGTACGGAGTTCTCTACTCTGATACCAACTACGGGTTACTGGCTGAAACGGGTCCCACAGAATATGATACAAGCCCTCCCCTTTGTCTTGCATCCCCACTAGGTTTTCCACTGACTATGTATACCCTAAAAGGGTGTTCTTTAATTACATAGCCCTATACTAGTTATGTATACACTAAAGGGTGATCTTTAATTACATAACTCCCATACAATATGATACAAGCTCTCCCCTTTGTCTTGTATCCCCACTAGGCTTTCCACTGACTATGTGTACCCTAAAGAGTGATCTTTAATTACATAGCCCTATACTAATTATGTATACCCTAAAGGGTGATCTTTAATTACATAATTTTATAATGGTTAAGTTTGTGGGCCTATATATACTAATATTACCCACCTACCCTTCAGTTATACTTAACCCACCCACTATCAAATCCACTTTACTTAACCATAACTTATGTTCGTAATCATACAGTCCTCATGTATTAGGTTAAGCAGACTTTTCTTATTACCATGTCCAATTATGGTTGTATTGGGCCAGACCTCCCACATTAGGCCTACAACGTGTGGATGTTGGATATGTCGGTCGGGTCCAGGCAGTCTTATCCCACAGTTAGGCCTAACCTCGTGTCTTAGCCTGATTCATATTTGCGTACTTAGACCTCCCACATTAGGTTTAACATTAGTGGCTGCTAGATATGCCGGTCGGGTCCGGGCAGACTTCCGCCACTAATGTAACCTAACCTCGTGTCATAAGTACAATTACAATTCCTAACTGTAATTACTAACATTCCATTTTTAATTAATTTACCAATTAATTAATCCTTTCCTTTTATAGGCGTCAATACCTATTTTGCAACAATAATTTGAATTACTTATCCATAAATGGTCATATTCAAATTATGCCATTTTTACCCACATTTACCTATGTCCTTATAGGTAATTAATTCAACGTTTCCCCATTTGAATTATATGCTCATTTCATATAAATATTATATAAACTACGCCAATTTATGTCTTAAGTTAATTACTTGGTTACTAACCAATTTATGCTAATTACATAACATCCAATATTTAATATTTCCCAAACTATTCCCCAACGTTCCCACGTCGTTCGTACGTGTAATTCACATAATACGTTAGGCTCGCTATTAGCCTAACTCATAAGGAAAAGAAAAGAAAGAAGCATATGCCACCCAAACTGGCATAAAACAATATAGATTTAATTAAGCATATGTAACATAAACTTAACATAGAACAACATAACTTGCATATAAACTTGCATAACTTGTATAGATCATAACTTGCATAAAATGAATCTAGTTAAGCATATAAACGTGAACTAGCATATAAGATGGATCCAATTAACATATGTAATGTGAACTGACATAGATCTAAACATAAGGACTTGCATGGATCTAAACATATAAGCATAAACTTGCATAGATGAACTTGTGGCATCTACAATATCAAAGTCAAAATAACATGGTCTAAACTTGACATTTAGACGTCTAACAAAATTAAGGTGACATAGTAGCAGGATTAGATCTAAAAGGGTGGCATCACATGTCAAGTTTACAACGTATCGTGATTACTACAACATAACAGGTGAAAGGTGATTAGCATAAAGGATTAGATCTAAATTAACAAGTTCGCATTTACCACAATGTAGTTGCAAGTCAAGATCTACATAATCAGCATAATAAATGTCCATAATCATATTGGATCCAGGGATAATGACATAATAAGCTTGCATAAATTCATGATTCACAACATATACCCAATTCATAGTCTACCACAATTCACATTTATCTATTTAAACCTAAAAGTGACTAGAACTCATAGAAAAAGAACAGGTCTTGAATTCTGGGATCTGATTTCTGAATTTGTTAAGCTTAACCCTTGATGTAGGCTTTGATCTTTATCTTTAATTTTGAATATTATTTGTTATGGTGGAGGCTAGATAATTTTAGGATTCAGCAGCATGTAGGCTCATGAATGAATTTAGTTTAGCTTAGGGTTTAGGTTAGATGTGATTATATAGGAGTTTTTGATTAATCAGAGCTATTAGATTAGTCTAGGATTCATCTAAACCCTTCAAACCAAAAGACACATCGTCAGGCCAATCAGAGGATGCCATATTTGCCCTAATCCATCAAAAATCGTCATTGACCAACAAAATGCGCCATGTGTGCAACATGATGCGCAGCAGCAGGGGTGTTGACACCCACATGTCATATATTATATATATATATATATTTCTTTTTAATTATCTTTCCAATTTACCCTTTTCACACTAAATCGCTTTTTGAACTGCGTTCACACTAAGCCACTTTTTAGCCATTCCCCTAAAACAAAAATATAACGCTGGTGGGGATCGAAATCTGTACCTCTTGTGTACAAATCACATGTACTAACCAAATGAGCTACTAAGTCTTTTGCTAACAAAACTTAGGACAATGCTACCCATTATTCTTTTCTCATTCCTCTTTTTCATGTTTTGCCACAATATTTAATTTAAAAATATCTTCTTCATTTTAAAACGGTTTTCTACAAACTGTAGGTCTAAATTGACTACAAAATCACCATGAACGCAATGACACTAATTTCATAGCCAAATTCTAGAGGCTCTTCAAATTCTCCTTTTATTTCATTTTAAATGTTCGCATGCATTCCTTCGCATTTCATGCATTGCATGTAATTTCTTTTATTAATCTTTTTCTTCATTTCACTACATGCAATTTTATTGTCATTATTTAATTTCTCTCTAAAATATATTTAATTTCTCTCTAAAATATATATATGCATACAATATATATACATATTTCCACATTTTTAATTTCATTAAAAATGCAGGGTGTTACAAAAACACTTCAAATAAAAAGTTGCTTATATATCAAAATAAAAATTACAGAAAAATTCTATAAATTAAATTACAAGTACGTCTCAAAGATCTTGTCTAAATTCAAAACCAAGATTTAATTATATTAAATAAACCATTATAGCTTGTAAATGATTTCATGGAGACTATTTGAATATTTGATTTGAACATAACTCACAATTTATCAGACGAAATCCCCATTTTTCTCTTCCATTAGAAAAAACAGTTCACCAGATCCGAACATTTTTTATTCCATAGAAATCCGACTTAAAACAGATTCTGTATATTCAGTTGAAATTCAAATAATCGAATTATGAACAACCGTGACATTATGAGCTCAATTATAATTTATATTATAATTAGATACGTTCAACTGTCGTTTAAATAATATATCCATTATCATAACTTGAATATAAACTAAATTAAATGCTTTAAATTATCAAATTCGCACAGTATTGCTAAATCAACTAATTCCAACCATTTCAGAATTAAAATTATTAATCCATTATTTATATTAATTAAATATTTGGAATAATTGAATTTAAAAATGTTTAAATTACAAAAGCAATATATTATAATAATTAAATTAATTAATTACTAAATTGTAGAAATTCTGGGACGTTACAATTTTGGAAGAAGGACATAAGTGCGTCTTGAACAGGCTGAATGTCTCTTGGAGGCAGTACAAGTCTCGTATGAAAGCAAGGTATTATAAAAAAATATTCAACTAATGAGGGAAGGCTTGCGAATAGGCCCAGTACAATTCCGTTGGAGGATTTTTAAATGCTCTTAGAATACTGGGAGGATGAAGCCGTTCAGGTACAGCCTAAATGTGACCACAAAAGAAAACTAATTTGTATAATCCTAATTTAATAATCATGCAATATATGGAAATAAATAAATAAAATAAATTAATGATATTCACATTTTCTTGTTTAGTACTAATTTAATAATCATGCAACAAATGGAAAAATAAATAAATTAAATTAATGATATTTACATGTATGTATAGTTTAGTAGTTCACATTAGCTTGTTTAGTGCTAATCTTTTCTTTAGTAGTTCGCATTATCTTGTTTAGTGGTAATCTTTTTTTTTTTGGGATTTCCAGGCCCTAGCTGAGACTAATTCTGCGCATCATAATTCATTAAGTGAGACATATACCATGAGTCACAAAACTCATGAAGTAGCCAAAGAATAGATAATATGCATTTTTTTGAACTTGGGTTAATTTTTTTTGTGATTGAGTTGAATTGGCTACATGATAATTTTAATTTGTTATATCATTGAATTATATTTTATATCATTGTCGCAATGTTCATAGGCAGCAGCTAGATTTGTAATTTCTTAAGATTGAATGTTAAAAATTCGGTTTAACTTTTGATAATCCTAATACTTGATAGAGAAAGAAGGACCCGGAAAAAACTAGTTGCTGCCTTGGTCTTTTTGGAAACTTATAAACGATAACCGGGGAGAAGTTACAGGACAAACATGGATGAACTAAAGGCCAAATACGTAAGTACATTAGATACTGAAATAGCAATTTAATAGTTAGTTTGAAAGATGACCACATTACAGCTGAAACTTCCATATTTTAATTTATATGTTTTAATGATAACAAGTTCTGTTAATAAAAAGATTCGAGTAGCTTATATAAAGTATTTGACCTAAGTTCAATTATGAATCAATACTTGTGTCATTATAATTGGCACATTGTACATTTGTTGGAGCTGCTTAAATAGACACTTTCTCAATGGCACTACCTAGTATTACAAATAGTCGTGTCCTATGATTTTATAATGAAAATCTTATTTATGAATAACAAGATCTACTGCTATAATCCTAAGTTTATCCTCAACACTATGTAGTTGGAAAAAGAATAAATTACCAATCGATTTCACTTTGATAGCACTCTTTTGCTTCCAGAATCTCTTAAGATGGTTGATTACGACAGAGTAGGATAGTGGTCGATCTAGAAAGTAACCCACCAATAGTCATGTCGTGTCTCCAATCTTACGTTGAGAATTTCTTCACTGTATAATAAAGCTTTACTAGAGTACCGCAATTGGAAAGGAGAAAGGGAGAAAGTACCTGCATTTCGTAGTTTCAAATTGAAGAGACCTTACCATTTCGTAGGGGAACTAGTAGCATCCTGAGGGAAGGAAACGAAAAGGGGAAGAAGGGGAGGGTTAGGCGAGGGTGGGAGATAGGCGGTGGTGGGCTCGACATGGGAAGAGACACTAACGCGGTGATTTGAAAGGGTGATGAATTGATAGGAGAGAGGGGAGGAATTGAGGAAATGTCAGACACTGAAGCTTTATAAGTACTATTAAATAATTAACTGTTAGTAGTTATATAATAATTAAGACTAATATTTAATAATTATTAATTAATAATAAAAATTAATTATTAAAAGGTGATATTTATAGTTAATAATTCAATAATCAAATAATTATTAATAATTATTAATAATTAAATAAATAATTAACAAATAATAAAATAAATAATATTGACTATATAATAATTGATAAGTAATTAATAATTGTAATAGACACATGTTAAAACTAATTTAGTTTAGCTATTGCCATAAATAAATAATAAATAACAATTAATAATTACAATTAAATAATAATAATGAATGATTAATTAAAAGTAAGCAAATAAATTTAAATAATTATATTGAACTAATAATAGCAAAGCAATAATAATAATAAATTAACTGATAATAATTAGTAATTAATTTGAAATGTGAAGTATTTATTCTAATAAAATATAATAAATAGATGAATTTATTAATTAGATTTATATTAATAATTGTTGGCCATATTAATTTTTATTTGTTTAAATATTTTTAATTTTGTATTAGATTAATATATATCGACATAAAATTTAAAATTAAGATAAAATATTAGATGCAATATTTAAATTAATATTAAGCTATAAGTGAATAATATCATTATTTGGTAAAAACTAGAAAAAATATATACAATAATTTTTTGGTTCAAACGTTTAATTTTTTGGCTCCAATCATTTTTTTTTCTCCATAAGTCTAAATATGTACTCTAGATTGACACCCGCCCTGCCCGGAGAACGACAAATAACATTTGTGTTGGAATTTGAAGTTTGAGATCAAATTAAGTAGTAAATACCAAATTGTTATTAATTAGTACTACTAATTGTTGATCTCAAAATTGGAATCAACACCAAGGGTGTGAAATCACACTTCACCAAATATGGTTAGAAAATAAAAGGGGCCACAATCACAAAATATATGGAGAAAAACAAGTAAAAGACACAGGATTTTTATAGTGGTTCGATTCTATATAAATCTACGTCCACTTTTCAATCATTCTTCATCATTATGGAGAGAATTACAAGTTTTATCATCTCATACATCACATTAATTACACTTGACCACTTTTGCGATAATTCACCACTTTTGGCTGTCTTTACACTTTAGATCACACTTAGATTTGAGAAGGATTGAATTGGATTGTGTAATTATACACTTTTCCTTGATTCCATCATGAAAATGAGGCTAGATTCATGCATTGAGGAGGAGCTATAACGATTGGAGATCACTTAAAGTAGATCGGAGTGTGAATTAATGGAGCTTGGAGAAGATAAGATCCATCTCATGTTGGAGGGAGAAGGAGAGAAGTTTGGCGGCCATTAATGAAGCTTTTAGAAGCTTTAGAGTGGTGTAGGAATGGTTTAGGAATCCCTTCAGGGTAGTGGAATTGATCCCTTGAATTGTGGAGCAAGGGGGCTATTTATAGGCGTAGTTTGAGGGCGATGGCAGTTTCGTAATTATGGAGCATGGAATTTGGATCGGGCGTAGATCTGGCTTGGGCTAAACATTATTTATAGAAATGTCACTGGTCCACTTTACAGTTGTGTATAGCTGTCATGGTCCAATATTTACGGTTCTGCCACTGCTGTGTAGTTTGGATTGGGATAGACTTGGATAGGGCGTAGTTTGGATTGGGAAGACCTTGGATCGGGTAGAACTTGGCTCGAGGTGAACATGGATCGGGTAGAACTTGGATTGGGTTAGAACTGACCCGTACTTGTCTTTGAAAGTCCCAACCTAGTTTCTGTTTAATTAGTTTCTTGCCACCGCATGCTTTGAGACCGATTCAAATATGACTTTTAGAGCTTCCGCCTTCTATTTAAAGGTCACGAACCGATCCAGTTCTTGTTTTAATATGTTTGCACCAACCCGATCCACTTTTGAGCTGTCACCATATTATTGCAGCAGACCGACCCGAGTCAAAATGCAACAGACCGATCCAATATTACAATTGTGCCAGCTGTGTTATTTGCATGAATCTTGTTACGTGAAGCTTGCCGATCCTTATGTGAAACAATTCAGTCCACATGGCACTACAATGGAAAGTATATGGGATGACCATTTCATGGATCTTTATGCGTGGCTCATGTATTAATTGTTCACACGTATCCTCTTTCATGTTAAATGCTATCACTTTGGAGCTATGTGAAACATGGACTAGTGTATTACATGAAGACTTCACGCTTTCTCTTTTTATACAATGATTAGTTGTTATATGCAAAGGAGCTGATCCAGTTAGTGCCAACCCAATATTTAGTGACCGACCCGGACCGGATGGACCGACCCGACCCAATACTTCTGCATTGAGCAACCGACCCGGTGTCGTGATCGATCTGGCGCTTCGCAACTGACCAACCCGGTCCATTAATCCTGACCGACCCCACCCGTTCTTCAAGCGATCAAGACCGACCCGGCTCTTTGTTATTGATAGATCCAATGCTTTAGCTGGGTTAACATTTGCCCCTCGAAGCTTGTATTTTTTGCTTGTAGGTAATGCGGGCTTCGAAATAAACATTGCTGTTGATATAGTTTGCATTGAGATCCTGCCGTAGCTTTTACATTTGCTACGGCACATTATTCTTTGAATTCATATGCTTCATATCACCTGTTTTATAATTAAAACAAGCAATTGCACAGTTTTGGACTTATACTCATCATCTACTGTCCATATCGACAGTGGATTAGGTAATCATCAGAGAATGATTTATAGCGAATTTTATTTTGAATCGAATAAAGTGTTTGCACAGAATTGTTCTACTCAACGGTTTATAACTCATCAAGTATTATTCGCACAACTACAATATTCAAATTCGAATTCACATTTAATGCTTAAAATCTGCTAATCGACTAGAGCCGACTGTGGATTTCAAACATTATCGTTATAATGACTAATATGGTGGTGTATGGTATTTCACATTTGAGAAATACGTATTTGTGACTTATTCTCTGCTTCTATTCGCAGATTTTTTTTATTATTGGTGCCCCGGCTCTAGAGGTCATCACCAATCTTCATTACGAGAAGAATTTTTTCTATAGCTCAATTTTTGCTTTGCTTTGTTGATCAGTTTTGACGCTGGAGACTCCGTTGGATGCCCCGTGTTTTGGAGAGATCATTTTAATCCAACGTTTTGTCTTTTCTTGTCGACTGAGTCAAAATGATGGAGTTCATCGAGCGTTGTTGTTTTTTTTCTGTGGAGAAATTGCTTTCTTTATGAAATGATTTTTGCTTGTCGCATCGTTTAGCTGTGCGAACTCCCACGAAGTTTGGGTAAGGGGTGAGGTTGATTCACGGAGCGGTGATCAGTCATCGGTCGGAGTCACTTAACTTGGTAAGTGATCGCTCCCCGACTGAAGCATCTTGGACCTCCATGAACCTTTGGTTAAGGCTATATCGATCCACGGAGCGGGCGTCAGTCATCGATCGAAGTCACTTAACTTTGGTAATTGCTCGCTGCTCGGCTGAAGCATCCTGGACCTCCATGAACCATGAGGTAAAGTTGTTTTGATCCACGGAGCGAGTATCAGCCATCGGTCGGAGTCACTTAACTTTGATAAGTGATCGCTGCCTGGCTGAAGCACCTAGACCTCCATGAACCATGGGATAAGGTTAGGTTGATCCACGGAGCGGGCATCAGCCATCGGTCGGAGTCACTTATCTTTGGTAAGTGATCGCTTCCCAGCTGAAGCACCTGGACCTCCATGAACCATGAGGTAAGCTTGGGTTGATTCACGGAGCGGGCATCAGCCATCGGTCGGAGTCATTTATCTTTGGTAATTGATCGCTGCCCGGCTGAAGCACCTGGACCTCCATGAACCATGAGGTAAAGGTTGTTTTGATCCATAGAGCGGGTATCAGCCATAGGTCGGAGTCACTTAACTTTGATAAGTGATCGCTGCCTGGATGAAGCACCTTAGGCTCCCGCGAACCTTTAGGGGATGAGGTTTTGAATCCAGGATTGCTTGCTGCTTTATTGTGCATTTGACTCGTCGGGGCTCTCTTGATCAACCACTGGGTTGGAATTATCGGAGCTGACTCACTTAGTCGACTTGTGAGAAAGCAAGCGCTCGTCGGATAGCCTGTAATGAGAAATCATCTATTAGCAAATTTTCATGTAAATTGGCAAGACATAGATTTACACAAGCAGGTAATACTTCATTCATAGTGCTATTGTTTGGTACAATGCATGTAAATCACTACAAAATATTTACAAGAAAGTAGAACATAGCAAAGAGTAAAGTAATGCATGAAGTAAAATGAATGCGATAGAGATTGCTCATTTTGAGTTGTAGATATTAGATCATCATCAATGGTCATCAGTTGATTATCAGCTTTGGCATAGTGTGAGCAGAAGCTACGTTGCTTGGACCGGATTGGTCATTTGATGCCCCTTGCCCTTGGGTAGTCGCAGAAGGATTTGCATCTTGAGAATTTTTTACATACTGTTGCAAACGATTCTTCTTAACTAGCTCTTCGATCAATGATCTCGGTTATCTGCACTCGTTGGTGTTGTGGCCTAGCTGATTATGATACCGGCAAAACTTCCTAGATTTGGTCAGATGGTCATTCATTCTCATTGGCCGAGGCTCTGGATAATCTTCTGCATCCTTTGTGGCAAGGTAAATGTTCTTGGGAGTATCATTCAGAGGTGTTAGATCAGACACGTTAAGAGGACGAAACTTTTTATTAGGTTTGTTGTCCTTTCCGTTGTTGGCTCACTTCTGCCCCTGCGTACTCTTCTGATTAGGTTGAATAGCTGCACTTTTAGGAGCCTCAAGGAGTTGGTTACCACCAATGATCTGAAGAGGTATAGGATTATCATCCACCCTCATGTACTCTTCCACTTTCTTATAGAACTTGTCAAGCGTAGTTGGTTCCTTTATCTTTATCCACCTCCCGAATTCGCTTGCTTTGTCTATAGCATCGAGTAGAGCCATGAGGACTATGCGTGGTTCCGGATTCCTAACTTCAGACAAGGCAACATTGAATCGACTGAGGAAGGCTTTGACAGTTTCCCTCGGATTCTGCTTCATTGCTGAGAGAGTTATAGCGTCCTTGCCTTTGGTAGCATAAAAGCGGAACTGCTCCTTGAACTTTTTGGTTAGGTCGGAGAAACGGTCTATGGATTTGGGTGGTAGCTTTGTAAACCATAATGACACGGTACCTTCTAGATAAAGGGGAAAGTAGGTGCATCTCATTTCGTTAATCGCTTTAGCTGCGCTCATATGCCACCCATATTTGAATAGGAAGTAGTTGGGATCAACGAGGCTGTTATATGGAGGCAAAGTCGGAGGATTAAATTTCTTTGGATATTTTGCTTCGAGGGTCCTTTCGGTGAACGGAGTCCTATCGGGGAAGAAGTCCCATTCTCTTTTGTCATCTTTGCTAGCTTGATTCTTTATCATGGCTCGTTCTATCATGCCCAAGATATATTCTTCAGTGTTATGGCGCTCTGTGAAGCTAAGCTCTTTACCAAATGTCCGTCTAGGCATATGATCTCGATTACAGAGCTTAGGTGCTTTGCCTTCTCGCCAAGGGGGCACCCCAGTGATAAGGTTAGCGATCTTTCTAGCATTCACTTCGGAATGATTCTTAGCTTTTGATATCAATTCTTCGATGTTAGCTTTGTCCCTGTCACCTGCCCAATCATAATCGTCTTCCATATTGTCGTTACGGTTATGATCGGAAGCGGGTGATTTATCATTTTCTTTGAGATCCACATGCTCTTTCGGAGGGGTTGCATTAGATCGAGCATTAAGAATGGCGCCAGGTTTCTCCATCATCATTTTAGTAGAGGCAACCATTTGGTTGTTGAGATTGGCGATAGCGGCTTTTAATTCATTACTGTTCACACCGGTTCCGCCTTCTGAATTTTCGCTAACTTCAAAGCGGTTTGCGAGCGGTTCTTCATTAGCAACACCATCGGATTCTACCACGGTTTTGCTAATGGTCTTCTTAGATTTCGCCATTATTCAGGAGAAGAAGGTGGTTTAGAGCTTTAATGCAAGGCTTTCAACTTTGTGAGAGGAGGTAGGAGAAGCGAACACGGCCCCACGGTAGGCGCCAAATGTTAATCTCAAAATTGGAATCAACACCAAGGGTGTGAAATCACACTTCACCAAATATGGTTAGAAAATAAAAGGGACCATAATCGCAAAATAAATGGAGAAAATCAAGTAAAAGACATAGGATTTTTATAGTGGTTCGATTTTATGAATCTACGTCCATTTTTCAATCATTCTTCATAATTATGGAGAGAATTACAAGTTTTATCATCTTATACTGACCACTTTTGTGATAATTCGCCACTTTTGGCTCTCTTTACACTTTAGATTACACTTAGATTCGAGGAGGATCGGATTGGATTGTGTAATTATACACTTTTCCTTGATTCCATCATGAAAATGAGGCTAGATCCATGCATTGAGGAGGAGCTAGGGTGATTGGAGATCACTTGGAGTAGATCGGAGTGTGAATTAATGGAGCTTGGAGAAGATCAGATCCATCTCATGTTGGAGGGAGAAGGAGAGAAGTTTGGCGGCCATTAATGAAGTTTTTAGAAGCTTTAGAGTGGTGTAGGAATGGTTTAGGCATCCCTTCGGGGTAGTGGAATCGGTCCCTTGAATTGTGGAGCAAGGGGGCTATTTATAGGCATAGTTTGAGGGCGATGGCACTTTCGTAATTATGGAGTGTGGAATTTGGATCCGGCGTAGATCTGGCTCGGACTAAACATTATTTATAGAAATGCCACTGGTCCAGTTTACAGCTGTCATGGTCCAATATTTACAATTCTGCCACTGCTGTGTAGTTAGGATCGGGCGTAGTTTGGATCGGGTAGAACTTGGCTCGGGGTGAACATGGATCGGGTAGAACTTGGATTGGGTTAGAACTGACTCGTACTTGTCTTTGAAAGTCCCGACCCAGTTTCTATTTAATTACTTTCTTGCTACCACATGCTTTGAGACCAATTCAAATATGACTTTTGGAGCTTCCGCCTTCTATTTAAAGGTCTCGAACCGATCCAGTTCTTGTTTTAATATGTTTGCACCGACCCAATCCACTTTTGAGCTATCACTGTATTATTGCAGCAGACCGACCCGAGTCAAAATGCAACAGACCAATCCAATATTGTAGTTGTGCCAGCTGTGTTATTTGCATGAATCTTATTACGTGAAGCTTGCCGATCCTTATGTGAAACATTTCAGTCCACGTGGCACTACAATGGAAAGTACATGGGATGACCATTTCATGGATCTTTATGCGTGGCACTACAATGGAAAGCTGGGTTAACACTAATTATTCTATTTTATAATTATTTCTATTAATATTAAATATTAAATTATTACTATTAATATTAATACTTAATTTTTAATAAATAATAAGTATTATTAAATATTTACTATTGAATAATGATTAATTAATATTAATATTTAGTTTGTAATTAATAAATGTAAGTTGTTTAGTACGAAGTATTGCCAGTATTAAAATTTCTAGGTTACCAAATAAATTTTTGGGCTCCGAACTGAAATTTTCATCCTCCCTCCTAAACTGTATGTTATATTTTCTACACATTCCACAAACCCAAATCCCTAAATTAACATTCAAAGAAAATCCTTAAATTTGATTCTCCGGTAGCCATTCCTCCATCTCAGCAAGAACAAAAGAAGCTCAATTTTATATTTTATCGTCCACTGCTTCAAATTAACGTTGTCGATACAAATCATTGTCAACCATGCTGATACAATCGCCATACTTCGTGCTGAGACAAGTGTATCGAACCTTCATATTTTCAACTAAGCCAGTTAGAATTTTGATCGTTTCTTCTTGTATTTAAATTATGATACTCATTTTATGTTTCTTTTGATATGTAGGTGGAGAGAATGCTAGATTTAATCCAACTATTTTAGCGTTTTGAATTGTGGTCAGCTCTAATTTACTTTCCAACTGCTCTTCTCTCTTTTTCCTCTGCCACAACATCGGCTTCGTTCTCATGGATTTCCCCACCATCTCTTCGTCCTGCTTCTTCCACCGACTATTGTTGTCTTCATATTCAGTATTTCCCAACCTTTTTCGTTTTCAAAACCTCTGACCATTGCTATGAATATGTTTGAATCCTTTGGTTATGGAAGCCTCGCATTTTGGATAACCTCAATCATTGTTCGAGAGTCGGTTTTAGATGCGATGGTTTTTGCGTTTTGGGTTCTATCGTCTTGAGTTAGTGGTATATGTCACTACCTTGTTCTGGAGGTGTTAATTATTTGGTTTTTGGAGTTTAGCCGAAGGAGGTAATTTCCTGTTGATTGATTGTCCTGCAGGTGATGCTCTGGATCCAATGGAGCGCAAGATTTTTCGATTTTGACTTTGGCTATGATACTATTATAATGTTAGCAACTCATGCCTTGGTAGTATAGATCTTGCTTAGTCCGTTTTCGTGCTATGGAGTTAGTTTTCAGATATTGGTTTTGTAGTACGTTTAGTTTGCATTTGTGAACTTTCTATATGAATTCAGTTGTTTTTCGTTGTAAAAAAAATTTCAAATTTGCCTGGTACAGGTCGAAATCCTCATCCGGTGCTGGAAATCTTGTGGCCTCGTGTTAAGTGAATCGAAGTTGAACGCAAACATTTTAACTTGTCAGATAGGAGATGTTTCTCAAATTAAGATTTCATGTAGTTAGTTTTTATATGAATATTTAGTTTATATGTTTGATTTATGTAGCACTTTGTTTAAGGCTGAAATCAGTTTTTAGTCTGGATTGAAATTTGGTTTACTAGATTTAGAACCTAGTCATCGACCGTAAATTCATTTTCTACTTTTTGCTGCATAAGTTAGTTGGATGCTATTTTAGTAATTTTGCCTCTTACCATGTGAAAATCCGTAAATTTGTTCCAAGAATTCCATCTATTATGAAGCGATGTTTGAATGATTTGCGGGGATGATGTTGTCGTCTAATAAATCCTCAACTCCGGGCTGCGTTACACTTTTGTAACTATTTTTTTGTAAAGGTGTAATAATTTTTCTTTGGCAATTCCATGTTCTTCTTACAAACCGAATAAACACATTCTTATATAGTGGGCAATTGTTAACTTTTGGAAATATATAAAGTAATATGCATCCACCTTTTATGTTGTTATTTTTTATTAACATACCAATATTATTTATTTTAGGTTAGAAGCTTCATTGATATAAATGGATTATATGTAACTAGGTTAACAGACAGAAAGAAGTGATGTGCTCATCTTTGACTTGTTCAAACTAGGACTACAACCACTTGATTGATTGCTCTTAATATCTCTTCTCCAAAATAGACATGGATCAAAAGGTTGTTTCTTTAGAGAGAGTTAAAGATGATGATCAAGTGTGCAAAAAAGGTATCGGCATAGCAAATACCATGGATACACCTTTTCATATTTTCAAGAATTATATTATTGTCAAAAACGTTAATATCTGTAAAAGAAGGCATGGAGGAGTTGTAGTTTTGCAACATATTGACACTGGAGATGTGAAGCTGAAGCAAATTCAGAAGGTTAGACGTACCATCAGTGGAGTAGCTAGATTTGATGTACATTGCTAAAGTTTAATCATGCATGCACGTTGTTACAGAAAATTGTAGTTTGCTATATGGGAAGCTCAATCAATTTTTTCTAAAGAAGATGATAAAAAATGTTGAGATCTTTTTAATACAGATTCTTTGTATTTGATACTAAACTTAAGATTGAAATAATGTTGAAGTCTTGCATGATTGCTGGCAAAAGATGTATATTTTAGTCAATAACATATTGGTTATTAATCGTATAATAATTATCTTGTACAAATATGTTCATCTTAATATTAAATGTTGAATTTTCTTATACAAACAACGTTGAATTATAAAGTACGTTAAACCTATGTTATAATATCATAATTTTCTATTGCATCCATCACAAATAGTTGTAATATCATACTTTTCAAATTAAGTCATGCTTTATTGCAACTACTTATGTTAATTGTAGAATGTTTGTATGGCAACTTTTTTTTGCAATAGTCCGGAACAGTTGTAAAATATAATTGGCCTACTGCAACTTGGGCTATCCAAACTGGCATTTGTCAGTTGCAATAGGTTTGTTGCAACCCGCATTGTTAGTTACAAAACAAATATTTTGTTGTATTGGTTTGAGCTATTTACAGATTACAACTATCTGAAGTACTTGTTTTCCAAAAGGATTTAAACTTATGGAAACAGCGATGGATGGAAGTTTTTTCATCCTAAGACTTTGTATAACGATCCAGAATTTTTAATCAATTTAAAATCAGGATTTTTGAATATAAAATAAATTTAAATATGAATTTGGGTTAAACTTTAATTTAGGTTTAACATAAATATGTTTTAATAATAAGGTTGATGTTTAATTTTGTCAAAATATATAACATATATTATTTTGGTCAGAATTTATAAAGTTTTGTTACAACAAATTTTCCATATACGTAATTATAAAACTATTTTAAACGTAATCTTTTCTAGTTAAAATAAATATATTTAAATATAGATAATAAAATTAAATAATTATTTTGAAATGTTACATAAGATGATAATATCACTCAGTTTTGGTTGTTTAATGGGTTAAACGATGACCTAGAAGTAGTAATTTGTGACATACAAATAGTGCTTCAAATTCGCAATGCTTTTAGGTGTGACAAAAATGTTACAAAAGAAAACCATGTGCAAGAACATGGTATTAGGAAGGTGGTCTTGTGAGGTGGCTTCATTCATGGAAATGTAGCCTTAAGGAGGGACATTTGTCCATGTATACATTTCCTAAAAAAACCTTGCACCATCCTGTGTAAGGAGCCTTATACCCTCCCATTTCATTTCATTCGAACCTCCTTCTTATTCAGTTTCAGGATCTTCTCCATATTCCATTCATGGCTTCCTAAAGCCTTTTCTCCTCTCTCCTTCTTTTCTCTCCTTCCTTCCCTTCCTTTCCCCTCCCTTCCTCCTTCCTACACCTTCTCCTCCCTACACTTCTCGGCCTAGTCCACCCACGACCACCACCCATGTCCAACCATCCACCTACCTTCTCCTCCACAAACCCACGACCCCACCTCCACCACCCACCTTAGCCAAAGCACACCGCCACCACTACCGCTATGCACCACCTTTCTTTTTATCTTAGCGGCCGCTCCCATCCTACGACCAGCAACTTCGAGAGGCCATAACTCCAAGAAATCCAATCCAAAATATGCAATTCTTCTTTCAAATCACGTATTTTTCCAGTGTCTACAACTTTCATATTGAGCACTTTTCTAGTTCTGAGCCTAATTATTTCAAAAACCCAGATCTTTAAAGGCCATATTTTCTAGCTATATTTTATTGAACTCGAAAACACCTTCACTATATCTCACTCAAAATTGATCCAAATTGGGGTATTTTTTTTAAAACTGTAGAGTAAAGAAATTCCTACAACTTTGTAGTTGGACACTTTTTTAAAATTCAGATCGACTAGTCCAAAAACCCGAGGGAAGTTGGTCTATTTTCAGAGTTAGAAAAACTATAGCGTGATACGCGGTTATGTTGTCTGTCGGTTCGGTTAAGGTCCTACACTAAAGTTAGGTGGAGTGGAAATACTGGTGAGAACTCCTCACACTTTTTTATTTATATATTTAATTATAGTTGTTAAATATATATGTGTGATGTTGGATGAATGTTTGTACAGTTAGTGACACTTGTACACTGATAAGCGTTGATTTTCGTAACGATTGCACATAGGTAATAATATTGATTGATGATATTGTTGTTGGATGTTATGGATGTAACGACCCGTATTTTAGCGATATAATAATTAATTTATTTAATTATATAAATAGTGATTTAGATATTTGAATGGTCGTAGAATTAAATAATTGTGAATATTTAATTAAATTAAATAATAGAATAATATATTTAATTTCAGAAATATTCAAAAATAGTGGAATTCACAATATTGTGTAATTTGGATTATTTAAAATATATAATTCAGTTTAAAGTTGAATTATATTCACGAATATATTATATAAAAGAAGTTTGAATGTATAATTATATTATAAATATAATCGAGCTCGAAATGGCACGGCAGTTCGCAATTTGGCGATTCGAACTTCAACTGAATATGTAGGGTCCGTTTTAAATTGGATTTCCGTGAAATAAGAAACGTTCGGAGCTGGTGAAGTATATTTTTCTAATAGAAGAGAAAAATCGAGATTTCATTGTGTAGATTTTGATTTATGTCCAAATCAAATTTTAGAAAAGTCGCTATGGAATTCCTTTGAAATTTATAAATATATATTTATATTATAAAAGGATTTTAAATATAAATCGAATATCAATATAACTGGGATCGAGTTAGAAATCCAATTGGAGTTGTATGATATTATTAGATGTCAAGTTTCGTGATTTTTGAATTCAGTATGTGGCTGTACAAGATTTTAATGTGGAAAACAGACAATATTTTGATGGTTAAAAATACGCTGTGTGAGCAAACGGAGTCGGAATTAGACGAAACCAGTTTCATTAGGTCCGTAATGTCAGACTATAGCTGCACGTCTAGTTTCGTGATTTTTGGATGTCATGTGTGATTACAAGAATTTTAAAGGACAAATAAAAATAGTAGTTGATTATAAATAAGTTAAATAATCGAATATAAAATAATATGCCCATACTATAAATACCCCACTATCTTAACCTAACCCTAAATTACTTCCTCTACAGTCAAAATATTTCCGCCGCACTTTTCTTCATCATTCCAGCAAATAGAAAAAAATCAAAACAAATCGAAAACAATTCCTATAAATCTCCAAAGTTGTATATATGGAATCCTAATCAGTTTCCATTCAGTTTTATGCTGGTTTTATTTCGTGCGATGCGGTTTCAGGCGAGCTCAAAATCAGTTAGTGAACTAGGGTTTGCGAATACGGGGATTTGAATCATCGATTCAACATTTGGAGGTTGGTTTTGGGTTCAGCATGCCGTTTAGGTGTTGCGTATGGATTTTTGAGGTAACTCGGTGGAAGTTGGCCTTGAGCGAATACTGGTGCTCGTCATTTACTGCAATGCGACGGGTTTGGGAAGTATAACCATGTTGTTGGTTTGAAATTTAGCGAAGTGGAGTTGGTGATTTTGGAAACCAAAGAATGCGTGAATGGCCATTGATACGAGCAGGCATCGAGATGTTTTCGTTGGGGAAGAAGTAAGGAGGTGGACGCGGGTTTCTATTTTGGTGGGTCGGGTTGGTAAGTAAGGCCCAATAGCAAATTATTTAGCTTTGTTTTAATTTAAAACAATTTATTAACTTGTAAATGTAATATCTCTTCCATACGTTATCCAAATTCAGCGAAACAAGATCCGTTGGGATCATATGGACGACGACTACAAAATGGAACTAGTTGGAAGTGGATTGGAGCTTATTTGATTTTATGGCGAAATAAATTGTTTGATCTGAATCAAACAATAGTTTATCGTTATTTAACGATGAACTGCCAAAGTGAGTAAAACTCACTAATTCTGATCAGTTATATTTTTATAACATATATTTAGAACTGATAAATGATGATTGATATCTGTGTGTTGACTGTTTGGTTAAACTGCTAGGTAATTGGTTGAAATTATAGATCTGGTTATATATATATAAATTGATTCTGTTTAGCAGAATATTTCATAATGAAATGAAATTGATGTCAATTATATTGTTTAACATCTGTGGATGCAGGGAAACAGGTCAGAGGAATCTAACTGGATTCCTCAACATTTATTTAACTGTTTTTCATATATTGTGTTATATGATGTGATATATAATCTGTGTTGATTATGCGTGTTTGAATGATATCAATCATTGTTATTTGGTATTTTAAATACCGTAAGAAATATTGGGATGTAGAAAAGGGGATTTTCAAAGTGTATTTTGAAAATAAAGTATTTATATAAAATCAATGGATTTTATACATAAAAGGAAAATATTTGTGAAACAAATATAAAAGGAAAATATTTGTGAAACAAATATAAAAGGAAAATATTTGTAAAACAAATATAAGAGGAAAATATTTGTGAAACAAATAGGAAAGGAAATATTTGTGAAACGAATAGAATAGAAAATGAGATAGTTAGAAAATAAACAGAATTGAAAAGGAAATATTTATTTAGAAAATAAATAGAATTGAAAAGGGATATTTATTTAGAAAATAAATAGGACTAAAAGGAATATTTATTTGTTAAATAAATAGATAATTGAATAGGGTTAATCGATAGAGTTAATCGGTTAGAGTTAATCAAATAGAGTTAATCGATAGAGTTAATCCATTAGAGTTAATCAAATAGAGTTAATTGATTAGAGTTAATCAAATAGATTAACCGATAGAGTTAATTGATTAGGGTTAATCGATTAGAGTTAGTCAAATAGAGTTATTTGAATAGAGTTAATCGAATATAGTTTATTCGAAGAAAGGAATTAATCGAATATAGTTTATTCGAAAGGATTTAATCGAATATAGTTTATTCGAAAGAAATTAATCGAGCATAGTTTATTCGAAAGGAATTAATCGAATATTGGTTATTCGAAAAGAGTTATCGAATATTGGTTATTCGAAAAGAGTTATCGAATATTAGTTATTTGAAGAGAGTTATCGAATATTAGTTATTCGAAAAGAGTTATCGAATATCAGTTATTCGAAAAGAGTATCGAATATTAGTTATTCGAAGAGAGTTATCAAATATTAGTTATTCGAAAGGAGTTATCGAATATTAGTTATTCGAAAGGAGTTATCGAATATTAATTATTCGAAAGGAGTCATCGAATATTAGTCATTTGAAAGGAGTTATCGAATATTAGTTATTCGAAAGGAGTTATCGAATATTCAAAAGGAGTTATCGAATATTCAAAAGGAGTTATCGAATACTAGTTATTCGAAAGGAGTTATCGAATATTCGAAAGGAGTTATCGAATACAGTTATTCGAAAGGAGTTATCGAATATTAGTTATTCGAAAGGAGTTATCGAATATAGTTTATTCGAATTGAGTTAAAGGAGTTAATCGAATATAGTATATTAGAATATAGTTAAAGGAGTAAATCGAATATAGTTTATTCGAAAGGAGTTAATCGAATATAGTTTATTCGAAAGGTGTTAATTGATTAGAGTTAATCCAATAGAATTAATCAAATAGAATTAATCCAATAAAGTTAATCAAATAGAGTTAATAGAATAAAGTTAATCAAATAGAGCTAACTGATAAGAGTAAATCAAATAGAGTTAATGGAATAGAGTTAATTAAATAGAGTTATCGAATATAGTTTATTCGAAGGAAAAAGTTATCGAATAGAGATTTATTCGAAAGGGAGTTACGTAAGGAAGTTTGTTAAAGGTTTAAAAGGTGAAGTTTGTCTATTTCGAAGTTAGAAATGTTGTTTAGTTAACATCTGAGAGGTAGTTATACCCCAACTTGATTGACTCCATTTTTAACTAAGGAATGGTTAAGGTTCGATAGTGAAGGTTGGTTAAGTGAATTTAGTTAATGAGTGTAGTGGTTTGAGTTGTCATAGCGATGTTTTATTTAAACATCTGTTTAAATCCAATGAATGAGGTTTGGAAACATTTTCCAAATATAATCAGAGAAATTTTCTAATCAAAGAAAATGAAATGTTTGATGATAAAGAATACTGGAATGACAGTGATACGTGAAAAGAGATGGAAATGTTTTCCAATGATTAATAACGTATATTTTCCAAATTTAGAAAATAAGGAATATTGGATTTATGGAAGCAGGAAATAAATAAGTTAATGAACTAGAGAGATAAACATTAAATGATGATTGATCGATAGAATTTCCATTTGGAAATAATATCGTTGTTTGTACACCTGTTTATCTTTGATAGTAAACTCACCGACTATCGAGGTTTTTGACCATTTTCCCGTCGTCAATACGGAGAGACCGGGATCAGATTCATGACCTGAAAACCACTCTATATAGGCGTTAGCATTTCGAATCAAATATGATGAAGAAAAATAAAAACGGAGTTATGCAAGCGCTGTTCTGATGATCCTAGGTAGCAATTGCCTAAGATTGATTTACAGAATAGTGCCTTCGGTTCGTCCAGTCCCAGGACGACCTGTATGGAAGAATGTCTGACAGAGTATATTTAATAGATCGCGTAAGTTGATCCCTTCAAATGTATGTACGTTTGGTGGCGGAGGAATTCGTTTCTCTTAGCTGTATACCCGTTGTATTTTTGAAAAATCAATGTGTGATTTGGCGGGTATGATGATGTGATATTTAAAGTGAATAAATGTGTGATCTGTCAGAGATAAGCGTGGCCTCTAGCCTCACAACCGGGAAATGACAAAAATCGGACAGACAACATGGCTAAGTGGGTTGCTTCCAATTAGGGTGTACTGTCACCTGATCTAGAGTTTCATTTACTTCTTAAATCTATTTGATGCTGTCCCATTCGGTAAACAGTTGCTGATCCCAATCATTGGTGATATACATTCGATACACTCAAGCGAAATGAGTGGCTGGTCATGTGTGGCCGGGTTGCAAGATGTTCTTGTTGAACCCAGTGTATTCCTCTCTAGAAGTACACTATTGGAAGGTGGTTCCATACATTGTCATAGTTGGAAACCCATTACCCAATAAGTGCTCGCGGTTTTGATTGTATACTATATATGTGGAACGTGAGATGAAAGCGTTCTGCAAGGTGATTATTTTATTGTGGTTGATAGACACTATTATAATATCAAAAGAGTTTTGATATAAAAGATCATTGTTTCTTTCAAAATGATTTGAAATTTAAATTAAATTGATTTGGATTCTCATAAGGCAAAAAAAACCGTTCCGTTATACGGCGTGGTCTTATGAGATATCGTTATTTTCCCAAACTGTTTTAAATTGTGTACTCATACCAGTCCCATGACTGACGCAGAGTTTGTTTTGTTTTCTTTTCCCTAAACTCTTGGGTGCTCAAATTTGTACGAGCAGTCAAGTAGTCGGGATTTACAGATGCACTAGAAGGAGCTGGAGCAGGAGGCTTCAACAGCGTTTTTATAGCTATTATTTATTTCCGCTGTGATGTAAGTGTTATACTCTGATGATGTTACTGTATACATATACTAATTTTATTTCAAAGTTATGTATCTATTATATATTGTTCGTTCCGCTGTGAGATTCGTGGTTACTCTGATGTTGTATGTTCTTCTTCTTCTATTCTAAGTTTCTATCTTATCCATTCTCACCCTCTAATTTCTTTCATGGACTATCCGGTATTTCCAATGCTTGAATAGTCGACATGGTGTTGTATGCCGATATCCAGGATCGCTAATTCCCCGGGTCGTTACAATGGATGTTTATCACACCCCAAGTATGGAATTATATAGGTGATTGGTTAGGGCTCCTTCTTACTGGGAAATATAAATGATTTTTATATTAATTTAATACTAGGAATAAGGTATAAAATAAAGTTTTAAATCTGATATCTGAAATGATTTGGAAATGAAATTAAAGTATGTACAAACAACTTTTGTAAAGATAGAATCGATATTGAAAAAGGTTTTGACTATAAATTATTAGTTCAACATCGAAATCAATTTTGAGTCGTATATTCAAAAAGTGAAGTTGAGTTAGGTATATAAACGATAACTTATACTCAAACGGATTATTTTAATAGTCTTATATAATATTTAATTTGGTTTCCGCGAAGTTTGAGATTCAAAGGATTAATCTTTGAACAATAATATTATTTTACTAATATTGTTATATTATAATATTAAATTTTGAATTTAAATTTTCAAATGAGTTTATATATGTTTATAAAGGTTTATAATCATATTAGAAATGAATTGGACAAACTTTTATTCTAAGTTGTAATATGGTCTGAATAGGACTACCCGCGCGGTAGTAGTTCGAGAATTTCGACCATAAACTTTGATCGCTTAAAACTAATAAATTCAAATTGGGTTGATGTGAAACGAAAAACGTTTGCTTTCTAATATAATAGTTTTCAAATATAAAAAACTGAACATGAATAGATTTCAAGTTATGTTTAAATATATTTTCAAACAGAATCGCGATTTTGTAGTTCGATGGCTATAATTGGAAATCGAATAAAAAACTTTATAAAAATTATTAAAAATACGCAAAAATTATGATAAATCAAATGAATCGACCAAAACTTCCCCTTACAGGAAAGCCCGGATTAAATTGATAACAAGACGCATCAGAACATAAACAGTAGAACCTTTCATTGCTATTACAATAATTTACATCAAAGTATAAGAATATCAGAGAATAAATGATATACAGCGGAGAATAAATATCAGAGATTTACAAATTTCAAAGCAGCAGAAAATATTATACATAAGAATAATGTACATCGGAAATCATCTACAACCACAACTGAAAGAGATATATGGATACAAATCTTTCAGAATATAGCTCCAGCAGTAATCCAGGATTCTGGGAAAAGAAATATTTGCAAATATCAAAACTACTAGCTGCCCGTGTGGAAAATATGGGCACCTAGAATTTAGGTAGAAACAATAAACTCCGAGTCAGTCATGGGACTGGTGTGAGAACTAAAACAGTTATTAGCTTTTAATTTTAAAGTTAGGTAAATCACGGGACCATGCTGTATAACATGGAACGGGTTTATCCCCCATGAATACCAGTGCATAAAACAAACAGCGCAATGCTAAACAGAAAAATAAAGCCATTATAAGACTCAAGTCCCATCACACAATGCAACGCAAGCCGGAGGATAGTTTTTTCCCATATAATAGCCAAATATGCTTGATAAGCGAAATTTCATCTTTTGTTATTACTATAAGTGAAGAAATAAACTTCAAATATAATTGTATCAATCATAGGCAGCATAGGTACCATTATATTACGTCGCCATATAGGTTTACAACTAAATCGTAAAATCGCGTATTGGAAATTGGATTTCCATCTATGAACCGAGGCAAAGAATTGTCCTCACCGATTTCGAGACATTTTAGCAAATGCCTCAGGATCCCCTACAGTGAATCTTTTGGATCTTCATCGCCAGTCATCCGTCGATGATTGGCAATACCATAAACTATATGTTAGCCGGTTCAATCGAACCTCCAAAATGGTCAGTCCAGTCGACCAAAGAGCCGGGACTCAAATCATATCCGAGGTACCTTGCTTTCCATCATAAAGTTTTTCCAACATCCACATAATTAAATAATATGGGGTCCATACCATGACGTTACTCGTAGTTAGAACTAACATATGTCCATTTCCATGCAGTCACTATCCCGTTTTTGGTTCATATCGAGGAATGAAGCTCACGAATTAACGCTACACAAAGCTATGCCAATTAAAGCTGTGCTTTGATCATCAACCATAAGACTCTGCTTTTTAACAAAAGCCTTGATCATTTGCATCTTAGCATGCCACATTGTCAATCAATACCGTACAGCTGATTTCCACCAATATATAACCTATAAGCTCGTACGTCTCAGAGAAGGGCGTTAAGCAAGAGAATAAATTCTCCGCCGCCAAAAAGATAAATATTTAGCAGAGATCAACGAATATAATATAAAGGAATACAATGTCAGACATACCATCCATTTGCAAGTCCATTCTAGGTCTGAACGAAACTGGAGGCACCTTATTCCTCGTCCCATATATCCAATACAGGAGGGAGGCCCGAGCATATCCGATCGATCTCCAAGTATGTCTGGACGATCACCACTTATTACCTTGTCTTGGGTGTACATCCCAATCAAGACATCAGTAATCATCCAAATGATGTGAAGCTCTGCGGTCTTGAACCACTATCTTCATGTCGTCGACATTTAATCACCGTATCAGTTATTCAGAATGGGATAAACCCGGTCTTTCCGAATAATTCGCGTATCATAAAATCAAGTGCTATAAAAACACATCATACGCCTCATTCCAATTTAGAATATTATTTTATTCAAATATTCTTTTCACAATTTAAACTAAATTAAGGTTTACCAAACTAATCGGGATTAGCGAACCTTACCGAAGTAATCATTTATTTTATTTCTCAATCCTAACCTATTCATCCCATGGAGCAAACTGGTAGTACTCCATATCTAACACCCACGGTAGTATCGGTAAAATTAACTACCATTTCATGTTCAAATCTAATTAAAGATTTAACTATCACTTGGAGTAAAACTGGTGGTACTCCATTCTCGATCATTTCATGAATTCGATAAATTTAATCATCCTTCCAATCTAATTAAAGATTCAATAAAACTCCACCTTGGTTTTAATCTCAAAAAATCATTACTTTATGATTATTCAAATTTTAGGAAAATTAATCCTGTCATTAACTGGGTTGAAGAACCAATGTCACTTAAAACACAATTCACGATAAACCCAAAATCATCTTCCATTAAAATGGAATCTTCACGGAAATCATAACAGTATATAATTAATATAAATTTCTATATAAAACTAACACTATAAGTGGAATAGCGACAAGGCCTTTTAAAATTCCATAAATAGTAACTGTCTTCCTTTACAGAAGTTCATCTCGATTATCAAATCGAAATTCCATTCAATTCCAATTTAATATTTTAAATTGGAAAGCTTTACTTTGGAAAATTTCATTAATCTTAGTTAAAAGATTTATAAATTCCAAAACATAACTTTATTGTTAATTAGGTTAAAGAACAAGTGTTATTTAAAAAACAATTCACGACAAACCCAAAATTCAATTAGATATCAAATACAGGGCTCTAAATAGAAATTTTATCGGCTTCTATTCAATATCAAATTCTAAAACCAACAAATATCGTATTGGGAATAACGATATATGTATCTTCCAAATTCCTCAACAATATCTGCATAATTACGGAATCTAATATCGAAATATTCCAAAGATAATTTCCATTCCAAATCCATTCCGATTTATTCGTTGGAAAATTCAGGTTATATTAAAACCATTTACACATCCAATTTATTATTTCTAGTTATTAACTAGTTCATTTAGATAAAAAATGTATTTTATCCTATCAAATGCGTAATTTTTCATCCAAAATCTTTCCAAATCACTTATTATAGTTTTACACAATTTTTCCATATTATTAATAACTTTTAATATTGCCATTTCAGTCGGTTTCCAATAACGGCTACCGAACTGCATCCATAGCGACCTTTTTTGAAATTGATTTGGAAATAATTTCAAATCAAACCATTACAAATTAAATTTCTTGTATTCAATGGAATGATCTTTTCGATATGAACCCAATGGTTCCGGTTTTAGAAGAATCCGACGGTTGGATCTCCCATTACATCAATTTGAAGTTAATGATCGAAATTCACGAACTATCACTGAGCGACACGTTCTATTCAAACCATTTAATATAAATATTATATTATATATATTTCATCGATTTTCATTTAAAACGTATTTTATAAATTCGTTTTAAATTGATTTTAACTTCATTTTCAATTTTAAATCAAATTTGAACATTCTATATCATTATAATATTAAAATGATAATATTTTCAAAATATCTGATTTTGAAATCCATTTCCTTTTCGTATTCATTGTAAAATGATAAAAATCGATTTATAAACACCTTCGAGTTAAAATGGCGTTTAGCTACTTAACCTAGCTTCACATTTCAATATTTTTGTGTCCATCCAAAATCGGACGTCAAAATCATAATTTAATTCTTCATTGAATATTATTTTAAAGTATTCGTTATTTTTAAATATTTGTTATTTTAAAATATTCATTATCTCTAAATCGGATTGGGACTCAATCGATTACCATATAATTTCAGTTATATGGATTTTGTACATCGTATGTATTCAACATTAGCGATAAATAATCATTCAATAGTCAAACGTCATACACAACACATTTTACAACTGTATAAGCATTAAAATAAATAAATAACGCTCACAACAGCCTATCAACCAATCGATTGATGTACAACTAATCATTGGGATTGGTGTATATCAAATATCATCCCATTACCCGTGTGGGGCTTCAACCAACAAATACTGATTATTATTTGTACAGTTGAGCGATATGTAAAAATTATTGTCCCAATCAATATCAGTTAAATAAGTGTACATAAACAAGTTGTCCAACTTGTAAATGAATATTTATTCCAATTTCTTTTCATGATAATTTTATATACATTTTATGTAAATAATTTATACATTTCAATTTTCAGAAAAATTCAGCATACAACAATATCAATTAATGACAATCCAAACAAACAATCAACCATGGTTTGCAAAAAGTAGAGACAGGAGCTACTAAGCCCTATTTACAACCTATGATATAATTACATAATAAAAATAGTTGAGTGAGAAGGTGTTCTCACTTTGGTTTCCACTCCGCCAGTTTTTATTTTTGAATTTCTGTTCTATTTAGATTTAATTTGCCTGAAATTCTAATGTGCTCCATTTCTGTCCTAGTTAGTTCCATCGCGAAGCTCTCATATTTCTGATTCAAACACAACTGAAATTTCTGAATTCCGACATCGTATGGCCTAGATATTTATTTTACAAGCTTTATGAACAATTTAAACATTATTAATGTAATTAATTATTAATTAACTTATCCTTTTCCACGTCAGCTTTCTTCCTACCTCTCCATCGTATTTTTCCCATAACCTGATGAAGAAAACCGAACCCTGCTTCTTCCTTTTGACGAATATCGCATGCCATTCCAGGACGTTCACTATCGATCCATCAGCACCATGGGGTGCGCCTCCAACTCCTCTTCTTGCATGCCAAACGAGGTGTAACTCACACCTCTCCTTGTGTCGGAAATGGCGCTCAAAGACAACCACCTTGGGCTCGAAATTCTCCCTAATTTCAACATGACAATTCATGAAACCAGTGTGGATTGAAAGAGGGGATGAAGTGTTACAATATTTGCTTTGAAATCTCGAAGAATTACTGAAAGGATGGAGAGAACGGACGACATTTGTTTTGGAGCATAAGGGACGTCGATTTGCTTTGGCGGCTGGAAGAATTGGTTGACCACGGGTTTGAAAGTGATCAGGGTTTTGACCCTTTGACCAATATATATATCACATAACCAAATACCCTCATTTTGAACACAATGGGATATGTTTCGTAAGCCAATTCGACTATTTCGATCAGTTTGC
The DNA here is from genome assembly GCA_030737875.1 of Allium sativum. NCBI lineage: Eukaryota > Viridiplantae > Streptophyta > Magnoliopsida > Asparagales > Amaryllidaceae > Allium > Allium sativum. The sequence goes on from CM060916.1 coordinate 978,863,548, forward strand.
ATCGAAATTAAATTATAAATCAATATATATTGAATTTAAATATAATTTTAATTTACCGGGGCCATATACTGACTCTAAAAATTACAGAAAAATAAATCTAGCTGTGTTTTGACGATACGGTCCTAATAAAACTAATTTCGTCGAATTTGGAGGCCATTTGAAAAATGACCATTTTTCTGGTCAATTAAATTCAAACTAAAACTGACAAAACCCATTTAAATTCATTGTGCTCACATATTGATTCAAAAAATTATGAAATTTGAAAACTAACAATAATTTGACATTCCGGATCCAACAAAAGTGGTTTCATCGAAAACGGATGTTGTTTGCAAAATAGCTATTTTTAAGGGCTTATAAATATATTTGAAATATATATAAATTCCATAGCGACTATTTTAAATTTTAAGCTGGACATAACTTTCTATTTATATTATGAAATCTGAATTTTTCACATTCTTCAGAAAGATATAATTAAACAGATTTTATATGTCTGGTTTTACTCCGATTCATATTGAGTTCTATACATTCGTTTGAAATATAAAATTGAATTTTCAAACTAACGTGCCATTTCTAACTCCTTTTATAATTAAATTAAATATATATTTTCTAACTTCGATTTAAATAAAATTCTAATCGTTATTATTTAAAATAAATCATTTTAAATCTTTAAATCCATTAAAATAGCTAAAATAAAGATTTTAAATTGGTTCAGAAATTCTGGGTCATTACATCAAAATTAATTATTTAGAGTGATTTAAATTGGAAATATTAAGTTTTTAATAGTTTAAAGACTATTTCAATTAAACTAGCAGTTTTGTAACACTTTTGTAATGTTTTTGCAACGTTTTTTTAAAATAATATATTTGGAAGTTTTAAAATTATTAATTACTATTTTAATCTTAAAGAATTTTTTTAAATGAATTGTAAAATAGTTTTGAAAGTTTATAACCCTTAAACATATTAGTTTAAGCAAAAATCTAATTTATCTTAAAATAATGAGGTTTCTCAATTATTTAAAAAAATTGGAAATTGTTGAAAGTGATCTTTGAATGTCGATATTAACTCCATAAGTAAACTTGCATTATTCGGGGAATTTAAAAGGTACATTTACCATTATTCCACTTATAGTATCAATTGAATAGCAGAATTAATACGAACATGAGCTGATATAGTTCCATACAATTCCTAAGTTATATGGTTTTAGTCTAATCTTTTGATTTAGGAAAAATTGACACGATTAATACCATGTTTCACGTGTCATCCCATATTAATCCATAGTTTGGATTATTTTTATTTAATCCCAAGTTTAGGGGGACCCTTCCCAAATTGATCCATATTACCTATTAACTTGTTATTGTCGGTCATTGCGTTTTAACTTTCCTATTAACCTCCACACACCTTAATCCCAATCTCAACACTGATTTGTTGGTCCCAAATCAAATTTGCACATTCAAAAGGAAGAATGATGAGAGATGAATTTGCTGAAGATGATTTCGCTCCAGATCTTTCATGGACAGATCAATTCGCATCAAAGATTTAAGTATTAATTCGCTGAAAAGGATATTTTCAGAAAAAAGTGAGATCTTTACCTACTACAATTCTCTAAATCAATTTGCTGAAGAAGAAGATGGTTTCAAAAATAATAATATCTTTACCTAACACAATCAAATTCTTTGATGATGATTTCACTCCAGATCTTCTAAGGACAAATCAATTCGCATAAAAGATTTTAGCGAGTTGAATGATTTTTAGATTCAAATCAGATATGAAGTTTCGAAGTTTGTTTCAGCTTTAAATAGTGTTGAATGGTCTTCAAATTCGAATCAAGGGTGTTTTTCAAACTAGAATCATATGAGTGGCTTCGAAGTGAGTGTTCGGCTTCGAGTGCTTCATAAAAAACATTCAGTTTTGATCTAAAATTCAGCTTCGATGTTGAAAATTGGTTTCACTCTGAAATTGTTTCATATCTGGAGTTTGGTTTGGATTCAAGTTAGGCTTCATCGCTGAAAGATGGTTTCGATATTGGATTGTGAGTCCAATTAGTGAATTATGATGGTTTCGATGTATGACTATTTCTACGTAAGCTAGGCATCGTCGCTAAAAGATGGTTTCGATGTCCGATTTGGGAAGATGGATTATGATAGGCTAACCATGTTTATAGTGGGATAAAACGGTAATTAGTGAATAATGATGGGATTAAGCACGTTAGATTTGGGAAAGTTAAAGCTTGAACCTGCTATAACAAGATAATGGGTAATTGGGATCAATATGGGAAGGAACCCCCCCAAACTTTGGATTAATTAAAAATAATCTAAACAATGGATTAATGTGGGAAGACATGTAAAACTTGGGATTAATCATGTCAATTTGTCCTTCGATTTAAAGATAAAAGTTTATAAATTGGGATTGGATAGAAATACTCTTCGAATATTGATATGAAATTCCATTGATAGACGTATACTATTTGAGGAACCTGGAGGAAAATATCGTTATTCCACACATAGATTCGATGATCATGAGAAATGGTCTCGAATATAAGCTGATGTAATTTCTATTTAAATCTTATATTTAATATCAATTGATTTTGGTTTAACGTGATCCGTGGATTAAAAGATATCTTTAAATTTGTGAAACTTATGGATAAATCTTTAATTAAGAATTACACGGGATTTCGAGATCTAAAGGAATTTTAGGTTAAAAGATTTAAAGGAATGAATCTTTGATTTTTGAAGGAAATGGTTTTTATTAAAGGATAAGGAGATTTTTGATTAACCAAGTTTAAGTGAATATGAGACTTGATTAAGATCTGATATAATCCATAATTGTTTTAAAATTTGCGCTAATTATTGAAAAGACCGGGATCTGATTGATACCTTAATAACATTCCAAATAATTATACGACGTAATGGAGCAATTGAAGATGACGGTTGAAGGCCGGGAATCCATACATCGAATGGAATACTCACTGATGCCTCGGTTGGGAAGTACTCCCAACAAAGGTTACCTATAGTAGGGGTACATACATACTTGTAGATTCTTTGGATTTGCGAGAACCACTCTCCATTATAGACGAGGAATAAGGTGCTTTCGGTTTTGTTCAGACCCAGAATGGACTTGTATGAATGCATATCTGACATTGTATTTTGTAATGTATCGAGTGGTTTTTACTAAACATATTTCTGATTGGTGGCGGAGAATTATTCTCTTAGCTTAGCACGCTTTTTGGTAAGTACGAGCACAAAGGTTATATAGTTAGCAATTATCAATTATATGTTATATAATGACAGTGTGACGATTGCCCATAACTCCCCCACTTAACAAGAGGAATAATGCGCTGAAAGGTGTGTCAGGCAACTATGGACAATCATCAACGTAAGATAAGTACAAGCGAAACCTGTCGTATAACTCACAATGCAAGGATAAAATATAATAGAACATATACACCAGGTAGTAGTAGCGAAGCATAATCGCGCAGAATTTTAAACATTCATATCATCAGTAGGATATCCATAGTACCACTAGAATACATCATCAAATTCTATGCGAAAATCTTAACTACGATCACTGAGAGTATCATAACAATCATAACAATGGAAATATATAATAATATGTAGGAAATAATACGTCAGCCTTGTGCTCCTCATCGCTCTACAGCATCGTCATCATCAAGATCTACCACTTACTACCTGCAACTTAGTCTGCCTATCCAAAACATGGTTGAACAGCCCAAGGTAATAAGAGGAAAACATAAAACCTTGAGTCAGACAATAGTCTTAATGAGCGATAAGACCACTATCTAACATCATCAATAAAGTATATGAGAAATAGTAGACTAATCAACTAATTTACCAACTCAATAATAGAGAAGAAACCCAAACCGTCTCCCCACATCTAACAATGATAGCCTTTACAAACAACTAGATAGAAAAACATAGCAAATGTAACATCCCGAATTTTTAATAACTTAATAATTAATTAATTTAATTATTTCTATATATTGGTTTGATAATTTAAATGGTTTGAATTCAAATATTTTTAATATTTAATTATGATAAATAGTGGAATAATAAATATAAATTCTGAAATAGTCGGAATTAGTTAAATTTGTAATATTGTATGGATTAGGTAATATATGATATTTAATTCAGTTTAGAATTGAATTTTAATAGCGAAATTATTTATTTAACAACAGTTGAATGTACTAATAATAATATAATTTAAATCGAGCTCGTAACGTCGCGGTAATTCGTAATATTGAGTTCTGAACTTCAATTGAGTGTACAGGATTCATTATTAGTCGGATTTCTTCGAAACAAGAAACGTTTGAATCTATTGAACGATATTTTTGAATGAAAAATCGAGATTTCGTCTTATAGATTGTAAGTTATGTCCAAATCAAATTTCTAGAAAGTCTCTATGGAATCGACTATATACTATAATGATTTATTTAATGTAATAAAATACTGGTTTCGAATTTGAATAAGATTTTTAAGACATATTTTTAATTTAATTTATAGAGTTTTTTTGTAATTTTTATTTTGGAAAATAAGCAACTTTTCGTTTGACGCATTTGGCACCCTAAATCAGCATTTTTGGAACTTCACAGAATAAGTTAACTTGTCTATATTATTATATTTCTGTGATTGTGGCACATTGCTCGTCTCAAAGCTATTTTTATTTTTGTCGATGGCGGTTCATAAATAAACGGAAATTTTATGCAAATGGGTCCGTAAATTCTTTTGTAAAATTTACTAGCTAAACCAATCTTCATTCGCAAGCCACGGAATTCCTTCCCACTAAAGGAAAGTAAGTCTACCTATTCTCTACAACATCTTCAGACCTCACAACCTATACTGTCAAATTCAACATTTATTATGAAATGAAAACTCAATAGACCTATCCTGAGCTTTACAAATCCTAATCCTTGTGTGTGAAGGAACTCGCCTATATAAAAACAAGTAACGTCTTATTTTTCCTTCCTTCAGTAAACTTCAAACCAATTAATGGCCTCTAAATAAAATTTATTTTATACAAATGACATCAAGAAGATAGTTCGTGAATGGCTTGCTAGACTTGATGTGGTGCAAGCGGCAGGGTCTTGTTGAATGGAAGAGTAAGGGTGGCAGGTTTAAAAATACAGAGGTATTGTGTGGCAAGTTGGTAACGGGTTTAGTGAAAGCTTCAACAAAAAATATCATGATACTTGTTTGGAGATGATTTTCGATTCTATACAAGTTGGTTCGGTTCGATAAACAAAAACGTCGCAAACTTCGAATTCCTGTAGCGGCCTTGGGAGGACGGATTTCGCCAGGGGTGACAGGAGGTGTGGGAGCGTGACCAGGAGGCGCATTTTCCGACGATGTGACGACCGCCCATAACCCCTGCACTAAACAAGAGGAATAATGCGCTAAAAGGTGTGCCAGGAAGCTATGGACGATCATCAGAGTAGGTTAACACAAGCGGAACGTGTCATGGAACTCACAACGTAAGGATAAAATATAATAGAACTTATACAACAGGTAATAGTAAAGAAGCACTATATAGCAAACTTTTCAAACTTTCACAACATCCTGAAAGGTTATCAAACTGATACCAAAATTTGTACATAAGGCCTCACTACAACCCTCATAGAGCACTCAAACAGTGGAAATAGAAATACTAGATAGTAATAAAACCGGTATATCAGCCTCATGCTCGCCTCCGCAAGCAGCATCGTCCTCACTAATCACCTGTAATATGCTACTTAGTCTTCCCATCCACAACCGGATGAACAACCCAAGGTAATAAGAGGAGACATAAAACCTTGATTCAAACAACAGCCTTAGTGAGCGATAAAATAGCTAACAAACTTCAATAATGAGGTATATGAGCATGGATAGATAAACATACTAATCTACCCATAACACCAGAGAAGAACTCAACCTTAACTTCCCCACATCAGACAGTGATAGCCTTTACGATAACATTTCAACCATAAATCCATGAAAACCAGAACACTCATTCAATCATGGTAAAGCACTCATAACATCCAGATTATATATATATATATATATATATATATATATATATATACATATATACATATATATATCATGTAGATCGTCCTAATCAGATTCAACATCCCTCAAGCACAAGCCCCATAGGCATAAACCAATATCAGACAAGTACCCAAGGAACATCTCCTTCGATGTTGGACAATCTATATGAGATAGTAAAAACAAAACAACCAATTATCCATGACTGACTCTGGCTATCATCGCCAATCCTGCTTTGAAACCATTGTTAATCGTATGACGGCCAACCTTGCCATATGTCAAGGGCCAATGGTAACCCTAGTTCTAGCATAAACTCCATACGCCTTTCAACGATACGTATGTATGTCCAACCTTGACAACTGGTCCTTTCAACGATACCCAGTACTCGACCTATAACCGTCTTTTGGGTGCCCCCATCGTACCCCTGCTTTGAGCCTGCTAGAACTTTCAACAACGATAATCTCTCAGCCTTCTCATCTCTAGTCATCCAACTTGACAACTTTTCATAGCCTAAGCAACCTTCTCGAGCAAAAATTTTCCACCAACTCACGACCTTTGAGTTGTCATCTCATTCGCTGTTCTACACCGATCAACGAACACCTTTCAACACTTCGAACCTTCCTACTTGAATTTACTTCAAAGTCACACCATCACTGAGCCAAGTTACATCATTGTGTTGTGGCTTAAGTAGGGTTCGGGGGGTTGCCCTCGAATTTTTTTTAAAGCTCTTTTCTTCCAACCCGGGTTGTACCCGAAAAACGTAGTTGTTTATAAGACAACCCTGTGCGACCTACCCCCTGGTACGACCGACCCTGCTCTGCTCGACCCAACATGACCGACCAGACCACTCTGCTCGACCCCTCCTTAGCGACCGATCCAAACACCTCACCAAGACATACGGACCCGATCCATGTTTGTTTGACCCAAAACATGACCGATCCGACCACATTATGGTGCGACCAGAACCACTGCATAACCCGTATGCTGCTCGACCGAACTTGCTCGATCCAACCTGTTCGACCCAATCTAATCGAATGACCCAACTATTTATTTTCCTCCAAGAAAACCTCCCCATGGGTCAACCGACCCTCCATGTTCGATCCACAATGTCCGACCTCCATGTTCGACCCAAAACCTGCATTCTCCAATGCAATTCCAATTTCGATCAAAACTTCGCCAAAACGATTCGTTCGATGAAACCAACTCATCCAATACATCCAATACGATCATAAGCATGATATGAAATCAGCAATAACACCAATATGAAAATTCCGTCAATAAACATGTAAAATTTACCAAAATCACCATAAATGTACATATGAGCAAAACTATGGATCTACCTTGCACATTCATATGAAATGTTATAGAAATTACCTATCTAAACTTACTAGATCAGATTATAGGTTGATCTCCATGAAAATGAACTTAATATGGCATAGATCTATGGACGAATACTTGAATTTGATGAGAAACGTGCACAAACACTCATGTACTTTATTGCATTCATGTGAGAGATGTAAATCACTAACCGATTTTCCAAAACAAGCTAAAATTGATGAAATAAGAATCCAGACAGCAAGCACCTCGCACCAAACACCATGATCCGATGAACTCTTACCTCAACTGATGTAGATCTAGCCTCAAATGGTGTAGGTCTATGATTTCCCTCATAGTATTTTGATTTTTTTTAATGGTGGAAAGGTGTTAGAGGAAGGAGGAGCACAAGGCCTCCAAACGAGAGAACAGGAAAACTAAAACCATTTCCTATATCCCTAACCCCCTATTTATACCTTTCCAATAGCCCACCAATGGACTTTCCCAAATCAGCCCATTGTGGCTCTCCAAACCTGAACAACCAACTGAAAAATCTTAAAACAATGATTCCTCCCAAACCACTGAGCCAAATCTTTTATGTAACCACTCAACAAAAAGGCAATCATCAATTCCTTTCCAATGGCACAGGTCTCACCCTCTGATTTGACCTAAGTCAAAAGCTATGCCATTGTGACGAGAAGGAATTTCGCTCGGTCCGAACCGGTTGCTAAACCGACCCAGACCGTTCGAAGCGCCCTATCGTTTGAGAACAGGACAAATCAGAATGCATACAAAAGAACATTTCATTGTATATTACAACAATGCATCAGAATACAAGAATATACAGAGTATAAATGAATATACACAGAAATATCAGAGATTTAAATTACATTTAAATACATAGCAGCGGAAAATAATACAATACACAACTAGAAGTAGATATACGGATACAAAGCTTTCCGGATATCGTTCCAGCTGTAAACCAGGATCCTGCGAATATAAATCTGCAAAACCAAAACTACTAGCTGCCCGTGTCAAAATAGGGGCACCCAAAGTTTAGGTTAAAACAATAAACTCCAGGTCAGTCATGTGACTGGTGTGAGAACTAAAACAGTTATTAATCTTCATTTTAAAGTTAGGTAAATCAAGGGACCACGCTGTATAACACGGAACGGGTTTCCTCCCAAGAATACCAGTGCATAAAACAAACAGCGCAATGCTAAATAAAAAAAAATGAAGCTGTTATAAGACCCAGGTCCCATCACACAATGCAACGCAGCCGAGGATAGGGTTTTCCCTTATAACAGCCAAAGAATGCTTGATACGTTTAAAACAAATCGTTTGATACTATTATAAGTGCATAGTGTATAAAACAACTTCAAATCATAAGTATCAATCATAGGCGGCATGGGTACCATATATCATGTCGCCATACTAGTTCTACAATTAAAACCGCAAATGTCGTATTGGAAGCTGGGTTATCATTTATGGTATGAACCGAGGCTAGGGGCAAGATCCTCAACCGATTCGAGACGCTCTAGTCCGTGTCTCAGGCAAGCGCGCAGGCAAGCCTTGGATCGTCAGGTCCGGTCCACCGATGTGGATTATTATGCCTGAACACTACGTTTCCCCACCCTTTGGGGCGTAAATCTGGCCCGTCAGCCGACCAGAAGCATCGGCCGAAACCGATATCACGAGGCGCCTCGCTTTTCAGCAAGTAATAATAAGCAACATCCACATGAGTCAAACTCGTCAGCCAGTTCAAGCACTGACGCCACTCCTAACTAGAAAGAAACGCATGTCCTCCCTGATGTCCGTCTCCCGTTTTTGATTCATACCGGGTGTGATACTCGCGAATCAACGTTACACAAAGCTACGCCACAAAGGCCGTGCTTCGATCATCAACCACAAGACTTTGCTTTTCAACAGAAGCCTTGATCATTTGCATCTTAGCATGCCACACAGGCAATTCACTCCATGCGATTGATATCTATCAATATATAACCCCTGAGCTTGTACGTCTCAGAGAAGGGCGTTAAGCAAGAGAATAAATTCTCCGCCGCCAAACAGATATATATTTAATAGAGATCAATCACACGGACTAAAATCCAATGTCAGACACACAGTCCATTTACAAGTCCGTTCTGGGTCTGAACGAAACCGGAGGCACCTAGTACCCTGCATATCCATCGATCTCCAAGTATGTCTGGACGATCACCAACTGTTTCCATCTTCTTGGGTGTACAGCCCAATCAAGATCATCAGTAATCACCCAAACGACGTGAAGACTTCCGGTCTTCGACCATCGTCTTCATCTTCGACTTATCGTCGTATCAGTTATTCAGAATGGGATAAACCCGGTCTTCCCGAATAACTAGCGTATATATTATAAAAGTGTTACACAAACACAACATACGCCTCATTCCAATTCATCAGTCACTAACCGTAAATTAATCAAGAGAATAATTTCCCAAATATTAACCCCGAAGGCCGAAACCAACATCAGATCAATATCCAGAAAACCATTCTACTTGGCTAACCGACAGTTAGTTTCTAAATTTTACATTCATAGGGAAAGGTTCCCATTAATTTTATCCAAGGTAAATTCCTTGAATTTATTCTTTAATCTATTTTTGAATATCAACTCAACTAGTCGGGATTAACGAACCTTACCGAAGTAATCATTTGTTTTAATTTCCCAATCCCAACCTATTCATCCCATGAAGTAAAACTGGTAATACTTCATATCTAACACCACGGTGTTATCGGTAAATTCAATTACCATTTCACGTTCAAATCTAATTAAAGATTTAACTATCGCCTGGAGTAAAACTGGTGATACTCCATTCTCGATCTTTTCAATCTAATTAAAGATTCATTAAAACTCCACTTAGTTTTAATCGCTAACTGGGTTAAAGAATCGGTGTCATTTAAAACACGGTTCACGATAAACCCAAAATCACATTCATTAATTATCGGGTTAAAGAACGAGTGTTATTTAAAACACTGTTCACGATAAACCCAAAAATCAATATCAATTCAATTCCAATTAAATATTATTTAATTGGTACACTTCATTAAATCTAAATAAAAAGATTTAATCTTTTCTCAGCTGGGTTCAAGAACAGTGTTAGTGAAGACACCATTCACGACAAACCCAAATCACATTTGATATTCAATACAAGGCTCTGAATAGAAAATATATCGGCTTATATTCAATATCAAATTCTACAATTAACAAATGTCGTGTTGGAAATAACGATATATATATCTATATCTTTCAAATTTCCATAACAACATCTGTATAATGACGAAATCCAACATCGAAATATTCCGAAGACAATTTCGATTCCAATCCATTCCAATGCAATTATTGGAATTTCTGGTTATTTTCAAAACCATTTCAAATTCAATTTATTTATTTAAAATAAAGAGAATTTTAATTCTAGTTCAAAACTAGTTCATTTCGATAAAAATCTATTTTTATCTTTTCAAATATGGAGTTTTTCATCCCAATTCTTTCTAAATCATTTCTTATGATTTTACATAAATTATTACTATTTTTAATAATTTTATCAAGGCCCGTACAGTCGATTTCCATCAACGGCTATCGAACTGCACTTAAAGCGACCTTTTTCAAATTTGATTTGGACATAATTCCAAATCCAACCGTTAGATTTCAAATTTCTAATATTCGTTAGAAAGCTCTTTTCGATACGAACCCAACGGTTCCGGTTTTAGGAGAATCCGACGGTCGGATCTCCCGTAATGTCCGTTTGAAATAAATGGTCGAAATTCGCGAACTGCCGCGGCGCGGCGCGTTCTATTCAGGCCATTATATTATATATATAATATATATTTCGTCGATTTCTATTTAAAACGAATTATATAAATAGTTTTAAATTCGTTTCAAAAGCAATTTCAACTTCCTTTTCAATTCAAATCAAAATTGAATTCTTCTTTATAAATTCGTTTTAAAATTCATTTCTATTCAATTCAAATTTCAATTCAATTTGAATTCATTTCAATTCGCTTTCAATTCCATTTGAATTCGTTTTCAATTCAATTCATTTCGAAATCGTTTTCAATTCAATTCATTTTGAAATCGTTTTCAATTCAATTCATTTCGAAATCGTTTTATATTCAATTCATTTCGAAATCGTTTTCAATTCAATTCAATTCATTTCGAAATCGTTTTATATTCAATTCATTTCGAAATCGTTTTCAATTCAATTCATTTCGAAATCGTTTTATATTCAATTCATTTCGAAATCGTTTTATATTCAATTCATTTCGAAATCGTTTTATATTCAATTCATTTCGAAATCGTTTTCAATTCAATTCATTTCGAAATCGTTTTATATTCAATTCATTTCGAAATCGTTTTATATTCAATTCATTTCAAAATGAATAGAATCGATATAAATCGTTTACGTCAAAATGGCGTCAATCTAATCAACACGGCTTCATAAATTTCTATTTTCAAATATTCTATTTCAAATATTTCTTTTTCAAAATAGTTGTTATTATCAAAATATTTCGTTCAACACATGACCAATCTCAATGAATGAGTACTGTCAACACATGAACCTTTATTTTATATTGATAAAGATGTAAATTTTATTACTAAAATAGTTCTTTCAACACATGACCAATCTCAACGGATGAGTACTGTCAACACATGAACCTTTATTTTATATTGATAAAGATGTAAATTTTATTACTAAAATATTTCGTTCAACACATGACCAATCTCAACGGATGAGTACTGTCAACACATGAACCTTTATTTTATAATATTCTTTATTTTTCAAATTGGAATGAGGCCCAATCAATTACCATATAAAGTTAATTATATGGATTTTCATACAACACATGTATAATAGCATTAAAAAATAATCAACCATCAACCAAAGTGCACTACACTGTATAAGCATCAAATATAGATATCTAACGCTTATAACAGCCTGTCAATCAATCGATCGACATATTCAATCAATCGGGATGAGTGAACCTCAAATTTCATCCCAACACCCGTGTGGGGTTTCAAACAATCAAACACAGATTTTATTTGTGCAGTTGGGCGATGTGTAAAATTTATCGTCCCAATCAATGTCATTCAAATAGGTGTACATACACAAACCGTCCGGTTTGTAAATGAATATTTTATTTTATTCACTTCACGTTAAAAATTATATTTTTAACGATAAAACATTTTATTTTAACATATGAATTTCTATTCAGTTCATTCTTTAAATAAAATGATATTTTTTTTTCTAACATATTTTAGAAAATTTCGGCGGCATAACGGCACGATACTAGAAACGGGACGAGGCCTAGCCTTATCCCCGGTCTAGTGAAGGCCCACGCCATTCACACATCAATCAAATCAATTTCATTTCACCAAACAATTCAATTCATACCAAATGAACTAACCAACTACACATCCAAACAATTTAACAAACAAGCCATCCATGGTCTGTGGATGACGGGTGTCGGGTGCTACTAAGCACCGTCTGCATCCTAGTATATATATATAACTAGAAAAATAAATTGAAGAGTGAGAAATTCTCACAGAATAGCTAATCCAACGCCGCGACTCTTCTTAGGTAGAAAATCTTCGCCACTCGCCCTTTGTCGCTTTCGTTGCCCGTAGCCACTATATATATAAAAATCACATTTTTACTTCGCTATTCAATATATAAAATCCATATTTTTACTTCGATGTTCAATATATAAAAATCATATTTTTACTTCGAAGTTCAATATATAAAAATCATATTTTTACTTCGAAGTTCAATATATAAAAATCATGTTTTTACTACGATGTTCAATATATAAAAATCATATTTTTACTTCGATGTTCAATATATAAAAATCATATTTTTACTACGATGTTCAATATATAAAAATCATATTTTTACTTCGATGTTCAATATATAAAAATCATATTTTTACTACGATGTTTAATATATAAAAATCATATTTTTACTTCGAAGTTCAATATATAAAAATCATATTTTTACTACGATGTTCAATATATAAAAATCATATTTTTACTTCGAAGTTCAATATATAAAAATCATATTTTTACTTCGAAGTTCAATATATAAAAATCATATTTTTACTACGATGTTCAATATATAAAAATCATATTTTTACTTCGATGTTCAATATATAAAAATCATATTTTTACTTCGAAGTTCAATATATAAAAATCATATTTTTACTACGATGTTCAATATATAAAAATCATATTTTTACTACGATGTTCAATATATAAAAATCATATTTTTACTTCGAAGTTCAATATATAAAAATCATATTTTTACTACGATGTTCAATATATAAAAATCATATTTTTACTACGATGTTCAATATATAAAAATCATATTTTTACTACGATGTTCAATATATAAAAATCATATTTTTACTTCGAAGTTCAATATATAAAAATCATATTTTTACTTCGAAGTTCAATATATAAAAATCATATTTTTACTACGATGTTCAATATATAAAAATCATATTTTTACTTCGATGTTCAATATATAAAAATCATATTTTTACTTCGAAGTTCAATATATAAAAATCATATTTTTACTACGATGTTCAATATATAAAAATCATATTTTTACTACGATGTTCAATATATAAAAATCGTATTTTTACTTCGTTGTTATATAGATAAAAATTCTATTTTTATCCCGCTAGTCTTCATATAAAGATTTCACCTTTTCAAAAATATAGATGTTGCCTTTTCAAAAATATCATTATAAAAATCCCATTTTTATTTTGCTACACATATAAAGATGATATTTTTAATATTACTATCATGTAAAAATTATATTTTTAATTTTCTACATAAACAAAAATCATATTTTTTCATCATTTATATAGTAAAGATTATATTTTTAATACTTTAAAAATATAAAAATCATATTTTTTTTCATTATTTATATAGTAAAGATTATATTTTTAATACTTTAAAAATATAAAAATCATATTTTTTTTCATCATTTATATAGTAAAGATTATATTTTTAATACTTTAAAAATATAAAAATCATATTTTTATTACTTTAAACATATAAAAATCATATTCCTTATATAATGAAAAAAAATTATACTCTTCCCTCTACTAAAAATCACATCTTTAAATCTATACAAAATCTGAATTTCACACCAAGTTACTTATTAATTAAAATTTCAGATTTTAATTAACTAAATTAATAAACTGATTAATTAAGCTGTTAATTACCTTCCTGGAAGCTCACGAATGGCTCGGACTCTTGCTCAGCGCCTAGGGTTCTCTGTCTCGCGCGATTCAGGTGCTCGAGGTGGCGCGCGAGGTGTCGGGGAAGGGTTGCAGGTGGAGGCGCAGGAGAGTGGCGGCCTCCAGGGGAAACAGGGGGAGGTTTGCTGTCGGGGGAAGGGAGGGGTGTCGCGTCGCATGCCAGAAAAGGGGGGGTGCTTGCGAGGTCGCGGTGGAAGGAAGGGGGGAAGTGGGTTCGGAGGTGGCGATCGCCCTAGGGGTGCGGCGGCTCGTCGGGGAGGAGGGGGGGTTCTGCGCGATTTCGATTTCTTTTTTTTTTCTTCGTTCTGAAATGGTTTTGAACGTGGGGGGGGGGGGGGGGGCAGAAAGATAAAGGGAGGAGGGAGAGGAAATTTTTATTTTTAATTATTTAATTATTTAATTTCCAAAAAGGTACTTTTACATACGACCTCGAAACGAGGTCCACCGCCTGTCGTCTATAGCGTTTACCCCCATTCCGAACACAATGGGATATGCATCGTAAGCTGATTCGAACGTTACAATCAGTTTCCGTTAAATTTACATTTAAATCACTATATTGAATTTTAAACGTACATTTCAAATTACCGGGGTCACATACTAACTCTATAAATCCCATAAAAATATTTTCTAGCTTCGTATTGACGATGCGGTCCTAACAAAACTAGTTTCGTCGAATTCCGAGACCGTTGGAAAAATGGCCAATTTCAAGTCGATTAAAATCAACTGAAACTGGTCAAACGCGTTTTCCTTTACCACGCTCACATATTGATTCGAAAAATTATGAAATTTGGAATCTAGCAATAACTTGACATCACGGACCCAACAAAACTGGTTTCGTCGAAATCCGAGGTCATTTGCAAAATTTCTATTTTTAAGGGCCTGAATTCCATAGCGACTATTCAGAATTTTCAACTGGACATATCTTTTGATTCCCATTATGAAATCTCGATTTTTCGGATTCGTTGGAAAGATATCATCAATTAGATCCTAATGTTTTTGGTTTCACTAAAATCCGGATTGTTTTGCACCCGGAACGTTCAAATGAAATTTGAAATCGAATTATCGAACTACCGCGCCATTTTCAATTCTATTTATAATTATATATAAATATTTATATTCTAACGACGACGCGTATAAAATATATACGTTCGAATGCTATTGAAAATAAATTTCTCGTCGATATTATTTAAAATAATTCATTTTAAATAATCAAAATTCGCTAAAATGGCCAAAGTAAAAATTTTAAACTGGCCCAGATTTTCGGGTTGTTACAGCCATGTACAAGACTGACAGGGGCAAATTGGTCACAAACAAAATTGGTAAAAATTATGGACATGTCTCACATCCCCATAAGCAACATGTCAAAAGATGAGAATGATCCAACCCTCAGGGAATAAAATAAAAATATTTACGATCCTACGATACGTAAAATAAAGGATGTTACAGATGAGGAGTGTGCTAGTGACCTCATTTTAGGTGATTGACAATGGGGGTGGTGTGTAAGAGCATAGGCATGCGCAATTTTTTGCTACAGGAATTGGATTGGAAAAACGCGATAGTTGGAAGAAGAAGAAGAAGGCAGTTAATGGGTTTATACAGTAGGTAATCGGGCCACATATGTGGATGAGCCTATTATATATAAAAAATAGAAAATGTGGGTTGGAATTTTTCTAGGGGACGCAAAGAAGTTTGCACGGGTTTGGGATACAAGGGTGTGCGGTTCTTGGTTTTAAAGTTTGGTGACGAGCTGAAATCATTTGCAAAGCCCAATATGGTATGACCTACATGTTATGCGTATATGTATAAGTTTTAATTATTAGTATAAGCTAAGATGTCCTAAATTTATTCCTTGTAGCAAGGATAGTGAAAACAAAGAAAGTCAACTAAAGTATATCGTTAAGCTTAATCATGCTCAAAAGGGTTTTCTTTCTGTAATCTACCTAGTTAAAAACCATAGACAGTCTTGGATTTTAGTAAATTTAAACTTTTACAAGGAAAGTGGAGATCAATTGTTATATGGAGATGAATTGATATATGGAGATGAATTGATATATGGAGATGAATTTATCATCTAGGGGTTTAATTAACACGATTTTAATAGCTTGTGGTTTAACTCAGTTATACACATTAAAAGCCATTTTACGTACATGGTAGGGATCTGGACGTGCATGTTATATGTATTATTAACAATTATGTGAATTATAGGCCTTAGGGCTAAGCCAACACTAAAGGGAAGGAGATAAATGGTGTTTACCTGGATTTACAAAATTTAAGGAATCTTTTGGATAATAGTTATGAGTATAAATTTGATGGCCTTCAAAAAATTGTTTACAAACTTATAAATTAATATTTTGTGCATACGTGCACAGAATTGAATGCCATGTGTCACATTGAAATCGTGGGGATACAGATTAAACGATGAAACTAGTTTGGAGTCATTTGGAGCTCGTTAGACATTTTGATAAAATTAAATAATTAATTGGATTAATCGACTATTCATCATTATTTAAGGATTAACGACCAAGGTGAGTAAACTCACTAACACCATCCAACTTATAATTTTTTAAACGTCATTTAATATTGTTAAATAATGATTGAATGTTTATATGATGATTGTTTGGATGATTTGCTAATTAATTGGTTAAAATATTATATATACACTTACATATATATATATATTGTTGATTGAATACCAATTCTGTTTATTATTAATTTCATATTGATATGAAATTGGGATTATTTATATTGATTAACATTTGTAAATGTAGGGAAACTGGTTGGAGGAATCCAACTGGACTCCTCAACAATTATATTGTTGTTTTTCATATATTGTATTATATGATGTAACGAATAATCTAGTTGATTATTGTGTGTTTGGGATGTTTGAACAACATTGACCTAGAATAAATGGTATTAAAATACCGTGAAATATATTCAAATATATTAGAAAAGAAACTGGGTTTTAAAACTAAAATTCTATTATGAAAATAGAAAGGAGATTTCAAGTGGCTATAATATAACAACTTGTTTAATTATGTAAAACAAGTAGTTTGGTTTATAAATGATATTATAAATGGAATGAAATAATTGTTATTAAATAAACTAGAAATAAAAATGTAAGAATGAACTAAAATGGGAATTGGTAATCGTCTTCAAAAGAAAGCGATGAAATTTATTTCGATGTTCGAAATGTAAATATAATTGAAATAAATCCATAATGATTTATAATTAAAATTCAACTTTGTCAAATATTTTAAGAATAATTTATTTATAGAAAATATATATTGTATATTTTAATAAGGGAGTTAATATTTGATTTGAAAGCAGTAATTTATGGTCGAATATGAAATCGAGGTTTAGTTATAAATTTGATATATAATTAACAAGAAGTTCATTCATAAACAGAATTTTTGAATATGAATTTATAGAATAACTCGATAAAACATAAATTTGACCTGTAATGGTATTTGTAAATAAAAATCAAGATTTGATTGATATAACGAGTCTAGATTTTTGTAAATGAATAATATTCAAGTTTTAAAGTGAATAATGATTTAAAGGCAAACGTTTTGCAAATTGGAATGGTTATAAAGGGAATTGGTAATATTTTAGAAGTAATAAATTCAAAGGTGAATTTAGAAATTGAGTAAAATGGAACAGTATATTTATTCTGAAGTTCGGAACGTTAATCGAAGAAATTATTCAAAGGAGAGTTATACGTTGAATTTAGGAAAGTATTATTTACTTTTCATTTCTGAATCAAGAACTTTTATTTATTTAATTATTATTTATTTATTTGAAGAAAAGAATCAAAGTTATATTTTAAAACTAAATATTTTGGAAGTAGGGATTACAACACTATCGTCATAATTGATATTTTCCGTAAAATAAGTGGATTCGTAAACTGAATCCGAAAGTTTCTTAAGCAACGATCTACCAAAAAGTAAAGAAATGGAGTTAAGGAAATTAGAAACAGACTAGAAATTAGTTAAGTTGAATAATTTTCTAAGTATCGATCCAATATTGGTTTCGGCCTTCGGGGTTCATATTTAGGGAGTTGCTTTCTTACTAGTTTCCAATTAGAGACCAATGGATGTGAAAGAATAGTGATGCATGAATAAGATATGGAAATGTTTCCAATGTTAATAACGTATATTTTCGAAATACGGGAAATAAGAAGTTATGAATATACGGGAACATTTTCCAAGAAATCGTGAGAGTCTAAGCGAGTTGGAAAAATATTTGAGTAAAAATATTTAACTGAAATTGGGAATTGAAATGATTATTAATGAATCTGTTTAAAAGGGGCTCGGTGTTGATTGATGATTGATCGATAAGATTTCTATTTGGAAATACGATCATTGTTTGTATGTATGTTTTCCTTTGATAGTTAGAAAAACAACTATCAAATTTTGACCATTTTTCGTTGTCAATACGGAGAGACCAGGATCAAATTTATTATCTGAAAATCACTCCATATGGGCATTAGCGTACGAATCAAATATGATGAAGATAATTGAAGATGGAGTTTATGCAAGGGCTGTTCTGGGGATCCTATGTTGAAATTGCCTAAGATGGATTTACAGAATAGTGCCATCGGTTTTGTCTAGTCCTAAGACAACATGTATGGACGAACATTTTACAGATTATACCTAATAGATCGCGTAAGTTGGTCTTTTCAAACGTATTTACGTTGGTGACAGAGGAATTCAATTCTCTTAGCTTTATACCCATGGTATTTTTAGGGAAATCAATTTGTGATTTGGCGGGTTTAACTATGTGGCATTCAAAGTGAATGGTGGCCAGATGTTCTAAAAGATACGTTATGACCTCATGCCTCATCAACTGGGAAGTGACAAACATCGGGCAGGCAATATGGCTAAGTGGGTCGCACCTAATTAGGGTATATTGTCACTATCTAGAGAATATCCAAATTTGTTACTTTTGTCATTTCTGTATCTCCTGGAAATGGTTATGTTGGTATACCAACCGTAAGGTGATAATATATTCGGAACATTCAAGCAAAATAAATGGTCGGTCATGTGTGGCCGAGTTGCAAGATGTTCTTGTTGAACTCCAGTGTGTCCCCTCTAGAGTACACTGATTGGAAGGTGGTTCCATACCTTGTCATGGTTGGAAATCCAATCTCTAATAAGAGTCGTGATTTTAATTGTATACTATGTCTGTGGAGCGTGAGATGCAAGCGTTCTGCTAGATTTCTATTTACTTGTATTTGACACTGTTATAATATCAGAATTATATTGTTTTAACAAATGTTTTGGGTTATCGTAAGACAAAAACCATCTGTGTTTATGTGCGATCAGTCTTACGATTATAAATTCTTTTAGAAGGATTTTTAAAAAGTTAAACTAAGTGTTTGGAGTTTACTAACATCAGTCCCGTGGCTGACCCAGAGTTTATTTTTTTTGTTCTACCCTAAACTCTTAGGTGCCCAAATTTGTACGGGTAGTCAACTAGTAGGGATTTTACAGATACATATGAAGGAGCTTGGAGAAGGAGGCTACAATGTTAGATATATATGTAGTGGCCCGAAAATCCGTGCTAATTTGAGCTGACTAATATCCTGCACAATCAACTCAAAGTACCCGAAAATTCAGGTCATTAATAGAAAGAAATTAGAGGATGAGATAGAAAAGATAGAACTAATAGAATAGAAGAAGAAGAACATCAAAATCAGAGTAAACACGAATCTCACAGCGGAACGAATAACATGTATTATAACATAACTTTGAAATACACAAACTGAATTTGTATATACATACCATATCAGAGTACAACTCTTATATATTACAGCGGAAATAATCTCTAACTAACTAATGGTGAAGCCTTCTGTTCCCAGCTCCTCCCAGTGAATCTGCAAAGCCTGAAACACTTGACTGCCCAGACAAATTTGGGCACCCAAGAGTTTAGGAAAAACACAAACAAAATAAACTCTGGGTCAGTCATGGGACTGGTGTGAGTAAATTCCAACCATACAGCTAAATTTTGAAAATCATTTTGAAACAAAAGGGTAATAGTAAGACCAACCCACACATAAACATGGACCGCTTTTACCTTACTATAACCCAAAATATTTTGATATCAAACTCAAGTGATATTACAATAATGTCTAATCAAATAAATAACCAAATAGCAGAACGCTTGCATCTCACGCTCCACATATATATAGTATAAAATCATAAACTGCAGGGCGCTTATTGGAGAATGGATTCCAACAGACAAGGTATGGAAGCACCTTTCGATCAGTGTACTCTAGAGGGTATACACTGCAGGTTCAACAAGAACGTCTTGCAACCCGGCCACACATGACCGACTACTCATTTAGCTTGAGTGTATCAAATATATTGCCACCCATGGTTGTTGGCCATCCAACCGTCATCCGAAGATACAGAATCGAAAAGAAGAACAAATATGAATTTTTTCTAGATCGGTGACAATACATCCTGCTTGGGGATGACCCAACTAGCCATGCTGCCTAGCCCAACTTTTGTTACTTCCTGGTTGTGAGGCTAGAGGCTACGTCTATCTTCACAATATCTGATCACCATTCACTTTGAATGCCATATCGTCAAACCCGTCAATTCACTAATCGACTTCCAAAAATATCACGGGTATAAAAAGCTAAGAGGAACGTTTTCCTCCGCCACCAGACGTAATACCTTTAAAAGATCAACCATACATGATTTATCAGGTATACTCTGTCAGACACTCGTCCATACATGTTGTCCTGGGACTGGACAAACAGAAAGCATTGCTTTGAAACAGGATGACCCTTGCATTTAACTCTGTCTTCAATTTTCTTCAGCATAATATAATTCGCAACGCTTATGCCTATACGGAGTGGTTTTAGATAACATATCCAACCGGTCTCTCCGTATTGACGACGATGGTCAAAACACTTCGATAGTCGGTTATTTAGCTATCGAAGTAAAAACAAACATCCATTCACAAACACTGGCCCTTTTATTTAATACTAACTTTCTATTTTCCCATATTTTTATAAACTCTTCCTTACTTCCCTTCACTTCTACTCTATTAGTTCCTCGTTATAAATCGGTAAGTGAATAAATTTCTAAATATCAACCCCGGAGGCCGAAACCAACATCAGATTGACGCCTCGAAAGTTACTCAACTCAACCAACGTACAACGGTTTCTAATTTCTTTAAAACTATTACACTTTCCTTATCATGCTCAGTATATCTTTTTAAAACATTATAATTATCAACTCACTATAAAAACCGTTATATTAATGCAATACACTCCTATATTTTCCTTTATAACTAATGCAATATGCTGCTATATTTTCCTTTATACCTAATGCAATACGCTGCTATATTCTCTTTTATAACTACTGCAATATGCTGCTATATTCTCTTTTATAACTACAGCAATACGCTGCTATATTCTCTTTTATAACTACTGCAATACGCTGCCATATTCCCCTTTTATAACTACTGGAATACGCTGCCATATTTTCCTTTAGAGAAATCTGGTCTAGTTAAATCAACCAAAACCTGGTTTTATACTAGATATCATTACAGGTTAAATTTTCTTTTCTATTAAGTATAATTTACGTTATTTGCATACCAGTTATTTAAGAGCTAGTGTAATCCCCCTTCCCCCAACAAACAACAATAAATAACAGATTATCTATCATATCAGATAATGCAATATATGAAAACAACACATATAATTATTTCAACCAATTCATCAGCACTTCATCCAAACAACCATCACGCATCATTTAATCGTTATTTATCAATATTAAATAACGATTAAAATATTATAAAAAGATCAGAGTTAGTGAATTTACTCACATTTGCGCGTTAACCGTTAAATAACGATTTACGTCAGTTGATTATACCCGGCGTTCAACTCTGCTATAAATTCAACGTGCTCCCAATTGCTCCGGATCATCTCCAGTACAAAGCCGGTGGCTATACGATTTCATCGGTACCAAATTCTCGTAATTCCTTTAGTTCTCGGTCCATTGCCATACCAGCCTGCCTCACAATGAAACAGTGCCTTCTTTTAAACCAGCGGGGCTAGTACCATTTTGTTCCACTCCTTCATTCTTACGTTATGCTATTTATACGTCAATTTCTTTCCATAAAACTTGCTCATGTATAACACTGCTTCAAACTTCCCTTCTCCTCGTCAACACGTTTCCATCCACATAGAACTCATACAACTTTGTAACTTTTCTTCTCTTTTAACTGCCTTGACCGAACTTTACAAGAGCTCGGGCCAAACTGCCATTAAATCTCCATATGATTAAACTAACTTAAATTTGATTCCTTTAAATGTTGGGCCTCATCATCCTCATGCTTATTCGGCCCAGACATCCAAGCCTACCCCCAACTTTACTTCCTCCTTTTACCTAATTATTTATAATAACGTTATTAACTTCAATAATCATGTTGTTTTTACTTACTGAGCTTGCCGCTCATCCTCTTCTTCTCCTAATACCCGAAAACCCGATTTGTATTACCATGCCATTTCCAGTTGATCTAGTTCCCACGTCAAACCCCTTCCCAGTCCGCTCACTGCATCGATGAACTAAACACCCGCAACCGCTTCTCATGCAACTGGCCTTCCACCTGACTGCCCTTGCGACCAGCATACCTCGCTACAGCTCGACACTCACGCTACAGCACCCCAACGTTAAATACTTGAACGAGCCCCTCCTACAAGCCTTCACCTCTACCCAAACCAACGTACCCCCTGCATGTATTCATTTCAACACGCTCGTCACCCAAAAGTGACCAGTAATTAGTTTTCCTCATGTCAACAGCTCCTTTCGAATGCTGCATATCTCACGTCTGGTTCGCTTTTTCAACGTCCAGCTCTCCACCGTGGCTCCACGCACCCAGATTCCATGCACGCTGCCACGTTTTAACTTTTATTTGTGGATGGATTCATTTGTTTTATTTTGTTTGTAGCCATTTTAAGTTTCGGCTTTGATCTCCTTCTGAAAACCAAAAGAAGACACTGCTTTATAGCAGAGGAAGCTTTCACTTGAAGCTTTATCAAACTCAAGGGTTAAGTTTATACAGGGTAGAGTAGGTTAGTACGTGTTGTGTTAGATAGGGTATGGTTGGCTTCTAAGTAGCTGGGTTGTTTTCAATGCTATAGGGTATGGAGCACACTAAATGAAACATGGCGTAAAATTTAATTATTGAAATGAAAGGCAGCAACGCTCCCATGCCTCTAATTCATAGGCTAGATAGGTTTAGATAATTTTTTACTTTTGTTTATTAAATTTTCTCCTTACTCCTATATGTTAGGCAAATGGTTTCCTACATGTTAGGGGAATGGTTTTAGTTTTGCTTATGAACGAAGTATTAGGTTAGGTGACAACTTGCGTTTGGGGAAATGGGTTTCTTCATTTTTAAGTAAACAAGTATAGGTCTTTAAATGAAGATGGCCACCCATTCCTGCATATGTACAACTAGGCATCACGTTGGGTAGGTAGGCTTCAACATGAAGCAATAGGTCTTATTATATTTTAAATTTTCTTTATATTGTTTTAAGGATTGGTTTATCTTAGTTCCTAAAATTATACTTACGTATGGACAGAAGTAAGAGTACAGTCGTGCTCAACGAGATGTCACGATCCCAAAGATATAATAATATCGGTAGTTTAACTCATATTGTGAAATCCTGAAATATCGATACAGGGTACAAAATACTCCAAATAAAAAGTTGTGTATTTAATTAATTCAAAATTACAGTAAAATTCTAAAAATTAAATTATCACTATGTCCCTAAAGAACCTTGTTCAAATTCGAATCCAATATCTAGTTATATCAAATAAACCCTTACGGTCGATATATGATTTCATAGCGACTTTCTGAATATTTGATTTGGACATATCTTGCAATCTATACGATGAAATCTCTATTTTCCACTTCCGTTAGAAAATAACAGTTCAACAAATTTCAACGTTTCTTGTTTCGTTGAAATCCGATTTAAAAGGAGTCATGTACACTTAATTGAAGTTCAGAACGTTAAATTACGAATTGCCGCGATATTTTGGGCTCGAATATATTTAATATATATTTTTATACGTTCAGATTCATTTTAATTAATATATAAATCTGCTTATATCACGAATTCAATATTTAAAATAATTTAAATATTCAAATACAAACCGATAAAAATGCGGGACGTTACACTCCTTCCCCCTTAAAATAATTTCATCCTCAAAATTGCTAAGAAGTGGAGATGCTCTAATTCTAACTCCTCACAACCTGCTTGGTTGAAATTTCATACTTCAAATCCCCATAACTCAATCCTTGCGTCGAATCTTTTATCCTTATATCAATAATTCTCTTATACTCAAGCCCTATTTCATTTCAACTTCCAGTTCCATCTCACTTCCAAATTCTTGGTCAACAATCCAATTCCATAACCAAACTCGATTCCAATCCAATATCTCATTTCAAATTCACTTACTTTAACAAGTTTAATTCTATCCCAATTTTATTCAACTTCGTTATACTTCTATTTATTTACTTCATAAGTAAATTTTAAATTTCAGAATTCAAATTCCTGAGGTTTTTATTTCAAATCAGTTTGAAATAATATATATTATTTATAACATAGCAATTCAAAACTTTTGAATTTTCGAACAATTTATTTCAAAACAAAATCTTTGGTAGTAATCCGTCACTCCGAAACTCGAAAATGACATTGATGATGTGGCCAGCATCATCAGAATTATTTTCCAGTGGTAGAAGTGAGTTCAATACTATATCATCTTCAAAACTTGTTTTCAAACATTTCTATTTTGAAATTTACTTTCAAATACCCTTTCCAAATGCTTGAAATACATTTCTAAATCTCTCCCAGGATTTTAAATTTTCCATATATTCAATTCAAAATTTATTTACAACACCTTTCCAAGTTTCTAAAGTTTTATTTCAACTCTGGTTTTAAATTCAGATTCAATTCACCTGATTTATTTATTATACTCATATGAATTCTTATTGGTTATTTATAACCAATTCAATTATAACCCTATTCGATTATAATTTCAACCAACACATTTAATATATATAAGATAATTCCAATATATATATATATATCTTTTATATCAAAAATATAATTTTGGTAAAATTATTTCATTTACCCCTTTTTCAAAACATACTGTGTCGGTTTATCGTATTCAAGTGTTTAGAAATCCATATCGATACAGTGGATCAAACTGATCGACCAGAATTCATAAGCCACTTAACCAATGAATCTCCATAATATAAAATTATTTTTATACAATTTACAAATACGTTCACTCATATATGCACACTCAAACTCAATCTAAAGTATTACTAACTCCATCTCTATTGAGTTGCGCCATAGGGCCAAGGTAATCACTTAACCTTCAGCTCTGATACCAACTGTAGTGGCCCGAAAATCCATGCTAATTTGAGCTGACTAATATCCTGCACATTCAACTCAAAGTGCCCGAAAATTCAGGTCATTAATAGAAAGAAATTAGAGGATGAGATAGAAAAGATAGAACTAATAGAATAGAAGAAGAAGAACATCAAAATCAGAGTAAACACGAATCTCACAGCGGAACAAATAACATGTATTATAACATAACTTTGAAATACACAAACTGAATTTGTATATGCATACCATATTAGAGTACAACTCTTATATATTACATCGGAAATAATCTTTAACTAACTAATGGTGAAGCCTTCTGTTTACGGCTCCTCCCAGTGAATCTGCAAAGCCCGAAACACTTGATTGTCCGTACAAATTTGGGAACCCAAGAGTTTAGGAGAAACACAAACAAAATTAACTCTGGGTCAGTCATGGGACTGGTGTGAGTAAATTCCAACCATACGGCTAAATTTTGAAAATCCTTTTGAAACAAAAGGGTAATAGTAAGACCAACCCACACATAAACATGGACGGCTTTTACCTTACTATACCCCAAAATATTTTGATATCAAACTCCAGTGATATTACAATAATGTCTAATCAAGTAAATAACTAAATAGCAGAACGCTTGCATCTCACGCTCCACATATATATAGTATAAAATCATAAACTGCAGGGTGCTTATTGGAGAACGGATTCCAACAGACAAGGTACGGAAGAACCTTTCGATCAGTGTACTCAAGAGGGTATACACTGCAGGTTCAACAAGAATGTCTTGCAACCCGGCCACACACGACCGACCACTCATTTAGCTTAAGTGAATCGAATATAATGCCACCCACGGTTGTTGGCCACCCAACCGTCATCCGAAGATACAAAATCGAAAAGAAGAACAAATATGAATTTTTTCTAGATCGGTGACAATACATCATGCTTGGGGATGACCCAACTAGCCATGCTGCCTAGCCCAACTTTTGTTACTTCCTGGTTGTGAGGCTAGAGGCTACATCTATCTTCACAACATCTGATCACCATTCACTTTGAATGCCACATCGTCAAACCCATCAATTCACTAATCGACTTCCAAAAATATCACGGGTATAAAAAGCTAAGAGGAACGAATTCCTCCGCCACCAGACGTAATACCTTTAAAAGATCAACCATACGTGATTTATCAGGTATACTCTGTCAGACACTCGTCCATACATGTTGTCCTGGGACTGGACAAACAGAAAGCATTGCTTTGAAACAGAACGACCCTTGCATTTAACTCCGTCTTCAATTTTCTTCAGCATAATATAATTCGTAGCGCTTATGCCTATACGGAGTGGTTTCAGATAACATATCCAACCGGTCTCTCCGTATTGACGACGATGGTCAAAACACTTCGATAGTCAGTTATTTAACTATCGAAGTAAAAACAAACATCCATTCACGAACACTGGCCCTTTTATTTAATACTAACTTTCTAGTTTCCCATATTTTTATAAACTCTTCCTTACTTCCCTTCACTTCTACTCTATTAGTTCCTCATTATAAATCGGTAAGTGAATAAATTTCTAAATATCAACCCCGGAGGCCGAAACCAACATCAGATTGACGCCTCGAAAGTTACTCAACTCAACCAACGTACAACGGTTTCTAATTTCTTTAAAACTATTACACTTTCCTTATCATGCTCAGTATATCTTTTTAAAACATTATAACTTATCAACTCACTATAAAAACCGTTATATTAATGCAATACACTCCTATATTTTCCTTTATAACTAATGCAATACGCTGCTATATTTTCCTTTATACCTACTGCAATACGCTGCTATATTCTCTTTTATAACTACTGCAATATGCTGCTATATTCTCTTTTATAACTACTGCAATACGTTGCTATATTCTCATTTATAACTACTGCAATATGCTGCCATATTCCCCTTTTATAACTACTGGAATACGCTGCCATATTTTCCTTTAGAGAAATCCGGTCTTGTTAAATTAACCTAAACCTGGTTTTATACTAGATATCATTACAGGTTAAATTTTCTTTTCTATTAAATATAATTTACAGTATTTACATACCAGTTATTTCAGAGCTAGTGTAATCCCCCATCCCCCAACAAACAACAATAAATAACATATTAGCTATCACATCAGATAATGCAATATATGAAAACAACACATATAATTATTTCAACCAATTCATCAGCACTTCATCCAAACAACCATCACACATCATTTAATCTTTATTTATCAATATTAAATAACGATTAAAATATTATAAAAAGATCAGAGTTAGTGAATTTACTCACATTTGCGCGTTAACCGTTAAATAACGATTTGCGTCAGTTGATTATACCCGGCGTTCAACTCTGCTATAAATTCCACGTGCTCCCAATTGCTCCGGATCATCTCCAGTACAAAGCCGGTGGCTATACGATTTCATCGGTACCAAATTCTCGTAATTCCTTTAGTTCTCGGTCCATTGCCATACCAGCCTGCCTCACAATGAAACAGTGCCTTCTTTTAAACCAGCGGCGCCAGTACCATTTTGTTACACTCCTTCATTCTTATGTTATGCTATTTATACGTCAATTTCTTTCCATAAAACTTGCTCATGTATAACACTGCTTCAAACTTCCCTTCTCCTCGTCAACACGTTTCCATCCACATAGAACTCATACAACTTTGTAACTTTTCTTCTCTTTTAGCTGCCTTGACCGAACTTTATAAGAGCTCGGGCCAAACTGCCATTAAATCTCCATATGATTAAACTAACTTAAATTTAATTCCTTTAAATGTTGGGCCTCATCATCCTCATGCTTATTCGGCCCAGACATCCAAGCCTACCCGCAACTTTACTTCCTCCTTTCAACTAATTATTTATAATAACCTTATTAACTTCAATAATCATGTTGTTTTTACTTACTGAGCTTGTCGCTCATCCTCTTCTTCTCTTAATAC
The DNA here is from genome assembly GCA_030737875.1 of Allium sativum. Lineage (NCBI taxonomy): Eukaryota > Viridiplantae > Streptophyta > Magnoliopsida > Asparagales > Amaryllidaceae > Allium > Allium sativum. Next base: position 978,892,567 of record CM060916.1, read on the forward strand.
CTGAAAACCCGATTTGTATTACCACGCCATTTCCACTTGATCTAGTTCCCACGTCAAACCCCTTCCCAGTCCCCTCGCTGCATCGATGAACTCAACGCCCGCAACCGCTTCTCACGCAACTGCCCTTCCACCTGACTGCCCTTGCGACCAGCTTGCCTCGCTACAGCTCGACACTCACGCTACAACACCCCAACGTTAAATACTTGAACAAGCCCCTCCTACAAGCCTTCACCTCTACCCAAACCAACATACCCCCCTGCATGTATTCATTTCAACACGCTCGACACCCAAAATTGACCAGTAGTGTGTTTTCCTCATGTCAACAGCTCCTTTCGAACGCTGCATATCTCACGTCTGGCTCGCTTGTTCAACGTCCAGCTCTCCACCGAGACTCCACGCACCCAGATTCCATGCACGCTGCCACGTTCTAACTTTTATTTGTGGATGGATTCATTTGTTTTATTTTTTTTGTAGCCATTTTAAGTTTCGGCTTTGATCTCCTTCTGAAAACCGAAAGAAGACACCGCTTTATAGCAGAGGAAGCTTTCACTTGAAGCTTTATCAAACTCAAGGGTTAAGTTTATACAGGGTAGAGTAGGGTAGTACATGTCGTGTTAGATAGGGTATGGTTATCTTCTAAGTAGCTGGGTTGTTTTCAATGCTACAGGGTATGGAGCACACTAAATGAAACATGGCATAAAATTTAATTGTTGAAATGAAAGGCAGTAATGCTCCTATGCCTCTAATTCATAGGCTAGATAGGTTTAGATAATTTCTTACTTTTGTTTATTAAATTTTCTCCTTACTCCTATATGTTAGGCAAATGGTTTCCTACATGTTAGGGGAATGGTTTTAGTTTTGCTTATGAACGAAGTATTAGTTTAGGTGACAACTTGCGTTTGGGGAAATGGGTTTCTTCATTTTTAAGTAAATAAGTATAGGTCTTTAAATGAAGATGGCCACCCATTCCTGCATATGTACAAGTAGGCATCACGTTGGGTAGGTAGGCTTCAACATGAAGCAATAGGTCTTATTATATTTTAAATTTTCTTTTTATTGTTTTAAGGATTGGTTTATCTTAGTTCCTAAAATTATACTTACGTATGGACAGAAGTAAGAGTACAGTCGTGCTCAACGAGATGTCACGATCCCAAAGATATAATAATATCGGTAGTTTAACTCATATTGTGAAATCCCGAAATATCGATACAGGGTACAAAATACTCCAAATAAAAAGTTGTGTATTTAATTAATTAAAAATTACAGTAAAATTCTAAAAATTAAATTATCACTATGTCCCAAAAGAACCTTGTTCAAATTCGAATCCAATATCTAGTTATATCAAATAAACCATTACAGTCGATATATGATTTCATAGCGACTTTATGAATATTTGATTTGGACATATCTTGCAATCTATACGATGAAATCTTTATTTTCCACTTCCGTTAGAAAAATACAGTTCAACAGATTTCAACTATTCTTGTTTCGTAGAAATCCGATTTAAAACGAGTCATGTACACTTAGTTGAAGTTCAGAACGTTAAATTACGAACTGCTGCGATATTTTGGGCTCGAATATATTTAATATATATTTTTATACGTTCAGCTTCATTTTAATTAATATATAAATCTGCTTATATCACAAATTCAATATTTAAACTAATTTAAATATTCAAATATAAACAGATAAAAATGTGGGACGTTACAATACATATATATATACACATATATATACTACTTCTATTGTGATTTATATGTGATGAGCCCTGATGATGTACGTAAATACAAATACAGTTTTGTACTTCCAATTTATGTTAAATAATATATTTTATTCGTTCCACTTTGGGATTTGTGTTACTCTGATTTTGTTGCATTGTGATCTTCTTCTTCTTCTATTCTAACTTTCTTTCTTTCGATTTCTCATCCTCTAATTTCTTTCTATTAACGATCATGTGACGGCCTGCCCCGCACCAACCGACATTTACTCCAAAGGTGCGTTGTACACATGTCCAGTTGGCACGGAACGGTCGTCAGAAGAAAAGAAAGAAGACGAAGAATCAACAAAGAACCTGTAGAATGTCTCACAGCGCATAGAATAAAATATAGTAATAACATACTTGACATAAAACAGGTGAGACAGTGCATAAGCTGAAACAACTAACATAGCAGCGGAAAATATAAGTACAGCTTATGATCCAAAGTTAAACATTATTACAACTTTTCAAACTGTCTCAAAGAAAAAGAAAGATAAAGGAGGTACACTACTAATGCCCAAGTAGCGACCACCAACGACACAGGGAGAATATCTATATATCATACGTGGAAGAAATAAATATTCTACGATCCCATGATGCGTAGAATACGGGTCGTTACAGATCAGGTATTTCCGATGCTTGAATAGTCGACATTGTGTTTTATGTCGATTTTCAGAATCGAAAAACCTTAGGTCGCTACAGTGATTTCAGAGCTGAAGGTTAAGTGATTACCTTAGCTCTTTGGCGTGACTAAATAGAGATGGGGACAGTAATACCGTAAATTGAATTTGAGTGTATATATATGAGCGCGTATTAGTAAATTGATATAAAAACTGTTTTATATTGTGTTGATTGGTTTGCCAAGTAGTTTATGAAACTTGGTCCATACAGTAAAGAAAACTTTGTCGATATGTGTTTCTAAACTCTTAAACAGAGTAATTTGACACAGTATGTTTTGAAAAGAGTGTAAATGAAATAATTTTACCCGAAATATATTTTGATATAAAAAGAATGATTGGTATTGGGATTATTACAGTATATTAGATGTGTTGATTATTGTTATAATCAAATAAGATTATAATTTGGATGGTTATACATAACCAACAATAATTTGTATAAGAGTGATATCTAAAATTAGATGAGTTAAATCTAAATCTAAACTAAAATTGGAATTAAAACTCTGGAAAACTGGAGAAGTGTTGTAAATGGTTTTGGATTGGAAATTTAAAGATCCTAGGTGAATTCAGAAATGTTTTCTAAACAAAGGATATTTTGAAGTAATTTAAAAATGGAAGTGTTTAAAAAAATGAGTTTTGAAGTAATATAGTATTGAAATCACTTCAGTTACTGGAAAATAATTCTTATGATGACGGCCACATCATCCGTGTTTATTTTCGAGTTTCTAAGTGACGAATTACTACCAAAGATTTTGTTTTGAGAAAACAAATTGTCAAAAATTCAAATGTTTTAAATTGCTATTAATATATGTAAATATATAAGATTTCAAACTAATTTGAAATAAAATCCATGAACTTAATTTCTGAAATTCAATTTTAACTTATGAAGTTAAATAAATTGAAATGGTAAGAGTGAATGAATAAATTGAAATTTAACTTAAACTAAGTTAAATAAATTTGGACTGGATTAGAGATAATCCGGAACGGAATTAGATTGTTGAGTTAGAAATTGAAATCGAGATTGGAACTAGAGTTTGAAATGGAATTTGGTTTGGATATAAGCGAATGATTGGATTTGAGGATAAATCGATTGGTGATCAACTGAAAATACATTTGTATGTACTAAAGAGGTATCAAATTGAAGAGATAAAGTTGAATGCCCGACAAAAAGGTACGAGTTTATATATTATTTGGATTTGAGATTTATGGGCCTATTAGGCAAGTCGCTTGGCTATTTTATTTTCTTTTGGATTGGACAAGCCCTAACGAGGCGAGTTGTAGTTGTATTGATCAAGTCGTGCAAAGGAGACGCTGGCAAAAAATATCGGAAATTTAAAATATTAGAAAAAATTTAGAATTTTCAAAATTTTCGTTCGTTGAAACCAAAGATGAGAAGTAAAATAAAATATTTTTAACTTAGTTAATAGGTTTCATAGTTTTTCCTACTTAGTAATTTCAAATTCTTTTAAGGAGGAAGGAATGTAACGTCCCAGATTTTTAATGACTTTGTAATTAATTAATTTAATTATTTTTATATATTGGTGTGATAATATAAATAGTTTGAATTAAAATATTTTGAATATTTAATTATGATAAATAGTGGAATAATAAATATAAATTACGAAATAGTCAGAATTAGTTAAATTTGCAATATGGTATGGATTGGGTAATATATGAAATTTAATTCAGTTCAGAACTGAATTTTAATAGTAAAATTATTTATTTAACAACAGTTAAATGTATTAATTATAATGTAATTTAAATCGAGCTCGTAACGTCACGGTAATTCGTAATATTGAGTTTTGAAGTTCAATTGAGTGTACAGGACTCGTTACTAGTAGGATTTCTTCGAGACAAGAAACGTTTGAATCTATTGAACGATATTTTTCTATTGGAAGTGAAAAATCGAGATTTCGTATTATATATTATAAGTTATGTCTAAATCAAATTTCTATAAAGTTGCTACGGGATCGTCTATAAACCACAATGATTTATTAAAGGTAATAAAATATCGGTTTTGAATTTGAATAAGATTTTAAAGACGTATTTTTAATTTAATTTATAGATTTTTTTTTTAATTTTTATTTTGGAAAATAAGCAACTTTTCATTTGACGTATTTGGCACCCTAAATCAGCATTTTTGGAACTTCGTAGAATAAGTTAACTTGTCTATGTTAATATATTTTTGGGATCGTGGCACATTTCTTGTCTCAAAAGTATTTTTATTTTTGTCGATGCCGGTTCATAAATAAATGGAAATTTTACGCAAACGGGTCCGTAACTTCTTTTACAAAATTACTAGCCAAACCAATCTTCATTCGCAAGCCGGAGAACTCTTCCCACTAAAGGAAAGCAAGTCTACCTATTCTCTATGACATCTGCAGACCTCGCACCCTATGCTTTCAAATTCAACATTTATTATGAAATGAAAGCTCAGCAGATCTATCTTGAGCTATACAAATGCTAATCCTTGCGTGCGAAGGAACTCACCTATATAAAAACAAGAAACGCCTTTTTTTTCATTTCCTTCAGTAAACTTCAAACCAATTAATGGCATCTAAATAAAATTTAATTTATACAAATGACGTGAAGAAGGAAGTTCGTGCATGGCTTGCTGAACTCGGTGTGGTGCAAGCAGGAGGGTCTTGTAGAATGGAAGAGTGAGGGTGGTAGGTTTAAAAATACAGAGGTGTTGAGTGGCAAGTTGGTAACGGCTTTAGTGAAAGTTTCAACAACAAAAAATATCATGATACTTGTTTGGAGAGGAGTTTCGATTCTATACTAGTTGGTTGAGTTCGATTAACAAAAATGTCGCAAACTTTAAATTCCTGTAGCGACCTTGAGAGGACGGATTTCACTAGGGGTGACTGGAGGCGTGGGAGCGGTGACCAGGAGGTGCGGTTTCCGATGATGAGTGTGCTGGTGGCCTCATTATGGGTGACTGACAATGGGGGTGGTGTGTACGAGCATAGGCGAGCACAATTTCTTGCTACAGGAATTGAAGTGGAGAAATGCGATAATTGGAAGAAGAAGAAGAAGGCGATTAATGGGTTTGTATAGTAGGTGATTGGGCTACGTATGTGGATTAGCCCATTATATTAAAAAAGCGTGGGTTAGAATTTTTCTAGAGGAAGCAAAGAAGTTTGCGTGGGTTTGGGATACAAGGATGTGCGGTTCCTGGTTTTAAAGTTTGGCGATGAGCCGAAATCATTTGCAAAGCCCAATATGGTATGATCTGCATGTTATACGTACGTGTATAAGTTTTAATTGTTAGTACAAGCTAAGAATACCTAAATTTATTCTTTATAGCAAGGATTGTGAAAACAAAGAAAAGAAAAGTCAACTAAACTATATCATTCAGCTTAATCATGCTTAAAAGAGTTTCCTTTCTAGAATCTATCCAGTTAAAAACCACAGACAGTCTTGGATTTTAGTAAACATAAACTTTTACAAGGAAAATGGAGATGAATTGTTATATGAAGATGAATTTATCAGCTAGGGGTTTAATTAACACGATTTTAACAGTTTGTGGTTTAACTTAGTTTTAACTGCTATACGTATTAAAAGCCTCTTTACGTACATGGGAGGGACCTTGATGTACATGTTATATGTATTGTAAATACATGATATTAACAATGATGCAGATTAAAGGCCTTAGGAATAAACTATCACTAAAGAGAAGGAGATAAATGGTGTTTACCTGGATTTATGAAATTTTAGGAATCTTTTGGATAACACTTATGAGTATAAATTTAATGACCTTTGAATAAAATATTTACAAACTTATAAATTATTATTTCATGCATATGTGCACAGAATTGAACATCGTCTGTCACATTGAAATTACGGGGACACAGACTAGACGATGAGGCCAGTTTGGAGTCATTGGAGCTCATTAGACATTTTGATGAAATTAAATGCCTAATTGAATCAATCGACTGTTCATCGTTATTTAACGATTAATAACCAAGGTGAGTAAACTCACTAACTTGTTGTTTGGATGATTTGCTAATTAATTGGTTGAAATAATATATATATATATAGTTATATATATATGTTGTGGATTGAATACCAATTCTATTTATTATTAATTTCATATTGATATGAAATTTGGATTATTTATATTGATTAACTTTTGTGAATGCAGGGAAATAGGTTGGAGGAATCCAACTGGATTCCTTAACAATTACATTATTGTTTTTCATATATTGTATTATATGATGTGACGAATAATCTGTGGGTGTGTTTGGGATGTTTGAACAACACTGACCTGGAATAATTGGTACTAAAATACCATGAAATATTTTCAAATATATTAGAAAAGAAACTGGGTTTTAAAAATGAATTTCTATTTAAAAATAGAAATGGGATTTCAGTTGGCCAGAATATAATAACTTGTTTAATTATATAAAACAAGTCTGGTTTATAAATGATATTATAAATGGAATGAAATCGTTGTTAAATGAATTGGAAATACAAATGCAAGAATGAACTAAAATGGGAATTGGTAATCGTGTTCAAAAGAAAGCGATGAAATTTATTACAATGTTCAAAATGTAAATATAATTGAAATAAGTCTATAACGATTTATAATTATAATTTGACTTCGTTGAATATTTTAAGAATAATTTATTTATAGTAATTATATAATTTAATAAGAGAGTTAATATTTGATTTGAAACCAGTAATTTATGATCGAATATGAAACCAAGGTTTAGTTATAAATTTGATATATAATTAACAAGAAGTTGATTTGTAAACGGAATTTTTGAATAAGAATTTATAAAATAACTTGTTAAAACATAAATTTGAACCTGTAATTATATTTATAAATAAAAATCAAGATTTGATTGATTTTACGAGTCTAGATTTCTATAAAGGAATAATATTCTCGTTTTAAAGTGAACAATGATTTAAAGGCAAACATTTTGCAAATTGGAATGGTTATAAAGGGAATTGGTAATATTTTGCAAGTAATAAATTCAAAGGTGAATTTAGAAATTGAGTAAAATGGTACAGTGAATTTATTCCGAAGTTCAGAACGTTAATCAAACAAATTATTCGATGGAGAGTATACGTTGAATTTAGGAAAGTATTATTTACTTTTCATTTTTAAATCAAGATCTTTTAATTAATTAATTAATTAATTAATTATTATTTATTTATTTAAAGAAATGAATCAAAGTTATATTTTAAAATTAAATATTTTGGAAGCAGGATTATAACGCTATCATTATAATCGATATTTTTCGTAAAAGAAGTGGATTCGTAAACTGAATCTGAAAGTTTCTTAAGCAATGATCTGCCAAAAAGTAAAGAAATGGAGTTAAGGAAATTAGAAACTAACTAGAAATTAGTTAAGTTGAATAATTTTCTGAGTATCGATCTGATGTTGGTTTCGTCCTTCGGGGTTGATACTTAGGGAGTTGTTCTCTAACTAGTTTCCGGCTAGAGATGGATGTGAAAGAATAGTGATACGTGAATAAGATATGGAAATGTTTTCCCATGTTAATAATGTGTATTTTCGAAATACGGGAAATAAGAAGTTGTGAATATATGGAAACGTTTTCCAAGAAATCGTGAGAGGCTAAGCGAGTGGGAAAAATATTTGAGTAAAAATATTTAAGTGAAATTGGGAAATGAAATGATTATTGATAAATATATTTAAAAGGGGATCAATGTTGATTGATGATTGATGGGTAAGATTTCCATTTGGAAATAAGACTGTTGTTTGTATATATGTTTTCCTTTGATAGTTAAATAACCAGCTATTCCGTTGTCAATATGGAGAGACCGGGATCAAATTTATTATTTGAAAACCACTCTGTATGGGCATTAACTTTACGAATCAAATATGATGAAGATAATTGAAGATGGAGTTTATGCAAGGGTTGTTCTGACGATGCTAGGTAGAAATTGCCTAAGTTGGATTTACTGAAAAGTGCCTTTGGTTTTGTCCAGTCCCAGGACAACATGTATGGTCGAATGTATGACAGAATGTACCTAATAGATCGCGTAAGTTGGTCTTTTCAAACGTATTTACGTTAGTGGCGGAGGAATTCGTTTCTCTTAGCTTTATACCCATGGTATTTTTGGGGAAATCAACTTGTGATTTGGCCGGTTTAACGATGTGGCATTTAAAGTGAATGGTGGCCAGATGCTCTAAAAGATACATTATGACCTCAAGCCTCATCAACCGGGAAATGATAAAAATCGGGCAGGTAGCATGGCTAAGTGGGTTGCACCCAATTAGGGTATATTGTCACCATCTAGAGAATATCCATATTTGTTATTTCTTTCATTTCTATATCTCCCGGGAACAGTTAGGTTGGTATACCAACCGTAAGGTGACAATATATTCGGATCATTCAAGTGAAATGAATGGTCGGTCATGTGTGGCCGAGTTGCAGATGTTCTTATTGAACTCCAGTGTATCCGCTCTATAATACACTGATCGGAAGGTGGTGCATACCTTGTCATAGATGGAAATCCAATCTCCAATAATAATCGATGTTTTTAATTGTATACTATGTATGTGGAGCGTGAGATGGAAGCGTTCTGCTAGATTGTTATTTACTTATATTAAACACTATTATAATATCAGAATGATATTGTTTTAACAAATGTTTTGGGTTATCGTAAGGTGAAAACCATATGTGTTAATGTGTGGATCGGCCTTATGATTATAAATTCTTTTAAAAGGATTTTTAAAAAGTTAAACCAAGTGTTTGTAGTTTACTCACACCAATCCCATCACTGACCTAGAGTTTATTTTGTTTTGTTCTACCCCAAAACTCTTGGGTGCGCAAATTTGTATGGGCAGTCAAGTAGTAGGGATTTTACAGATACATTTAAAGGACCTTGGAGCAGGAGGCTTTAGTATTAGATATATATAGACTTTATTTCCACTGTGATTTATATATATATATATGTGTGTGTGTATGTGTGTGTGATGAACCTTGATGATGTATGTAAGTACAAATACAGTTTTGTATTTCCAAGTTATGTTATATAATATATTTTATTCATTCCGCCGTGAGATTTTTGTTACTCTAATTATGTTCCGTTGTGATCTTCTTCTTCTATTCTAACTTTCTTTCTTTCTGTTTCTCACCCTCTAACTTCTTTCTATTAATGATAAGGTATTTCCAATGCTTAAATAGTCGACATTGTGTTTTATGTTGATTTTCAGAACCAGAAATCCTTGTGCCGTTACAGCAGACGTAGCTATTAATTATCCAGTGTAGACCATCCTAATCAAGTTTAACATCCCCAAGCATAATCACCGAAGGCCTAAACCAACATCAAACAAGCACCCAAGAGATGTCTCCTTCGATGTCGAACAATCCAGACAAGACGATACAAGAAAAGCAACCAACATCCATGACTCTGGCTCTCACCGCCTATCCTGCTTTGAAACCACCGTTAATTGTATGACGGCTATGACATGCCATTTTTCAAGGGCTATTCTACCAAAAACTCCATATGCCATTGTGACTCATATCTCTAGGCCCATCGTGACTGCCTAGGGTACTCGACCATTCGACCGGTCTTTTAGGCGTCCCTATTATACCCCTGCTTTGAGCCTGCTAGACCCTACGACAACGTTAATTCCTCGGCCTCCATAACTCTAGTCGTCATCATCGACGATTCTCCAAAAGCTCAAACATCCTTGAGCAACCATTATCCATGAGCTCAAAACATACTTGAGTCGTCTGCATATTCGTTACATTTCGCCGATCAATGAACACTTCATATCACTTCAAATATCCCTCCCTGAATACACTTCGAGGCTACATCCGTTTTCGAACCAAAATAGTCATCACTTTTGGTCGACATTCAATCCATAACACTTCAACCTTTCCGATATGAAAAATATATATAGTGCTTAAATTCCCATCAAAAACATTTGTTAAACGCTGTAAGCATCTTCTGCCCGATCCATAAAAAAACAACCTGACTCATCAAGTCTCTGAACGACCCAACTCGTCAGGTCAAGAACGACCCGACTCATTAGGTCATAAACGACCCGACCTATCAGATCTTGAACGACCCGATTATGCCCTTCCAATACATCAAGTTCCAACGAACCAAAGACTTCAATGACCTGATACTCAATGACCCAATGTTCAACGACCCAACTCAAACCAACCTATCTGGCAACAACGACCCGTTCTATCAACAACCCGAAGACTTGGTCGATCCACCATTTCTTAGGCAATAAGCCAAACGACCCGAGCTTCATGGGATGACCTGACCATGAACAACCCATCATTTCTTGCACCACAAGCCAAATGACCCAACTCCAAACGATAATATCGATGCAAACAACTCATTCAAATCAATCAATTTCAATCCCAAATCAATAGCAATCATCAACACACATTAGCACAACAATAAATCATCATATAACTATATGAATTCATCAAATCATGATAAAACAATGGTTGGATCAACAAATGGATCTAAACTTGCATATACATATGCATTAACATAAGAATTACCGATTTAAGTTGCTAGTTTAGATCCTATGGTGATTAAAATGAAAATATATTTACCATTATGTAGATTTATGTGAAAACAACTTGAAATGATGAAAATAAGATCAAATAAGCCATATACTTGGTTGAATCCGTGTGAGAGATGCTTATCACTCACCAAATCTTCAAATTAGCATGAAATCAACTAATCTCTAATCTGGACAGCAAAGAACGATCTTCAAATCCCTCAATTTGATGCAATCTTATGTTTCTTGATGTAAATCTAGCCTTCTTTGATGTAGACCTTTAATCTTCCAATATAGATCTAAGATATTAGTGGAGGAAAGATGTATTTGATTGAGCAAGGAGAATCACGAGCTAAACCAAATGAGATAATGAAGAAAGTAAACCATTCTCCATGCCTCTAACCCTTATTTATAGCCTCCAACCAGCCCACTAATGGGCCACACCAAATCAGCCCAATAATGACTAGTTAACTTGATCAGAAATTGTATAGAAATAAAACATCAATTTCTCCCAAACCATTGAACCACATGAGAGACGAGTCGTTCAACTTCCAGCAAAGTCTAATTCTCAAGGCAATTAAAGTGGTCATCACTTCCAGTCAAAACTCTAATTTTGATGCACATAGATCAAATTCCATGCAAGCCACAATTCTCAATAGAACTATTCAGCAACAGTAGACTGGGTCTCCCCTGCCGCATCTATTCCACCGGATCGAGCTCCACTTGTCCAAGTTCCGCAAAAGAGGCAAGCCACGTGGCACCTAGCTCAGCCCACTTTCTTCACCTATAAATACACTATCGCTAAAAATGGAAAGGCATGTTTAATTCTCCACTTCCAATCTACACTCAGTATATTTGAAACATCCAACCGTGCGCCTCAAACAATACAAGAATATTGTAATTTCATCTTTTCTCCACTAAAGAAACAATTGTACTCTATAATCCATCAAAAATAGTAAATACAAAGTGGACGTAGGCACTGACTTTGCCGAACCACTATAAAAACCTTGCGTGTTCCATGTCTTTATTTGCTTTTCTATACTCTCCGATTGTTTCTTGTGTGTGATCCACACACAATTGGGGATTGATCCATTAGACCAACTTTTACGTCAACACTTTGGCGTGCCAGGAAGGGGGCACACAGGCATAACCTACGACCATCGACCGCCTTCTGCAATTTCTGAACCAAACGATGGCAAACAGGGCGGAAGAAGGATGCTTTATCTTCCCATCCTTTATTGCCAATGCAGCAGGAACAACGACAACGGGGGAAAACCATGAGGCTTCCTCCCACGAGGACACATCCAATATCTCACCAGGGATGACATGGATAAAATCTTATCTGAGTTCAGAAATCAGATGGCATCTCAAGGTGAACTTCTCAAACATCAACAGGAAGTGATGAATGACCACCTCGCTTGGATGGAAAAGGGATCTAACATTCCAGTATCATTTCCTACACCGAGCGAGGCTGGGGCAGTAACTGATCTTTGGCCTGCAGAAATCCAAGCCCCAGATCGGTCCACACCTTTGCTTCCTCCCGGTTCAACTTCACTTCCTGTTTAGCCAGTGCTAGGATCATCACTGCCAGTACTAAACGGCGCCCTAGTAGCTGCAGATCCGTAGGTCGGCCGTGGTTAAATCCCGGATCTACCAACCACCTTCCGTCCATTCCAGGGCCTGAATCAATCCCCTAAACAAATAACTCTAGGTCCAGTGGAACCAGTGTCGGCCAAAACCAGGAATGTTTTTACATCTGTTTTGACCCAACGTCTTACTGAAAACCCGTCTTGTGTCGCCTCCCCTTCAACCAAGATCTAGTGACGGCAACCCTCCATGTCACCAAGACCACTTTACCATACTGGTCCCCAACATGAAGGAGGGAAACACTACCATAAACTCTTCTAACATCGCTCCGAGCGGGGGCAACGTTGAGCCCCGGATGGAAATCACCCACCTGAATCGGTCTGATCCTGTTGCCATATCAATGGTACAGTCCAATAATAACCGGGCGGCTATAGCTATGGCCGAACCAGGTCCCGAGGCTAGGATTGACCATCACCTTTGCTCAACTCTCGGAGGTCGAACCTAACCGACCGTTCCCTTTTCGAGCATGCTTTCAGTGGATCCTAGTACCGAGATTCTCACCTATGTTCCCAATACGGAGCTGGATTCATGGCAACGACTCCTCAGAGATGGATGCCAGCTTGCAAGCATCATCAAATGCTTCATTCGGGGCATAACTTCTCAGCAGGGTGTGGATGACATCCACCGCAGTCTATTCACACAGAAAATCAGAAACTCTCAGAACCTCCAGACTTCAAGCTTACGGTCCTGGAGCACTAAAACGGCCGGACCTACCCGACCATTCATGTAACGACCAGGGATTTTCGACCTCGAAAATCGACATAAAACACAATGTCGACTATTCAGACATCGAAGACACCAGATCATTAATAGAAAGAAGTTAGAGGGTGAGAAATAGAGAGAAAGAAAAATTAGAATAGAAGAAGAAGAACCGAACAGAATCAGAGTAAACGAATCTCACAGCGGAATGAATAAAATATATTATATAACATAACTTTGGAAATACAACTTGTAACAATATATATATAGTATTGAAGCCTCCTGCTCCATGCTCCTCCAAGTATATCTATAAAATCCCGACTCCTTGACTTCCCATACAAATTTGGGCACCCAAGAGTTTAGGGAAAACAAACAAAATAAACTCTGGGTCAATCATGGGACTGGTGTGAGTAAACTCCAACCATTCGGTTTAACATTTCAAAATCATTTTCTAAAGAAATGATAATCGTAAGACCGATCCACACATAAATACGGATGGTTTTTACCTTACGATAACCCAAAACATTTTTGAAAACCAATATTTTTCTGATATTATAATAGTGTCTAAATACAAATAAATATCAATCTAGCGGAACGCTTGCATCTCACGCTCCACATATATAGTATACAATCAAAACCTCGGGTGCTTATTGGAGATTGGATTCTGACTATGACAAGGTATGGAACCACCTGCTGATAGTGTATCTCTAGAGTGGAATACACAGGGTTCAACAAGAACGTCTTGCAACCCGGCCATACATGACCGACCACTCATTTCTCTTGAGTGTATCGAATATATTATCACCTACGGTTGCTAGCAACATAACCGTTCCCGGGAGATACAGAAACGAAAAGAAGTAACAAATATGAATATTCTCTAGATGGTGACAATACATCCTAATGGGGGCGACCCACATAGCCATGCTGCCTACCTGATTTTTGTCATTTCCCGGTTGATGAGGCTTGAGGTCATGACGTATCTTTTGACAGATCACACCTCCATTTTTCTTTGAATGCCACATCGTCATACCCACTAAATCACAAATTGATTTTCCCAAAAATACTACGGGTATAAAGCTAAGGGAAACGAATTCCTCCACCACCAACGTAAATACGTCTGAAAAGATCAACTTATGTGATTCATTAGATATACTCTATTAGACATTCGTCCATACACGTTGTCCTGGGTCTGGACAAACTGAAGGCACTATCCTGTAAACAGAACAACCCTTGCATAAACTCTGTCTTCAATTATCTTCATCATATTTGATTCGCAACGCTAATGCCCATTCAGAGTAGTTTTCAGATAATAATTCTGATCCCGGTCTCTCAATATTGACAACGGAAAAATGGTCAAAAACTTTGATAGCCGGTGATTTAACTATCAAAGGAAAACATACAAACAAGCAACGGTTATATTTCCAAATGGAAATCCTACCGATCAATCATCAATCAACATTGAGCCCCTTTAAATAGATTTATCATTTTATTTCCCCGATTCCCTACTTCCAGTATTTTCGCAAGTATTTCTCAACCCGTTTTGCCTCACCCGATCCTTGGAAAGCGTTTCCATTTATTTTAAACTATTTATTTCCTATACTAAGTAAATATCTCCTTTTTAACATTGGGAATTAATTCCATATATTTACAACTCTTATTTTCTATTTTTAGAAAATATACGTTATTAACATTGAAAAAAACATTTCCAATTATCATTTCTTAACTTCTCGTTATCCCAAATGATTTCAATAGTTAGAAAAACTTCTCCGATTTAACCATTCTCGCCACCGAACCTTAACCATTCCTCAGTTAATCATGAAGTCAATCAAGTTGGGGTATAATTACCTCTCATGCCTTAGCTAAACATCATTCTCAACTTCAAAATAGCCAAAGCTCACAATTTTAAACAAAACATGGCTTACGCGACTCTTAGACCAAATTTAAGAATCCCCTTCCTTTACGGAAAATATTGACTATAACAATATCATTATAATCCTTGTTTCCGGAATGTTTAATTTCAAAATATAAATTAGATTAATTACTTTAAATGAACAATTAATTAATTAACAAGTCTTGATAAAACTGGAAAGTAAATAGCACTTTCCTTAATTCAATATAATTGAATCTCAACTTACAACCACCTTTCGAAGGGTCTATATCCGATTAACATTCCGAACTTCGGAATAGACTTACCATTTCAAGTTAACACGTTTACTTTTAAATTTATTACTTCCAACATTTACCATTTCCCCTTTTGGCACTATTCCAATTTTCAAAGCGTTTGCTTTTAAAATCGTTATTCACTTTATAAAGTGAATATTGTTCCTTTACAGAAAACTAGACCTTTATATCAATCAAATCTTGAATTTTATTTATAAGTACCATTACAGGTTCAAATCTTGTTTATCGAATTATTTTATAAATTCATATATATATATATATATATATATATATATATCTCACTTTATAAATTCCATTTATAAATAAGTTTCTTGTTGATTATATATCAATTTAAACTTCATCTTGCTTACATATTCTATTTTAAATTATTGGTTTTAAACCAATATTAACTATCTTGTGCATCTCCACTTTATATAATATATATATTTCCTAAAATAAATTATCTTAATAACATTTGACATTTGTTGAATTATAATTACAAACCTTTATAGTTTTATTTAACCCATATTCACATTTTGAACCTTGAAATAAATTCAACAATTCTCGTTTTCCTATTTAAGAAATTCATTTCTTAAATTTATCATTTGAAGCTATGTAATAATAGTCCTTTCGCTTTATTTAAAAATACCATTTATAAATCAATTTACTTTTTTATATATAATTAAAATAAGTCGTTACATTCTAGTTAATTGAAATTCTCTATCTATTTCAAAATAGAAATTTCTTTTAAAAACCCCCAATTTCCTTTCTAATATATTCGAATATATTTCACTGTATTTTAATACCAATTATTTCAGGTCGATGTTATTCAAATAACTCTAACACAGTAATCAATCACAAATTATTCATCACATCATATAATGCAATATATGAAAAACGACAATATATAATTGTTGAGGAATCCAATTGGATTCCTCCAACCTGTTTCCCTGCATCCACTGACGTTAATCAACATAAGTAACACAATTTCATATCAATATGAAATTATTAATTCAGTATTTAACCAACGGCTTCAAATATCTAACTATCAACCAATTTAATTGTAAATTATCCAAACAACCATCACACATAGCATTCAATCATTTTTATCAATATTAAATAACGTTTATAAAATTATAAAACTGGACAGAGTTAGTGAGGTCACTCACCTTGTTCGTTTATCATTAAATAACGATAAATGTTCGGTTGATTTAATCGGGCATTTGATTCTGCCAAAATTTCTAATGAGCTCCAAATGTTCCCAAATCAGCTTCATAGCGTAGCATGTGTTCCCCCGATTCCGACACGACCAAACGTTCGTAATTTTGACCACGTGTGAAAGAGATATAAATTTTACAAATTATATTTATTAAAATAAAACTAATTAATTTCAATTTAATCCTAATCCCTTATTTAATCTGCCTAACTACCATTTAGTGTAGCTATAAATATGAAATGTTTAGACCTTGTTTTAAGTGGACTTTATATGATCGATTTAGAGTATGCACATAAATGAATAAGTTAGGTCCTTTATAAAATTTTATATTTGCCTCACCTTAATAAACAGGCCCATCACCATATCATAACCGTTCCAACGTTCCCCCACGAAGTTTACTGCTCCATTCAGAATAATAACCGTAAGCCTTCTTATTCTTTTTTTTTCTTCTTTATATAATTTTTTCTTCTCTATTTGTTTGGGCTTTTCAACTAATTTAACCAGCCCAATTTAAAACATACTGACCCGCCTTCCTTTTCTCCTTCAAACCATACCGCAACCCGTCCCATATCACCTTCTCCAGAAAAAGAAAGGCACGCTACAATCTGCTGCAATACATCTTGCCCCATTTTGTTTTCCCATAACCACAAGTTTGACAGCTCGTTCTTCCCATTTTTGGTTCGATATTTCCAGTAGACCCCTCCCAGGCTCCAACGCCATTCCGAAACCTTGTCCCATCCTCACCGCAATATCCTAACTCTTACACCCCAAACAAACTACACCATGATTCTCGGCTTCCAACTCTCTTCCCTTTCGAACCAGCACTACACCACTCGGTCGTTGATTCGTCGGTCCCTTACTCGGCTTCCAGGTAACTCCATGCTGCTTCCCTATAACCACCAACGATCCACTCTCTGTATTCAACCTTCCCACATAAGTAAGTTTCCAACTGACAGCACAGATAGAAATCTGTTCTCTGCCTCTGTCCGTACAACACAGTGAACTCACGATACTTTGCAACATAAAATGCCACTAAATCTCTTCAGCTTGCTCGTCGTCAACCTATGATCCCATGCTTGCCTCAACTCCATCCATCTCGGCCCGTAACAGCACCCTAAGCGAACAAGTGGAAACTTCCAGTGAGCTGATGTTGGTTCGAGCCTTTCGAAAGTGTTATAGGGACGTAGAGAATCTCTTGTCAAATTCGAATACGTTTACTTCTTGATTTTTAGCAGAGTATAAGTTTTGATTTTAAAATTGGATTCTTATCGAAAGCTCGCAGTGGTGTTCTTCTTGGAGCAACTGGAGGACACGCTCGTATTTATAAGTAGTGATTCCTTGCGTGCCAAGGAGTAGCATGTACCACTCTCACAAATAGGAATGATACTTTCTTCATAGGCATGTGCTGCGGTGATGTAAAGGTTGCGTGATGGTGTTCCTTTAAAGTAGGCTACAGTGGTGAAGTAGGTTAGGATACTGTTCGATAATGCAATGGGATATTATTGTTATTTATAAGGGCGAAAATGTGAGCATCACGTAGTAGCAGCTATGGAATAGGATGGGACTTCCCTATTCCTTCCGCATGAAGCTTTAACCCGGTATGTACTACCATGAGTTTTCATGTCTTTAGCTAATAGCCTTAGCATGTTGTGTCGGCAGCAAATTTCACTTTATATACTGGTATGAGTTGTCCAAGGCATTTGAAAAGAAGACGTCGTACGAAACTTGATAGCAAAGTAATGAAATATATATACCTATATATTTTTATCACTTATTTGTTTACTTCATCTACCGACGCTATAAACCTCTTTAACACATGGTCATGGGATTGGAAAATAAACTAATATAAGTTTCCATACATGATTCCGTTCTTTTCTCTCTCAAAGTCAAAATGGTACTCTCATTTTGTTTATATTTTGCTTCTCAGTCATTTATTTGATTAGAATTAAGCAGCTAGAGTAGGTTGGTAGCTGGTGCAGCAAATTGGAAAGAGGTGATACCATGCTTCGCTGCCAAGGAATTAAAAGAATACATATTTGAATTATCGTGTTTTGTTTTTAGCATTGAATGTTTGCAGTACATTTTGTTCTAAACGATCAGCTGTAAAATGACGATATGATGGGAACTTGTTAGCTTATGACTTCTGACAAAAACATTTTCAATTTAAAAGCCAAATGATATACCAATATTTCAAGTATTCGCCGGGTTCAACCGTTGCTATTTAAAACAGTTTTGTATTGAATTTATTTATTTATTTTTATACCAACCCTGCTTTTGTGTATTTGACGGCTTGGATTATGTTTAATTTCTTCCCTTTTTAGTGTCATTAAGTTTAGTTTTAGAAAAGAACCTTTACTGATGGTACGGTATGTCACTTGGTAAATTGTAGTTGTAACATGAGTGCCAGATATATGTTGGATTCATATTAAACTTTCTTAGCTTCTCAACTCTTGTATTTAGCTCTTTAGGCATGCGCAAAAGGAGGAGGTAGGCTGTACACTTTCTTGGCGGTAAAGATAGAGAAATATATATATATATATTAAAGGTACCTATCTGCGTACAAATTCGTTCGTTTATGGACGATTAACGACAAAACTAAAAATACCGTAATGACCAACAGTGTGCCACGATCTCAGAAATATAATAAAATAGATAAGTTGGCTTATTTTGTGAAACCCCAAAATGCTGATATAGGATATAAAATACTTAAAATAAAAAGTGGCTTATTTTCCAAAAAAAAATTTAGAAAAAAATCTAAAATTAAATTATAACTATGTCCCAAAAATCCTGTCCAAAATTCGAAACCAATATTTAATTATATTAAATAATCAAAATATTTGAATTCAAACAATTTGAATTGCCAAATCCATATTCAAATAATTAAATAAATTAATTATTTAATTGCTAAAAATCCGAGATGTTACATTCCATCCCCCTTAAAATAATTTCGTCCTCGAAATTGCTAAACAGTACATATACTAGAACTCTAACTCCTCACAACTTACTTAGTTGAAATCGTATTCTACGTATTTTCATAACTCAGTTCTATACATATTACCTTTAATCCTCGTATCGATACCCGACCTTTTATTTTTCATTCCAAATGATATATCCATCAATTTTGGACACTCTATTACCACATACTCATCCATATGCTTTCTCTCATGTTTGCGTATACTCAAATTGATTTTAAATCAGTTTATCATTTCGCTGGTCCATTTGAGTTTTATAATCTCTTATACAATCGATAAGTTGATTTTCAATTATTAAAATTTTCTTATAAATTTTCTAACTCTTTCAAATTTTCGAAAAATTTCGCCAGCGTCTCCTTTGCAAGGCTCAATCGATACCACTACAACTTGCCTTTCTAGCCCTTTACCGACCCAAAAGAAAATTAAACAGCTAAGGGCTTGCCAAAATAGCTCATAAATCTCATATCCAAATAAAATATAACTCATATCTTTTTGTCGGCATTCAACTCTATCTTTTCAATTTGCTATCACTTCATCATATACAAATATATTTCCAATCGATCTCCAACCAAATTATCCTCAAATCAAATCATTCTCTTGTGTCCAAGCCGAATTTCACTTCAAACTCCAGTTCCAATTTCAATTTCAAATCCCTACTCAACAATCCGATTCCATTCCAAATTTATTTCAATATCATTTTTAGCCAATTCAATTTTCACCAAACCGGTATTTGTTAAATTTCCATTTCCTTTCACAATCTTTATTTAACTTGTTTAAGTTAAATTCTAACATATTTATTCACTTTTACCAGTTCAATCTGTTTAACTTCTTAAGTTAAATTTAAATTTCAGAATTAAAATTCCTGGGTTCATTTCAAATCAATTTGAAATAATATATATTTAAATATAATAATAGTAATTCAAAGCATTTGAATTTCTGACAACTCGTTTCCTCGAAACAATTCAAAATAAAACCATTGGCAGTAATTCATCACTTAGAAACTCGAAAATGACACTGATGATGTGGCCATCATCATCAGAATTATTTTCCAGTGATCGAGGTGAGTTCAATACCATATCACTTCAAAAACTTATTTTTAACACTTCCATTTTGAAATTACTTCAAAAATATCTTTTCAACATTTGGAAAATATTTCAAAATTTCCCCAAGATCTTAGAATTTCCATATATTTAATCCAAATTCATTTCAACCCTTTTCCAATTTTCCAGAGTTTTATTCCCCATTCTGATTTATATTTTAGATTTAATTCATTTGATTATATATCACTTTTATACGAATTCTGATTGGTTATTTATAACCATCTCAATATAAATACTTACTCGATTATAATTACAAACCACATATCCAATATATATATTATAATAATTTCAATATAAATACTTCTTTATACAAAATATACTTTAGGTAAAATTATTTCATTTACCCTCCTTTTAAAAACATACTGTGTCGGTTCATCGTATTCGAGCGATAGAAACCCTACCGACCTTGTGGTGCCCACCATCGACCAGAATTCATAAGCCACTTTACCAATAAATCTCCACAATATAAAATCACTTTTACATAAATATACAAATAAATTCACTCGTATATATACACTTAACTCAATCTAGGATATTATTAACCCAATCTTTACTGAGTTACGCCACAGAGCCAAGGTAATTACTTAACCTTTAGCTCTGATACCACTGTAACGACCAGGGATTTTCGACCTCGAAAATCGACATAAAACACAATGTCGACTATTCATACATCGAAAACACCAAATCATTAATAGAAAGAAGTTAGAGGGTGAGAAATAGAGAGAAAGAAAAATTAGAATATAAGAAGAAGAGGAAGAACCGAACAGAATCAGAGTAAATGAATCTCACAGCAGAAAGAATAAAATATATTATATAACATAACTTTGGAAATACAACTTGTAACAGTATATTTACATACCATTATCGCACAATATCACAGCGGAAATAAATCCTCTCTATATATCTAGTATGGAAGCCTCATGCACCATGCTCCTCTAAGTGTATCTATAAAATCCCGACTACTTGACTGCCCGTACAAATTTGGGCACCCAAGAGTTTAGGGAAAACAAACAAAATAAACTCTGGGTCAGTCATGGGACTGGTGTGAGTAAACTCCAACCATTCGGTTTAATTTTTCAAAATCATTTTCAAAAGAAAGGATAATCATAAGACCAATCCACACATAAATATGGATGGTTTTTATTTTACGATAACCCAAAACATTTTTCAAAACCAATATTTTTCTGATATTATAATAGTGTCTAAATACAGATAAATATCAATCTAGCGGAACGCTTGCATCTCACGCTCCACATATATAGTATACAATCAAAACTGCGGGTGCTTACTGGAGATTGGATTCTGGATATGACAAGGTATGGAACCACCTGCTGATAGTGTATCTCTAGAGTGGAATACACAGGGTTCAACAAGAACATCTTGCAACCGGCCACACATGACCGACCACTCATTTCTCTTGAGTGTATCGAATATATTATCACCTACGGTTGCTAGCAACATAACCGTTCCCAGGAGATACAGAAACAAAAAGAAGTAACAAATATGAATATTCTCTAGATGGTGACAATACATCCTAATGGGGGCAACCCACATAGCCATGATGCCTGTCCGATTTTTGTCATTTCCCAGTTGATGTGGGTTGAGGTCATAACGTATCTTTTGACAGATCACGCCTCCATTTTTCTTTGAATGCCACATCGTCATACCCACTAAATCACAAATTGATTTTCCCAAAAATACTACGGGTATAAAGCAAAGAGAAACGAATTCCTCCGCCACCAACGTAAATACGTTTGAAAAGATCAACTTACGCGATTCATTAGATAAACTCTGTCAGACATTCGTCCATACACGTTGTCCTGGGTCTGGACAAACAAAAGGCACTATCCTGTAAACAGAACAACCCTTGCACAAACTCCATTTTCAGTTATCTTCATCTAATTTGATTCGCAACGCTAATTCCCATACATAATAGTTTTCAGATAATAATTCGGGTCCCGGTCTCTCCGTATTGACAACGGAAAAATGGTCAAAAACTTTGATAGCCGGTGATTTAACTATCAAAGGAAAACATACAAACAAGCAACAGTTATATTTCCAAATGGAAATCCTACCGATCAATCATCAATCAACATTGAGCCCCTTTAAATAGATTTATCATTATATTTCCCCAATTCCCTACTTCCAGTATTTTCGCAAGTATTTCTCAACCCGTTTTGCCTCACCCGATCCTTGGAAAACGTTTCCATTTATTTTAAACTATTTATTTCCTATATTAAGTAAATATCTCCTTTTTAACATTGGGAATTAATTCCATATATTTACAACTCTTATTTTCTATATTTATGGAATATACATTATTAACATTGAAAAAAAACATTTCCAATTAACATTTCTTAACTTCTCGTTATCCCAAATGATTTCAATACTTAGAAATACATCTACGATTTAAGCAATCTCGCCACCGAACCTTAACCATTCCTCAGTTAATCATGAAGTCAATCAAGTTGGGGTATAATTGCCTCCTAGACCTTAACTGAACATCATTCACAACTTCGAAATAGCCAAAGCTCACAATTTTAAACATAACATGGCTTACGCAACTATCAGACCAAATTTAAGAATCCCCTTCCTTTACGGAAAATATTGACTATAACAATATCATTATAATCCTTGTTTCCAGAATGTTTAATTTCAAAATATAAATTAGATTAATTACTTTAAACAAACAATTAATTAATTAACAAATTTTGATAAAATTGGAAAGTAAATAGCACTTTCCTTAATTCAATATAATCGAATCTCCACTTATAACTTTCTTTCGAAGGGTCTATATCTGATTAACATTCCGAACTTCGGAATAGACTTACCGTTTCAGGTTAACAGGTTTACTTTTAAATTTATTACTTCCAACATTTACCATTTCCCCTTTTGACACTATTCCAATTTTCAAAGCATTTGCTTTTAAAATCGTTATTCACTTTATAAAGTGAATATTGTTCCTTTACAGAAAACTAGACCTTTATATCAATCAAATCTTAAATTTTATTTATAAATACCATTACAAGTTCAAATCTTGTTTATCAAATTATTTTATAAATTCATATATATATATATATCTCACTTTATAAATTCCATTTATAAATAAGTTTCTTGTTGATTATATATCAATTTAAACTTCATCTTGCTTACATATTCTATTTTAAATTATTGGTTTTAAACCAATATTAACTATCTTGTACATCTCCACTTTATATAATATGTATATTTCCTAAAATAAATTATCTTAATAACATTCGACATTTGTCGAATTATAATTACAAACCTTTATAGTTTTATTTAACCCATATTCACATTTTGAACCTTGAAATAAATTCAACAATTCCCCTTTCCCTATTTAAGAAATTCATTACTTAAATTTATCATTTCAAACTATCTAATAATAGTCCTTTTGCTTTATTTAAAAATTCCAATTATAAATCAATTTCCTTTTTTAATATATAATTAAAACAAGTCGTTACATTCTAGTTAATCGAAATTCCCTATCTATTATAAAATAGAAATTTCTTTTTAAAACCCCCAATTTCCTTTCTAATATATTCGAATATATTTCACTGTATTTTAATACTAGTTATTTCAGGTCGATGTTATTCAAATAACTTTAACACACAATAATCAATCACAAATTATTCATCACATCATATAATGCAATATATGAAAAACAATAATATATAATTGTTAAGGAATCCAATTGGATTCCTCCAACTTATTTCCCTGCATCCACTGACGTTAATTAACATAAATAACACAATTTCATATCAATATGAAATTATTAATTCAGTATTTATCCAACGACTTCATATATATAATTATCAACAAATTTAATTGTAAATTATCCAAACCAACATCACACATAGCATTCAATCATTTTTATCAATATTAAATAACGTTTATAAAATTATAAAACTGGACAGAGTTAGTGAGGTCACTCACCATGTTCGTTTGTCGTTAAATAATGATAAATGTTCGGTTGATTTAATCGGGCGTTTGATTCTGCCAAAATTTCTAATGAGCTCCAAATGGCCCCAAATTAGCTTCATAGCATAACATGTGTTCGCCCTGATTCCAACACGACCAACCGTTCGTAATTCTGACCACATGTGAAAGAGATATAAATTTTACCAATTATATTTATTAAAATAAAACTAATTAATTTCAGTTTAATCCTAATCCCTTATTTAATCTGCCTAACTACCATTTACTGCAGCTATAAATATGAAATTTTTAGACCTTGTTTTAAGTGGACTTTATATGATCGATTTAGAGTATGCACATAAATGAATAAGTTAGGTTCTTTATAAAAATTTATATTTGCCTCACCTTAATAAACATGCCCATCACTGTCTCATAACTGTTCCAACGTCCCCCCATGAAGTTTACAGCTCCATTCAGAATAATAACGTAAGCCTTCTTATTCTTTTTTTTCTTCTTTATATAATTTTTTCTTCTCTATTTGTTTGGCTTTTCAACTAATTAAACCAGCCCAATTTAAAACATACTGACCCGCCTTCCTTTTCTCCTTCAAACCATACCGCAACCTGTCCCATATCACCTTCTCCAGAAATAGAAAGGCACACTACAATCTGCTGTAATACATCTCGCCCCATTCTGTTTTCCCATAACCAAAAGTTTGACTGCTCGTTCTTCCCATTTTTGGTTCGATCTTTCCAGTAGACCCCTCTTAGGCTCCAATGGCATTTTGAAACCTTGTCCCATCCTCACCGCAATAACCTAACTCTTAAACCCCAAACAAACTACACCATGATTCTCTCCTTCCAAAACTCTTCCCTCTCGAACCAGTGCTACACCACTCGATCGTTGATTTGTCGGTCCTTTACTCGGCTTCCAGGTAACTCCACGCTGCTCCCCTATAACCACCAACGATCCACTCTCCGTATTCAACCTTCCCGCATAAGTAAGCTTCCAACTGACAGCATAGATAGAAATCCGTTACCTGCCTCCATCCGTACAACACAGTGAACTCACGATACTTTGTAGCATAAGATGCCACTAAATCTCTTCGGCTTGCTCGTCGTCAACCTCTGATCCCACGCTTGCCTCAACTCCGTCCATCTCGGCCCGTAACAGCACCCTAAGCGAACCAGTGGAAACTTCCAGTGAGCTGATGTTGGTTCGAGCCTTTCAAAAGTGTTACAGGGACGTAGAGAATCTCTTGTCAAATTCGAATATGTTTACTTCGTGATTTTTAGCACAGTATAAGTTTTGATTTTAAAATTGGATTCTTATCGGAAGCTCGCAGTGGTGTTCTTCTTGGAGCAACTGGAGGACACACTCATATTTATAAGCAGTGATTCCTTGTGTGCCAAGGAGTAGCATGTACCACTCTCACAAATAGGAATGATACTTTCTTCATAGGCATGTGCTGCGGTAATGTAAAGGTTGCGTGATGGTGTTCCTTTAAAGTAGGCTACAGTGGTGAAGTAGGTTAGGATACTGTTCGATAATGCAATGGGATATTATTGTTATTTATAAGGGCGAAAACGTGAGCATCACGTTGTAGCAGCTATGGAATAGGATGGGACTTCCCTATTCCTTCCGCATGAAGCTTTAACTCAGTATGTACTGCAATGAGTTTTCATGTCTTTAGCTAATAGCCTTAGCATGTTGTGTCGGCAGCAAATTTCACTTTATAGACTGGTATGAGTTGTCCAAGGCATTTGAAAAGAAGACGTCGTACGAAACTTGATAGCAAAGTAATGAAATATATATACCTATATATTTTTATCACTTATTTGTTTACTTCATCTACCGACGCTATAAACCTCTTTAACACATAGTCATGGGATTGGAAAAATAAACTAATATAAGTTGCCATACATGATTCTGTTCTTTTCTCTCTCAAAGTCAAAATGGTACTCTCATTTTGTTTATATTTTGCTTCTCAGTCATTTATTTGATTAGAATTAAGCAGCTAGAGTAGGTTGGTAGCTGGTGCAGCAAATTGGAAAGAGGTGATACCATGCTTCGCTGCCAAGGAATTAAAAGAATACATATTTGAATTATTGTGTTTTGTTTTTAGCATTGAATGTTTGCAGTACATTTTGTTCTAAACGATCAGCTGTAAAATGACGACATGATGGGAACTTGTTAGCTTATGACTTCTGACAAAAACATTTTCAATTTAAAAGCCAAATGATATGCCAATATTTCAAGTATTCGTCGGGTTCAACCGTTGCTATTTAAAACTACTTTTGTATTGAATTTATTTATTTATTTTTATACCAACCCTGCTTTTGTGTATTTGACAGCTTGGATTATGTTTAATTTCTTCCCTTTTTAGTGCCATTAAGTTTAGTTTTAGAAAAGAACCTTTACTGATGGTAAGGTATGTCACTTGGTAAATTGTAATTGTAACATGAGTGCCAGATATATGTTGGATTCATATTAAACTTTCTTAGCTTCTCAACTCTTGTATTTAGCTCTTTAGGCATGCGCAAAAGGAGGAGGTAGGGTGTACACTTTCTTGGCGGTAAAGATAGAGAAATATATATATATATATTAAAGGTACCTGGCTGCGTACAAATTCGTTCGTTTATGGACTATTAACGACAAAACTAAAATACTGTAATGACCAACAGTGTGCTACAATCTCAAAAATATAATAAAATAGACAAGTTGGCTTATTTTGTGAAACCCCAAAATGCTGATATAGGATATAAAATACTTCAAATAAAAAGTGACTTATTTTCCAAAAAAAAAATTAGAAAATTTCTAAAATTAAATTATTACTACGTCCCAAAAATCCTATCCAAAATTCAAAACCAATATTTAATTATATTAAATAATCAATATATTTGAATTCAAACCATCTGAATTGCTAAATCCATATTCTAATAATTAAATAACTTAATTATTTAATTGTTAAAAATCCCGGATGTTACATTCATCTCATGCGATACATGTGTCACATGGAATTACTCTCAGCATCAACCAACGTCATGACCAAGTGCCTCCCTCTCTTCCTCGCCGACATAGTCGATGTGTGGTTCCGGTAGCTAACAACTGAGTCGATCAACGGCTGGAACATGTAGGTCACTCGATTCATTGAGTAGTTCAGAGTCCACATCTCCTGACCAAAGTGCGTCATGTTCCTTACCTCTATCAAGCAGTGGTCCGGAGAGACCCTCGGGTCTTTCCTTGAAAGATTCAACGCAGCCATAGCATTAGTCCATCAACCCGAGCCATCGATGGTGCTTATGGCTGCCATTGTAGAAGTTCACAACCGATTAGAATTCAGAATCTCTTTGACCAGAGATCCGTCGAAAGACATTGTCGACTTCTATGCCAAAGTAGAACAATTCCTCCAGCAAGGGAATGCTAACATTGAGATAGAGAGCCTCGAGGTGCTTGCTGCCACAGACGGGGGTCCATCCACCACCAATAGCCACAACAAAGGCAAAGGAAAAGTCTAGGACAAGAATGATCACAATGTATGACTCCGGAAGGAGAACAAACATGATCAATACACTAAGCTCAATTCCTCCCTGCTCAACTTCTATCTTGACGTACGAGGATCTCTACCCTTCCCTAAGCTCCTCGATGGAAGTCGACCCAAAAGGAACTCGACTCTGGAAAGCACTGCATGTACCACAACATGGCAGGTCATAGCACCAGTGAATGCAGGCACTTGCGTAATCTCATCGAGGATAGGGTTAAGCGTGGAGAACTACCTTAGTGTGTCAAGAAACTAACACAGGCCATGCCGCCACAACCTTCTGCCCAAGCTCCCCAGGCCGATCCTCGAGCTCTTAGAAACGGAAAGGACCTTGAGCCGAGCAATCGCGACATCATCGTTAGTTAATAAGATTTAGAATTTCCCCATTTCTTAAGATATAAGAAATGTACTTTTATTATTTCTTTCAATAATATGGGTATGTTGCAGTACACACGTACAAAGTTAGGATTTAGCTTCTAGGTGCGCTCTGGATTCAGCTATCTCCCCTTTTAGAATTTACTTTTCATTTTCCTGTAATAGCTCTTTAGCAGCAATAAACTTTCTTTTCCGAACATGGATTATGTTTGAAACGATTCAAGCCGAGCATGATTGATGCTCGCCGATCCAAATATGGTCAGTTATAGCCATCGTTTTTAAGCTAAGATCGATGCCTGCCACCATATCTAAACCAACTCCGTAAGCCGAGTATGGTTAACACTACATAAGCCGAGTATGGTTAATACTCGCCAACTCCATATGCCGAGTATCGCTAATACTCGCCAACTCCATAAGCCGAGTATGGTTAATATTAGCCAACTCCATAAGCCGAGTATGGTTAATACTCGCCAACTCCATTAGTCGAGTATGGTTGATACTCGCCACTTTCTTAAGCCGACTGTGGTTTCCACTCGCCAAACTTCATAATACCCTATCTGGATTTGGCAAGTAAAAACTATCAGTTCAAGAGCAAGGTTTGCCCTCAAACCTTCTGATCACCTACTGAACATGGTCAAAATTCGACCTCAAAAATCCTGGAACAACCGACCACACCGTCTCACCAGGCATCGAATATCATGACAAAGCCCGTCGTCGACTAATTTCATAACATTCCCAGCCTTAATACGGTCCTTGATGGTTGTTGGTTTCCCGGCCTTAATACGATCTGCATCGATCGTCGGACTTCTAGCCTTAATGCAACCATCGGGATCGTCGACTTTTCCAGCCTTAATATGGTCCAACGCAACCATAACTATCCGCGCGATGAGCTCCGATGCAATATCCAGAACATACCTCTCTTTACCAAGGAAGATGTATTCTTGGGGGAAAAGTGTTGACCAACTTTTTGGCAAAAGCTGTCACATTTCAACGGATTGAAGCCTAATGATAAAAGGCTCACAGTTCAGTACCAACCGATCCCAAAAGGACGACCCTTTATTCCAGAAGATCCAAGTAAGGCTTGGCTCGAACCAATTTCCCTCTAACGGCGGTATATCTCTTCCCAGCATAATCGCTCTTCGCATCGACAGAGTCAACCTCTCCTCAAAATTCGGATCGATCATATTACTTGGAGATATCCAGGTGTATCATTCAACTTCTAGCGAAGTCCAATTCACAAGGAAATTAAAGTGGTCAACACTTCTAGCCAAAACTCTACTTTTGATACACCATAGTTTAAATGCCATGCAAGCCGCAATTCTAGAGAGAACTATTCAACAATAGTAGACTGGGTCCCCTTGTTGCAGCTATTCTACCGGATTGAGCTCCACATGTCTAAGCTCCGCAAAAGAGGAAAGCCACGTGGCACCTAGCTCAGCCCACTTTCTTTACCTATAGGTATACCATTGCTAAAATGGAAAGACATGTTGAATTCTCCAATTCCAATCTACGCTCGGTATATTGGAAACATCCAACCGTGCGCCTCAAACAATACAAAAATCTTGTAATTTCTTCTTTTCTCTACTGAAAAAACCAATTGTACTTTGTAACCCATCAAAATCAGTAAATATAAAGTGGACATAGACATCGACTTTGCCAAACCACTATAAAAACCTTGCGTGTTCCCTATCTTTATTTTCTTTTCTATACTCTGTGATTGTTTCTCGTGTGTGATCCACACGTGATTGGGGGTTGATCATCATTAGACCAACTTTTGACGTCAACACTTACATTCTCCCCTCCTTAGGAATTTCACCCCCAAAATTCCAAGCAAACACAAACAACCAAAACAATTCTGCATGCCTACCATCCATGAGCAGCCAACTTATTATCCAAACTAGCATCCATCAAGTCATGCATCCATAGCCTTAACCTAGCACAAGAAATTCTAACGAATAATAGTACAAGCTACAATGATGTAAGGTGGCACGATACTAATGGGTCATACCGACGAAGAGCCCTGGATGGATCTTCTTCATACTCTTCCGTCTCCCACATAAAATCGTCATCATCCTCACTCCATTTCACCTTGACTAGCCTAACCGTCTTCCTCCTAAACTGTTTCATGTCATTCCCCATAATGCGAAGTGACTTACAAGGTTTTGTAGCTACGAACTCGACTCCTATATCTTCTTACTGTTCCAGAGGTACCACTACATTCGAATCATGTACACACTTCCATAGAAACGACACATGGAAAACATTGTGCACACTCGACATTTTCTCAGGTAAATCCAATTTAAACGCTACCTTTCCAATCCGCTCGACTATCGGAAATGGTCCAATGAACCTTGGAGCTAATTTTCATTTACTTCCGAACCAAACAACATTTTTCAACGGCGAAATCTTCATGAAAACCATATCATCCACGACGAACTCCAAATCCTTTCAACGTTTATCGGCGTAACTCTTCTGACGATCTTGGGCAACCTTCATTCATTGTTGGACAATCTCGATACAATATGATGTATCTCTAATCATCTCAGGCCCAAGCATCAACTTATCTTCTGTGACACCCCACGTCCGTTAATGTCACTCTTTATCCGAATGCATTAAGTTTCATGAAGCGTTACATGTAAACAGAAATAGAAACATTACAAGACAGACATAAAATGATAGAAGAATTTTAAACTTTATTAAGCAGAAAACATTGTGATCCAAAACATAGTTACATCATAAGTCTGAAATACAGAAAACCCATTACATCAACTTAAAACTTCTGTCTTGTACTAAAATCATCAAAGAACGGTAATAAAAGAAGCATAATTCCCCATAAATATAGCCATATTAGAGAAGATAGGAAATCGAAGCGGTACATCTAAGCAGCTCCAAGCAGAATGAAAGAGAGAATTCAAATCAACCCTGAGTATTCCCACCCTGAGAACCTGGGGAAACAGAAGAGAGAGAAGAGGAAACAAAATAGGTCAGACATAAAGTCTGGCGAGTCCAGTTACTTTTAGCATATAAATAAGTAAAAGCATCATTACAGGTATATAAACTGGATGAGAGAGATAACAGTATCATATAACAGGTATAAAACTCTGAGCAGGATAAATAGAATAAAACATAACGGAATATATTGCGTTTCTCAAGTACTTTTCTCTCTGCACCAATACTACATAACAAGAATAAGATGATCCCAACTAGAACAAGATGGTAGACTTAGGTGTACTTCTAGTGACAGGTTTTATCCCCAACAAGAATAACAGGTAGCCCAATAGGAATGTTAGGTGTTACCCCAACAATAATAACATGCTCCCAACAAGCAAGACTAGATGTTCCCTAATTACTACCCCCAATCGATCAGCTCCCTACCCCATAGATACCCGTGTTGGCCCTACAGTAGAATGTATCACTTCCTAAAGTGGCAACCACGTTATTTTCAAGATGCACAGCTATATCTACTGATGTCACAACATCTTATTTTCCCTAGCAAGCTAAACCATGCACGCACATGACTCTGATGGAACGTGCCATTAACACCCTCACTCAATTGACCTCTTATAATCAGCTCAGTAAGTGTGCCCCGACCCCGACCTAGTTTGGAGTACTCGTTTGATACCTATATGGGTTAC
Organism: Allium sativum; assembly: GCA_030737875.1. NCBI lineage: Eukaryota > Viridiplantae > Streptophyta > Magnoliopsida > Asparagales > Amaryllidaceae > Allium > Allium sativum. Next base: position 978,924,787 of record CM060916.1, read on the forward strand.
TGACTAAAGCAGATCCCACACAACAGATGATACAAGCTTCCCTCCTAGGCTTGCATCCCCACTACTAGGATTTTAATAGGTTATGCCTAACAGTTTAACAAGGTTGCATAACCACCACATGTAAAATAGGTTAAGTATTACTGATCAACAACTTATCCATTTATTGCTTATTAGTGGACTAGACCTCTCACATTAAGTCTACTACTTGTGGATGTTAGATATGCCAAGCAGTTCCGGGCATACTTCTACCACAAGTTGGACTTAACCTCGTTTCTTAGTTCCGTTACGTGTACATTTATGCACTCGACCCCTCACATTAGATTAACCACTTGTGGATGCTGGATTTATCAGACGGTTCTGGGCAGGCTTCTACCACAAGTGTAATCTAACCTCGTGTCTAAGTGCAGTTACAGTTTCTAAATACTGTAAGTCCACGCATGATCATTATTAACAAAAATTCATGTTTATCCAAGATTATGCCCCAAATCCTAGTTTGATTCACAATACAAGTCAAGCCACAAATTGAAGTTTTAGATCAAGATATAAATTATGCCCAAATCCCAATCATGTTTTAATATAAGTTATGCCCCAATTTATCATCCTTAACCGTTCCTAATTTCGTACGTTCGCATATTTCAGCGGTAGGCCTAGGCTCGAAGGTAGCCTGGCTATAAAAATAAAAAAGGAAGAAGAGAGAGAAGAGAACAAGAATAAGTATAATAACAAAACATGCATAATATGTCAGAAATAGGCATACTAACCGAATAGGCATATGGTGACAAAAATAGGCATAATGGAAGAATGGGCATATAATTAAAAAATTAAGCATGATAACAGAACAGACGTATCAGGAATAGGCATATGAGAACTAATCAGCAGATTAGGTGAACAAGCAATACCAGATTTGATTAGTTATGATTCAAGTTATTAACAGGCACTGATTTAGATCCAATTTATGAACATGTCAAGATTACTTTTTACATGTTTACATCTAAAAGTAACATAGACTCATTATAACTGGATCTAAAGGATAGAGAATTAACTGTTGGTGTTGTAGCAAAATCCTTGAATCCGCATAACTTGTTGTAGAAGAATAGGATATTTTAATCTGAGTTGGGGCAGCACCTCATTGTCTCCATTGTTTTTGGTGAGTAAGACAATGAGAATTAGGTCCAATTTATAGCCTAACATTAACGAATCTTGCTTAGAAACGTGTCCAGGTGCACAGAAATGGATCTGCCCAGTTCTTATTGGGGTCGATACCCCTGTGTAGGGGTCGACCCATGGGTCGACACCCCTGTGTAGGGGTCGACCCATGGGACGACACCCATAGGGAACGGAGTTGACCCCTAACAGGATGATTCCCCCCCTTTTCCCACTATTTGATTTTGAATTCTGGATTTTTTTTGTTTATATTTAAATGGCTTATATGTATATAAACTTCAAACCTTAATATCTTCTTCATATGATATCCATTTTAAGCAAACTAGGAATCTATCTTAAGCAGAATTTCGAGACGAACCTAATGGTGTTATCCGTTTTACTTAATTCCCAATATTTAATCAAGTATTCTTTATTTTATCACTATAATGTTCTTCAAAATTACGGGGTGTTACATCTCCAGTTTCTAACCAACATGTCAGAGAACTACATGATCTTCCATGCAACACCTCATATTGTGCAATCCCAAATCTCGACCAGCAGCTGTTGTTGTACATAAGTTCAACTAGATGTTGATGGTCTTCCCACGATCCCCCGAAGTCCAATACAGAAGCTCTTAGAAGATCTTCCAAACCTTGGTTAACCCTCTCGGTTTGACCATCAATTTAGGGATGATAAGCCGTACTCAAATACAACTCGGTTCCCTGAGTCTGTGACGGCCTACCCCGCACCAATCGACATTTCCAATGAAATGCGTTGTGCCGATGTCCAATCAGCACGGGATGGTCGTCAATGAAAAGGAATTTGAAATTATGAACTAACAAAGAACCTATAGTACATCCCACAGCGCATGGAACAAAATATAATAATAATAACATAACTTGATATAAACAAGCGAGACAGTGCATAAGCTGAAAACTAAACCATCATAGCAGCGGAAAATTCAAAATACAGCTTATGATCCAAACAACCATTATTACAACTTTTAAAATTGTCTCTAAAGCCAAATAGGAAGGTACACTACTAATGCCCAATATAGTGACCAGCAAAAACACAAGGAGAATATATGGGAGTGATACGTATAAGCCTCCTACTCGTCTCTGGATGGCTACTCGTGCATATCCAGCTAACCTATCTCTTGTCTGCTCGTTTAGGAGCACCCAGAGTAATAAGAAGAGACATAAGACTCTGGGTCTGACAAAAGTCTGGTATAAGCGATAAGCAGCAAAACAGAACAATAACAGGTATACATAACCATACCTGAACTTGGACCTGCAACCAAAGAGTTAGCACAACAGGATGTATCATACTCTAAGGTGATACTAACACATGGTGCGAAAAATAATGGGGAGGGGGTGTGCATGTCATGGTGATAACAAACATCAAACATAGCAATCATCCTCACATCTCTCACTCGGTGCGCAAAGCATACGATATGTACCGCTTTGATCACCCAATTCATTGTTATGATCACTCTGCCCCATGGAGTCACAACGGCTCCACTGCACTGATCTGTAACCACTAAGACTTTGCTATTTCCACTCTGCCCCCATGGAGTCATGACAACTCCACTGCGCTGGCTCATAGCCCTGCTACGATCACTTTGCCCCATGGAGTTATAATAACTCCACTGCACTGATCCATAGCCAATATCCGTCTCTCAATGGTGAGTCAAAGCTATAGACATCGATAACCCCTTTGCACACGTCCCGCAGAAAAGTCCAACTCATGAAGTTAACTCGTTGGTTCCCATCTGGATCCTGAGTTATACTTCCTATTTGGACTACCTTTGCATCTCGGGTTTTGGACTTCTCCGGATCGGTTCGTTCTTTCTTCTCATCTTCGCTTCGGTTCGGTCGTGACTACCTTCCCCTGGCGGTTCGTGAATCATGTTGTTCACTAGTTTGATTCGGTCTCCCCCTGCTCGTGGTCAAGCTCCGGGTCGTGGTGCTTCATCGGTTCTTGGAGGCATCGGTTTGGGTCTCCACCAGTTCGGGGTACATCCTGAGTGGCAGCTCGTTGTTCCTCGTTGTGTCCGGTTCGTGATGCCTCTCCATCAGTTCAGTTCGGGAAGCATCAGGTGCGAGCGGTTCGTGGTACATACTCCGGGTTGGGTCGAGACACATACTTCATGAATGGGGGGCGATCCGATCCGATCCATTCCGATCCGGTCCAAATTCCTACAACTTTTCCAGTGAGCAGTTTACGACATTCGATGGCGTTTTTGACAAATTAACTTCACTAAAAAATCACAAAACATTCCAAACAGTCATAGCAACATGTAAAATCGACCATAAACACCAAAACAACAATATAACATGTTAATATGGATCAAACCTACCCCAAAATCCATATTTTCCCCTTAATCATGTTTAACCATAACTAATGATAGGAATAGCAAAACATATCCAAATTAACCCAAATTTCTATCAAAGTCCTAAAATAATATTTAAGAATTTTTACATATTTTTCCAGAATTTTAACACGCGTAATTTCATTAATTAACACTAATCACCTCTACTTAGCCGTAATTAGTGAAAAACAATGCAAATTACTCACTTTAGACACAAATAAATCCTAGATCTGAACTTTACTATTGTTTTGGGTCGAATCCCTATGCAACACAGCAGCTCCAACTCTGATTTGATGTTGATTTGCCTTGATTTGAGGTAGATTAAGCTAATACATGATTAGAAAGTTATCTGGGAGTGATTTAGAAGGTAGAGGCATTGCTAGGGTTAGAAAAATGTTTTAGGCGGCTAAGAAAATGAAAAATAAATCGTTTCCTAACTGACTTCAGCCTCCCCATAACCCTAATCCCGAATGGGTTATGGGCCTAGCTGCTAATCACCCTAATTTAGGTCCGGTTAAGCTATTTTTCACCTTCCAAACCTTATTTCAGCCATATCTCCCAGGTAAGTCCGTTTGACAAATGTGACCACTCTACGGAAAGGTAAACCATTATCCGGATCCAATGGAAGTGGTTTCGGGTTAAAACCCCTTACCAGTCAAAAGTTATGGGCAAAACAAGATTCGTCAGGGGCAAAACGGTCATTTAAAAATCGGCAAAAATCATGAACATGGTAAATGACCCAAATAGTCGTTCCCCAAAGTTACACAACCATACGGCTTCGCATGTGAATGAAATAAATATTCTACGATCTCCGATGCATAGAATGCGGGTCGATACAGAGTCTCTTACAAACTGTTCCAAAATCCACTTGTGAATAATGGATCCCGAACAATAACCACTTCGGGATACCATGGAATCGAACTATCCATTAATATATAGCTTAACCAATTTCAATGCGGTCCTAGACGATTTGACAGGATTAAATCTTGCACTTTTGGTCAAGCAATCCCTATGACCCAAATTCCCTCATTTCATGCCCTAGTTCTAGGTAGTCCATCGATGAAATCCATCGATATTTTGCTTCACTTCAACATAGGAACTTCCAAAGCCTAAAGCAGTCCACTCGGCTTCTTCTGTTCAGCTTTCACTGACTGATAGTTCATGCATTTGGAAATGAACTTTTCAACATCCCCCTTCACCCCTACCCAGTAGTAGGCTCGCTTCATGTTCTAATACATCTTATTACCATCAGGATGAATCTTCGACTTCTGGATAATCTCGACAATCTCCCCACCCCACTTTTTGTCTCTCGCCAATCCTTTCGATGTGACTATGTATTATCGATAAGCTTGCTATCATTTGAGGTTCTAATTCACACCGAGGCCTGAAATCAAATCCTGCCAAGTAGTCGAGGTGCTTCCACTCTGAAAACATCGCTCTCATACTTGTGTGTCTTTGACTTGTGATCCGTAAACAGCTCGAATCGACTTCCAACATGTAATGTCTCCACATCTTCAGAGCAAACACGATCGCTGCTAACTCTAAATCATGAGTAATATAATTCTTTTCGTGCGGCTTCAGTTGTCGACTCACATAGGCCACAACTCTGTCCCTTTGCATCAGTACTGCTCCGATCGCATGCATCAGTGTATACCACCATCTCTTCATTCCCACTTGGAATGGTCAAAATAGGAGCACTCGTCAATCTCCCTTTCAGGATTCCAAAAGCTTGTTCACGCTTCGCATCCCATGCGAACACTTGATTATTCTTGGTAAATCCTGTTAATGGTGCATCTATTTTGGAGAAATCTTTGATAAAACGATGATAATAACCTTCCAATCCGAGGAAACTCCTACGTTTGTCGCATTTTAAGGTCTATCCCAGTCCCAGATTATTGCCACCTTAGAGGGATCGACCGCTATTCATTCACAGAAACAACATGGCCTAATAACCTCACTTTGTTCTTCCATAAGTGACATTTTGAAAACTTAGCTCTCAGTTGATGCTTTTGTAAGATTTCCAAAACAACTCGCAAGTGCGTCTCATGCTCTTCCTTATTCCAGGAGTAAACCAGAATATCATCCATGAACACAAGCACGAACTTGTTCAGCTGATCTCTGGAAACTCTATTCATAAGATCCATAAGATACGCTAGCATGTTAGCCAACCCAAATGGCATCACCAACCATTCGAAGAAACAGGATAGTGCCCTAAAAGCAGTGTTTGGCACATATCCCTTTCCACTCTCAACTGGTGGAACCCCATTGTCAAATCCATCTGAGAAAACACTTTGGCCTCGTGAAGCTGATCGAACAAGTCATCTATCCTTGGCAATAGATACTTATTCTTCTTGGTCTCCTTGTTAAGCTCATGCTAATCCACACACAATCTCAAAGATCCATCAGCCTTGGTTGCAAACACAACTGGTGCACCCTATTCGGACACGCTTGTCTAATTGAATCTTTTTCCCAAAAGGTCACGTACTTGCACCTCTGTAACAGCCCGCATTTTATGACAATTAAATATTTAATAGTACATATGTGTGTGTATATATATATATATACGTATAGACATAAATATATAAGAGAAGAATAAAATAAAGATAATATATGATTGCATGAAATAAATACAAGCACTGAAAAAGAGGAAAAGATTAATGCAAATAAAAATGCAACGCATACATTAAAAGAAAGAAATAATTAGTTGCATGCAGTGTAAATATGTTGCATGCAATGATTTACAAATATTATGCATTAATAATAAAAGAAAAATGAAATAAAAATATGCATGCAAAGTGTTAAGGTTACGTGCAATGGTTTAAATGAAAAAAGGGATAAGAAAAGAACAATGACCATCATCGTTCTAAGCCTTATTAATAAAAGCCTTAGTGGTACAGTTGGTTAGAGCATGTGGCTTTCGTGCAAGAGGTACAGAGTTTGATCCCCACCAGCGCCCATATTTTTGTTTTAAGAGAACGGCTAAAATAACACATGTTCATAAGAGGAAATATGTATAAATGCACACATAAGGAAAAATATACATATAAGTAAGTAAAGAAAATATATGTATATATATGAGAATATATATGTAAATATGTGCAATATATATATATATATACAATAGAAAAGTTCAAAATAAGGTTGCATTCAAAGAAATATGGTCAGGATTAAATAATGGCACAGCATCGTTTGAATTTTGAAAACGAAATAAAAGTTGTGCGTATATATATACGCGTAAAATGGTCATTCGAAGATCTATAAACATATAAGGAGATTATATGTAAATATAATGATTAAATAAATTCCAGAAATTCAAAAGCTCAAAAATAAAACTTCTACACCAAAATAGCTCGCGTGTCCCACAGGGAGGTCGACCCATGGGTTGACCCACCCCAGATCCGGGCAGATTCATCAATGAATCTGGACTGTTTACTTAACCAAGTTCGATGCTGACTCAGCGTTGCGTGTATGATAAGATCCTGAACACCTATAAATATGCTAATAGAGCCTAGCCTAAATCTTACATTTTATGAGAAGCCGCCTGAGCTCTGCCATTCTTCTTCCTCCTCAAATCTCTTTAGAAAAATAAGATAATTAGTTTAGGAAAATTCTGATTCAAGATCTGGAGGAAAAAAATGAATATTAATAAAGAAGGTATTCATAATCATATTCAAAGTAAGGTAAATTCTTGGATCTAGTCTATTTAATTTTCTCCTCTTTCTTCCCTTTTTATTTTAGTAAGAATTATGGATCCATGGTTGTTAAGTTCTAAATGCAGTTAGGGGAACCATGGAATGCTAGATCTGGACTAGATTCAGGATTTGGAAAGCAAATTAGGTGAGTGGATTTAAGTTGTATCATTTTTTATAATGGTATATTTATCATTTGACATTCCCTGTTAATATGCAAGGTAAATCTGCTAAAATGATTAAAGTGTTGAAATGTTAATATGACATGTTGAAATGTTAAAATGCTAATATGTTGGAATATTCATATGTTGAAATGTAAATCTATTGAAATGTAAACTTGTTAAAAATGTAGAACAATTACTGTTGTATACATGCATGCTTTATTTACATGTTAACGTGTGACGTATTATGTGCTTGGACCCTTAACTGTAGAAATTGGGATAATTACATGTTAAAATTGTTAGATTAAAATAATTACATGATTGATAATACAAAAATTATTTTAGAACGGAGTTAATTACATGCGACATGATAATCAAATAATGGATTTAATAGGACATTAAGTGTGACATGTAAAAATAGAATACATTAAAATTTAGAAAGAATGAATATGCCTAAATGTACAGAAATTAGAAAACTGTAACACACCTAGACTCGAGGTTAAATTCAACTTGTGGTAGAAGTCTGCTTGGAATTGCCTGGCAAATCCAGCATCCACAAGTTGTTAATTTAATGTGAGGGGTCTAGTGCATAAATATACATGAAACGGTGCTAAGACACGATGGTAAATTCAACTTGTGGTAGAAGTCTGCCCGGAGGCGCCCGGCAAATCCAACATCCACAAGTTGTTAATTTAATGTGAGAGGTCTAGTGCATAAACATATATATAAATATATGTATATAAAAGCATAGAAATAAATGGCATCAATTATAATTAATGAAAATGAATGAAATTGAATGAAAGTTACAACAGTAAAAGGAGTGGAATGAACGGTAAATGATAATAACCTATTATAAATAAATTACATTAATGAGAATGTTATATAATAGGTAGGCTTGTCCTAGGGACAAGTGGAAATTATAACTTAAGTTATAATAAATGAGAAAGAAAATATATAACTGTGTAATGAGATAAGTTGTAGTTATCTGTGAGAACGAGAATCGGAAATATACTGATAAGGACAACATAATTTATATTTATGGAAAGGAAACTTATTGGTAAACCTTAATTAAGAAAACTAAGTTAATAAGTAAACAATGATAAGTTGTAGAGACAAAGTAAGATGAAATTATGATTAAATAAGAAAGATTGAAGAAAACTTATGAAACGAAATAATTTATATTTAATCATAAATAATAAGTGACATGTTAAATGGAAAACATGTGAATTGAGATATACTTAATTACATATTAAGTACAACGTGTTATTGGACACTGAATAATATAAAGAGATTGTATGTAACACCCCATAATTTTGAAACAAGATATAAGAGATAATTAAAAAATAATTAATCTTTAAATGAAGAATTGGGTGAAACGGGTTATGCCATTGCGTTCATCTCGGAATTCTACTTGAGATAGAGTCCGAGTTTGCGTAAAACGGATGCCGTATGAAGGAGATATGGACGAATGAAGTTGGGCAGAAAAAATCGGAAACAGACCATAATACACTGCCGCACTTGTGAAGTGCGCCAGTACAAAAGTGCACTGGCGCACCTGCCAAGTGCGCCTAAACCGAGGGCAGTCCAACACAACATCCTGGAATGTTCTGTGATGACGTGTCTTTTTCTGATTTTCTGGATGACCTGTCTTCGAGCTGTGTGACTCTGATGACTCCTAGACTAATCTAAACGCTAGAATTAATCCTAGACATCTATATATACATAGCTAAACCTAAACCCTAACCTCATAACCCTAAAACTATGATGTTATCATGTTGTTCGTCTACAAGCTAGCCTAGCCTCCTTCATCTTCTCCAAACTAGAAAATCAAATCCAAGCAAGTAATCGATTAAAAGAACTTCAAATCAAACGTCTACATCAAAGGATAGCTTAACAAAATTCAAAAATCAGATCCCAGAATACAAGATCCGTCCTTTTTCTGCAAGTTCAGTTATTATTTAGATTTAAACATCTAATAGAAATCATGACTATAACAATCGGATCCAGAACGATGCCTAATTCTGATTCGTGCCTATCCTTTTGTCAAATCTGAATTGCTTATGCCTATGAGACTATCGTGATTGATGTAATGACACCTATTATGCCTATGAGACTGTTGGACTGACATAATAGAACCTATCATGCCTATGAGACTGTTGGATTGACATAATAGAACCTATCATGCCTATGAAACTGTTGTGACTGACATAATAAAACCTATCATGCCTATGAGATTGTTGGATTGACATAATAGAACCTATCATGCCTATGAGACTGTTGTGATTAATATGATGGAACATATCATGTTGTACATCCTATGCCTATGAGAATATCGCGATTAAAATAAGGGGACCTATCATGTTGTACATAAAAATTAGTGATTGTCTTAAGTCCAATTCTATCCAATCTTTATACCTATGGTGTAAATTGCTTAGCTTGTCTACCAATTCTATCCACAAGTCTATCCAATCTTTATACCTATGTACAACATTGAAACATGATTCTTGAATTGGGTACATCTTTACATGCCTATTTTTCCTTATGTCAATTCTTATGCCCCTTCTCTATTTTCCCCTTTTTACTTGCTTTTGTGAATACTAAGCTCATTCAGAACTTAGATTGAATCTCCTTGTACGTGCGATTATGATGCGGGGAAAATTGGGTATAATTTAATTGAGTAAATTTTGGGCATAGCATGGGAATGTGGCATAAACTTGTATTGGCTAGACTTGTGGAAAATTTTGACATACAGATTTGGACACATATGACAAATATGTAAATTGGCCAAAGATGAACATGCCTAACCCGATGTTAGATTGAGTTGCAGTGTAAGACTGCCCAGAACCGCCCGGCACATCCAGCGACCGCAACAATATAGATCTAATGTGCGAGATTAGCGCATTAAACCCAAAAACCCAAGGTTAGATTGAGTTATGGTGTAAGGCAGCCCGGAACCGCCCGACACATCCAACGACTGCAACAATATAGATCTAATGTGAGAGGTTGGTGCTTTAATGAATAAATTAAATGCTAATAAACGAAAATGCTAAGAATGGTAGGGTTAAGTTAACACAAGAAGGCAACACTTAACCAATGTAACATGACAAGTGGTAGGGTTAAGTAACACAAGAGGGTAACACTTAACCAATGTAACATGACCACTGGTAGGGTTAAGTTAACACTTAACCAATGAACGAGTAGGGTTAAGTTAATGGGAAAAACTTAACCAATATAATATGATGAATGAACAAGGTTAAGTTAATAGAAAACACTTAACCAATTACAACATGATGAATGAGAAGGGTTAAGTTAATAAGAAACACTTAACCAACATGACATGGCGCGTGGATGGGTTAAGCTAACTTGAATGGATGGATAACACTTAGCCAATTTGGGGGGGTATACAAATAGACCCTAAAAACCCTAGTAACGAGGACCCATTTCAGCAGTAACCCACATAGATGTATCATGGTACCCTGAAACTAGGCAGGGTGGGGCACGATTACTGGGCTGATTATAAGCGGTCAATATAGCGGCAGGGAGTGCAGCAGTGTAGTTCCGACGGAGTATGGGCGTGCACGTGCTCCGGAGTGGAAAAGCAGGCACTGGACATCAGTAGTATACACTGTGCATCTAGAATTTGTGTCAGGTTGCTATCATAGGGATTGATACACCTTATGGTGGGATCAACACAGGGTATCTACGCGCAAGAGAGGGCCGATTGACATAGACACAAGGAAAGTTAATACAAGCACAGAGCCGATCGATAGGGTAGTAAGGGTACATCTAACATCTTCATGGCAATTAGGTTGGTTGAGGTAAGATCCTCATACTAGATGTATACCTGAAGGCTACCACAATTACGGGGTTGGGATCACCTTATTTTATAACACAAGATACTAGTTGGGACACTACTAGGGGATACAGATCCTTTTTCATAGGATTCTAGTTGGGACACTAGTAGGGAATACGAATTGTTCTATAAAAGACACTAGTTAGGATGCTAGTTGGGTGGTGCAGAGAAAATAGGAAATCAGAGAAAGAACCGAAGCGCATTCAGTGTATCTTACATTGTCATATCTAACAATCATCATTTGTTGTCTTGCTATTCTTATTATCATGGTTATGGTCTGGTATCCAGCTTATTCATATCATGATCCTTTTACCTATTTACATGTTGAATAATCACTGGACTTACCAGGCTTTATGTCTTACTCTGTTTTGTTTTGCTCTCTTTTCTTCCGTTCCCCACCCCCAATGTTCACAGGGAGGGAATATTACCACTTAGCTCAATTTTCTTTCCAAGCTTGAAGATAGACGATGTATTGCTTTGGACTCTCTTTTCCACTACTATGGATGGCTCATGCTTTATTGGGGAATATCATTGTCATTTCATGCTTCTTTATTTTGTTAAACAAGACAGATGCTTTGTTGTAATAGGTATTGGTGTTTTGGTGCTGGAAAACAATCTTTGTACAAGTTGTTTTACCAAGCTGCTGTTTTATCAATAAAGTAAAGTTTTATTTATTTTCCGTTGTTTAAATTTTGTTTGTTTTGTAATTTATCTGTTCTATACACTTATACGCTCCACTGAAGTTAATGCATTCCCTTTGTGAGTGAGCTTAACGGAGGTGGGATGTTACATTGTAGATTACAGACCTTGGATTACAATATAGAGAATGACATGTTATGGGCTTATTAATAAATGTAAAAGGGTTAAGTCTTGTAACCAAAATTAATAAGCAAGAGGGGTCCATCCCTTAGAGATATAAGGGGCTCGGAAAGAACTTGGTGACTTGGATAAGAAGTTAATATGATTTAAAATAACCAAGTTAAAAGGAAACCTGATGAGGTTGAGCAAGCGCATAATTGAATTTTTAAAATATATGGTCTAATAACATATTAAAATAAGGTGCTTGGGCTAGTCTGTACGTTTAAGGTGAATAACCCAACATGGAAGTTCATCGCGGTGTCATGAGGCACGAGGGGAGCGCACGATCATCTGATTATTCTGTTAGCTCCAAAGGACTAGAAGAGGAAGCACGTGGCTTATGAGACGTGTAACGTGCTCCTAGTAGTCGTCTGTGTAGTAGCAGATGTTTAGGTTGTGCTCGCAGAGGTTAGGTCTGCACATTACTACCCGATGAGTATGCCTTGACTGCAAAAGTAGCTTTGCAGTCAGAATGTTGTGATGAGATGACACTAGGGTGATTCGGCGATCGCCTCAACGGGAGGCGGGTCAGGACCCAACAAGGATAGTAGATCGTTACAGACCATCAACCTTTCACTATCTAGGCACGGTGGTTGAGGGGAGATGACAACTGGATGTTTATATTGTTCGTTAGGGGCAAGTCGCTTAGCTCTTGTAGTCTTTACTAGTTGAGGGAGGGGCTGAGGTGGGGCCATAGCCACCATAAAAAATAGAACCCATGGAATATCTGTATTTTGAGCCCTTAAAGATGGCCTATACAGATATGGAAAACCTCTCGACCGAGTTCTGTGTTTCTTGTATAGCCCTACCACGGAATTCGGTGCACAGTAGAGGATATGTGCGGTTAAGGCATCGAGTACGATTGACGATAGTACGTGGGAAACTCTAGATACAGGCATGTCTGCTCTGGTTGTGTATCGTAGATTCGAGGGCATAACTCTATGATGGAATCTGATTCGATCGAAGGTGACAGTCCGTACGCTTACGTAGCATGGCAATGGCAGATATATGCGGAACGTAGCATTGTTATATAGAGATCCGTATGTCACTCCGACGTAGGATGAGGGACTACGTACATTTCTATGGCATTACGGTGGAGAACGTGCGAGTGGGATACCATGAGGCGTACCTCAATATTGGGGGGTAGCTACATATATATTGTATCAGATTAATCCACTGGAAAATAGATGGGTACGACGTGTATGTAAGCCTTGAGTGTTGTTAACAAAGTAACCTAATAAACGATAAGAAAATGTAATTGAACAGTATATGTAGGGTTATCCAAAATGTGTAGTTTAAATCAAGTCACCAGAACTTGTGTTCTGACCCCTTCCTCATAACATACACACTGGTTAGATTTGTGGTAGAGATATGAAAGCTTTGGATACTAGTTAGGCAGTATTATTACAACGGTAAGGCTATATTTTGATTATATTATATTTTATTCATTCTGCTGTGAGATGTTTTTCTGAGCTTTGATATATTTTATATCTCTGTCTTTTTTGCAAGATACCAGAGCAAACCAACACAAATTTCAATAGATTAGAATTTTGAAAAAAAACTTCGGTCTGTCGGAATTCAGGTTGTTACATCTGGTATCAGAGCTTAGGTTTAGGATTCCTGTATAAATAGTGAGTGAACGTATTTGTATTTTTTTTAAATATAAATATTATATATATACACCTAGATCCATAGAGGAACTCACTAAATAAAAAGAGTATAATATGGTAATAATGGGATATCTGTTTTGTACACTAAAGGAATGAATATAAATTTGAGACCCTTAGGTAATTTGGGTAGAAAATGTACAATATACTTGTATGGAAGGAAGGTGAATCCCATATGTTAGTATTTCAGGTTAGTGGGTTTGGTAGTAAAACCTCATAAATCGAAAAAGGTTAAAAAGAGAAAAATGGATTAGGAATATATATAGTTAAGAGAATTGACTTTGTAGGAGTGTCTAGGAAAGCCTAGTTAAGATTGGAAACCCACTTTGAGTCTAACCCCATTGTTAACTTTTAAGAACTTGAAATTGTAAAAGTTTTGGGAAAATAGTTTATGGTGTTTTCAAGTATTAATCTTAAAAGTTATAGTTTTAAAATATGTAAATTACACATATTGTGTTTTAAAGTAATGGGGTATATTTTGTAAACAATTATTTCTTGTGAAAATTTTGTCTTAAAGTGAAATTCTCTTAGTAAAAAGGTGCATATTATAGAGCGTGTATAGCTTACTATTTTTCTTGTTAAATTGCATAAAAGGATTAAAAAGCAAAACTTAGAAAATATTACACCTTGTCGAAAACTAGAATTTTCAGCATAGAAAGTTTTGAAATCTCTATTCTTTTGAAAATCGTTTTTGATAAATTGTTTTAGCAAGAAATTTTGTTGGATGGACAAAATAGGTCGTAGAAATTAAAAATAGAGAAAATGCTTACACCTTGTAGTAAGAAATTGAACCTACCTTATAGGCAAGAACAAGTCGTAAACATGATTAAGAAATATTGTCCTTATCTACTTCAGTTTTTGTAATTTGAAAAAAAATGATTTACATTTTTTTATAAAATGACATGTTTTATGGTTTGGCAAAAGTAAGTTATAGAGAGGAAAATAGTGTTTTGATACTTTTAACTTTTGAAATAAAAATGAAATGAGGAAAAAAGGGGGGGCCAAACCATGTTTTAAAAAGTGCGGAGTAGGTAAGGATTAGTGACTATGAAAGATGGGAAAAAGTGTTGAGGCTATGAAGCAGATAACAAGAATTATCTTGGAATAATGATGAGTTCTCATAGAATGCGTAAGCATTGAGAAGCCTAGGGTGTTGCTTTAAAACTTATGTTAGTACACAGCTAGGACCTTGAAGTGACTACTACATAGTGAAGGGCTAGAAAGTGTTCACATCTTGTTGTTTGAATTTCTTTGAGGAGGACATCGTCCTGAGATCCTTGGCCCTTAGTAATAGCTGTGTAGATTGTCTGTTTTCCTGTTTTAGTTGAAGGACTAGAAAGCTTATTTGAAACTAAACTTAGATCAGAGGATTAAGTTAAATAAGCTAAGAAAAGAGAAATGGTACAACTAAAAAAGAAACAACAAATTCGGTAAAGCAACAAACATGACAGTTAAAGATATGGAAAATTATGAGAAAAGATGGATAAGAATAAAAATTTCCAAGATAAGTTGAAAAAGAAAATCTGTAACAAAGAAAATTGTCTTATGTGGGCTGTTCTTGGATAGGAAAATAGGGAATCTTTAAAAATAGTTACATAAAACCCAAGTACAGATGGAAAAGGTACATAAAAAAGGAAAACGGAAGATGTGAAGTTTTCCGTTTTCCACCTTTCCGTAACATAAGAAATCAAATTTAGAAAATTATTTTTTCTCAAATTCAAAAAATAAAGTTAGTTGTTAGGATTTTGGATGCAATAAATGGAAGAACTGGGCTCTTGCTCTGCAATAGTGTGGGAAAATTTGGATGAAAATGTATTTTTATTTTCGAAATGTTGTATTCATATAGAATTGCCAGTATATTTAGGATGTGGACATGATGTTTTTAAGGGTTTTTTGAAAAATTTGCATACATATAGGAGGTACCGCTTAGGCATACATGTATTATTATGTCGTATTACACTCTTCACAAGTGCACAAAATTTTCAAAAATTGGTTGCACGCATGATGGATGGATATTATGCAAGGGATTATCTATTTTACCCTTATCAAATTTAGGGACAAAATTTCCTAAGGGTAGGAGAATGTAACACCCCGCATTTTATGAAAATTAAACATTTAATAGTGCATATGTGTATATATATGCATAGACATAAATATTCAAGAGAAGAATAAAATAAAGATAATATATGATTGCATGAAATGAATGCATGCACTGAAAAAGAGGAAAATAGATTAATCCGTATATATTGTATTAGATTAATCCACTGGAAAATAGATTGTATTAGATTAATTCACTAGAAAATAGATGGGTACGACGTGTGTGTAAGCCTTGAGTGTTGTTAATCCAAGTAACCTAATAAATGATAAGAAAACGTAACTGAATGGTATATGTAGGGTTATCCAAAATGTGTAGTTTAAATCCAGCCACCAGAACTTGTATTTTGACCCCCTCCTCATGACATACCCACAGGTTAGAATTGTGGCAGAGATATGATAGCTTTGGATACTGGATATGCAGTATCATTACTATGGTAAGGTTATATCTTGATTACATTGTATTTTATTCATTCCGTTGTGAGATATTTTTCTGAGCTCTGATATATTTTATATCTCTGTCTTTTCTACAGGATACCAGAGCAAACCAACACGAGTTTCGATAGATTAAATGTTGGAAAAAAAATCGGTCTGTTGGAATTTGGGTTGTGACAACCTTTAACTCTCGTTGTTCCTTAGGCGTCGTCCACCTAAGGGTAATGACGATTGGTCTAGCACCCTTGACCAAATCGATCCTGAACTCAATCTTACGATGCGGCGACAATATTTTGACCTTGTTAAAGACATCATCGAACTCACAAGAAATCTGCACCAAAAACAAGTCTTCCCGTGGAATCACAAGCGAATTTAAATAGCTCATGAATACACCATCTTCAGACTTACATCGAATCACAACCATTCGCTATTCCACATTCCTGACCGTCACCTCAAGCTTCTCGCAATCCACTTTTGCTACATACCTCGTGAGCCAGTCCATACCCAAAACAATTCCAAACCCAGTGAAACTGCTAAAGTCACAACAAAACAATCATTCATAAAAGCGCAACCATGAATAAATAAACTAGACCATGACAAGTCATACAAATAGAAAATGAATCCCACACTGGATTAGTTACAATCAAAGGTCTATTACAATCCCAGTTCCTGAACCCATTCAGTATACAATCTTATTATAGGTAAAAGAAGATGATTATCTAGTATTAAACAGAATGCAAACAAACTCCCTTGGCAGAAAGCATATCTAATCTAACAATGGCTTCTCTTAAATCTCATTAGGAATGCAATAGGAAATCGGAATAGCTTCCAAAACACATGCTTCTTCTGGTTGCTTATTCTTCAGAAAATCTGGACAGTCTTTCTTCTCATGTCCAGGCTTGCCGCAGTTATAGCACCTCCTCTCTGCTTTCGGCTTCTTACAATCAATGGAATAATGGCCCTTCAGCTGACAATTAAAGCTATGACATCCTTCTTAGGTTTCTTCTTTTTACCATCACTCCCTTTATATTGCTTTTTCTTTTTCTTATTCAGCTTCTTTGTAGCACTAGGGCTAATAAAAGTTTCTTCATGAGGCTCATGCCTACTTCTAAAAGCCTAGTCCAAGCAGCATTGATCCTTCCTTCTCACTCCTTAACTCGGCATCGAAGTTGCTCCAAATCTATACTTCTTCGTAACTCATCTTCTTCATCCGTAGGAGAATAATCCCTCTGTCGCTTAGCGGAATCCTTCCTAGGTACTTGCACAGGAACACCACGCTCTACTGCCACTTCTCGAATGGGCAGCCTCAGTATGACTGCTGCTATCATTGCCCTGAGCATAACCAGATATTCCAGTATAACAGCTGAAGCTCCCATTTGGCTACCATCTCATACCCTTCCAGTCATAGGCTCATCCCTAATAGTGTTTTCCGTAGTTTGATGACTCATTCTAAATCTTAAAATAGAATGATTTGTCCACATATAAGATAAACTGAAATGAAGTTCAAACGCTATTATACTATACACTAATATGTAGTATACATCCATTAGAAATCTACAAATACATCTCTCATACATAATTACAACTCTAAACTTTGGTTAAAATCGAGTAACCAGAGCCTTGATACTAAATGTGACGACCGCCCATAACTCCTGGACTTAACAAGAGGAATAATGCGCTGAAAGGTATGCTAGACAGCTACGGACAATCATCAAGGTAAGACAAGTACAAGTGAAACCTGACGTATAACCAACAGCGCAAGGATAAAATATGATACAACATATACAACAAGCAGTAGTAGTGAAGCATAATTGCGTAGAATTTTAAACTTTCATATCATCAAAAGGATATCCATAGTACCACAGGAATACATAATCAAATTCTATATAAAAAGCCTCACTACAATCACTCAGAGTATCATAACAACCATAACAGCGAAAACATATAATAATACGTAGGAAATAATACGCCAGCCTCGTGCTCCTCATCGCTTCACAGCATCGTCCTCATCAAGATCTGCCACCTGCTACCTGCTACTCAGTCTGCCCATCCAAAACATGGATGAACAGACCAAGGTAATAAAAGCGAAACATAAAACTTTGAGTCATACAATAGTCTAAATGAGCGATAAAACAACTATCTAACATCATCAGTAAAGTAGGTAGACCAATAAACTAAGCTACCAACTCAATAACAGAGAAGAAACCAAAACCGTCTCCCCCACATCTGACAGTGATAGCCTTTATAAACAACTAGATAAAAAACATAGCAGACATAGTAATTAATTATCCAGTGTAGACCATCATAATCGGGATTAACATCCCCCAAGCACAAGCCCAAAAGCCTAAACCAACATCAAACATGCACCCAAGAGATGTCTCCTTCGGTGTCGAACAATCCACACAAGATGATACAAGCAAAGCAATAAACATCCATGACTCTGGCTATCACCGCCTATCCTGCTTCGGAACCACCGTTAATCGTATGACGGCTACAACATGCCATTTGTCAAGGGCTAATGGTAACATCGGATCTAGCAAAAACTCCATACGACATCGTGACTCGTATCTCTAGGCCCATCAAGACTGCCTAAGGTACTCAACCATTCGATCGGTCTTTTAGGCGTCCCTATTGTACCCCTGCTAGAACCTACGACAACGATAATTCCTTGTCCTCCATATCACTAGTTGTCATCATTGGCGACAGTCTATAAGCTCGAACATCCTCGAGCAGCCATTATCCACGAGCTCAAAACATACGTGAGTCGTCTGCGTATTCATTGCATTTCACCGATCAACGAACACTACATATCGCTTCGAATATTCCTCCCTCAGTTCACTTCGAAGCCACATCCATTCTCAAACCAAAATAATCATCACTTTTGGTCGACATTCAATCCAAAGCACTTCAGCCTTTCAGTTATGAAAAACATACCACATTTCTTAAATTCCCATCCACTACGTTTGTTAAACTTTGTAGTATCTTCTTCCTAATCCATAAAAAATGACCCGACTCATTAGGTCTCTAAATGATCCAACTCATCAGGTCATGAACGACCCAACTCATTAGGTCATGAATGACCCAACTCATCAAGTCAAGAACGACCCAACTCATCAGGTCATGAACGACCCGATCATGCCCTTCCAATCCTTTAAGATCCAACGACCCAGAGACTTCAACGATCCGATATTCAACGACCTGACTCCAATTGACCCATCTGGCACCATCGACCCGTTCTATTAACGACCTGAAGACTTAGCCGATCCACCATTTCTTGGAAAATAACCCAAACGACCCAAGCTTTATGAGACGACCCAACTACGAACGACCCATCATTTCTTGCACCACAAGCCAAACGACCCGACTCCAAATGACAATATTGATGCAAAAAACTCATTCAAATCGATCAATTTCAACCCAAAATCCATAGCAATCATAAACACACATTACACAACCATAAATCATCATATAACTATGTGAATTCACCAAATCATGATAAAATGATGAATGAATTAACAAATGGATCTAAACTTGCATATACATATAAATTA
The DNA here is from genome assembly GCA_030737875.1 of Allium sativum. NCBI lineage: Eukaryota > Viridiplantae > Streptophyta > Magnoliopsida > Asparagales > Amaryllidaceae > Allium > Allium sativum. The sequence continues at coordinate 978,944,609 of CM060916.1, forward strand.
ACATAATAATTACTGATTTAAGTTTCTAGATTAGACCTTATGGTGACTAAAACGAAAATATACTTACCATAATGTAGATTTATGTAAAAACAACTTGAAATGATGAAAATAAGATCTAATAACCCATATACTTGATTAAATCCGTGTGAGAGATTCTTATCAATCACCAAATCTTCAAATTAGCTTGAAATCAACCAATCTCTAATCAGGACAGCGAAGAACGATCTTCAAATCCCTCAATTTGATGCGATTGTCCTTCTCTTTATTGAGAATCTGATATAATCAGTTCGAGATGTTTAAAGAAGAAGAGATGAGAAATGATGATAGTATTATTGAAGAATTGTTGTAGAACTAAATGTTGTATTACCAAAATGATTTGTACATAGTTTTGGTTGCTATTTATAAGTGTAAAGCAAACTGATGGGCTAAAGCCCAGTTACATTGTAAACACACAATGTAAGTAACGGTAATAAACATAAGCGGGTGCCAGGCCTATATATTAGCTGATGTAATATATGAGTGTCTAACACACCCCGACGATCAAAATGAGGGTTTCAACTAAACATAAAAAATGGCAGCTGCAACCCTAGCTCCATGGCGGTTTGGCAGATCTCTTTGAATTTTAGCAAAGTTGAGCTTCAAAAATACAAAATCCAAATGAGTATTTCAATTGAACACAAAAGATGGCAGTTGGAACCCTAGCTCCATGAAGATTTGGAAAATCTCATCAAATTTCAGCAAAATTGAGCTTTAGAAATGTAATATGAGAGAAGGATTGAAGAAAGACATGAGTATCTACAATTATTGAGGCTCTTCAGGAAAGACAACATGAAAGCTCCAACCTTTAGTGGTAAATAGAGTTAGAGTGAGTTAGATGAAACGTTCTTCTCACTTGAACTCTCTCTAGTATGAATTTCTTTTACTTTTAATTCATATCTGAGTCTCGCGAAATTGTTGCTTGACAAAGCCTTTGTAAGAATATCTGCTTTCTGATAATATGTTGGAACATGACATACTTGTTGTTGCTCTTTTGTAATCTGTTCTCGAGCAAAATATATGTTTATCTCTATATGTTTTATTCGAGAATGTTAGACCGGATTTTGAGGCATATAAACCGTGCTTTGGTTATCACACCATAGTGTAGCTTTGTTAGTTTTGATTTGTAATTCCTTGAGTGAAGATTTTAACCACATGATCTTTGCAGTAGCACATGCCACACTTATATTTTCAACTTCACTGCTTGAATTTCAAATAGTAGCTTGCTTCTTATAACTCCTTGAAATCAAAATATTTCCAAAGTAAATACAATATCCTGTAACATATCTACTGTCATCAACGTCACCAGCCCTGTCAGCATCACTATATCCTACAATGTCTAGCTTTGTACTCTTGTTATTGTGCAGTCCAAAGTCTATTGTCCCTTTAGATATCTTAGCACTCTCTTAACACCTTTCCAGTGAGTGTCCAATGGATTCTACATAAATTGAGAAAATTTGTTAATACTGAATGACAAATCAGGTCTGGTTATAGTAGCATATTGGAGAGCTCCAATAATGCTTATATATTGTTTAATATTCGGTATTGGTTCCCCCATATGTTTAGAGTATCTTTGACTGCTTATCATTGGGGTAGGTTGAGAATTGGCATTGATCATATTAGCTTTTTCTAGTAGCTCACCAATATATTTTCTCTGACTCAAAACCATGCTTCGACTGTTTAGTTCGGTTACTTCTATACCCAAAAAATAATTGAGATCCCCTAGATCTTTCAGTGCAGATTGTTGATTGAGATATTTAATTAAGTCACTGATTTTCTTTTCATCATTATCGGTAATAATCAAATCATCGACATATATAAGTATGTATATAGATGAATTAGCAGTGATGTTAACAAATAGTGAATTATCTGGTTTGGTAAACTGAAAGCTTTTATTAATGAGGTTTTCTTTCAGTTTATCAAACCAGACTCTAGGAGCTTGTTTAAACCCATATATTGCCTTTTTAAGCTTGCATATAAGATTTTTGTGTTGTATGTAACCTCGTGGCTACTGCTTATAAATTTCTTCTTGTAGTTTTCCATTCGAGAAGGCATTGTTAACATCAAGCTGCTTTGTAATGACCTGCATTCTACGCATCGGAGAATCTTAGAATATATATTTCATTATCATATGAATTCATATAGTCGTGTAACTTTGGGGAACGACTATAGGAGTCATTTCCCATGTTCACGATTTTTGCCGATTTTTAAATGACCGTTTTGCCCCTAGCTGATCTTGTTTCGGCCATAACTTTTGATTGGTAAGGAGTTTTGACCTAAAACCACTTACATTAGATCCGGATGATGGTTTACCTTTCCGTAGAGTGGTCACATTAGCCAAACGGACTCATCGTTTGGGAGATATGGCTGAAACAAGGTTTAGAAGGTGAAAAACAGCTTAACCGGGCATAATTAGGATAATTAGCAGCTAGGCCCATAACCCATTTCAGGATTAGGGTTATGGAGAGGCTGAAATCAGTTTGGAAACGATCTATTTTCATTTACTCAGGCGCCTAAAACATTTCTATAAACCTAGCCATGGCCTCCACCTTCTAATTTCATCCCAAATCACTCTCTAATCAAGGATTTAGCTATTCTATGTCAAATCAAGGAGAAATAGCACCAAACAAGAGTTGGAGCTGCTGTGTTGCATAGGAAAACACCCCCAATCAGAGATATTTTCAGAGCTAAGTTTCATTTGTGGCTAAGGTGAGTGATTTGCATTGTTTTTCACTAATTAGGGCTAATTAGGGGTGATTAATGTTAATTAGCGAAATCATAACTCAAAAAAATTTGGAAAAATATTCAGAAATTCTTAAATATTATTTTAGGGCTCTGATAGAAATTTGTGCTAATTTGGATAAGTTTTGCTAATTGTATGCTTAAACATGATTAAGGGGGATTAAGGGGAAAATATTGGTTTTGGGTATGTTTGATCCATATTAACATGTTAAATCGTTGTTTTGGTGTTTTCGGATGACTATACATGTTGCTATGACTATTTGAAATGTCCTGTAATTGTTTAGAATAGTTAGAATGGTCGAAAACGTCGTCTTGTGGTGTAAAAACAGTCGTTGGAAGTTGCAGGAAAAATATGCAGGAGCCAGACCAGATCGGATCGCCCCTACCCGAACCGACCCGCTCGTGGAGCACTCCACGACCCCGATCCGCTCACGTCTGGGAACCCACGACCGTGAATTTTTCCATCCCCGAACCGAACCGCTTCTGCTTGGTGACCACGAACCAAAGTGCACAAGTGGACTGATCACGAACCGAGGAGCTCGATCCACCTGGAGGAGTTGTCTTACACGAGCCAATCTAAAGCATGTAACCACAAGCCGAACCACCAGGGAAGCATCAGCACGAACCGACACAACCTTGGGAGGAACTCACAACCCGACGCAAACAGGGTTGATGACCACAGACCGAACGAGGAGAAGAGGACCGAACTAAATGGAAGCTTGTTTCTGAACCGGTCCGGAAGAGACTAAAACCCGATATGCAAAGGTAGTCCAAATTGGAAGTAGAACTCAGGATCCAGTTGGGAACCAACGAGTTGACCTTATGAGTTAGGCTTTGCTGCGGGACGTGTGCAAAGGAGTTATCGACGTCTATAGCTTTGATTCACCACCAAGACGGATGTTAGGCTACGTATCAGTGTAATGGGTTAGTTATTACTCCATGGGGGCAGAGTGATCGTAACATGGCTATGAGCCAGTGCAGTGGAGTCGTCATGACTTCATGGGGCAGAGTGGACATAGCAACAACTAGTGGCTATGGATCAGTGCAGTGGAGTCTCCATGACTCCATGGGGCAGAGTGATCATAGCAAGGATTTGGGTGATCAAAGTGGTGGATATCGTATGCTTTACGCACTGAGTGAGAGATGTGAGGATGGATGTTATGCTTGATTGTTTGATATCACTATGACATGCACACACCCACCCCCGTATCTTTACACCGTATGTTAGTGTCACCTTAGAGTATTGTACATCCTATTGTGCTAACTCTTTGGTTGCAGGTTCAGGTATAGTTTAGTATACCTATTATTGTTCTGTTTTGTTGCTTATCGCTCATACCAGACTTTTTTCTGACCTAGAGTTTTATGTCTCTTCTTATTACTCTGGGTGCTCTTAAACGGGCAGACTAGAGATAGGTTAGGTGGTATGCACGAGTGGCTATACCAGAGACGAGCAGGAGGCTTCCACGTACGATATATATATATATATATATATATATTCTCCCTGTTTCGCTGTTGGTCACTAATTTGGGCATTAGTAGTGTACCTTTCTTATTTTACTTTAGAGACAGTTTTAAAAGTTGTAATAATGATGATGTGGAACATAAGCTGTATTTTGAATTTCTGATGCTATGATGATTATGGTTTAGTTCTCAGCTTATGCACTGACTCACCTGTTTTATGTCGAGTATGTTATTATTATATTTTATTCCATGCGCTGTGAGACATTCTACAGGTTCCTTGTTATTTCAAATTCTCGTCTTTCCTTTCTTTGACGACCGTCCCGTACTGGTTGGACATCGGCACAGCGCACTTTCATTGGAAATGTCGGTTGGTGCGGGGCGGGTCGTCACACTTGGTATCAGAGCTCTAGGCTGCATATTTAACCTAGGGAAAGACACTAGAGAGAGATAGTATGTATATGAGAGCGCGTATTTGTTATATTTTGGTTTTCAAAAGCTATATATATACTATTAGTATGTCTAAGGATGGAGTCGCACTGCACTGGCACCACTGAAGAGATGGTTAATCGTTTTCTCCTTAAAGATTGAACGATGAGCCGACATACGAGGGGTACTGGTAGAGGAGCTAATAATGGGAATGCTCCTGATATGAGGACGATGTTCACTGACCTTATGAGAGAGATGCTTAGGGATGTTCAGAGGGCAGTTCCTAATGCTGCAAATGGTGGTGGTGTAGCGGTGCAGGCACCTAGGGCCGATTTTGCCAAGCTGTGTAAGGACTACACTAGTCTTGGTGGGAAGCCGTTCCACGAAACGGAATCAGCTACAGAAGTTCAGGATTGGTTGGATAGTTGTGAGCGTATCTTCGAAGACTTAGGTATCGAGAATGCGATGAAGAGAAGGCTAGCATCTCGTCAGCTGCAAGGACGGCCTATGAATTGGTGGAATGCTATTAAGGCAGCTACCCCTGAGGATCAAGTTACTTGGGATCAGTTTAAGGCCTGATTCAGTGATAAGTTTATCCTAGTTGCTCAGAAATCAAAATTGTTTAGGAAGTTCTTGGAGCTTAAGCAAAATAGTAGGACAGTCTCGGAATATATTGTTGAGTTCGATACTTTATCGAAATATGGATTATCTCTTATTGACACTGCCGAGAAGAAGAACGATAAGTTCATAACAGGCTTAGATCAGTACTTGGGGGAAAGGCTTATAAATCATATTGATGAGACTTTTGAATCAATTATTGGGAAAGCATTGAGGTCAGAAAGCCTTTATCCTAAGCCCAAGACTGAAGTCATTGTTGCATCTGCAGAGGGACCAAAGCCGTAGGCAAGCGGTGGAGGCAAGAATAATTCTCAGAATAAGAGGAAGAAGAACCAAGCTATGGATGGTCAGAAAAAGAACAAGAAAGATGTTGAGTGCTTTAGCTGTGGCAAGAAGGGTCATTATGCTAAAGAATGTCGAGCAAAGCCCGCGGATAGGAAGTGCTTCAACTGTGGCCAAGTAGGACATCACAAGGATAAATGTCTGCAACCCCCTAAAGAGAAGCAGATTGTGAAAGCATATGCTCTTAATGTTGTTCCTTCTTCGTTGAATCCCCAAACTGCATCGGAGAAAGGAAAGAATGTCATCATTCAAGGTATTCTTTCTGTTTATGATGTTCCTGTTCGAGTATTGTTTGATACCGGAGCTTCCCGTTCCTTCAAATCTAGTGACCTAGTAGATAGGTTAGGATTGGAACCCGAGATAGTCATTAGACCTTTAGCGGTGACGAACCCGATTGGTGGTTCGACTAGCCTTAGTATGATTTGTCGTAATGTGGTCTTGTCGAGTCATGGATGTATGTTTGCTTGTGAGTGCTTTGTTTTGGGCTTTACTGGGTTTGGCATTATTTTGGGAGTCGATTGGCTCCAAAGGTACAGGGTGGTGGTAGACTCTGAGGGATTTTTGGTGACAGTTAGAGCGGATGATGGGCGGAGGGTAGTGTTTGGTGGTCTACCTAGTGATGGGGTAATGGCTAGTTTTCTAAATTCCCTCAACATCCCGCATGATGAGTTGTTAGATGTGCCCATGGCTGGCCAGTATCCGGACGTCTTCGAGGAAGTGACCAGACTTCCACCACACCGAGAGATTGAGTTTCGTATTGATTTAGTGAAAGATGCCAGACCTATAGTGATGCCACTTCGTCGTATGACACCAAGGGAGCAGAGAGAGCTCGAGGTGCAAGTAAGTGATCTTTTGAAGAAGGGATTTATCAGAAGAAGTGTCTCCGAGTGGGGAGCACCAGTTGTGTTTGCTACCAAGGCAGATGGTTCCCATCGACTGTGTGTGGACTACTGCGAATTGAATAAGGTGACAAATAAGAATAAGTATCCTCTACCGCTGATAGATGATTTGTTTGATCAGTTGAGTGGCACGAGAGTGTTCTCTCAGTTTGATCTCACGACAGGTTTTCATCAGCTTAGGGTGGAAGCTGAGAGTATTCCTAAAAGGACCTTTCGGACGCCATCTGGATTCTATGAGTGGTTGGTCATGCCATTCGGGTTGACCAATGCACCAGCATATTTTGTGGATCTTATGAATATGGTATTCATAGATCAATTGAATAAGTTTGTTCTTGTGTTCTTAGATGATATCTTGGTTTATTCGAGGATAGAGGAAGAACACAAGGAACATCTGAGGATAGTGATGGAGGTGTTGAGAAAACACCAATTGAAAGCAAAGTTTTCTAAGTGTCACTTCTGGGGGAGGGAAGTGAGGTTCTTGGGCCATATTGTTTCAAAGAATGTTATTGCCATGGACCCTGCAAAGGTGGCTATGGTACAAGATTGGTCTACGCCCAATAATGCAACAGACGTAAGAAGTTTATTGGGATTAGCTGGATATTATCGGAAGTTTATCCAAGACTTCTCCAAGATAGGGGAACCGTTAACTTAGTTGACCAAGAAGAATCAAGCTTTTGTTTGGGATGAAAGGTGTCAAAATGCATTTAAGAGTCTAAAGGAAAAGTTGACGTGTGCGCCAGTGTTAGTCATTCCTAAAGGGAATGAAGAGATAACAGTATATACAGATGCATGTGGTACCAGACTAGGTGTTGTATTGATGCAAGGAGGTAAGGTTGTAGCTTATGCAAGTCGGCAACTGAAACTGCATGAGAAAAGATACCCTACCCATGATTTGGAATTGGCAGCGATCATGTTAGCGTTGAAGATGTGGAGACATTATCTCTTGGGAGAAAGATTTGAGTTGTTTATCGATCATAAGTCATTAAAGTATCTTTTCTCTCAGAAGGATCTGAATCTCCGACAGCAAAGATGGTTAGAATTCTTGGCTTCCTATGATTTCAATATCGCATATACACCTGCAAAGGGCAATGCAGTAGCTGATGCACTGAGTAGAAGACATTCCAGTTTAGGGTCTATGTTTCTTGAATGGAAGCAACTAGAGTATATCACAGGGTATGACTTCAGACCTAAGTGCGAATTAGATCCAGCAATGTTAGCAAGTTTGACGATCAGACCCACTTTGATTGAGTGGATTGGTTTCAGTCAGAGGGACGATCCTAACCTATTGGAAAACATATCCATGTTAGAGATGGGGATCGACGAAGAGATGAACAAGTATGGGCTTGATCGAGATGACTTAGAAAGAATGGCAGACTGGTTGTACCCAATGTCAATGGATTGAGAGATGAAGTGCTTAGAGAACGTCATCACTCAAAACTGACTATACATCCCGGTGGTAACAAAATGTATCGAGACATGAAGCATACCTACTACTGGGAAGGGATGAAAAGAAACATTGGGAAGTTTATGTCCAAATGCATGAATTACCATCTAGTTAAAGCTGAGCAAAAGAAGCTTAGTGGGTTGTTGCAACCATTAGAAATCCCCAAATGGAAATAGGAACAGGTCTCAATGGATTTCATTGATGGGTTACCAAGAACTAGATCGGGTCATGATAGCATTTGGGTAATTGTGGACCGACTGACCAAGAGTGCAAGGTTTATACCCGTCAAGTCGAAAAGAACAGCAGCTAAATTAGCAGAACTGTATATGAAGTGGGTAGTGAGATTTCATGGAGTACCCAAAGGTGAGTGACCGAGATCTGTTGTTTACTAGTGGATTTTGGAAGAGCTTAGAAGAGGCTTTAGGATAAGAATTACATCTCAGTACCGCGTACCATCCTCAAACTGATGGTCAGACAGAGAGGGTGAATCGAATATTAGAAGATCTCTTGAGAGCTTGCATGTTAGATTTTGGTGGATCATGGGATGACCATTTGCATCTAGTGGAGTTCGCATATAATAATAGTTATCAGTCCAATATTGGTATGGTTCCATATGAAGCTTTGTACGGAAGACCGTGCAACTCACCGTCATGTTGGTTAGAAACCGGTGAAAAATTTATGCTTGGACCGGATGTGATAAGAGAAACATCAGACAAGATTAGGATTATACGACAGCGAATGAAGGATGCCCAAGATAGACAGAAGAGCTATGCTGATAAGAGGAAAAGAGATTTAAAATTCTCCATTGGCGACTTGGTGTTTGTCAAGATTTCTTCGTTAAAGAGTGTGATACAATTTGGTAGGAGAGGCAAGTTAACACCAATATTTGTTGGTCCATTCCCAGTTCTCAAACAAGTTGGGAATTTGGCATACAAAGTTAAATTACCGGAATAGATGCGGGAGTTCATAACGTATTTCATGTTTCCCAGTTAAGGAAATTCGTGCACGACCCCGATGCGGCTATTTCACCTGATCAGTTGGATGATATCGAAGTAGAACCCGAGGCGGTTGGGAAACGCAAGCCGATTCGTATTGTCGAGCATGATACGAAGAAACTTCGAAGGAAAGCGGTGAATCTAGTCAAGGTTCAGTGAGGCGAGGATGAGAATGACTGTACTAGGGAGAAAGAGGAGAGTATTAAGGAGACGTACCCAGAACTCTTTGCCTAGTAAAGTTTTCATTTCGATTTAGTCTTTTTGCATGCTAGGATAGGTTTATTTTGTTCATTTTGTGTGTCTGATTGTTTGTGAATGACTGATTGGTATGCGGAACACCTTTGTATGTTTTTGGTTAAGGAATTTCGGGGGCGAAATTTCTTAAGGGGAGGAGAGTGTAACGACCCGCATTCTACGCATCGGAGGATCATAGAATATTTATTTCATTATCATATGAAGTCTTATAGTCGTGTAACTTTGGGGAACGACTTTCAGGGTCATTTCCATGTTCACGATTTTTGCCGATTTTTAAATGACCGTTTTCCCCTTGCTGATCTTGTTTCGGCCATAACATTTGATTGGTAAGGAGTTTTGACCTGAAACCACTTCCATTAGATCCGGATGATGGTTTACCTATCCGTAGAGTGGTCACATTAGCCAAACGGACTCACCGTTTGGGAGATATGGCTGAAACAAGGTTTAGAAGGTGAAAAACAGCTTAACCGGGCCTAATTAGGATGATTAGCAGCTAGGCCCATAACCCATTTCGGGATTAGGGTTATGGGGAGGCAGAAATCAGATAGGAAACGATCTATTTTCATTTTTTCAGCCGCCTAAAACATTTCTCTAACCCTAGCCATGGCCACCACCTTCTAATTTCATCCCAAATCGCTCTCTAATCAAGGATTTAGCTAATCTACGTCAAATCAAGGAGAAATAGCACCAAACCAGAGTTGGAGCTGCTGTGTTGCATAGAAAAACGCCCCAAATCAGTGATAGTTTCATATCTAAGTTTCATTTGTGGCTAAGGCGAGTGATTTGCATTGTTTTTCACTAATTACGGCTAATTAGGGGTGATTAGTGTTAATTAGCGAAATTATAACTCAGAAAAATTTGGAAAAATATTCAGAAATACTTAAATATTATTTTAGGGCTCTGATAGAAATTTGGGCTAATTTGGATAAGTTTTGATGATTGTATGCTTAAACATGATTAAGGGGGATTAAGGGGAAAATATGGGTTTTGGGTATGTTTGATCCATATGAACATGTTAAATCGTTGTTTTGGTGCTTTTGGATGACTATACATGTTGCTATGACTATTTGGAATGTTTTGTAATTGTTTATAATAGTTAGAATGGTCAAAAACGCCGTCGTGTGGCGTAAAAACAGTCGTTGGAAGTTGCAGGAAAAATATGCAGGAGCCAGACCATATCGGATCGCCCCTACCCGAACCGACCCGCTCGTGGAGCACTCCATGACCCCGATCCGCTCACGTCAGGGAACCCCCAACCGTGAAGTTTTCCATCCCCGAACCGAAGCGCTTCTGTTTAGTGACCACGAACCGAAGTGCACAAGTGGACTGATCACGAACCGAGGAGCTCGATCCGCCTGGAGGAGTTGTCTTATACGAGCAAATCTGAAGCATGTAAATACAAGCCAAACCACCAGGGAAGCATCAACACGAAATGTCCCGACCTAGGGAGGAACTCACAACCCGACACGAATAGGGTTGATGACCACGGACCGAACAAGGAGAAGAGGAACGAACCGAATGGAAGCTTGTTTCTAAACTGATCTGGAGGAGACCAAAACCCGAGATGCAAAGGTAGTCCAAATGGGAAGTAGAACTAAGGATCCAGTTGGGAACCAGCGAGTTAACCTCATGAGTTGGGCTTTGCTGCGGGACGTGTGCAAAGGGGTTATTGACGTCTATAGCTTTGATTCACCACCAAGATGGATGTTAGGCTGCGTATCAGTGCAAGGGGGTAGTTATTACTCCATGGGGCAGAGTGATCGTAGCATGGCTATGAGCCAGTGCAGTGGAGTCATCATGACTTCATGGGGCAGAGTGGACATAGGAGCAACTAGTGGCTATGGATCAGTGCAGTGGAGTCGCCATGACTCCATGGGGCAGAGTGATCATAGCAAGGATTTGGGTGATCAAAGCGATGGATATCGTATGCTTTACGCACTGAGTGAGAGATGTGAGGATGGATGCTATGCTTGATTGTTTGATATCACTATGACATGCACACCCCCGCCCCCATATCTTTACACCATATGTTAGTGTCACCTTAGAGTATTGTACATCCTGTTGTGCTAACTCTTTGGTTGCAGGTCCAGGTTCAGGTATGGTTTAGTATACCTATTATTGTTCTATTTTGCTGCTTATCGCTCATACCAAACTTTTGTCTGACCCAGAGTTTTATGTCTCTTCTTATTACTTTGGGTGCTCTTAAACGGGCAGACTAGAGACAGGTTAGGTGGTATGCACGAGTAGCTGTACCGGAGACGAGCAGGAGGCTTCCACGTATGATATATATATATATATATATTCTCCATGTGTCGCTGCTGGTCACTACTTTGGGCATTAGTAGTGTACCTTTCTTATTTTGCTTTAGAGACAGTTTTAAAAGTTGTAATAATGATGATGTGGAACTTAAGCTGTATTTTGAATTTCCGCTGCTATGATTATTATGGTTTAGTTCTCAGCTTATGCACTGTCTCACCTGTTTTATGTCAAGTATGTTATTATTATATTTTATTCCATGCACTGTGAGACATTCTACAGGTTCCTTGTTAGTTCAAATTCCCTTCTTTCCTTTTCCTTTGATGACCATCCCGTACTGGCTGGACATCGGCACAGCGCACTTTCATTGGAATTGTCGGCTGGTGCGCGGCGGGCCGTCACATGCTTTATATGCCAATTTTTATGAACAACAACAGTTAACATAAGTCTAACAGTTGTGGGTTCAACCATTGGAGAAAATTTTCAAAAAAAATCAAACCCATGTTCTATGTAAATCCTTTGGCAACAAGCCTTGCCTCGTACTTATTTATGCTCCCATATGAATTTTTCTTTAACCTGTAAGTCCACTTGCAATTGACTATATTTTTTTCTTTGGTGGATGAACAAGTTCCAATGTCTTATTATTAACTAGGGCTTTGAACTCTTCATCCATTACCAATTTCCAATTTTCATTTCCGATGGCTTGATTAAAGTTTTCAGGCTCATCACTTGTTGATATTGCTGCATATATTTTGGGTTTAAAATACCACTTTTTGATCTTGTGATGATTGGATGTCCAGTTGCAACTGGATTAATTGGTGAAGTATTCCCTTCATTTTCAACACTGTTGTTGACATTATCTCTTGAGTTCTCTTCTGCAGTTTGACTTGTATTTCTTGCAGTGCTATTAGGAGACTGAACTGAGCAACTGGGTGTGTGATCAACATCTTGACCTAACCCTACCGGTAAAGTGTGTTAAGATTTTGAAGAACCACTGGTCCTTTCAGTCTCCACATCTTTTGCTAACTCAGTATATAAAGGTACATCTTGCATTGACCCCTTTTGATTGTATTTTTTATTTGTAGTTTTAATTTTGTGCTCTCTAAATGGAAACACTTGTTCATTGAACACAAGATGTCTGCTAATAATAACTCTACCATTTCCATCAAGACATTTATACCCCTTTTGATTGAACCTATAACCAATATAAGTACATGACTTTGATCTGAAATTCAATTCATTTCTTTTGTAAGGTCTAATATAAGGAAAACACAAGCATCCAAAGGTTTTAAGCATTTTTTAGTCAAGTTTGATCCCAATTAATTTTTCTATAGGACATTTTCCACTTAAAACTTTTGTTGGCAGTCTATTAATTAAATAAACTGCAATATTAAAAGCATCAGGCCAAAATTTTAAGGGCATTGTTGCTTGAGCAAGCAATGTTAAACCAGACTCAACAATGTATCTGTGTTTTCTTTCTGCCAACCCATTTTCTCATAAGCGCGTAGGCGAGTAGTTCTATTTACTATCCCTTTTTTATGAAGGTAATCATTCAAAGTCTTATGCTCACTTCCTCCATCATTTTGAAAAACATTCAAATGACCATTTGCTTGATTTTCTTCCATCTTTATAAAGTTAATGACAACATTATAAACATTTGATTTGAGTTTCAGAAAGTAAATCCAAGTATGTCTAGAATAAGAGTTAACAAAAGAGACATAATATTTGTAACCATAGTCAGAATTTATGGGTGCAGGACCCCACAAATCTAAAGCAATCATAGCCAATGGTTGTTTATATTCTATTTCAGAATTAATGAAGTGTAATTTATGACTTTTGCCAAACTGGCAATAAGTGCACACATATGGAGATGTACATGTGTCAAAGGGAATTTTATTATCAAGCAATATTTTCTTAACAGTTTTCTCACAGAGATAACCTAACTTGTTATGTTATATATCAAATACATTCTTGTTCTTAGTATTAGAAACAATTTCAGAAACTTTACAAGTACTATCGTTATTATTAGCAGATTTCTTGCGTACTACATAACTGAATTTATACAGTCCCTTATCTACTTCACCTTGCAACAAAGTTTCTTTAGTTAATATGTCTTTAACTAGACAATACTTAGGATAAAACTCAAAAAATACACTATTATCACTTGCAGACTGTGATACACTGATGAGATTTTTCCTAATTTTGGGAATTCTCAACAGGTTATCAAGATATAATTGTCTTTTCCCTATAACATGTACATTTCCCGTGTGTGTTGTTTTTATGCAATCACCATTACCTAAACTTATAAGTTGTTTACCTTTGTACTCCTTGTTGCCAACATTCAAGTTCTCCAAATAACTAATGACATGATTCATAGCTCCAGTGTTAGGATACCATGCATCATCTGATATATCTTCAGATCTTGCAGCTTCACTAAGTTGAAACTTTTAACTCCATCATTTTGTTCAGATATATTTCTGGTTTGTGTGATATTTCCACTTCCATTATTTCTGGAATTTCCAGAATTTTGTCTAGGCATATAGCCTTGTGTGAATCTGAAATAACACTTGGATGTAGTGTTGGTTCAAACCCCACACAGGTATTGGGATGATATTTAACATACACTAATCCCAATTGTTTAGTTGTATGTCAATCGATGGGTTGACAGACAGTTGTAAGCGTTAATTATTTATATTTAACGCTTATACAGTTGTGTAATGCACTCTGGATGATGGTTGACTATGTTTGATTATTGTTATGTACATGTGTTTATGAAATCCATATAAATAAAATTATATGGTAATTGACTGTGTCTGATTCCAGTTAAGAAATAATGAATATTTTAAAATAATATTCAGTGAATATTGAAACGTGAAGCCGTGTTAAGTAGTTAAACGCCATTTTAACACGAACGGGAATTTTGTCGATTCTATTCATCTTATAATGAATATCGAAAATTGATATTTTGAAAATATTATCATTTTAATATTAAAATGATATGGAATATTCAAATTTGATTTGAAATTTGAAATTAAATTGAAATCGTTTTAAAATGAATTTAAAACGAATTTATTAAGGAGCATTCAAATTTAATTTGAAATTGAAAATGAAGTTGAAATCATTTTTAAAACGAATTTAGAATGAATTTATAAAATACATTTTAAATGGAAACTGACGAAATATATATAATATATATTATATATTTTTAATGGCCTAAACAGAACGCGCCGCGGTAGTTCGCGAATTTCGACCATTAACTTCGAATTGACATTACGGAAGATCCGACCATTGGGTTCTCCTAAAACCAGAACCGTTGGGTTCGTATCGAAAAGAGTTTTTCAACGAATACAAGAGATTTGAAATCTAATAGTTGGATTTGGAGTTATGTCCAAATCAAACTTGAAAAAAGTCGCTGTAAGTGCAGTTCGTTGACCGTTTATGGAAATCAACTGAAAGGGCCTTAATAAAATTATTAAAAATATTGATAATTTGTGTAAAATCATAATAAATGATTTGGATAGAATTGGGATGAAAATTTTCATGTTTCTAAAGATAAAAAAATATTTTTATCAAATTGAACTAGTTATGAACCAGAATTATAATCCAATATTTTTAAATAAATAAATTGGATTTGAAATGGTTTTAAAAATAACCAGAATTTCCAATATATGAATTGGAATGGATTTGAATCAAAATTATCTTCGGAATATTTCGATATTGGATTCCGTGATTATACAGATATTGTGGAGGAATTTGGAAGAAATATATGTATCATTATTCCCAATACGATATTTGTTGACCTCGGGATCTGATATTGAATATAAGCTGATATAATTTCTATTCAGAGCCTTATATTTAACATTGAATTGGAGTTTGGGTTTGTCATGAATGGTGTCTTTAATAACACTGTTCTTAAACCCATGTGAAAAGAATAAATCTTTTAATTAAGATTATTAGAGTTTCCAGTTAAATAAAATTTAACAAGAATAAAATGGGATGTGAATTGTGTTTATTGTGAACTGAGTTTTTAACGACATTCGTTCTTTAACCCGATTTACAGTGAAATGTGATTTGGAATTAGATTTAATGGAAATTTTCAAAAGTAAAGTTTTCCAATTTAATATATTAAATTGGAATTGAATGGAATTCGATTTGATAATAATTGAAATGAGCTTCTGTGGAGGAAGATTGTTAATATATATGGAATTTAAAAGGCTACGTCGTTATTCCATTTATATTATTATTCAGATACGAAAATTGATATCGATTATATATTGATCTGTTTTCCGTGAAGATTCCATAATTAATGGAATGTGATTTGGATTTATCGTGAACTGTGTTTTAAATGACATTAGTTCTTTAACCTAGTTAAAGACAGGATTACATGTCTAACATTGAATTTCGAACTGTATGGTTGATCTCTGCTAAATATATATCTGTTTAGTGGCGGAGAATTTATTCTCTTGCTTAATACCCTTCTCTAAGACGTACGAGCGTAGATGTTATATATCAGCAGAAATCAATAGTACGGTGTAGATTGTCGGTGCGACATGTTAGTGTTTCCAAAGTTAAATAATCATTAATATTGATTTTTAGGAAGATTAAAACTAAGTGGAGTTTTAATGAATCTTTAATTAGATTGAAAAGAGAATGTGATAATTTAAATTATCAAATTCTGGAAATGACCGAGAATGGAGTAGCACCAGTTTTTCTCCAAGCGATAGTTAAATCTTTAATCAGATTTGAACGGGAAATGGTAATTATTTTACCGATAACACCGTGGTGTTAGTTATGGAGTAATACCAGATTTTCTCCATAGGATGAATAGGTTGGGATTGTAAAATTAAATGAATGATTACTTTGGTAATGTGCGTTAATCCCAACTAGTTTGGAAAACCTTAATATTGTTTGAATCATATCCAAAGGAAGATTAAAGAATAAAATTTAAAGTATTTATCTTTGATAAAATTAATGGGAACATATCCATAAGGATGTGAATATTTGAATAAAAGAATATTCTAAATTGGAATGAGGAGTATGTTGTGTTTTATAACACTTGTTTATTATATACGCGAGTTATTCGGAAAGGTAGGGTTTATACCCATTCTGAATAAATGATTCGACGATATGTCGACCAAGAAGACGCATGTTGAAGATCAGAGGTCTTCACATCGTTTGGATGATTAGTGATGTATTGATTGGGCTGTACACCCAAGACAAGGTAATAAGTGGTGATCGTTCCAGACGTACTTGGAGATCGACCGGATATGCGAGGAACTCTCTCCTGTATTGGACATATGGGACAAGGAATAAGGTGCCTTCGTTTTCGTTCATACCCAGAACGAACTTGCAAATGGATGTGTGCCTGACATTGGATTTTGTTCCATGTTGATTGATCTCTATTAAATATATATATGTTTGGTGGCGGAGAATTTATTCTCTTGCTTAACGTCCTTCTCTGAGACATACGAACTTAGAGGTTATATATCGATAGACGTCAGTCGCATGGCGTGAATTGCCTGTGTGGCATGCTGAGATGCAAATGATCAGGCTTCTGTTGAAAAGCAGAGTCTTGTGGTTGATGATCAAATCACGGCTTTAATATAGCATAGCTTTGTGTATAGCGTTAATTCGCGAGCCTCACACCTCGGTATGAGTCAAAAACAGGATAAGAGACCCAATGAGGACATGACGTTTCTTTCTAACTATGGGTGGTGTCAGGGTTTTGCAAGCCCATACCTCTTTATATTTTTACTTATGTGGTTGTTGGAATGCGAGGCGCCTCGGATATATCGATTACTACGGAGCCGATGGATATAGGTCCTATAGGACTGTGAAACGTGTGTTCAGGAATTGCCAATCCTCAAACGTAACGGAGGACCGGCCTTGGAGGATCCAAGGGTCTTCTACGGGAGATCCTGAGGCATTTGCTAGACTATCTCGAAGATGGCAAGGAGTACATCCCTTACCTCGACTCATGACGGAAATCCAATTTCCAATAGGTGACATTTTGGTTTTGATTATAGAGCCTAGTATGGCGACATGATATATGGTACCCATGCCATATATGATTGATACATTTATATTTGAAGTTGTTTTATACACTATGCACTTATAATAGTATCAAATGATTTGTTTTTAAACGTACTAAGCATGTTTGGCTATTATAAGGGAAAACTCTATCCTCCGGCTTGCGTTGCATTGTGTGATGGGACCCGAGTCTTATAATAGCTTCATTTTTTTTAAAAGCATTGCGTTGTTTACAAACTGTTTTAATGCACTGGTATTCTTTGGGGTAAACCCGTTCCGTGTTATACGGCGTAGTCCCTTGATATACCTAACTTTAAAATCAAATTAGTAACTGTTTTAGTTCTCACACCGATCACATGACTGGCCTGTAGTTTATTGTTTTAACCTAAACTCTGGGTGCCCCTATTTTCCACACGGGCCGCTAGTAGTTTTGGTTTTGCAGATATTATATTCACAGGATTCTAGTTTATAGCTGAAGCTATATTCAGAACGCTTTATATCCGTGTATTTCTTTCAGCTATGTTTTGTATTATTTTCCGCTGCATTGTAATTTGTAAATCTCTGATATTTATCAAATGTATATTATTTGTTCATACTCTGTATATTCTTGTACCCTTATGTAAATTGTTGTAAAAAGAAATGAAATGTTCTTCTATTTGTGTTCTGATTTGTCGTGTTCTTAGACAATCCGTTCTTTCTCTTCTCTTTGGAAACCGGGGAAGTTCGGGTCGTCACAGTTTGGTATCAAAGCTTTGGTTTTACAGAGCTCAAGAATGAGACACATTAGAACCAAATGAAAGAATTCATCAGAGATTAGATTAGTAATATCCAATGAGAATGACTCGTTAGAGATAGGATCAGTAGTATCCTAGAATGAGTCCGAAGAGAGTTGTTTTTAAAATAAAAGTGAAAACAAATTTTGTTTTGAAAATTTAAACCATTTTATACGTATTTGAGTATTTATTTTATATTGAATTTGGATAATCTATTATATGAAGATTTTGTAAATACGCCTTGCAAACGTGTATGCGAAGCCTCAAATATACAGGATAGATATAGAATCACGCTCTAGTCGCCCGGACATGATTTTGATGATGGCGCGCCATGGTCAGCATTTATGTTCGAGTTTCGAAAGTGGGATCTTTATATATTTCCAATTGACTGGTGTGATAACCAAAACTAGATAGGGTCTATTGTTGTGACTTGGCATCAAAAATGGATTCTTGAGTATATATATTAAAGGTATGTGTTTGAAAAGCTAATCAACAAATTGATTGATGATTATTTTGAGTAATTATTCATTTAAACCAACATGTGAAAGAAAGATTAATATTTAGCCAAATTGTATCAAATCTGAAATTGAATTGAAAATTGTTTGGAAATACATGCATGTACATATATATGTGTGGACAGGTCATAGCAAGGAGGCTAGAGAAGAGGAATAAAATTGTATGCCTGACAAATAGGTACATGTTTACTAATTTATTGGGTTTGGAAGATTTTATGAGCCAATTGGCTAGCCACTTGGCTTTCTCTTTTTGGATGATGAGGGCCCTGCATGGCTAGTTGAGGTTTTAAATGTCTCCCGTACAAAGGCGGTTATAGCGAAATTTTTCAAAAATTTAGGGTGTTAGCCAAATTTTTGAAGAATTTGAAAATTCTTAGAAACTGAGAAGTTGAAGAATGAAAGCTAAACTGAAAGTTGAGTTGGTTAGCTAAACAACTTTCAGCTCCGTTCCTTTTCGAGGAAGAAAAGATTTTAAGTGGAGGAGATTTTAACAACCCGAAAAATCAGAAACAATTTAAAATTTTTATTTTGCAATTTTAATGAATTTTGAATATTTAAAAATATTTATTTTAAATAATAACGGCTAAAAATTTATTTTGAATAGAATTAGAATGTATAAATTTATTTAAATCGAAGTTAGAATATAAATATTTGTTTTAATTATAAAGGGAATTGGAAATGACGCGGTAGTTTGAAAATTCGATTTCAAATTTCAAATGAATGTACAAGATTTAAAATAAACCGGATTTTAGTGAAACCAAAAATATTTGAATCTGCTTGAAAATATCTTCCCAAGAAAGTGAAAAATCCAAATTTCATAATGGAAATAAAAAGTCATGTCTAGTTGAAAATTCAAAATAGTCGTTATGGACTTTATATAAAATATAGCCCGTAAAAATAGCAATTTTGCAAACAACCTCCGTTTTCAACGAAACCACTTTTGCCGGATTCGGAATGTCAAATTATTGCTAGATTCCAATTTTCATAATTTTCGGAATTAATATGTGAGCGTGGTGAATTTAAACGTGGTTGGTCAATTCAGTTTGAATTTAATCGACTGGAAAATGACCGTTTTTCAAACGGTCTCCAAATTCGATGAAATTAGTTTTGTTAGGACCGTATCGTAAAAACATAGCCATATTTATTTTTCGGGAATTTTTGGAGTCAGTATGTGGCCCCGATAAATTAAAATGTACGTTTGAATTCAATATATATTGATTTATATTTTAATTTAAAGAAAAACTGATTTAAACAGTCGAACTGGCTTACGAAATATATTCCATTGTATCCAAAACGGGGGTATTTGGTAAGGGGCAACAGTCGTTGGGCTCGATTTGGAGTTCATATCAATAAGGGGGTATTTTTGGAAATTAAACGATATAAATAAAAAATGGGCCAATCAAAATTCACAAAAATCTATTTTCTCTCTCCCCGGTACCTGCGATCGACGACAGAAACACAATGATCCCTTCTCTCTTCATTTTCTTTCAAATTACTCAACGGAATCCATAGATTGTTTGGAGGTTTTGTAGAGAATTTTGAGGCCTTCAAATCCATACCGGTCTGGAGTTTTATCGTCGCATTTTTCTCACGAATCTGGCCTCCAAAGTGGCGACGTTCAGGCCATCGGAGCTCCTCCCTGCTGTGATCGGACTGGGCCCCACCATCGCGTGCAGGTGCGCCTCCCCTCCCTCTCTGACGTGGCGCCAGCCGATCCTCCCCTCGTGCAACGCTTCGCGTGAAAAATCAAAACCTAGTTTGGAACATTTAGCTGAAGGTAACGGCCGATGTTAATTAAACTGCTTTCAACATTTAAAAGTGTTGCAAAGTATGTTTAACGAATAAAAAGCATATCTTTAACATATGTTGTCAAAATCCAGTGAAACAAGAGGCATTGGACTCGTGACAACGCCTTTTACATTCTAGAAGAGACCGAAGAATTTTCGAAGCCTCCTACGATTTTAGAAGGAGTGGAAGCCAATGTGAGTACTCCTCACTAAAATTATTTCTGTACAGTTATTTATTTTATAACTGCATATATGAACTGCTCCCCGTCGTCTACAGACCATGGATGACTTGTTTGATTGTATTGTGATGTAGAAATTGATTGTGACTGTATTG
The DNA here is from genome assembly GCA_030737875.1 of Allium sativum. Taxonomy (NCBI): domain Eukaryota; kingdom Viridiplantae; phylum Streptophyta; class Magnoliopsida; order Asparagales; family Amaryllidaceae; genus Allium; species Allium sativum. Next base: position 978,965,521 of record CM060916.1, read on the forward strand.
TGAAATGGAAAATAAAATATTCATGTGATGAATAAAATATTTGAATAATAAAAATATCATTTTTATTGTATAAATAAGCCATATAAAATATTCATATGTTGAAATAAATTTTTATCATTAAAAATATAATTTTTAACATGTATATGAATAAAATAAAATATTCATTTACAAATCGGACGATTTGTTTATGCACACCCATTTAACTGATATTGATGGGACGATAATATTCAATATTTGTTGGTTGAAACCCCACACGGGTATTGGGATGATATTTAACATACACTAATCTCAATTATTTAGTTGTATGTCAAACGATGGGTTGACAGACTGTTGTAAGCGTTAATTATTTATATTTAAAACTTATACAATTGTGTAATGCACTCTGGATGATGGTTGACTGTGTTTGATTATTGTAGTGCACATGTGTGTATGAAATCCATACAAATAAAATTATATGGTAATTGACTGTGTCTGATTCCAGTTCAGAATTAACGAATATTTTAAAATAATATTCAGTGAATACCGAAACGTGAAACCGTGTTAAGTAGTTAAACATCATTTTAATACGAATGGGAATTTTGTTGACTTTATTCATTTTATAATGGATATCGAAAAGTGATTTCAAAATTTGATATTTTGAAAATATTATCATTTTAATATTAAAATGATATGGAATATTCAAATTTGATTTGAGATTTGAAATGAAATTGAAATCACTTTAAAATGAATTCAGAATGAATTTATTAAGGAGTATTCAAATTTAATTTGAAATTGAAAATGAAGTTGAAATCGTTTTTAAAACGAATTTAAAATTAATTTATAAAACACGTTTTAAATGGAAATCGATGAAATATATATAATATATATACTATATATATTTAATGGCCTGAATAGAACGCGTCGCACCGCGGCTATTCGCGAATTTCGACCATTGACTTCGAATTGACATTACGGGAGATATGACCGTCAGATTCTCCTAAAACCAAAACCATTGGGTTTGTATCGAAAAGAGCAATGAGTACAAGAGATTTGAAATCTAACGGTTGGATTTGGAATTATGTCCAAATCAAAATTTGGAAAAAGTCGTTGTAAGTGCAGTTCGATGACCGTTTATGGAAATCGACTGAAAGGGACTTAATAAAATTATTAAAAATGTTGATAATTTATGTAAAATCATAATAAATTATTTGGAAAGAATTGGGATGAAAAATTCCATGTTTGTAAAGATAAAAATGTATTTTTATCAAAAAAGAACTAGTTATGAACCAGAATTATAATCCAATATTTTTAAACAAATAAATTGGATTTGAAATGGTTTTAAAAATAAGCAAAATTTCCAATATATGAATTGGAATGGATTTGAATTGAAATTATCTTCGGAATATTTCGATATTGGTTTCCGTGATTATACGGATATTGTGGAGGAATTTGGAAGATATATACATCGTTATCCCCAATACAATATTTTTTGACCTCAGGATTTGATATTGAATATAAGCCGATATAATTTCTATTCAGAGCCTTGTATTTAATATTGAATTAGAGTTTGGGTTTGTCGTGAATGGTGTCTTTAATAACACTGTTCTTAAACCCCATGTGAAAAGAATAAATCTTTTAATTAAGATTATTAGAGTTTCCAGTTAAATAACATTTAATTGGAATAAAATGGGACGTGAATTGTGTTTATCGTGAACTATGTTTTTAACGACATTCGTTCTTTAACCCGATTTATAGTAAAATGTGATTTGGAATTTATAAATCTTTTTATTAAGATTTAATGGAAATTTTCCAAAGTAAAGTTTTCCAATTTAATATATTAAATTGGAATTGAATGGAATTCGATTTGATAATAATCGAAATGAGCTTCTATGGAGGAAGAATGTTAATATATATGGAATTTAAAAGGCTTTGTCGTTATTTCGTTTATATTATTAGTCGGATACGGAAATTGATATCGATTATATATTGATCTGTTTTCCGTGAAGATTCCATAATTAATGGAATGCGATTTGGGTTTATCGTGAACTGTATTTTAAATGACATTAGTTCTTTAACCCAGTTAAAGACAAGATTACATGTCTAACATTGTATTTCGAATTGTATGGTTGATCTCTTCTAAATATATATCTGTTTGGTGGTGGAGAATTTATTCTCTTGCTTAACACCCTTCTCTAAGACGTACGAGCTTAGAGGTTATATATCGACAGAAATCAATAGTACGGTGTAGATTGTCGATGCAACATGTTAGTGTTTCCAAAGTTAAATAATCATTAATATTGATTTTTGGGAAGATTAAAACTAAGTGGAGTTTTAATGAATCCTTAATTAGATTGAAAAAAGAATGTGATAATTTAAATTATCAAATTCGGGAAATGATCGAGAATGGAATAGCACCAGTTTTGCTCCAAGCGATAGTTAAATCTTTAATCAGATTTGAACAGGAAATGGTAATTAATTTTACTGATAACACTGTGGTGTTAGTTTTGGAGTAATACCAGTTTTGCTCCATGTGATGAATAGATTGGGATTGGGAAATTAAATGAATGATTACTTCAGTACGGTGCGTTAATCCCGACTAGTTTGGAAAACCTTAATATGGTTTGAATCATATCCAAAGGAAGATTAAAGAATAAATTTTAAAGAATTTATCTTTGATAAAATTAATGGGAACATATCCCTAAGGATGTGAATATTTGAATAAAATAATATTCTGAATTGGAATGAGGCGTATGTTGTGTTTTATAGCACTTGTTTATTATATACGCGAGTTATTTGGAAAGGCCGGGTTTATACCCATTCTAAATAACTGATTCGACGATATGTCGACGATGAAGATGGTGGTTGAAGACCGGAGATCTTCACATCGTTTGGATGATTACTGATGTCTTGATTGGGTTGTACACCTAAGATAAGGTAATAAGTGGTGATCATTCCAGACGTACTTGGAGATCGACCGGATATGCGAGGACCTCTCTCTTGTATTGGACATATGGGATGAGGAATAAGGTGCCTCCGGTTTCGTTCAGACCCAAAACGAACTTGTAAATGGGTGTGTGTCTAACATTGGATTTCGTTCCGTGTTGATTGATCTCTATCAAATATATATCTGTTAGGTGGCGGAGAATTTATTCTCTTGCTTAACACCCTTCTCTGAGACGTACGAGCTCAGAGTTTATATATCGATAGACATCAGTCGCATGGCGTGAATTGCATGTGTGGCATGCTGAGATGCAAATGATCAAGGCTTCTCTTGAAAAGCATAGTCTTGTGGTTGATGATCAAAGCACGACTTTAATATAGCATAGCTCTGTGTATAGCGTTAATTTGCGAGCCTCACACCTCGGCATGAGTCAAGAACGGGATAAGGGACCCAAGGAGGACATGACATTTCGTTCTAGCTATGGGTGGTTTTAGGTTTTGCAAGCACGGACATCTTTATATTTTTACCTATGTGGTTGTTGGAATGCGAGGCGCCTCAGATATATCGATTACTACGGAGCCGATGGATATAGGTCCTATAGGACCAGGAAACATGTGTTCAGGAATTACCAATCCTCAAACGTAAGGCAGGACCGGCCTTCGAGGATCTAAGGGTCTTCTACGGGAGGTCCTGAGGCATTTTCTAGAGTCTCTCGAAGCTGGCGAGGAGTACATCCCTTGCCTCGACTCATGACAGAAATCCAATTTCTAATACGTGACATTTCGGTTTTGATTGTAGAGCCTAGTATAGCGACATGATATATGGTACCCATGTCGTCTATGATTGATACATTTATATTTGAAGTTGTTTTATACACTATGCACTTATAATAGTATCAAATGATTTGTTTTTAAACGTACCAAGCATTTTTGGCTATTATAAGGGAAAACTCTACCCTCTGGCTTGTGTTGCATTATGTGATGGGACCTGAGTCTTATAACAGCTTCATTTTTTTTGAAAAGCATTGCGTTGTTTATAAACTGTTTTAATGCATTGGTATTCTCGGGGGTAAACCCGTTCCATATTATACGGCATGGTCCCTTGATATACCTTACTTTAAAATCAAATTAATAACTGTTTTACTTCTCACACCAGTCACATGACTGACCTGGAGTTTATTGTTTTAACCTAAACTCTGGGTGCCCCTATTTTCCATACAGTCAGCTAGTAGTTTTGGTTTTGCAGATATTATATTCATAGGATCCTGGTTTACAGCTGGAGCTATATTCGGAACGCTCTTATCTGTGTATTTCTTTCAATTATGTTTTGTATTATTTTTTGCTGCATTGTAATTTGTAAATCTCTAATATTTATCAAATGTATATTTTCTCATACTCTATATATTCTTGTGCTCTGATGTAAATTTTTGTAATAAGCAATGAAATGTTCTTCTGTTTGTGTTCTGATTTGTCGTGTTCTCAGACAATCCGTTCTTTCTCTTCTCTTTGGAAACCGGGGAAGTTCGGGTCGTCACAGAGCAGGAAGAAGAACATCGATCCTGTAGATTTCATTTTGATAGCTCCATGGGATCTCCATAGATTCTTTAAATCGGTGGTCACTGTAGTGTATGACAGCGGAGTGTCGAGAAAAAACCTCGCAATGTAATCTTGCCATACTTCCTTGCTAGCGTATACGATGTCCTGAGTGGGTATAAGCTTCTTTCCAAATAATTCGTGAGTGAATGTTGGAGGCACGAAGACTCCTGCACTCCGAGGCTTAGTTGCGAAAAGAGAAGACCATTTAACTATAGTCTGGGGGGCTGCGAAGCTGGTTGAGGTAGCGGAGCTGCGTTAGGGGTTGGAAGAGGGGGTGGAAAGGGGAGGGGGATTTGCGGAGCTATTTGGGTTAGAGGAGATACGGATGGTGGTGGATCAGGGGGCGGAATAGGTTGGGGGGCTGGTTGGATTAGAGGTTCGTCAGTGGGGGAAGGATCAGGGGGCGGCAGTTCAAGAATATGAGCCAATTCTAGTGATATTGGGGATCGCGGTAGTGATGCGGTAAGGGTTTCTAAGGGGCTCGAGGAAAGAGGCTGTGATGATTCCATTCTTTTCCTTCACCATATTACATTATTACCATCAGGGTGTTTTGTTCTTTTTCTCTTTATTATGTTTTTATGCTCTTTATTATCATATTAATCTACTTACTTTTTCTGTATCTTACGAATTATAATGCTAGTTACATTTCATTACAAGATTCTATAAATCTGCATAATTTAGTCCATTTCTTTTTATTATAAATTTGCAATTTTTATGTGTCATGTAAATTTATTCACTTTCTATTTAAACCCATTGCATGTCCTATGTGATTATTCTAATCAAAGTGCAAAAAAGATTTAAAAAAAACCATGCTTGTAAACTAACATTTACAGGTCTAAAAATATAAAATAGCATAAAGAATTGAAATAACGGATAGAAATAACTATTAAGGAGAAACTGAAAAGAAAGAGACTTACGAAAGAAAAACTGAAAACAAAGAACTGGCAGAACTTAAATAAATACAAGATGTAAGAAAAAAGTAAACTGCTTGCATAAAAAACTACTGGAAAAACTGTAAGTAAAAATGCAAAATAAAACTATTAAAAACCCTAAACTTGTAAGTTGTTTATAATTTAATAATTAATGAACTCACTCGTAGTCCTAAGAACTTTTCCATGATGTTGCAGATCCCATCTCTAATAAGACTATATAATGTTTAATTTTATAAATCTTTTCCTTAGAAAAAATTAGGTTAGGTCCATCTCAAAAAATGAAAATTCAAAGGGGAAACGATTGTGTATTGAGAAATTAGCTAGGTTTAGAAGTCTATTTATAGTATAGCCCAAGGATCTCAAATCATTGGATTTGTAGATTAAATCCAAGCCAGCCAAGTTACTCAACCAATCAGAACGTACCACATCAACTTAGCTTTCAAAATCAACCAATAGAAATCAGTCATGTTCAACTAAAAATCGAATAAACACATAACATTCTCGTACTTGGACAAACACGTGTCCAGACTAGGGCGGGTTTACCCGACCCATGTTGGCTCGACCTATGAGTCGACCTGAACCGTATATATATATATATATATATATATATAATATCTTATTCTTGCGATATCTTTTTTGTTTTAGCTACTTTCTTATAAACCAAATAAGCAAATTGACCAGAAATTTCCACGGACGCGATGATGCAACTTCTATAGACAAATTCAGATAATTTCATAAACTTAATATTTAATTAATTCTTTAACTAATTACCCTGTGTTAAATTTTGGGTTGTCATAGTTTTTCCAACTATCCAAAGCGATATTCCAATGAATTCGGAAGATTGTGGCTTCATTTGCTCATTCATACTCGAATTCGAGCAGTCCAAGTGTCCAATTAAACGACTAGTCTGAGTCGTATACGTCCATAATTCAGAGTCCACGTATCTCCGTGCTCAACTCCCGAGCGATCCAAATGTTCAAGTCCAAAGCGTACGACCTTGTTCAATGGTGGGCTAATAACCTTTTTTAACTTGGTTGGCTCCTTCGTAAGATGTTTGACGCTTTTCCATGCTCTTTAGTCGACATTGCTCCTAAAATTTGCTCAAAATTTTATTCATTTAATCCTTGAATGGTTAGACATAAACTCTTCTTGTTTCTCATTCTTAAAAGTTTCCCTTCGAGCTTAAGATAGACTGCTTTCACTCTCTTATTCAGTATATCTTTTCTCACTATCTCCCATTCGTGATGTGCTCCAAGGAGAATCATGGTCTTTAAGGTCTAATTGTTATAGTTGATCCAGGTGACCATTGCGACTTTGAATAGAAAAGACCACCGTTTGCCATCCTTTTTGGAAAATTTTCAAGCTTTGATACTAATGTTTGAAATTGTCTTTAATAGTGAATAAATCTAGAGAAAGAGGAGTATTTTTTCAAAGAGGATGAAATATAATTTTATTGCAATACGTTAAAACAAAAGTTCATGAGAATTTATTTTTTAACATCCCGTTTATAGGAGTTCACATCTAAAATAAAGTATAATAGATTAATGTAATTCAATGATTCACCATAAATATCTACTAAGTATTCTCTTATATAATTTCAAATATATATTCCAAAGATATATAATATATATTTTATACATTTCATATTCATCAGAAGAAAAGGATTAACTAAATACAAAATTTAATTTATTTCCAACACACTCGAGGAAGGTTGGGAGGCCGAAACTTCAGCAATCTATTGGGGAAAATATTTGGTCTGCAATATTCATACTACTACTAGATTTATTAAGATATCAATTTGAATATTTGCACCACAAATATTAGGTAGTGTTTGGTATAATCTTTTCAGTTTTCGATATTTTCGTCCATGTACAAATATATACGATGCATTTATATTGTGGAAAACAATCACTTTGAAAAACAAAGTTAACATACAAAATATAAAACAACTTTTATTTGTTTTCCATGTTTAAACAAATAAGAGAAACACAGAATATAATCCATCCTTCGATGGTTGATCCATTCCCTCCGTGGTCTCCACCATCTTTCTTGCATCATTTGCATCATCCCTTCATACCTTTCTTATTTCTTAATTTTTGTTGGAAACTCAAAAAAGAAAACTCATTTCAAACCACATACCACCTTAGATTTTAGAAGACAAACATATTTGAATATAGTTGCCATTACAAATGTTTATTGCTGTGGAGCAATTGTGGAACCACAAATATTTATTGTCCATTGACAGCAGTTATTTCTCTTTTGGATAAGTGTAAAAACCTCTCTAGATATGTTTTTCAACAGTGCAGTTAGTATGAAAACTTAATTCCATTCCAGGATAAGGTTGAAATAATCTAAAATGCCGGGGAGAAAAATCCCTCAAAATATAGATGGACATACATAAAGTGCGTCCCGTTTTATCTGTACACTCACAAAGTCCTCTGTTGCATACATCTCCCTTTATTTATGGGCTTCTTTGCAAAATCAGTGGCCAGGCTTCTTTCATATGGGAGCATACATAATGGAAAAACTCCATTTCCTTTCTTTATGCTGATTCATGAAACCGGAGGGGTTACTTTTCATCATATATATCTCATACATTAGAAATTAGAGGGAGTTTTTTCCTTTTTGGTTTGCAGTAGTTAGCTATCAATCCATGGTTCAAGTAGGGTTGATCCGTACTGTAGTGGGGATTATAGGTAAACATAGTACCCATATCTTTCTTTCTTCCTTTCTTTGTATTCCTAGATGAAAAAAGAAGCATTATGTTACTCAGTTATATATATCTGTAATAGCATTCAAACATTACCTGAATGTTTTTCCATTATGATCGTGTTTATGATTCTGTTTAAAGAGAGCACAAACATATAATTCATGACATATGATTAATTACAAGTTTCTTATGTATACATTGCCTGGCTTTTCGATATATTTTATTGATATTTATTTCAACAATTTTGCAGGAAATATCATCTCCTTATTGTTGTTCTTGTCTCCATTGTAAGCAAAGAAACGATTTTTTTTTCCCTTCCTCGTGATGTGTTTCTATACATCTTTTATGTTTGAAAATTGTATTTAAGCCATTTTTGAAAATATACAGACCAACATTTGTTTCAATACACAAGAAGAGAGATGTCGAGCAGTTTTCAGCTG